>CM046878.1:9016259-10242196 GCA_025667525.1 Glebionis coronaria | reverse complement strand
AACATGTTTACAGTTATTTTGATGGTTTGTGGTCACAGGTTGTTCATATCGATCACAGATCTGGAAGAAGGATGTTCTCTGGTCCTTTGCAAACCTGTATTGTGCATATTGAGCGCACAAGATCAATCAACGTTGAGACAATTATGTGAGTAAACAGTTCATTCTTGCGCGCGTTGATCAGCGCCATCTGGAAACATATAACCCACTGATGTATATGCTACGCGACCCTAACAACTAATAGCACCCGCCTATATAGTTTGTGTGTTTCATATAAAAGCTAAATGTCTATTTCTAAAACTACGTTTGCCCACTAGGATTTATAGTGGTTCGGCAACGAAGCTCACTCCTCGTTCCTACTCCACTCCTCGAGTACTCCTTACTCGAGAGTTCACTACACAACAAGCTCCTTATGGTGGAGAAAACCGTACACGTCGCTTAACCAATTTCCGACTCTAAGCTAAAGAGCCCTAATCGTAGCTAGGACCAATCTACACAACTATACTTAGTACATACACAACTTCCAAATAGACACAACTACTTGGATCTTCACAACTATGACACAATTACAAGTGTATAAAATTAGATCTTCAATGGATCTTTGGTGGTGGACTCAACACTTCACAAGGATAGTGTTCTTCTCTTTGCACTTGGAGAGGAAGGGATGGAAGAACAAGATTCACTTCTTAAACAAGTAATAATCAAACAAATGATCAAAGATTTGAGTGATTAAAGAAGGGGTTTGAATCTGGAAATAAATGTGCAAAAAAGGTGAGATGAAAAGCTGAGAATGGTCCACTATTTATAGGACAAAGGAGCCAACGGCTAGTTCTGCCTGCGGTACCTTATCTTAGCCCGCGGTACCTTATCGATAAGGTACCGCCTAGGTGCTAAGGTACCGCCGGACTAGACTCCGCTCCTTTTTGTCCTTTAGTGGTGGAGGTCTTATCTGGATATAAAAAATATCCTGAAAGGATATTCTTAACCAAATAAGAATATGCCATTTTCAAATTTCAAATAATTAATTTAATAAAACAATTTCTTAAAAAGAAAGTTTAATAAAAACTTGTCACACTTAATAAAAAGTGAGTTTAAGAAAAGATTAAATCACTTGATCACTTGATTAAGGTTAGTACTTGTTTATCCATACCTTAAGTGAAAATGGGTAAAATGAAAAATACTTGAACTCAAGAATTCGTTTTTCGTTGTTTTCGTAAATGCTTGTTTTTACATATTGTCGTAATCAAAACAAGGCGAGATCGAAAAATGCAAGTAACGTTTTTAGGCATTTATTGCATTAACAATTATTTTTGTTGATTATTTTCCCGATTTTTAAGCTTGAAAAATGGTGTACTTGCGGTTAAAGTGAATGGGATTATGGTTGTTGATATCTGCTAGCAACTGGAATTATTGTTCGGCTTTTTTAAGGTTGCAAAAAATAAATAAAAACACAGTTAGTAGGGAACTAGCTTAGTTTCCAACTGTAACCGAGCCGTCCATTGGTGGGACAACACGAGAATATGTTTGCAGACATGTCGGGTACAAGTACTTTTGTGCCAATATTTGAACGGGTGACAGTAAAAATCGTTGCCCCTATCTTTGGCGTGTGACGATAGTGACGGTTATGTCACGATTGCGCTTTGCTCATATTGATCTTGTATTTGCAATTATTGACTGTCTTATCTTGGTTAATGCTTCCTTCGCAGGCCACGTATTTGGTTGCCTGATGAGCGTGAATGGGCCAGGTTAACACGGCATTCGACACATCTTGGCGGGGCAACCTCTCGAGGTTGCAGCCATGGCGACTGTGTCCACTTTTCCCTGAACAGTGCCCTATGTCAGCCTATAATGGACTAATTTGTTTACAAATTGTTCTTAACCCGCCTATTGGTTAAAGGGTTTTGATGATAACAAGAGAGATCGATGGGATGCCTAAATCTATCGTGTGGAATGTTTATACCCACACATTCGGCAAAGTATATTATACATGTTTATAACAGGGGGAATATTGAGACCCAATGCATATTATGAAAGTATATTTACATGCGTGTTTCATATTGTGGTATACGATGTACCAGAATATGGGTATGTATCAAGGGAATATGTGGTTAATCGGGCTATGATGAGTTTTAACGGTGGCGGTTAAACCTGAGATTATGGGTTCTTGGCGGGGCAACCTGTCGAGGTTGCAGCCATGACGTTCCTATCCGGTTTTCCCTGAACGCTACCCTATCTGAGCCTATGAGCCCTATAATGGAAATACTTGCGGTTTAAGTGAATGGGATTCTGGTTGTTGATATCTGCTAGCAACTGGAATTGTTGTTCGGCTTTTTTAAGGTTGTAAAAAATAAGTAAAAAACATAGTTAGTAGGGAACTAGCTTAGTTTCCAACTGTAACCGAGCCGTCCATTGGTGGGACAACACGAGAATATGTTTGCAGACATGTCGGGTACAAGTACTTTTGTGCCAATATTTGAACGGGTGATAGCAAAAATCGTTGCCCCTATCTTTGGCGTGTGACGGTAGTGACGGTTATGTCATGATTGCGCTTTGCTCATATTGATCCTGTATTTGCAATTATTGATTGTCTTATCTTGGTTAATGCTTCTTTCGCAGGCCAAGTATTTGGCTGCCTGATGAGCATGAATGGGCCAGGTTAACACGGCATTCGACACATCTTGGCGGGGCAACCTCTCGAGGTTGCAACCATGGCGACCGTGTCCACTTTTCCTGAACAGTGCCCTATGTCAGCCTATAATGGACCAATTTGTTTACAAATTGTTCTTAACCCGCCTGTTGGTTAAAGGGTTTTGATGATAACAAGAGAGATCGATGGGATGCCTAAATCTATCGTGTGGAATGTGTATACCCGCACATTCGGTAAAGTATATTATACATGTTTATAACAGGTGGAATCTTGAGACCCAATGCATATTATGAAAGTATATGTAGATGCGTGTTTCATATTGTGGTATACGATGTACCAGAATATGGGTATGCATCAAGGGAATATGTGGTTAATCGGGCTATGATGAGTTTTAACGGTGGCGGTTAAACCTGAGATTATGGGTGTCATGGCGGGGCAACCTGTCGAGGTTGTAGCCATGACGTTCCTATCTGGTTTTCCCTGAACGCTACCCTATCTGAGCCTATGAGCCTATAATGGAAATACTTGCAGTTTAAGTGAATGGGATTATGGTTGTTGATATCTGCTAGCAACTGGAATTGTTGTTCGGCTTTTTTAAGGTTGTAAAAAATAAGTAAAAAACACAGTTAGTAGGGAACTAGCTTAGTTTCCAACTGTAACCGAGCCGTCTATTGGTGGGACAACACGAGAATATGTTTACAGACATGTCGGGTACAAGTAATTTTGTGCCAATATTTGAACGGGTGATAGTAAAAATCGTTGCCCCTATCTTTGGCGTGTGACGATAGTGACGGTTATGTCACTAGTGCGCTTTGCTCATATTGATCCTGTATTTGCAATTATTGACTGTCTTATCTTGGTTAATGCTTCTTTCGCAGGCCAAGTATTTGGCTGCCTGATGAGCGTGAATAGGCCAGGTTAACACGGCATTCGACACATCTTGGCGGGGCAACCTCTCGAGGTTGCAGCCATGGCGACCGTGTCCACTTTTCCCTGAACAGTGCCCTATGTCAGCCTATAATGGACCAATTTGTTTACAAATTGTTCTTAACCCGCCTGTTGGCTAAAGGGTTTTGATGATAACAAGAGAGATCGATGGGATGCCTAAATCTATCATGTGGAATGTGTATACCCACACATTCGGCAAAGTATATTATACATGTTTATAACAGGGGAAATCTTGAGACCCAATGCATATTATTAAAGTATATGTACATGCGTGTTTCATATTGTGGTATACGATGTACCAGAATATGGGTATGTATCAAGGGAATATGTGGTTAATCGGGCTATGATGAGTTTTAACGGTGGCAGTTAAACCTGAGATTATGGGTGTCTTGGTGGGGCAACCTGTCGAGGTTGCAGCCATGACGTTCCTATCCGATTTTCCCTGAACGCTACCCTATCTGAGCCTATGAGCCTATAATGGAAAGTTTTTGCCCGACATGCGCTTTGCCATTTCAGATTCATGTTTCACAGTTGCTTATGCCTATTTTTGGGTTCTTAGATTGGTGTTTTTTTAGTGCTGAAGTCGGTCGTTATTGGGTGTTGTGATGAGCCTTTATATGTGGCGTGTAATAGGTGGGGTTTAGGTACTGCGATTGGCGGGTTTGAGGTATTGTAATAGGTTTATTCAGAGCACCGAAATAAGAGTTAATTGTTGTTGCTTCTGGATTAGTAATTTTTCTTTCACCTTAAGTTTGTGTTCATCTAATTTTTTTTATAACGGTTCCTGGATTAGTACTCGCGACAGATGATCTTAATTAATCTTCTCAAAGATCGCTTAGTGACACCATCATATTTGTACAAGAAAGTTGGAATATACTATTAAGAATCAATATTACCTATTTCTTTATAAGTAACATTGGCTTTCATGTTCAAAAAAACAAAAAAAAAACATTACCTTTCTGTTCATACTCATGGGTCTATGATGATGTTGTTGGTAAACGGATCCCTTAGAAAAAAGTGGCGATTAAAAAACTATGGCAACTCGATTTGACATATAGGTGCCTGCCAGTATCACTTAAGTTTAGGCCTGCACAAAGTGACATGAAAACCCACCCGACCTAACAAACTGACCCAAAACCAGGTCAAACCAAGCTTACTCGGGTCGGATTTGGATATTTATTTCGACTGCAGTGGCTCGGCTTCGATTCGAGTCAGAACTAATTAGTACAACATGATAACATGTCACGTCTATTCAACATGCTGCTTATAAGACTTTGTGTTTTGACATCTAATGATGAACCGAAATCTATGGTGCAAACTGTACCAAGCGCCCAAATACCCCTTCTGCTGAATAGAGGGTGTTTGGCTGTTATTAAACCAGGAACCAAACACCTCTCCTGCTGCAAGTGGGGTGTTCGGTTGCTGTTAAACCAGGAACCAAACACCCTTTCTTTAGTAAAAGACGCGTAATATTATTTCCGGTTTGTTATATGATTATTCTCTATGTGTTCATTATATAATTGTCGTAGTCAGTACCACACAATTAATTTATGTATATACAGTTATTAATGGTTGTCCCGAATCGGGATGGGTTAAAGTAATTGTGTTTGATCTATATTTTTAGGGTAATTAGTTTAGAGAATATTAAATTTTTGTGTATGACGTAAAACTGTTTGTGCAAGGACGTGAAGAGCAAGCAGATGAGCTAAAAGTTAATAATGGAGTCTCCTTCGGTATGGTACTGACTACGACAAAAAGGTCAGTTTCACTATCTGTATCAGCATGTACATGTACAGGTGTCAATTTCAAAACAACCAAATTCGAAACTGCAGATGGAGAAACTTCTTTCTTATTTCATTTTGTTCTTTGTGAAATGCAGGAAATATGGTGAGCCGTAATTGGGGGCATGACAATACAAACAGCTAATTTACTCTCGGTCACTTTCCGAACCGACCGGGACAAAGAGGTAATTTTCAAAAATCAATTATAGTCTTACACAGGTTTTTATTTTCATTTTTTTGTATGAACAAAGTTTGATTGATGTTATCGTTGAACTCACATGATATACGATCGTTAATACCAAATCTTTTTTATTACTACATATTTTCTGGTTTCTCATTATCCGTGGGACTTACAATCTAAATTGTCAACTGCAGCATTCATGGTCAATGTGCGATCATTATGTTCGATGTAACTGCGAGGTTGACGTACAAGAATGTTCCAACATGGCATCACGATCTTTGTCGGTGAGTAGACTTTTACTTGGTCTCTTTATATACTACATATCTATTCAGTTGTTGACTGTTTTACGAATTGTGTGTACAGTGTGTGAGAGAATATCCCAATTGTACTATGTCGAAACAAGGTTGATGTGAAGAATCGTCAAGTGAAGGCAAAGCAAGTTACTTTCCACAGAAAGAAGAACTTGCAGTACTATGAAATCTCTGCTGAGAGCAATTACAACTTCGAGAAGCCTTTCCTCTATCTTGCTAGGAAACTTGCTGGGTAATTTTTTTATTGTATGTTTGGTTTAACTAGAGTATTCACAAGTCACATGCTGTGTAACTTTTTGTTTGTTTAGGGACCCTAACTTGCACTTTGTCGAGTCACCTGCCCTTGCTCCTCCAATGGTACAAATCGACATGGCTGCTCAACAACAGTAAGTCTATTTTTACTTTTATTTACCATTCTTTTAATTTATCTCTATTTGGTCTTTTGAGTAATGTTTTTTTGATAAACTTTCTGTCATACTAGGTGGTTCTGGACAATGTACTCTCAAATGAACACACTCACAGTTGAGCAATGTGATATATAGAAATAAATTAGCCCCTACAAGGAGTGACCCATATGTAAGTATGTAACAAACTCTAAACCTTTGCAATGAAACTTTTTGGTGCGGGTCACCTGCAATATTTTAGGAATAACGAGTCTTATAAATTATACATTTGTTAGACAAAAGTAGAGGTGGCTTTAGGTGAAATCCAAACTGCATACACATCATCATCAAGAACCTAAACCACACTATGTATACATCAGTTGATTTAAACCTTTGCAATGAAGCTTTAACTAAAGTTATCTTATAGATAAGCTTTAAAGTAATGTTACCTGAAACCAATTAGTAATTTTAACAATTTGAGAGTATTTATTTATAACAGATCACTTCGGTTATGTAACCCGTAATGATAGACTTTTTAAAAACAAGTATTTAGCGACCTTAAATTTGTTACATAAGCCCACGAGTGTCAAAATAAGCTGAAATAACGAGCTTATGCATGCTCTTTTGTAACAGGAAAGATGAAGACTTCGAAGGACTGTCCAAAGTCCACATAATGAAGAATATAAATGCCTTATCAAAACATTGTGTTAATCAAGATCTAAAGGCTTCCATGGCTATCAATGCGGAAATACTTGCAGACTTGGTGTCTAATGCATAAAGAATCAAATGAAGGTATGCGTATATATTTTTTTTAATCCATAATCAACTATTTATCAAAGTTCAGATAACATGTTTACAGTTATTTTGATGGTTTGTGGTCACAGGTTGTTCATATCGATCACAGATCTGGAAGAAGGATGTTCTCTGGTCCTTTGCAAACCTGTATTGTGCATATTGAGCGCACAAGATCAATCAACGTTGAGACAATTATGTGAGTAAACAGTTCATTCTTGCGCGCGTTGATCAGCGCCATCTAGAAACGTATAACCCACTGATGTATATGCTACGCGACCCTAACAACTAATAGCACCCGCCTATATAGTTTGTGTGTTTCATATAAAAGCTAAATGTCTGTTTCTAAAACTACGTTTGCCCACCAGTTACCACTAACGCTTATTCACACCGCAAATGACAACGCCAGTATACAAACACACTAAAACCCTTGCTAAAAACGCCCGCGGCAAAGTGCGGGCAAAGGTCCTAGTTTCTTATAATATATTGTCTAGCAAAAAAAATAGATATTTACTATTCTCGCCATTTCATAGTCCATCATTTTTTTCTTTTCCTGAGCATCATCTTCCAGCATTCTTTGTTCCTTCACAACATCCATCATGATCTGAGAAACGTGTTTCAAGCAAAAACCTATATTTAAACACGGTGCAATTAACTTCCAATAGTTACATTTAAAGTTTTAATAGATGATGAAAGTGGCTGAGATAATTGTAAAAGATATGATAATTCACAAAATCTGTAAAAATGATACCAAAACCAACAAGATAGATTTTAATCACTCAACCAACCACCCCTTTAGTGATATCTTTTATTAAAACTATAAACACAAGAAGATGAGTCCCCAACACGGATGCTCACCAAACAATACAACCAGAAAGAAAGATAGCCCCCACTAGGTGGATTCTATCAAGTCTATACAAACACTCACGCTTACAAGATCCTAACCAAACTATAAAACTAGATCAAGATGATCTAAAACTAAAACTGCAACCAAACCAAAGATCGTAACTGAACGATTGAGGGAGAAAATTTCTTGTGTGTGTGAAGATGAAGAATGAATGAATGAAACGAGTCAACTCTTCCAGCTATATACAACTCTCCAATATCCAAATTACACTAAGGTCCCTGCACAAGTAAAAAATATACAAAACAAGAAAGAAGCAAATAATACTCAAATAATAATTGCAAATAAGTCCCTGAATGTATACAAGCTTGTAAAAAGTGTTATAACTTTTAACAAAATCACAAATAACTTCTTTCTCCATGTCTCAGCCTTCATAGCGTCCACATGTTGTCCAAAGCCCACCTCAAAACAGAAAATAACGAAATAAAAGAAATAACGTGCGTGAAAGGAAGATGAGAACTAAGACTTACTTACAGTTTGAAGTTTGAAGTTTGAAGGTTCGAAGGCATGCAAGTGGATGATTCAACTATAGACCTGCAAGCCTACACGGACTTTCATGAGGACCCGAGACCGTGACCTTTTCAAGATTCGATGTTGATATTGTATGTTACTAAAACTTAAGGATAGTTTTGAGAGATTTTATATTTGGCCCTCCGATAAATATTGATAGGTCCTCCTAAATATAATATAGTACTAGCGTGTTACCCGCGCAATGCGGCGACAAGTAACGGTATCCATTTTTTTCATTGAATGTTACATTTAACCTATCGAATTTGTATTCAAATTAAAGTTAAATTTATACAAAGTTGAAAAAACTAAAATTTGATAAAAATATATAAAAATGGATGTTAAATTAAAGAGAATAAAATTTTAAAGAATATGGTGAAATTAGATTATAAAAAAAATAAATAAATAAAAAGATATTTCACTTTTAAAATAAAAATGTAATATTAATAGTTTGTTACAAAAAGAAATGAAACGATGAGATCAATTTGATAAAAAGTGATCTAATGGCTCAAATCACATATGTTTATCTTAATTTTTGGTTTGGAGTTAAGAAGGAAAGTATAGATTTAGGCTTGGTTTTAAGATCGGAGTTAGGAAGGGAATATGCGCTTTTTATATAGTAGTATAGATATAGATAGTCCTAGTTTTAAAGTTTCAGTAGTTTAGTCGGTAATTTTAGACTGTCAGCCCTCCTACTAAGATTGTTTAAGTTTCGTTTATACCTGCAAGTAAGAAACATAATTCAAAATTAGAGAGAGAAAGGAAATTATTCTTGGTGGAGTAGAAGAAGAGAAGTTACGTATAAAATATCAAAGATGTGAAATAGTAGCAAACTATTCTTGGTTACGTGTCAAATTTTGAGGCCTACACAGTAAAAAGAGGGGTTAGGTTTATATCATAGTTAGATATTAATGTGTGTTTATAGTGATATAGGAAATATTTTAAAAACTCTAAATCTACAAGTTGGGCTTGAGCCAATTTATGGTCCAATAATAACAACAAAAATGATAGTACACTTCAAGATTAAAACAAACATACGGAGTATCTCATAATTTAATTTATTAAAGACGCATAAAATTTCAAGCCATTGGTACATAGTAAACCAAAGTTGAGAAAAAGGCTGATTTAATCAGCATATACACAACTTAACATATTAAACTAATCAACTACATATTTTCATACAATAAAGTATGAAACTGATAAAAAAAATGTCGTCATACAACATCCTGTCGCGCAATGCTAGTTCTCTCGGATGGTTATGTATTCATCGAGTTAAGTTTTGCTTCGTTACCCTTATTTGTAAGTAGGTACTTAAAATTAATTGTTACGGTAGTCATCTTGGTCACTTGATGTTGTAAGCACAATTTACAAAAGGAAATAAGCCCACAAACAAAATTCTTTCCGACTATTCTTAGAACTAAAAGCCCATTAGCATAAAGAAGAAACAAAAATAAGTTGTGTTTGACCTATGTGGCTATGCTTGACCATTCTCATTTTTTGCTATAAACCAAATTGACTCGAGATAAATATTTTTTAGGTTTTTCAAGGTATGTTTAATGTGTTCTTGTAATGTATTTTACTCCCTCCGTCCCAAAATTATTGTCCCCCGACAAAAAATACACAGTTTAAGAAAAGTATCACCTTTTCAGCTTTCTCTCTTTTATTTTTTACAGAAAGACAATTTTACCCTTAACCAATTAATTTAAAACCTTTTTAAAGGTTGTAATTATAATTTCAATTAAGGGTAATCTAGTAATTTCGATCCAAAATTCCTACCTATTTTTAGAAGTTTTATAAGTGGAGAATTAATTTGGGACAACCCGAAAAGGAAAGAGGGACTATAATTTCAATTAAGGGTAATCTAGTAATTTCGATCCAAAATTCCTACCTATTTTTAGAAGTTTTATAAGTGGAGAATTAATTTGGGACAACCCGAAAAGGAAAGAGGGACTATAATTTTGGGACGGAGGGAGTAGTTTATTTGTAGTGATATGAAGTTTTTAATATTTATACATTATTATTCTTTTATAATTTTTTTATTATTATATTATAAAAACATTACATAAAATTAAAGGAAATATAGACACAATCTGTGCTCTCAGCCTCTCACATTATTTTGAATGAAAAACTCACTTTATAAAAAATAAATACACTAAATTTAAGATATTTGAGTAATTAATAAAAATCAACTCTAAAAAGGATAAATTCATCACATTAGGCATTATTGGAGTGACTAAAAATAATTTTAGTTAACGAGGGTATTTCTGCCTATGAGAACATAGTAATGGAGAAGGTAATAGCCGAAATAGGATTCATTTTGGCTCGAGCGCCCAAATTCGTTATATATTTGACACGGCTTTGCCATAATGCTAAAATTATTAATATTATTATTTTCATTATTTATTATTTTATTGTTATTATTTTATTTTTGTTATTTTATTTTTTATAAATATTATTCTTATTATTATTAATATTAATATTATTTATTATTATTATTATTATGTAAATAGTAAAAATTGTTATTATTATTATTATTTTTCTTTTTATTTTATTATAATTATCACTTTATTAGAATAATATGATTTACAAAAAAAAGTTAGTGGGAAACATAGAAACAATTTGAGCTCTCACTCCTCTAACAATAGCAAACACGATCCTATTAAACATATAACAAGCACCAAGTGACCCAATATTTCAAAAGGAGGAATACACCTCTGATTGGCTTAGGACGGTACCTATTTATGGGTTAGGACACACTATGAACGGTAAGACTTACCGTTGTGTTTTGTGTTATCGGTTAGGTATCCCCTTATTTTCTGTTTCAAAGGTTTGTTCAGCTTGTTCAATGGTCTTTGTTAGGGATATATATGGAGACCATGTTGTATCGTGTGCTTGTATTATTGGTATTAAACATCGTCATAATGTTTTGCGCGACACCCTTGTTGACATATGTTATCGTTCTGGGATTTCAGCTGGTAAGGAAGTTGATATCGGGTTGGATGGGGGGTGTGACCAACAATTACGTCCAGCGGATATGTTACTTTACTCGTGGGATGGAGGACTTGATGTGTGTGTGGAACTGACTGGATCTTCACCTTTGACATAAACCGGGATGTCAGATTTTGTACCTGGTCGAGCGGTGGTTGATGCTGCAAAACATAAACGTGTTAAATATATGGCTAAGTGTGCGGCTATTGGATATGTGTTTCTTCCATTTTCTTTCTCTTCTTTGGGGGAATTAGAGGCAGATGCAGTTATATTGCTGAAGAGGATCCGAAAGCTCTCTATAGCTCAGGGTATCGGTGCACGTGTTGCTATTCATATATTTAATAGGATTAGTTTCGCTATTACCAAAGGAGTGGGAGCTCATATAGTATCTCGGCTACCCACTAACTTTTTGTAAATCCTGTTATTATTATTATTATTATTATTATTATTATTATTATTATTATTATATTTTTTAATAATATTTTTTTTATTATTAGTAAACCATTACATAAAGTTGGATGAGAGTCTAGACACAAGCTGTGCTCCCACTCTTTTCTGAATACAGAAACACACTCTATGAAAGATAAAAGTACCACTCTTAGCATTATTCGAGTGACTAATAGCAATAGACCTAATACGTAAAAGTGTGACCAAACCCTCCGAATCAAATTCCCCGAACGTGGAAAAAGCAAATGGGAGTTACAATAATAGGATTATTATTATTTTATTTTTTATTATCAACATCACTTTATTAGAATAATAGGATTTATAAAAAAGTTAGTGGGGAGTCGAGATACTATATGGGCCCCCACTCCTTTGGCTATAGCGAAACTGATCCTATTAAAAATGTGAATAGCAACACGTGCTCCAAGATCTTGAGTCATGGAGAAACTTCGGATCCGCTTTAGTATTTATTATTATTCTTCTTCTTATTTTTATTTTTTATTTTTATTTTTATTTTTTTATGGAAAGATCACTTTGTTAGAATAATAGGATTTACAAAAAGTTAGTGGGAAGCCGAGATACAATCTAAGCTCCCACCCTTTTGGCAATAGCAAAACTAACCCTATTAAAAATATAATTAGCAGCACATGATCCAATGTCTTGAGTCATAGAGAACTTTCGGATCCGCTTCAGTAGGGACACAACATCATTATCAAGTTCCCCAAAAGAAGAGAACGAGAAAGGAAGAAAATCATTACCAATATCAGAACACTTAGCCTCGTACTTGACGCGTTTACGACGTGCAACTTCAATCACAACACGACCGGGCATAAAATCAACCATATTATTATTATTATTATTATTATTATTATTATTATTATTATTATTATTTTTATTTTTATTTTTTTAAATTTTTTTTTATTATAAACCATCACTTTTATTAGAAACAAAAAGGGATTTATAACAAATTGGATGGGAGTCGAGATACTATCTGCGCTCCCACCCCTTTAGCAATGGTAAAACCTATTCTATGAAAAATATGTACAGCAGCGCGCGCTCCAATGTCTTGAGCCTTTGAAAATCTCTGAATCTGCTTCAGCAACGCAACTGCATCTTCCTGTAACTCCCCTAAACAAGAAAAGGAGAAAGGAAGAAACCCATATCCGAGAGCTGCACACTTAGCCAAATACTTGCATCGTTTACGTTGTGCAGCATCAATCACAGCTCGGCCAGGTATAAAGTCATTCATCCCCGTACGAGTCAAAGGAGAAGAACCAGTCAGATCAACACACACATCTTTACCTCCATCCCAGGAATAAAACAAAATATATGCCGGACAAAATCAACCATATTATTATTATTATTATTATTTTTTTTTTTTTTTTTTTTTATTATTATTATTATTATTATTATTATTATTATTATTATTATTATTTTGTTATTAACTTCACCCTTTATTATTATTATTTTTTTTTATATTTTATTTTATTATTATTATTATTATTATTACTATTCAGATTTATTTATAATTAAATTAATTATTATTATTTTTTTAATAATTATTATATTATATAAAAAATCAAATTACATTACATGACGTGTTACCTAAATACATCGATTGATTTTATCAATTATGATTCCAACACATTATACAATAAATACTTTGAAGTACAAATACATTAAATTACAAAATTTTTTCTATATTCCAATTCTTTTATAAACATTTTTCACCAAACACTTCAGTAAACACCCCATACAACTTCTAATGTTCTAAAACTAGAGATGGAAAAACGAGCGGGCGGACGGGCACAGGCGACGGGTAAAACCGGCGACCACTAAACGGGCGACGAGTTAAATGGGCGCAGTCAAGATTCGGTTTTAAAATGTATTTTCAAGTCTTTCTTCTTGAATTTTGATCGTAAATTATATTTGCGTTTGCGTTATGTAATACTTGATAAAAGTTATATGAATAGATTCGGTTTTAAAATGTATTTACATTGGTATAATTTTCATTAAATATTATATAACATAAATAAAAATATTTACGGTCAAAGTAAGATAAAAAGGACATCACAAAAGTCAAATTGAGTACTTATTATAGAGCGAAGGAAGTATTTTTTTACATCCTTCCATTAAACTCATTTAGTGTCTCACGTATGTGTCAGTTTAGCCAAAATACCCCATTTTTTCCCTAAAAGTATAAAGGTATTAAGGCAGTGGTGGGAGAACTCGGGTCAGACGGGGGAGTTGGTTCATATAGCAACGATACAGAAGCTATCAAGTAAGTAGTAAGCTTGAGAGTCTAATGGAAAATTTTGGTGTTTTTGACTTCATAATTTGTCAGAACCCATATACCTACTTTGCTACAGAAACCCAAACTAATGCAGGTTTTGACGTGCCAATGGTGTTCCAGTTTGTTCGTGTTTCAAGAATAGTTCGGAGTGCAATTAAGACCAACTAGCTACATGCTTTTGTAGAAGATAGTCTTTTAGAAGAGAAACCGTAAAGTTAAGGTAAAGTTAACAAGGATGTGACTGTTTAGATTCAAATGGGTCAAGATTTTACTGATATGAATTTGGAGTAAAACAAGATATATGCCTCTGGTTGACTTTTGAGATAGAGCACAATCCGTTTATAGGGAGGGAAAAACCGTTTCATCGAACCAAAAAAATGAAACCGGTGTTCTTCAAACTGATATGCGGTTTTTAACCGGTCCAATAAAATGGCCTTATCGAACTTATTAAAAGTCGGTTAAAACCTAACCACAAACCAGTTTCAAACCGATCATGTTTAAATCAAAATGGTTGACTAGTTGACTCAAATCGAACCAATCAAAAAAACCGATGTTATTTTCGTAAACATTAAGGTTTGCCCGCCTCTGACTGTTTGAATGGGTGTTTTTATTTTTGTAAATAACTAGCAGGGTACCCGCGCGATGCGGCGGCAGGTACCCTATGACAAAATTTTCTGACGAAAAAATATTATTTAGCTATTCGTTTTTAATAGTCGTCATGTCCCGGAAAAATCAATCATTGTCTTCCCAGAAAACCACAACAACTGTAAATTACTTATTGATATGAGGTATTTTAAAAGTATTAGTTTTAATGTGTGTTAAAAAATGATCGTATATAATTCTCATGTTAATAAGGTTTTTCATATATATTGGTATTCGTGTCGCTGGCTCTGTCGATATGTCACAAAATCCTGGTGTTGTCGCCACTTTTTAGGTTTTTTTCATAGATCCATGTATTTATCATGTTTTAGAGGTGAAACATATTTAACTTGTTGTTGTCAATCTATAATAGTTATGTGAACATTGTTTGGAAAAGAAAAAGATGGTGATTGAGTTGTACATTATGTTCTTTATGTTGTAATAGAAGGGGTTGGGGTGTATTTATGTTATCATTAATCGTTTTTTTTAGAAAAAGTTTGGATTGTACATCATGTTGTTGGACTTGTATTACTTAAAATCAAATGTAGGTTTTTGCATTAAAAAGATGTATAGTATGCTATTGTAGTTGTACTACTTAATTTTTTACATTTATGGAGGAAAAAGATACTAAAATGCTTAATATGTAGTATAGATGTGTTTTCATATTACATTTTGTGTTACATTTAATGTTGATGGAACATAATCATATTTTTTGTTTTCTGTTCTATCTTTTTTTATCCTGCTATTGACCAACATTATAGCCATACTTACTACCATCTGCCCGTATTCAATTGTATCTGTCAACTACCCAAATTTAATTCCGCCTATATTCAATTCTAACCGCCAACTACCTAAATTCAATTCTATTTGCTAACATTTACGCCTACTTACTTGCTTTAAAGTTTATTTATTCTATTCACTAGTTTTTGCACAAACACACGCTCAAAGAGTATTGAATCACATATACTCTTCTTCTTTTTTCATCACCTAACACCACATTTCTACCAACGATAACCTTTTCAATATGTATGCTCGAAGTGGTGATGAGAACCCCCTGCTTTTATTTTATGATGCGAGAGCAAAACATTCATTTTCTTGTTGAAATAGGTGGTCTCGGAAGTAAAAAGGTATAAAACCGATATTCTTTCTTATTTATATTTATATATTGGTAGACGCTTATACCTAAAATAAAAATAAAAAGTGACTTAAAATGTCTACAATATCTTTATAAATATGTGCCCAATGTATTATTATGTTTGCTAATGTCAACACATGATTTCCTTTTTTTATAAAAGGTTACTTTGTTTATATCTAAGTTTTTAACACCGTAAGTAGCTTCAATGTTTGTGAACATATGCATATAAAACGAGTTTTGTCTTTGAAACTAAATGATGGAATCTTTTTCTAAACTGGTTGGTCCTATTATTGTATTCTAAACCAAAATGATCTCGACTTGTGCAGATTGTAATATGGCGGGTTTAGATACAGCAAGTGCCTTGCATGCATTGTTGGTGCGACATTTCTCATTGGCAAAAAGTGGTCATATGAGGAGTGTGGATGGATAGCAAAAAGATGTATTATGTTCAGTCATTGAGTGGCTAAATCCAGGCGTTATAATTTAGAAATTTTTACTTAGATTACCATTTTTGCATTTGTAAGATGGGACCCAATTAGATCATGTATCCTAGAAAATGACCCAAAAATACATTTTTTTCAAGACACGTTGGAAGCAAAGGTCCTTGCAGGCATTGTTGGTGTGGCATTTCTCATTGGCTTAAAGAAGTCGTCATCGGGGCTAAGGAATGTGTGGATGGATATCACAAAGATTTATTATATTCAGCTTGTAATTTGTGGATGGCATATAGGGATTTTCACTGAAATGGCCATTTTTCTAATTGTAAGTTGTATCCCAAGCCGAGAATGTAACCCAGAAAATGGACCTATGTTTATAGCTTTTTTGAGAAACATTGAGTTAACAAGTTGTTAGAAGTTGGCGGTTTGAATAATATTTTGTTTGAGGCTTGAAGTCGAGATCGGTTATCATATAGTTGTTTGAGCTCCATACTCGTTTATTAATCTCGATATCTAACATGTATAAGCTCGACTTGTTTATGTAGAAACTAGAAGGAGGGGTTGAATAGTTTCTCATCGGTTTATCTCCTAATTAAAATTCCTTTCAATGAGGTGAGTGCACAAAACTATCTTTTACTTGAAAGCTAGTTGCATAATGATTAGTTTCAATTCTAAAGCATTAACAATGTATAGTAAGTGTAGTGATAATGAATGTAAGTAAAGAGTAAGGAAAGAAACAACCTAGTAGGAAGACACCAAGATTTATAGTGGTTCGGCAACGAGGCTCTATCCTCGTTCCTACTCCACTCCTCGATTACACCTTACTCGAGATTTCCTATATATCCACAAGCTCCCTTCTTAGCGGAGAAAACCTTACAACGTCGCTTACATGATTTTCCGACACTAAGCTAAATGTCAAGACCTAATCTTAGCTAGGACCAATCTACACAACGTCGCTCACTTCACTCTTTTACGACACAAGGCTAGATGTCGAGTTCTAATCCAAAGGTAGAACCAATCTTCACAACGTTTCCTACATCATCATTTTCCAACACAAGGCTAGATGTCGAGTTCTAATCCAAACCTAGAACCAATCTTCACGACTCTTCACTTTGAAGCTAAGTGAGAACTTCACACAATACAACTACATATCACTTTATAGTTTAGTGAGAACTCACAAGACACAACCACATCACTTTAAAGTTTAGTGAGAACTAACAAGACACAACCACATCACTTTAAAGTTTAGTGAGAACTAACACAACTAAGTACAACTCAACTGATCATATCCAAGTACACAGATGTAGCTTGTATCAACACAACATAAATCCAAGCACACACATGTGCAATGGATGTACACAACTCTAATCCAAGTATTCACAAATAGCTTGGGTGAACACAACTAGTCCAAGTATTCACAAATACATTGGATCTACACAAGACACAAATAAACAAATGATTAACATGACTAGATCTTTAGGAGAAGGTGATCTTCATCAATGTTACATCTTTAATCACATCACAAGTGTGTGAGTGATCTTCTCTTTGGACAAGGTAAAGAAGGAGATCAAGAGGATAATCATGATTAAACATACTTAACACATTAAGTGATCGTTTACAAATGACTAGGATTAGATAAGAAAAAGAAGGTTGAAGAAGATGTCCAAAAAGGGTTGAAGTGAATGCAAATTTGATCCACTATTTTATAGGACAAAACATCCAACGGCTATATCTGTCCGCGGTTCCTTATTAGAGCCCGCGGTTCCTTATCGATAAGGAACCACCGTAGGTGCTAAGGTACCGCCGGCGTAGACTCCGCTCTTTTTGTCTTTTAGTGAATTTAAAATATCTGAGGCTGTTTAAAACTTCAAAGGATATTCTTATGGCATTTGGAATATGCCATATTCAAATTTGCATTTTCGTTTTAATAAAATATTTTCTTAAAAATAAATTTATTAAAAATATTTTGTTATGTTTGACAAAAGTGAGTTTTAAGGCTAATCACTTTTATGATCACTAAGCATGATTAAGATATGTTATTGTAATGATTATTACCTTGATGATAGCGTTTGTTAGATAATTCGTTTTATAATTGTGTTTGACAATAAATGTCTTTGTAATTTGTCGTGATCAAAACTAAGAAAGATTAATTAATACTAACAATGTTTTTAGGCATTGTTTTGCATTAACAATCTCCCCCTTTTTTATTACGACAAATTATAAACTCATTTACGTAAAATACAAGTTTATTCGAATTATTAACGAGTTTATCACTATCATTTTCCCCCTTTGTCAAAGCAAAAAGGTTAGCACAAGTCTTTGAAGAAGAAAAGAACCGGACTTTTGCTAGTAGCTCTCCCTTGGTGCTTACTCCACCTTGCTTGGGGCAGCAATTCAATGAGCTAATGTGACATGCTACACAAATGTTAGAAGAAAGAAAAGAAACACCAATGTATATATGTTCACTACTTGCTAACTAACTTGAGAGGGAGAAAGAAAATAAATATCAAATTAGAAGCAAGCATTTGCTAAGTATGTCCCAAGAGTGTGTATTGACAACATCATAGTTCAATTGGTGGAATAAAGGAAGAAAAGAAACATCCAAACCAATCAAAGATGATTTAAAATGTCTATGGGTTAAAATTTAGAATTTATGGAATCACACATAATTAATTTTAAGTTTTAACCATGATCAACTCTTTAACAAATGTGTGAAATAGAATTAGAGGGAAAGATAACACACATAACATTTATATTACAAAAATATGAAATAACATACAATATAAATATTCATACACACAATATGAATATTTAAAACAAAAAAAAATGGAAAATATACCACAAAGCATAAACTACTCTAATATTGATAATCTTACAAGATTGCTTAAATTTTATGACTTAAACAACTAAAGTACAAAATGTGCCTTAGTTGGAAAAGAAAGACGACGAAGCATCATTCGAATTTTTGTTCACGGGAACGAAAACTTTGAGAGGAGGTTGAGTGAGGAGGAATTCAATAAAAGTTAGCTTGTCATAGATATGAGCAAGTTTAATTTGTTGAAAATGACAAAAAGCACAAGAGGATCCATGATGCAAAACAAAGTCGTTAGATGGGGGAGGTCCATCAAGATTAGAGGTTGGTGGAGAGGGAGATAATGGATAAGAGATGTTTTCACAATGCCTAGTGAGGTTAGGGAAAGAAGATAGGTCATTGAGTTGAGGAGAGTTAGAAGGTTTAGGTGGTGGTGGAAGAATTTCTTTTTCTCCGTTAATTGGATTTATAGAGTAAGTCTCATTCCAATATTGAGAAAGAGGAATTCTTGGAGGATTTTGGAGAAGAAGAATCATGAGGATTCTTGTTCTTTTTGATCCAAATGGGTTTAACCGAGATTTTTGGTTTCTTTGAAATCTTAGAAGAATAAGCTTTAGGTTGAGAAGTTTGTGACAAAGAAATGTCAAGGTTAGGAAATGAAGAATTAGGCATTATGATGGATGAAGGAAAGAACTCCCAAAAGAGAAGAATTTAAAGAAAATAGACAAGGCAAAGATTTGAAATAAAAAAGAAAGGTTTTAGGGAATGTTTAGCCAAATTGGGTAAACAAAGAATCTTAACCAAAACAGTGGTCAAAGAAGAAAGACCAAAAATAAGCCAATAACAGCTTTACTGGGCGCGGTTCTTTAAAGTAGCCCACGGTTCCATATCGATATGGATCCGCCTAGAGGCTAAGGAACCGCTTCCAGTGGACTGCAAAACTTGATTTTCAAATGTTTTGGAGAAAGATAAGGCTTTTTTCAAAATTTTGCAAATCTTAGATTTTTACCTCTTTTAGCACTAGAGTATGCTAGGGTTTGTCTTGACAAAGGGTGACAAAATATTTAAATAACATTTTGGTCCAATTTTAAGTCAAGTTTTTAGAGGTTTTAATAGATTTAGGTTCAACTTTAAATAAATTGAAATTGTTTAATGTGATCACATAGATTAAAGCACATAAAAACTAAATCCATAAATCATCCACATGAGAAAATCATGAGGGAAAGGAAAGGAAATACAAGAATTAAAAAGACAATAAACTACTACAAAGATAGCTAACAACTAGGTCTTGAGTTTATAGTTCTCTTTGGCTTGATCTTCTTTAAAAAAACATGTTAATTTAAAAACCATTATTCATCTCCTAGGAGGAGGCATGGAGAACAAGACAAGCAAGAAATCATGCAACCTTCTATGAAGGCCAAGCATCTACATCCTTAGGTTTTGAATGATGTAGTTATTATAGAGACAACATGGGCAATTTACACCATGAGCTTCTAAGAACCCAAAGAAGTAAAGATCACCCATGAAGTGAGGGATAGGAATGCCCAAAATAGGAGAATTAGTGTTATATGGTGGAGGAGGTGGTGGAGGCATAGTGTCCAAGGGTGAGATGGGAGAGTTTGGTGGAGTAAAAGGAGAGGTGACCAAAGGATCAAGTACAAAGGGGATACTTTGTAGAGGTTGAGGTTGAGAAATCCCATCCAAATGAGGACTAGGAGTGAAAGGTGAAGAGAACTCATTCATTCTTGATTGGAATGAAGAGGAGGTAGAACCATGAGAATGGTTAGTACCATGGGTTGAGTTTGTCTTGCATGGAGCAAGGGGTGGTGAAGGAGAAGATGAAATGAGAATGGGAGAGATCTCATTTTTGGGAGTGTGAAAAGATGAAGAACCAATGTTAGGTATCTTGATCTTAATTTTGAGGATTCTTTTTGAGGAAGAAGTTTTGGAAGAAGTGGATGTTCTAGTGGACACCATGGTTGTGTGTTAAGGTTTAGAGGAGATTTAAAGGGATGAAGAACACAATCAACATGAGAGGGTTTAAGAAGAGAAGGGAATGATCCAAACTAGTAATGGGTTAAAATCATTTTAGGTGAATAATGAAATTAGGTACCCCTAGTTTAGGAAAGTGCAGGTTTTTCAAAATTTTTATCAAAGTTTTACACAGATTAAGGAAAACAGTGTAAAGCAAAGATTATTTCAAAACAGGAACAGGCGGTTCCTTACGTAGGTCTACGGTTCTTTATCGCTAAGGAACCGCGGGTTCGATATGGAACCGCGACCAGTGGTGACAGAAAAGTGCACTTCCTTAAACTTTGGTCAGCCCAGATTTCACACAGGTAAATAACAAGCCAAAGTTAACTATAAGTCAAAATCTAGGAAGCTAACAAACACATAATATGCACAAAGCTACGTAAATCGAAATAACGATTACACAGTTAATTAAGGATTAAAATAGTTAGCAATCCAAACAAGTAGTAATAGTTAATACACATAAAGTAAAAGAGTTTAACACCACAAAACATGTCCAATAACATGTTCATCATGAATCACATCCAAGTCATCATCTCTTTTTCTTGCCAAGTCCTGTGATCAATTTTCCCAAGTACTTGAATCCACCTCTTGACTCAACTCGATGATCATGTAACTCACCTTAGGTTTTAAGATTTGACCGATATACATCCTCAAGACTAAGGTTCTCAGGGATTTCACTAGAAGAATGGTGAGGAGGAGGATATAGGTCTTCTAACCCGTCCATAAATGAGTTAATGGAGGGGTGGGAGTTACTAGAAGAGCCAAAATGAGTACTTGTACCTATGTCATCACCATCACTTGTTGGCATAGAAGTGTCCTCATCATCGGACTCTTATTGGTCGGCTTTTCTTGAACCTCTATCACTTCTAGGCTTTCTTTCATATACCTTTTGAATAGGCAACATTACCCGTTGTACCGGTTGAAAGCAAGAAAGATTGAGATTAGGAAAGTCACGAACAACCCTTTTTAAGAGGCGAGTAAGGAGCATGGCATAAGGGAGGTTTGTTTTAGGCTTGGAGATAGCATAATTGATCCGTCGAGCGATAATATATGCTAAATTGTACTCGGTTTCGGTAAAGATGCAAAATATCATATGCACCAAGCATGCCGGAACATGATCCCTATTACCACCAAGACAAAAAACATTTTCCCTAAGAATGTTGGCCCATTGGACCAAATCATCGTTAAGGTCGCTTAATAGAACCTCATGACGTTTTACCGGACGTCTTTTAGAATGAAGTCTTCTTACAACGGTTCTATTAGGCACTTTGGAGATGATGTCAAGGATGAAGTCAAGGTCAACTTCCAAATGGTCATTTGGAGGACAATCGTTGGATTCAAGGAGAGCTTCAAGGCTCCGTTTATCCGTGAACCGACAAGTGCCCTCAAATGCCACACCAAGAATTTGACCAAAGGCCTCGAAAGAGTATTGAATGAGTTGACCATTCAAGATGAACCTAACAGATATTCTATCATTTTCCATAATCAGAGAGTAAGTTCTAAAGAAATCCAAGAGGAATTGGGGGTAAATGTCTTCTTCTATGTATAACAAACAATCGAACCCAATTTGTTCAAACATAGATTTTATGTAAGCATAATTCCTAATGTCCTCTTGGACAACTCTACCCTTGTGGAAACAACGGTTTTGAAGGGAACGATATGTGTTGGCAAGTTAAGGTTAGTGACAAAATTCGACAAGGTTAGACATATATTGTCTAGTGTCTCGGTGATCTTTTTGATATCTTGAAGGCACGATTAGTACCTAAATACAACAAACAAAGATATTACTCCAATCACTCATATGAAAAATAAAAATAAAAATTTCAAAAGATGAGAATGTGTTTCATCAATAGCTTGACAAATAAAGGATTAATCCTTGTCATTCTCATGTTCACAATGTACCCATTTCACCATTGATCAAAACATATGAACTATGTAAGATCAACAATGAACTAGAACATTGGTTTTTCAAAACAAGGTTTTTAGGTAAGC
This sequence comes from Glebionis coronaria, assembly GCA_025667525.1. Lineage (NCBI taxonomy): Eukaryota > Viridiplantae > Streptophyta > Magnoliopsida > Asterales > Asteraceae > Glebionis > Glebionis coronaria. The sequence continues at coordinate 10,218,971 of CM046878.1, read as the reverse complement.
ACTTAACAATGCCATTACCAACTTGTTCATGGGTTCATATCAATTCCATCAATCAACCAAAATATTTAGTCAAAATTCGGATTTGTTCTACAAATGGGTTTTAGTGAAATATCTATGAATATGAACCTAAGGAATCATAGTAACAATACTATGTCAACTCTTATTCCTAGTAAGGTTCTAATTCAATGTCAACTTTAAAAATCCCCAATTATGAATGTATGAACCCTAGAAAAAATTAGATAAAATTGAAAGAAATTAAATAACTTACAATTAATTGATCTTGGATGATGGATGAGTGAAACCCACGAACTTGAATCAATTAATTTGAGTGATTGAAGGTTTTTGAAGCTTCAACAATGGTGGAAAAACAAGAGAAAACCGTCTGCTGTGTGTGAAGGAGAGAGAAGGACTAGTTTGAAAAAGTTATTTTAATAAAACTGGCGCTCTGACAAAAGCTATTGCCCGCGGTTCCTTATCGATAAGGAACCACGCCTCTGAGCCGCCAGAGATAAAGAACCGCCTACAGAGGCAGGTTTTTATCAAAGAAAGACAATGAATTTTTGAAAACCAAAAATTTTAAAATACTTAAAAATATATCTTAAACCTTTTAGGATATTATTGGACCACCACAAGGTAATAATGCATTGTTGAAGGATTACGAGTTGAATCGAGATAGGAAAAGACCAAAACGAATAAACGACTACTCGTAGCAAAAAGGCAAAAGGAAAGGAGTTAAGAGAAGTGAATCAAGACCGAGAACATTGCTCAAGACACAAATGACATTCTTCAAATTGAGGAGGTGAAGAGCTTGTGTCATATATAGTGGTTTACGACGTGCCTTTCTGCCGATAGTTTAGACGGCTTTGGTAATGAATTATACCAAGCAATTTTGATGCATAGAATAAAATCATTTTCAAGAGTAGTCTTATTCTATTTCAAAATATGATCAAAGTATAGATTCACTTTCTCTCCCACATGATCGGATAATTATTGCTAGAATTAACAATAACAATATCCTTGGAATATTTCAATTCCAAATGTGTAAAATCCACCTACAGCTAAATGAAGTAGATTGGTATCTCAAGGATTCACAAATCATCCTAGAGATGAGATTAATTGCACAAGTTACACATGATATAGGACCTACTAACCGTAAAGGTGCAAACCATGGAAATCATGCTTGATACTTTAAGCTTCTACTAACTCACCCTACATCTTCATAGTGAGTCAAGTATCCAAGCAATAAAGGTGTGAGAGGGAAAAAGAAAAGAATCACAAACCACAAATAAATGTCAAGGCAAGGATGCCAAGAGCAAGCATATAGTCAATTAATGATCAAAAGAATGATCAATAGGGCGTGTGGAAGAACGAAAGCGTACCTTGGCCACAAATTGCATTCCGAGCTTTCAAGGAACCGATGCAAATCCCAACTATGACTAATAGTGACTACTAAGTCTTCAAATACTAGTATCACTTCTACCCATCTTGATATCATCATTCAATGATGTTGGAAATCAAAGAAGATGAGTCTTCCACAAGTGTAAGTAACTCAATCCACAATCAATAGAATGATTTATCTTCATGAGTACCTACACATAACAAGATGCAAACAAGTAGATACATTTCAAGAGTAAATCTAAAATGCATTAATACTACTAATTTAAGTAATATGCAATATTAACATTTAAAAGGCTTATTTTTAACAAAAAATAGTTTTGACCAAAGAAAAACTTTAGTACAACATAACCTTCTAATTTGAGGAGACAATGGATCGATCCAAGTTTTAAAGTACAATATACTTCAAAGATCTTGTGTCACCATCGCTCTAATACCAATTGTAGAAACTAGAAGGGGGTTGAATAGTTTCTCATCGGTTTATCTCCTAATTAAAATTCCTTTCAATTAGGTGGGTGCACAAAACTATCTTTTACTTGAAAGCTAGTTGCATAATGATTAGGTTCAATTCTAATACATTAACAATGTATAGTAAGTGTGGTGATATTGAATGTAAGTAAAGAGTAAGGAAAGAAACAACCTAGTAGGAAGACACCAAGATTTATAGTGGTTCGGCAACGAGGCTCTATCCTCGTTCCTACTCCACTCCTCGAGTACACCTTACTCGAGATTTCCACTATATCCACAAGCTCCCTTCTTGGCGGAGAAAACCTTACAACATCGCTTACTTTATTTTCCGACACTAAGCTAAATGTCGAGACCTAATCTTAGCTAGGACCAATCTACACAACGTCGCCCACTTCACTCTTTTACGACACAAGGCTAGATGTCGAGTTCTAATCCAAAGCTAGAACCAATCTTCACGACTCTTCACTTTGAAGCTAAGTGAGAACTTCACACAACACAACTACATATCACTTTATAGTTTAGTGAGAACTCACAAGACACAACCACATCACTTTAAAGTTTAGTGAGAACTCACAAGACAAAACCACATCACTTTAAAGTTTAGTGAGAACTAACACAACTAATTACCACTCAACTAATCATATCCAAGTACACACATGTAGCTTGGATCTACACAACATAAATCCAAGCACACACGTGTGCAATGGATGCACACAACTCTAATCCAAGTATTCACAAATAGCTTGGATGAACACAACTAGTCCAAGTATTCACAAATACATTGGATCTACACAAGACACGGATAAACAAATGATGAACATGACTAGATCTTTAGGAGAAGGTGATCTTCATCAATGCTACATCTTTAATCACATCACAAGTGTGTGAGTGATCTTCTCTTTGGACAAGGTAAAGAAGGAGATCAAGAGGATAATCATGAGTAAACATACTTAACACATTAAGTGATCATTCACAAATGACTAGGATTAGATAAGAAAAATAAGGCTGAAGAAGATGTCCAAAAAGGGTTGATGAGAATGCAGATTTGATCCACTATTTATAGGACAAAACATCCAACGGCTATATCTGCCCGCGGTTCCTTATCGATAAGGAACCGCCGTAGGTGCTAAGGTACCGCCGGCGTAGACTCCGCTCCTTTTTTGTCTTTTAGTGAATTTAAAATATATGAGGCTGTTTAAACCTTCAAAGGATATTCTTATGGCATTTGGAATATGTCATATTCAAATTTGCATTTTCATTTTAATAAAATATTTTCTTAAAAATAAAGTTTATTAAAAATATTTTGTTATGTTTGACAAAAGTGAGTTTTAAGGCTAATCACTTTTATGATTACTAAGCTTGATTAAGATATGTTAGTGTAATGATTATTACCTTGATGACAGTGTTTGTTAGATAATTCATTTTATGATTGTGTTTGACAATAAATGTCTTTGTAATTTGTCGTGATCAAAACTAAGAAAGATTAATTTATATTAATAATGTTTTTAGGTATTATTTTGCATTAACATTTTATTTTATTGTTTTTGAATATGAGTAACCTCATTTATTATGTTATTTACCTAAAAATAAATCACAAAACTGGCAACTAATGAAACATTACATGTCATGAACTAATATAACATAGTCATCCACGTTGATTGTTGACCAAATGGTTTTCAAATTACAACCACCATTTTTAAAAGAACAAGTTTGATATAATACAATAAATTGACAACACAAATTTTTTTTTTGAACAGGACAACATAATTCAAAACAAATAAAAAACACACTAATAATGATACTAATTATAATAATGTATAAATAAATAAACATTCTTTTACTATTGTTATTATTTTAATATTTATATAATAATAACAATACATAATAACGATAATAATAATAATAATACATAAATAAATAAATATTATCTTTGCATAAAGACATGCGGTGGTTGAGGTCGCACCACGTAACCCCTGCTCCACGAAGAAACCCGGTCTTACCTACATGTCCTTTGTTCATGAATTCTACTAATTGTCGATGTAGAAAAAACTCGGCTCCACGAAAAAACTCGGTCTTAACTACATGTTCAAGCATACAAACACACTACTTGTCTACTTTTCTCACACTCAAAGCCATATAGGCCCTTATATGAGGCATCATCAAAACCGGGTAAAATTGCAGTTCCATTCGGTATTCACTCCTTGAACCCAAATTGACAGATGAAATGCATTTAACCATTAAAATTCCATCCTCGCATGGCTAATTACATACTACCTTAGTCTTAAAATAAACGTTCATATTTGACTTTTAAAATCTTTTTTGAGTAACTTTGACCTTAATTATCTTTAAGTGTGTTATTTAATACTTGATGCAAAATATATGAATGAGTATATTTTTAAATGTATTTTCATTAATATATTTTTTTATCAAGTATTATTTATATCTATACTACATTATAAAGGGTGTATCCCTTTGGTTGAAAGTTGAAAATGTTGAATGGTTGAAAAATGCGGGTCCCACTAATTTATATCTATACTACATTATAAAGGGTGTATCCCTTTGCTTGAAAGTTGAAAATGTTGAATGGTTGAAAAATGTGGGTCCTACTAATCTATATTTATACTATATTATAAAGGGTGTATCCCTTTGGTTGAAAGTTGAAAATGTTGAATGCTTAAAAAATGTGGGTCCCATTAATGTATATTTATATTACATTATAAAGGGTGTATCCCTTTGGTTGAAGGTTGAAAATGTTGAATGCTTAAAAAATGTGGGTCCCACTAAAAACTACTACATACAAATCTTATTCATTAAAAAAGAAATAAACTTTGGTTAATTAAACAAATGACATCCTTTCATCCAATTGAAACATACTTATAAGATATTTTGAATTCTAAAATGTTACAACGCTTTGCAATAAAAGTTTAATCTTTTGACGTTATATTTTGAACGTCCCTGAAACACTTACCACAATATCGCATCGTTTTAATTATCTGTTGCTAAACAATTTACCCTATAAAGCATCTATCTCAATTGTTGAAAAAGTTAAAATTTTTTAACATTCATCTAAATAAGGTAACTATTCATCTAAATAAGGCAAGGATTTCAACTTAAATTTAAATCCTCAAAGCTTTCTCCATACGATTCTTCACAATAAGTTACAGTATATGATTCATTTTGAAAATTACAGAATCCACAAAATTGATTCAAATCCTCAATGAATCCCCACCATCAAAATCCCAGCACCACCGCCGCCATCAAAATCCCAGCACCACCGCCACCATCAAATCCCTGCACCACCGCCGCCATCATCAAAACAACACCACCAACCACATCATTACGACCATCGAAACCTATGTCCACTTAAAGGGGGTTTTCAAGTTTTGAGGTAATTGTTGTGTTTTTTATCAATCACTTTTTGAAGGTTTTTATAGATCTGTAAATCTCTAACTTTTATAAATTAATGGGCGTTTTTGTAGTCTCCCATTAATGGGGTGTATAGTTTTACGGGTGTAATTGGAAATAAATTTTATGATTTTTGTAATTTTACGTTCGATTCTCATCTATTTCATATTTTAAAGTTTAGGAATGGGTACACCAATGGTATGTGGAGCATAACGTTGCTTCTTTTTTCAAGTGTTGACGAATGGTGCCAATTTGTTTCAGGTTGAGGCTTATGTTGATTCGGAAGCTTACGGAAGAGGATGATGATGCACCGAATACAGTTACACTACTTTTTCACATCTATATGTTATTTTTTGTACGGATTATATGATGCGAGTTTAGATACTTTTGTCTTTTAAATGGGTAACGAGAAGATGTATCATCTTGATTGTTAGTTTTGCGGATAAATTGCATTCGGCTTTATTTTTCTCATGTTTTGTTGCTGCTTGTTGCTTCGATGCCACCATTCAAGGTGTGCGACGACGGTGATGGGTGTGTGGAGATGGTGAGAAAAAGGAGTGTTATCGGTGGTGTCAACACTTGAATAAAAGAAAAACCACGCTTTGATGAAATCAAGGTTTTTAGAAAGCAACCCCGCGTAAATTTCACAAACCCCCACACATAAATACACTTTTAAACCCTACAAAAAATTTATCACTCGTTCATTTCATCTAAATTGTTTTATTTCATTATAATGTTTGATTCAGTTCCAGTCAGGACTAAAAACAAGAACTTTTGCTCATGAACGAGTTGGAGCCACGGTTGATGTTTACTCTGCTGTGATTTTTGAGTACTTACCTATAGAAGTCCTTGAATTAGATAGAAATTCTAACAAGGATTTGAAGGTGAATAGGATCACTCCAAGGCACTTGCAGCTACCATCGTAAATATGAGGAACTTGACACTCTTATCAAAGGTACTATTGCTTGTGGCCTAAGGATTATGTCCTGGGATAACTATCTTTCGTCAAGTCATATTCGGGTCATATTCGAGTCATATTAGGATTGTTTCATACGAGTCATTACCTAAGAAACGTGTCACTATGGTAGGATTTATCTTATTCGAGTTGTGTTAGGACTTTATCTCCATGGTATTCGTAATTTGAGGAATTAGGAGAAAGGTTTTTTCATGGTTCACTTGTTATATTTATTTTTGTAATTTTATTTCAGCATTTTAATGATGGACTCTCTACACTCCATGTTCCGTATTCATATGATTTTGCAATTATACTCCTCATGGTTCTTGTAAAGGCTGCAACATTTCCTCTGTCAAAGAAGCAGGCTTGTTTCTCACACATTCGCTTTTAATTTTCTAATAATTGGTTGAATAAAAACCCTACGAAAACATTAATATCTTAGCCTACTGTGTACTGTGTAGGTGGAATATGCAATGGCAATGTGATCCTTTGCAACCTAAAATAAAGGCTATTTCAAAACGGTATGCTTGTGATCAGGTGACAATTTGTCTTGTACTCCTGTTCTTTTGTATTTCATATTCCGGTGATCGACAATGATGCAAAATATGACTTGTGTAAGTAAATGTGGAAGGAAGACTGCTAGAGACTTAGACTTTAAGGCTGATTCTTTACCCACGAAAAAATATTATTGTTTAGAGAACTTTTTTACAAATTCTATATGAAATTAGGAAATGTTTCCGCATCATATATCAAATTCTGAATTTAGTCAGTTTAACAATAATTAACTTTCTCAATATCAGCATAATATTTTCTTTTAGGAAGCTATTGAATAAAATGGTTCGATATTTTCACTTTTCTTAATACTATTTTATGGATTTGCAGATCGACGTTAGCTTGAAACTGCTAGATTATACAAACTAGCGGGAATAAATCCTTTGGCAGGTACTTAATGTTTATGCACAATTTACTTTATTATCCACTTCCAGCTATAGTCATATGTTGACATTGCACCATTAGGCATATTAGCAAAGCATTCAAGGTTATGATTATTGGATGCTTTTTCATAAGATGCTTGCTGACGCTAGCCACAATACCTGTCTGGATTTGTCTTTATAGAGCCCTCTCAAATGTTGCAAATGAGGTAACTTTATAAAGGTCATCTTTGCTTTATCGTAAATGATTTTCGTAATTATGTTTGTAGGGACTTACGGCTGAAGGGTTATTTTGGATACCATCTCTTGCGGCTCCGACAACTGTTGCTATTCGACAAAGTGACACTGGCACATCCCGGCTCTTTCCATTCATTGTAAGCATTAGTGCATCACTATCTTTTAAATCCATGTTAATTTTTTTTTCTTTAGTAACTTTAACAACCTTTACAAGATAGTCAACCTGCCCTTGGATGGTCAGTACATTTGCATATCTTGTGTTGCCCGTCCTTGTGGTTTCTTAGTAGATATTTGTTCAAATTATGTAATCAACACATCCACATGTTAATCTTTTAATATATTCACTTATATGGTATTTGAATAAAGCTAAAGATTACGAACTTCTATCTGTTAATTTGATTTGTAAATTGGCTTATGTATGATATGATGATGACTCTCTTTTCCTTGCACACTAATTTTTATTAACGATCCAAATATGAAGACATCTCAAGCCATAGCAGATTCCTACCATTGGTGATTGGTTATTTTACACTTTCAGTCCTTTATCAACAAAACCCAAAAGAATGAGTCTTTATAAGCTATTTAAGTATGTGTTACTCTTGCTTGTTGTTTTGATTGTAGCTTATCGGGTTGTAACAAATCGGGTTGTAACAAAGATTCATGTGGTATTTTTGTTTGCTTGTTTTTCCAGTCATATGATGCAAGATTGATGTACATCGTATTCTATCTTTCAGATTATGCTTTTGAACTTCGTAAGTTTTGGTTGCATTTTTAGTATTTATAACTGCATGGTTTTTATCGTATCTGAAATCTCGTCGGTTGGATTGGGATACTTGATATATGAAACAGAAGTGACAACCGACTAAGTTACTGAAAAGTCCTTGAGGCGTATCTTTAGTCAAATGCTCTTATGCTCTTTATGTTTGTATGCAACATAGAAAGTGTGGACATTATTTCAATCGATCTTGATAGTAACCACAATATCGTATATCGTTAATTATTGATCGCAAAGAATTTCCGCTGCTATGCGCGGGTACTCGTCTAGTACCTTATAAAGCATTTACCTCCATGGTTGAAAGTTGAATGTTGAATGTTGAAAAATTGTGGGTCCCACTAAAAGTATATTACAAATCCATACTCCCTTATAAAACGTGCATATCCCAAACCTAAATTTACACACACACCAAACCAACATCCAATTTTAAAAATATTTCCAAACCAAAAAAAATATAAATCAGCCATTCAAACAAATACCTCTCACACTATCCTCCAAATTGGTCCACCTCCATTGCACAACCAAATACACTCTCAAAAAATACACACAGTTTCGAAAAACACACACTCACCAAGAAAATACTATCCTCACACAATAGTACCCAATAATAACATTTTCTTCCACCGTCAAAACTAAGACCACCACTCCTACCACAGTCGGTCTTCACCACACCCCTACTACAGCTGGTCGTGACCACCACAAGTCGCCATCACCGAACCTCACCACCACAGAAAAATTTAACTTGAGTAGTAATTAAAGTATGCGTTGAGTTATTTTTGTAAGTCTTTATTACTAATTACAGTTAAATGTATTTTATTTGTAGATATGTTGTTTTAAATATAAATCTACTGGTTTAATTTATAGATTTAAACGTTTACATGTTTATTTTTTCTTTAGGCTAGCCGTCACTTTTCCGGAATTATTCACCGCTTACACAGCTGGCTCGCCGGTAAGAGTACCCGCTGCTGACTTGCCGTAAAATATCGCTGCCACCATGTCGGATTACTGCTGCCGGGAAAGGTTGCTGACGCAACTGATATAGATTTGTAGGTTTATATGTTGATCTAACTTTTTATAACTTTTTGGCACTTACCGATTTCAGTCACGCTACACTTTGTTGCGTCCGCCTGCCGCCACCGTTGTTGTTGTTGTCTCGCCCGGTCTACCAGCGACCACCACTAAAATTGGTATGCTTTTGTTAGATCTATGTATATTAAATAAGTTTCAAATATTTTTCTATCAATTTTTTATGGTTTTATTTGAAGAGGTTTTTGTTTTTGATTTTTTAATTTTAGCTGCCACTCATTGTCGTTACCACCGCATGACGTTGTTGCTTTCTCTATTCTAAAACTGCAGGTCTTGCCAAAAACAAGATTATATTAGATGTTTGTTGGTTATATTTGTTATAAAAGTTGGTGTATAAATTTTGTTATACAGTTCATGTGACGTTGATAATTTTGTATTGACTATATTTTAGAATTTTTGGATTGTTGAAGGTAAGAAGTATAAATATATCAAGTTTTGACCTTTAAGACATATTTTTAAAGTAAAAGGGTAATGTATAATTGTGAAATTTTATAAGTTTTGAATTTGGAACATATTTTGAAAGTGTTATATGTTTAAGAGTCGTTTGGAGTTGCTCGAATGTAAAAATTTTGTATATGGTGGGATGCTAAAAGCTTTTAAAAATTTAAGATTTACAAAGTTAAGAATTTTAAAACTTTTACTTTTTAAAGAAACATTAACATTTTGAAATATTAAACTTTTTGAAACTTTTGCACGTCATGAAATTTTTAATAATTTAAATTTTAAGTTGTTTGGAAATTTTATTTATTTAAAGGCTTCATTTTTATATTTCAATGAGTTTGGATCTCCATGTTTTGAAAGTATCAAACATTTTGGCTTTTTGTAACATTTGCAAAAGAAACAAAGGTGCATGACCGTAACCCACATAAACATATATAATCAATTCTAAAAAGTTGTGATTAAAGTGGGGAAACTTGAGATATGTGTAAAGCATGCACAAAAGGTGTTGAGATATGTGTAAAACAAAAGGTATCGGCATATGTGAAAAGATATGGGACAAGAAATTTTGAAAAAAATAAATTTTGAGATATGTGTAAAGCAAAAGATATCGGTAGATGAGAAAAGGTATGAGTCAAGAAATTTTGAAAAAAGTTGAGATGTGGTGAAGGTGGTACGAAATATTGCACAATCCTATTTTCCATTTTCTAATTGTATAAACTACTTTATACTATGAAACAAGCGAATTTTGCTAAACTTAAAGATCTTAAAAGTTTTGGAAATTTATTGAAGGCCGAAGAAAATGGGTATATAATCTCATGAATGACTCCTATGTGTCAAAAGTCATTTCCTAAATATTACAACAAGTCACGCGTGGGTTTTACTTTTAAAACCTTAGTATAGTCATTTACTCACTGTTTGGTTTGTGTGCTAATTATTATTTTTTTAATAAAATGTGAGTGTATTAAGGTATTTAGTGAGGTATATTTTATATAAAGTTGGGTAAAATGAATATGAGTCTTTTGTTTTTTATTTTCATGTTGATGTGAGTTTTTGTGAGTTGTGAAAAAAGCTGAGTTAACGATAGAATTTTAAGATGCCATTCCCTTTAACCTAATTTTAAAAGTTTTGAAAAAATAAAACCGAATATATTGAAAAAGTGGGCATTGGAAAAAGTGGGTATTGGAAGTGTAAAAAGTTTCCTATATCTCGAGATGCATTGGAACTTTGGAAGTGTAAACATTATCTCATTTATTCATATGTTATATTTGAGGAACAAAAGCAAAGAACGTGCTAAGAAAACCTAAAGAACCACATGAGTAAAAAGAACTACGTGAGGAAAAGAATAATCAAATTTATATGTCTTAACCGAGTAGTTAAAATGACCCAACATGTTCAAAATAAAATAAGAGTTATCTTATTCATTGTAGATGGAAATAAATGAACTATATTAGCAACTATTACTTCTTCTGTCTTAAAATTATTGTTCACCGACAAAAAACACACAGTTTAAGAAAAATATCACATTTACAGCTTTCTCTTTCTTACTTTTTTCATAAAGACAGTTTACCTTTAATCAGTTAATTTAAATCTTTTTTAAAATGTGTAATTATAATTTCAATTAAAGGTAATATAGTAATCTCGATCTAAATTTAGTGTCTATTTTTAAAAATAGACAATTAATTTGAAACAACCCAAAAAAGAAATGTGAAATATAACTTTAGGATGAAGGTAATATTAAAAAACTTTAGTTTTTGTGGGACAATGAGGATAAAACACTTTAATAAATACTTTGGTTCTAAATTATTTTCTAATATACTATTTTAAGTTATCTCAAAATAATTGTCTATTTTTAAAAATAAACAAACATTTTGTTGATTTTGATATATTACCATCACGTGAGATTATTATTACAAACAACAAATAAATGTTATATTAATTTTTTAGGATAAACTTGTCATTCTACAAAAAGTATTAAAAAAAGTTGTAATAATAATGTTTTTCAAAAATTGTCGGTTTTAGTCTGTGAATAATGACTTTGGGACATAGAAAGTATCGTTGTTACGATTTCTTTATCAACCAATGCAACTCAAAACAATGTAAAAAAACAATCTCACACACATCGACGCCAGCGGAAAAACAAAGAAACCATGCCGCAAGAAAAACAGTTATTCAAAAAGCATTCTTTAACGCTAAAAATAAAGATTTTTGAAAAGAAATTGTACGTCGTATCCATTCTAGCGAAACTAACACAGCTGCCGCTATTATAAAGGGTGTATCTTTTAGGTTAAAAGTTGAAAATGTAGAATAGTTGAAAAATGTGGGTCCGACTAAAACTACTACACGCATATCCCATTCATTAAAAATTCTGGCTAAAACAAAAACACTGCACCACACTGTCAATGTAACGTTATACCAAAAACAGTATTAACACAGGGTTGACATTATTGAAACCTAATGTAACTATGTTATCCCAAAAACAATATTAACACGTGATTTTTTGTTGCCATAAACACAGTTTGCCAAACAAAAAAAATCGTAGGTGAAATTTTGTCGAAACTAAAAACCCGCCGCTATGCGCGGGTACTCGTCTAGTATAACACAAATAAACATATTTACGGTCAAAATTTAGAAAAAATACCAAAAAAAATCAAACTAAACACTTATGTTAAAACGGAGGGATAGATATTTTAATAGCGGCATCACTCAGATAAGTAGAGGGACCCGAGGATACTTCCCCCACCATGACTACATTTCCCATTAATCAATTAGACAAACATTTACATATATTTAAACAAGGTTGTAAAAATTGCTAGACATTATGCAAGTGAACGGCAGCGTATAGCGATTAATCGGTTAGGCATGGATTAATCGGATTGAATTTATTAATATAAAGTTATAAAATCTTAATACTATATGCAAAATTTGACCGATTTAGTCGGTTTTTTGTCTTATTTGACCGAAATATGCCTGATTGGGCCAAACTCTATCTGTAACCGAGTTGTTCGATTTAATTGTTTTTGTCCAGTTTGACCAATTTATGTTCGACTTGGCTGATTTTTATTCGATAAATCGGTTGACACTTTCTTTTACCAAAACAATTAAAGAACGACTAATGAAAATCTAAACGGTTAATGAACATCTAACGCACAAGCCCGAATTAATCAAACATCTAAAACGATTTTTGCAACACTAGGTTCAAATCTACAACACAAAAAATAAATATTTCATATTAATTCATCATAAACATTTACATAGATCCAAATCTACAACATCCACAAAACACCGCAAACCTAAACCAAACACCCATTTCCCTTCTTATTGCCGACGGAGCTGAGAGAAAAAAACATGACGTGGCACCCATTCTCAGCCGTTAGATGTAGTCAACATTAAATCGTAGCCTTTCAAAATAAAATTTTACCTATTTTATAGCTACTCACCACATATCCGGGAAGTTTGTTTACATGGATTAACCACATGTTGTTATCTAGAAAGGGAAGTGACACAGAAGTGACGCATATCATTTTCTAACAAATTGTCAACTTTTATATTAGTAGAATTTTTATGGTCTTTACTATCTACGAACATATGAACTACAAGTCAAGCCGGTAATATTTGTCCAGTTATCATTTTGATTATGAGGCTCTTTCTTGAGGGTAATTTAATATTCAAATATTTTTGATAACATTTGTTAACTTATGTCTTTGGTTACATTTGTTAACATTGATGCTTAGCTAGAACATTTGTTAACATTTGTTAATACTACCTCTTCTCTTACGTTGGCAATCTTATGGTATTAAACTAGCTACTAGCATAAAAAGGATAAATTATTGTAGTTACACAAACCTTATTTCTACAGTATTCTATTTCTATGCAAAATTTAAATGCCTTGTGGTTTGTAGTTGAATAATTTAGTTTAACCGACATTTTTATTTTTTAACCGACATTTTTATTTCTTTTACATCTGAATCATGATTGTATTCATTTCTAATTCGTATTTGATTGTGTTGCCTATTAATTAGGGGGAGTGCGGGGCGGTGCAAATTTTAGAAAAAATCAAACCACATTTGCAATTTTAGTTTTTAAAAAAGTGTGGATCCGCACCACGCGGTTTTATGCGGTTTCGATTTTACGGTTTTTTGCGAATTTTTCGGGTTTTACGGATTTTAAACACACCTCACCACCATTTATAATTTATTAATTAATGTGGTTTTTTCCGGGTTTTGGTTTAAAATGTAGGTATCTTTCGGTTATAACAATACATATATTTAATGTAACACACACATTACTTAGTGTATTAGTGATAATATGCACTAAAACTTTTATAACACACACTAAATAATCGATTTGCCATTTTCGGCTTTATATAGTTAATGTGTGGTGCGGCGCGGTTTTACGGGTAAAACAGAAACCGCACCGCATTTGCGGTTTTTTTCTTGAAATCGATCCACCGATTTTTATTATGGCGTAGTTTTTTGTGTTTATTGCGATTTTACGGTTTCTGCTCACCCTACCACAGTGAAAGTTACATTTAATTTATGTGAGCCCAGTAATGAAAGTTACATCTAATTTATTTGTGGGTCGATGATGAAAGCTACCTATAATTTATTGGTGATTATGTTATCGACAATAAAAACATGAGATCAAGTATAATTGTATAAAGGACGATGAAGAAAAAATGATGGACGAAATTATGTTAGGCCATCTTTGTGAAACTAAACGTTACGACTTATGCACGAAAGTGAGTGTCATTTGGCAGCTGATACAAACATAATAGATCTAATTATAAATGACACTAACAAATATAAACCCATAGTTGATGTTCATGTTGCTCAATGTGAATCAAAAATTCGCTACATGTTGAAGTTTAAGATGTGCTTGCACACGGAATAAGTGTCAACACAATTGTAAGTTCTTTTAGTGTAGCAGAGGACATAAAGATTGACGTTTCTAAGGCTCAAGTCGAGAACGCTAAGGTAGAGAACTATCAAGTTGATGAGAGTGACATTTATGAGGTTGTGTTTAGCGGCCTCAAGTTGATGAGATCGATGTCGATGAAGCCTGAGTTGATCACTTTTAGTCTTTTGTACGCATTTTTAAACATTTCTTAGAATTTAATTTCAAACCAAAATATATACAAATTTCTTATTATTTATTTTTATGTTTACTCTTATCAACGATAATGGCTTTTAGGTTGGCCTACTTTGAAATTTAGTCATGTTCTATTTTGAACTTTGACTCGTATGTTTAGTTTGTTAATTTATGATGCTTTTTTTATATTTAATATATGTTGTTTTACATATTCGATCTTAAGTTGTCGTAAATAAAACTGATTCATTTTCTGCGAGTGACCCGTGCAACGCACGGGTATTACACTAGTTTGCATTACCCAAAAACCACTTTCACAAATACAAACTCACAAAATATCAATTTTTTCTCATGATCAAAATCATCTCACTTCCAATCTGTGTGACACAAAATCCACCAATCACAAACCATCGCACATATTATTTTCATTCATTTCCTACTATAAATAACGGTGTGTTTGATTCATGTGTATCGAAATCATGTAATGATAATTAGGGTTGAGCGACGGACTCAGACCGGACTAGACCGGACCGGTTAAAACTGGATCGGACCGAGAACTGAATTGGTTCAAAACCTCGGACCGAGACTGAACCGAAATGGTTCACTCCGGTCCCGATTGATTCGGTCTTGTTTGGTCTTCGGTCCGGTTCGATCTCAATTAAGCAAAATAAACGAATTTTTTGTAAGAACGAACTAAACCGGACTGAGAACCGAAATGATCCAAATCATGAACCGAGCATTGGACCGAATATGTTCGGTCCAGTTCGGGTCGGTACGATTCGGTTTTTTATCTGATGATCTAAATGTTCACCTTTAATGATAGTGATAGAGATTGCAAATGCTGGCTTTGCTATTATTGGAATCAAATTATGATTTAAAACTCGTAGAATCATTCAAGCGGGAAAAGGAAGGTTTCCTAAAGATTCATGTGAGTTATTCTCATTTATTTGTTTTTACACATAAAATAGGAGAAAAACTAAATTATTACAGTAATTATTATACTAGTATGGTATTCACGCAATATAACGATGGGGTATTCGAAAAAAAAAGAAATTTATAAATATATTAAAATAGATGTTGAACTATAAAGAACAAAATTTTAGAAAATATGATGAAATCAAATTATAAAAAAATAAATGAATTAAAAGATATTTCACATTAAAATAATGATTGTCTTTTATTAAGGTATTAAGAAATTGTTACAAAAGGTTTTTAGAAAAAAAAATAAGAAAAATGATAGAGAGACCTAATTCGTATGCTTCAAAAGAGGCATAATCACAGATTAAGACAAGTGGCACAATGAAAGGTTGAGATGAGGAAATAAAAAATATGAAATAGTGACCCCATGCATTTCATCAATCACAATACGACACGTAAGTTTAAGTCTATTTTTACGCCTTCTTATTAGGTCCATATATCAACACTCGTACTCATAATTAACTAACAAAACAATAATAATAATAATAATGGTATCTTTATTCAACTCCATTCTATACTGATATCGTTACCGGTGATTCCTCGTATCAAACCAAACGCACCCTTCTACTTTTTGTCTTTCACTCCCACTCAAGGTTTAGATATCGTGAAGCGTGACGTGACGATATGACAAAGTCTTACGCATTCGCGAGCCATATCGAGTTATAACTTTTTAAAACATGAATTAAAACATCACAAAATATGAAATTATATATAAATTAAATATTGATATCATATTATAAATATATAGAGGTTTACAAAAAGTGTAATACATAAGGAAAAAAATTACAGACTATTTGTAAATGTAATCTTTTTTAGTTTTATATAAAAATACGGTTTTTATTGAAATTGAATTTAAAAAAACTTCAACGCATCTCATTTTATTGCGACTTATCACATTTTTAACTTATCATCTTATTTCAAGCCTTAAGCTTAAACATTGGTCTATTGTATGTCGTATAAGTCAAACCTCACATTTTTACGAAACATTTGCGAAGCTTTTGCAAACCTTTTAAAACTTTACCCCACTTTAAAAAATACACTAATCTTGCCATCTAAAATCACAGCCCACCACCATTTTCCTTACTTTTTTTGTTAAATCTTTTATTTTCTTCATATCTTAGAATATTCTCTTATACAGATTCATATTTTTTTATGTTATAATATTTTTTTTGCTATAATCTTGTGTAGATTGCTCGTGTCACCTTTCCTAACTTTATTATTTTTTATTTTCTACTCTCATTTAGATAATTTGATCTTTCTTTTTTGCTAATAGTTAAATGTCGTCATGAAATGTGCTTTTTTGTCGAACATGTTAACTGGTTCATAAAAGTTTTTGTATTATTACTGTAGTTTGTTTGATATGTGTTTGTTTTTACGTTTTTTATTTTTAATTGTTTGATATGTGTTTGTTTTTACGTTTTTTATTTTTAAAAGAATGTGCATCAGTATATTTTTCAATGTATGTTTTAGATTAAATAAATCTTTATGTTTGTGAATTTATTTAGAAACATGTTTTTTTTCAGTTTAAAATTTAAGTTAAGAAATTTCATGCATATTTGTGATTATTTTTATGAATAATGTATGTCTTCATACTATATTTTGTGTTACATTTATTTGTTGATGAAATATTGAAACACAATAATGTTTACTTTTTTCTTTTTTTTTCTTTTTTGTGTTGCTATTTGACCAACATTAAAGTCATACTTACTTCCATCTGTCCATATTCAATTGTATCTGTCAACTACCCAAATTCAATTTTGCATATTCAATTCTATCTACCAACTACCTATATTCAATTACATCTGATATCATTTAAGTCTAATCACTTGCTTTAAAATTTATTTATGCTATTCACTAGTTTTTGCACAAACATCACACTCAAATTGTTAACCACTTATACTCTTCTTCTTTTTCAGCACCTAACACCACATTGCTACCAACGACAACCCTTTTAATATGTTTGCTCGAGGTGCTGATGAGAACCATCTGCTTTTATTTTATGATGCAAGAGCAAAACATTTTTTTTTGTTGAAATAGGTGGTCTCGGAAGTAAAAAGGTATAAAATCACAATTTTTTTCTTATTTATATCTATATCTTGGTAGGCGATCATAACTAAAATAAAAATAAAAGGTGACTTTAAATGTTTACAATATCTTTATAAATATATGCCCAATGAATTGTCTTAGCTAACCTCACCACATGATTTGGTTTTTTTTATAAAAGGTTACTTTGTTTGTATCTAAGTTTTTAACACCGTAAGTTTGCTCCAATGTTTGTGAACAGCAAAAACAAATAGTGGGGCCGTCTTTTTGGGAGAAATGGTATCCAAGATCATAGTTTTTTTAAAAAAAATTTAATAAAATGTTTAACGTGTGACACGTGGTAAAAAAAAAACTCTTGAAATCTGATTCACGACTATCATGACTATTTTGGTATATTAGATCAATGATGGCCTCTGCAAGACATATGAAGTCTTATATGGCCTCTACAATAATTTTCGCTTGTGAACATATGCATATAAAACCGCATTTTGTGTTTAAAACTAAATGGTGGAAACTTTTTCTAAAGTGGTTGGTCCTATTATTGTATTCTAAACCAAAATGATCTCGACTTGTGCAGATGATAATAAGGCGGGCCTGGGTACGGCCAATTGCTTTGCAGCATGTTGGTGCAACATTTCTTATTGTCTTTAAGTAGTCATATCAGGAGTGTGGATCGATAGCAAAATATATATCCTCTTCTGTTTCTAAGTGGCAAAACCTAAGTGTTATAATTTAGGGATTTTCACTTAGATGACCATTTTTGCATTTGTAAGGTGGCACCCACGTTGAAAGTGTATCCTAGAAAATGGACCTAAATTTACAGGCTTTTCGAGAAATATTGTGTTTACACGTTGGAAGCAAGTGTCCTTGCGGGCCTTGTTGGTGCGACATTTCTCATTGACTTAATGAATTCGTCATCAGGCTAGGGAGTGTGGATGAATACCACAAAAGATATATTAGTATTATATTTAGTTTGTGAATGACAAACTCTAGCTTTGTAATATAGGGGTTTTCACTATCATGTCCATTTTTTCGTTTGTAAGTTGTAACCCAAATTTTTCCATAGACATTGAGTTTACAAGTTGTTGTATGTTGACGGCTTGCGTAATATCTTGTTTGGGTCTCAAACTAGAGATTAGCTATCATATAATTGTTTGAGCTTGATATTCGTTTATTAATCATAAATGTCTAAACGTACAATCTCAAATTGCTTGTTTATAAGCTTGAGCTCGATTAGCTCATTTATTTTATTGTTTTTGAATATGAGTAAGCTCTTTGTATGTTATTTAACTAAAACTAAATCACAAGACCAACAACTAATGAGATACATCATGCACTTACACTTCAAAACAAAAACATATTAGACTTTAGACAAATTAACTACCAATTTTGATACTTTAAAACATAAGTCTTTACATGTTAAACTAATTATCTCCGTATTTTGATACTATAAAGTATGAAACCGAAATAAAATGTTATTGTAGAACGTCCTGTCGCGCAACGCAAGTTCTCGGATGGTTATGTACTTATGTATTCATCGAGTTAAGTTTTGCTTCGTTACCTTTTTTTGTAAGTAGTTACTTAAAGTTAATTGTTATGGTAGTCATCTTCGTCACTTGATGTTGGCCCAATTTACAGAAGGAACTAAGCCCACAACCACAATTCTTTTCTACTATTCTTTCTACAAAAATCCCATAAGCAAAAAGAAGAAACAAAATAAGCCGCGTTTGACCTATGCTTGACCATTTTCCATTTTTGCTATAAACCAAATTGTGTGATGGGTTTTATAACAATCAGAAATACAACCAAAAGGAATATTGCATAAATGTACGGAACAAGAAAAGGTAGTGAAGGGTATATATGTAATTTCAGGATAAATTTTTGTGTGCAAATCAAACGAGTCCGTTTATATAACACCCCCTTTAGCTTATCTTCTTTAAGTGATATGAAGTTGTTAATGTTTTTCTTATAACAATCTTTATTTTACAATATCAAAAAAACATTATACAAGGTATAAAATTAGATGAGAATCTAAATATAATATGTGCTTTCACTTTTTATTAAATACAAAAACTCATTATATATAAAATATAAATGCATTAACATACTAGAGTGATTACTAGAAACACGCGTAATCAAAGCATTATTCTTTATTATCAAAATTATTATTATTATTCTTATTTTTATCATTATTGTATTATTTAGGGTAAAAGCCATAAAATACCATCGTACTTATTGATTTGTGCCGAATTTAAACACTTACTAATTAATCTCGTTACTTTACCATTGTACTTTTAAATTTGTTCCGACTATACTAACATAAGCGAGAAATGACTATATTACCCTTAAAAATGACTAATATACCCTTTATTTCTTTATTTCATAGTAATTGCTGAGGAATAACGAGTACCATATCTACAGATAATTGATATACATGGACTTACACCCAGTATTTATTATAAAGAACGCCACCAGCAGGAAAAAAAAACTAGAAACTAAAAGAGCTCTCTTATACTCAGACAAACTAGCTAATCTAGTCAATTACCACCATTTGTAGAACCCATCTCATAAACCAAACATCAACTAATTAAAAAATATCAAAACTATTGCTAAGTATCTTAAATGGCGTTACCATTACAGTCACAGATGATAGCGTATAACTTTATATCAGGAACCCGTTTTCAAACGACGTCAAAATAAAAGATATAACCTTAAGTCTTAACAATGAGTTTTGGAGACAATAATACTATTTATACTTATAATCTCCTAAATCATATTCCCCTGTGCAAGTGTTAAGTACCAAAGTGTAGAGATGGAATAAACAGCCAGGATAACTTGAAGTTGTGAAAGAAGAAAACAGGATCTATCAAGAAGAATCAAGATCGAACAGTGTTCATGGGTTTGATTAATTGGTTCTGAATCTGGAACATGAGGGGAACCTCCACTCATCGGAGGTATAGTTCCAGGTGGCCGGAAGATTCCCTGAAATACCAACAATCTAAAAAACACATGACTGTGTTGTAACACTGATTGTGTTACCGTCGTCAAATGTGGAATTAAGTGAATAAATCAAGACCATTGATTATAGATATGGGATATGAAATATGGAGAGAGAAAACACATGAAAGTTGGTATGATAAATGGGAGATGGAGTGGGTTTTTAATCTTTTATTGATTTATTTTGTTCGCTTTTTATTGGACCCGAAATCTGCAGTCTTGATGATTTAGTTATGGTCATTACCTTGAAACATGTGTATTAATTAACCTCTGGAATAATATTGAACATTATGTTGAAAAAAGTTGAAGAAGACAAGGGTAATATAGTCATTTCTCGCTTATATTGGTATAGTCGGAACGAATTTAAAAGTACAATGGTAAAGTCACAAGATTAATTAGTAAGTGTTTAAAGTCGGCACAAATTAATAAGTACGATGGTATTTTATAACTTTTACCCATTATTTACTATTTTATTATTATTATTTTACTTTTTATAAATGTTATTATTACTATTGTTTTTTTATTATTTATTGTTAATATTAACTTATTAATACCTTATACTGTTTTAGGAAGGAGTAGGTAATTTTTTATTATTTCTCTTGGTTTTGGCGGGGAAAATTTTTTGCCGCGTGTCTAGCAACTGATTATTTTAATGGATAATGATAATTATAGTAGTTGATAAACACGTATGTGTATACGTGTTATCTTTCTAAAATAAATAAAAAAGGCCACTCTCTCTACCTCCAGATCTCTTTCCTAACACGAAAAAACACACACAAATCCATTGGTGAAAAGGAGTTCAAGATCCATGATCTACACAAAAATGGTTGTAAGTTTATAAACCCAAATTTTTTGATTTTAAGGGTTTTTATATTAAAGGTTTGTTTTTTTTTTAATTTCAGATGGGTTTCAAAGATAGGATTGAAGATTCAAGATTTAATAGATAATGAAGTCTTTTATAATAAATATGAGGTTACATATTTTTGCTTTTCCCGATTAATCTTATAGATTGTCATATATGAGAAAAAAATTAGATTCCGTGATTTCAGGTTGGGTGAAGACATCAATCGATTTCAACTAGAGGTATGTCTTTTAATTGTTATAGAAGTAATACCGGTTTTGGGGTGTGCTTCTTAATTGTGTTCTAAATAGCCAGGGCGATCTATGGCTTGGCTACGTGTGGTAGGTGCCACACATAGAGTTTTGGCACGCATGATTTTTTTCTTTAGAGCTGCAAGTTTTAATTTTTAGGTTCTGTGTTATGTGTATGAAGAAGATGACGATGTAAAGAAATAAAGAATTAGAAATTCAGTCATCAACTAAACTAATAACGCCCTCCTATAGATAGGCTCAATTAAATGAGACATAAATGTGATTTCCTCAATTTTAGCACTCGACTATATGCTTGGATTTTTTTTTTGGGAAAAGTATTAGCATTGTCTTCGTTTTTCTCTTTAAGATTTTAATACAATTTATGTTGAGCTTTAACTATCAACTAGACAAAACACGATTATATTTCTATAAGATAAGTAATGTTTTTAAACTAAAATATTCCAACTTATAAAAAATAATGCAAATCAAGTAATGTTTGTTTAAAGACTTTTAACTTTAGTGTACACAATTTTTACTTTTATCGACACTTGGTTGATTATATAAAAAATTTGAGCAGAAGTTGTTATATTGGTTTTGAGCCTTAAATCTCAAAAGATGTTTTTTTATACGACGATTGAAGTAATGTATAATGTGACCAAAAAATATGTCCCAGACATACCCGTCACTATAAAGAGCTTAATTGTGAAAAAATAGGCAGGTTGTGCAGGTAGGGTGACGAGTCGAAGAATTTTGTTAAAAAGTTTTGTGTCCTCATGAGTTCCGACTACTACTCGATTCCATCTTTTATAATAAAGAATATAGAATATATCGTTTGTATAAAGCTGAGGTTTTTCGCATTTTGGAGAGGTAATTGACAAACTTAAGTGGTTGTATGTTTTAAGAATATAAAATTGAATACGCAATTCATCTAAACAGAAACTTCCATGTTTTGCAGCCATAGATCTCGGGTCAGCAAAACGACATGGGTTTTTTAATTTTCATATGAACTTGAAGCGGCAGAAAAACGCAAATAGATGAAGAGGGTGACGATTTGGTTGACAATTTAAGTGGATAAGCAGGTATAGTTATGTAAGTTTATTACGTGCTCATGAAAAAAAGCTAATGCCATTGGTTTATTGACTGGAAATTCAGTATATCAATGAGTTCTCCATCTTCGTTAGATGCAATGCGTACGTTAGAGCTAAGGGTATTTGGGGCTGCTGATGATCGTAGTTTCAATGTTTACTAATAACTAAATTTAATCTTTATGTATAGGCTGTGTGGGGTTGTTATTATACGCTTGGATACACGTTAAGATTTATGATAAAAAATTAGTTAATATCTTCTGAACAAGCTAAGAAACTTTTATTTCAAGTAACTTCAACGAAGGAAAAGTGAGGTACTGATTTACGTGTTATTCGGTGTTTGCTAATAACTAAATTATTTATCTGTAGGTTGTGTGTGTGGCTATTATACGGTTGGATACAAGTTGAGATTTATGATAAAAAAATTAGTTAAGATTTTCTGAACAAGCTAACAAACTTTTGTTTCAAGTAACTTAAGCGAAGGAAAAGTGAGATACTGATTTACGTAATGTTGCTGAGTGACACGTAAGTTTTATGTTAAGTAATATGTCTTTATATCTCAATTATTAATTAACAAGCTTTACTTTTCAATACCACTCTCTAATCTTCACTATAAAGTTAAGTGAAATTAAGAAATTAATAACACACTTGCAACCCATTTGAAAACATGACATATAAACAAGTTATAAAGAGTTCAGATTCAGAAACTTTCATCTGATATGAGTTAGACTCAGTTTATTTTAATCATAGCGTGTTTGTTTAGTAAGATATTTTATGAACATATCTTTGCTAATGAATTGATCTTTTGTTTGCAGGATTTCAAGCTTCGTTAGAAGCACTATGGTGAATGCACCAGCAAGGTACCACCCCACACGCCATATAGGTTATGTTACTTAAGTTAAGCGCTCATAATAAAGTTTCTATTGCTTTATCGTCTACATAGTTTTTACTTTATTGACAACAAGTATATTTTGACGTACCCAACAGTTACATACCCTTTTACCAGCAACGGGCAGCCTTTTGGTTGATTGGATCAAATCTCCTACAACCTTTTGGTTGATGGGGTCAATCTCCTACCAAATACGCTGCCGATGTCAATAAAGTGATTGCCCCCTAATTTTGAACCACATAACGATGTAAAGATTTCCTATGTTTACTCATTACTTATGAATATTAATGTAACTCTTTCAGCCACAACACAACTATTCAAGAGTTTTATATTTTATAAGTTTCATATATTGCAGCTTCGTATAAATAAGCCAACAAAGTAGTTGAGAATTAGAATAGTAATTATTGTTCCGCACTACAACCTTCTTATCTTTTTTCAACATAATCTGCATAAAAATGTTGAATAATTGTTCTTTAAACGCCTAATGTGCTCATAAAATATGATCCCAAACACCCGAATTTTTTTTTACTATGAGAATCATATAATAGTATATACATAAACTAGCTCAAGTGGCAATTCATATTTACGTCCCGGTTAGATTTTAGACAAACTTTAGTATGATAAAAAATTATTCGGTTCTCGCATTCGGGGAGTCAGTGGCATACACAGTTACGAAGCCTAAACGACTGCAAGAAGCTATGTTGTTTTCGTCGTGTTATTTGGAGATGAAGAAAGTGCATTCCTTTTAGTTTATCTATAACATTTCAAAAGCTATCATCGAGTTTTGTTCATAACTTATAACATTTAAATTCATGCACGTGATGGAGCAAGACTTACTGGACCAAGAATGGCTAGAAAGACAGCTTTTGCCTGACCAACCAACTTTGCTTTGGTTAACAGATAGTACTGATAGCAAATGGACAGTTGTGAAAAGGTTTCTTATTTTTACATTCTTTATCTCC
This sequence comes from Glebionis coronaria, assembly GCA_025667525.1. Taxonomy (NCBI): domain Eukaryota; kingdom Viridiplantae; phylum Streptophyta; class Magnoliopsida; order Asterales; family Asteraceae; genus Glebionis; species Glebionis coronaria. Next base: position 10,194,146 of record CM046878.1, on the reverse strand, counting down.
CTGTTTCTCAATTGATGTGAAATGTTTTTGACCCGCTAAGCAATGTTGCTACTTTATAAATTATTCAATGATCTTGGCTGAATTGCGGCTCATTTTGTAGATATAAGATAGACGTTGCAGGGTACGCTTGGTGTTGGTCCGTTAGCATAAAGTATATGAATCAAAACCGCAGTTGAGTGGAGAATTCACACCCTACTGAGTTGTTCATAATTATGGCATTTTTTTGGACTATAGGTGATGGAGCAACACTTCCATCAATCAAAACCGCAGTGCCGCAGTTGATGGGGTTGTTCACAGTTATGGAATATATACTTCCCGGCAGACAAGCTCACATGATTGCTTCTTAAGGAGAGGTGGAGGCTGCAACAACAGAAGATAAACGATCTTATTTTTGTGAGAATTAGATGAACGATCTGTAACACATAACGCCGAAAATAAATTGCCCCGCAGCGAAGCGCGGGTGTGCTCATCTTGTTATTACTATTATGTAAAAATAAAAAATTATTATATTTCTATTATTGTTTTATTATCAATGTTTATTGTTTATAATTTATTATTTTACTACTATTATTATTATCGTTAATAATATTTATTTATTTATTATTATTATATTATTATTATATAAATACTTTTTTCGTTCCAAGTTTATAGTCCCTTATATCATTTTCGGCTGTCCCAAAATTATATTCCCCTTCCAAATATAGATGTAAGTAAAGTAGCAAGTTTATGATATTGCACCTAATGATATTAGAAATTACAAACTATTTACAACGTTTTAATTAATTGCATAAGGGTAAGAGTGTTATTTTGCGAAAAAGTAAGAGAGATAATGCAGTGATAGTGATGTTTTTAAAACAATGTGTTTTTTGTCAGAAGACTATTAATTTAGGACGAAAGAAGTATTAAAAATAAATCTTAATTATTATATTGTTATTATTATTATTATTTATTATAGTTATTATTTTATTTATATATTATTATAATTATTATTTTATTTTTATTAATTTTTTTTCTTTATTATTATTACTATAAACTATGTATACTATATTAAATTAATTATTACATTTAATTTATATATTTTATAAACAAATAATTTACATTACATAGTGTGTTAAACAAATACATCAATTGTACCCATTACAATAATAAACATTCATATTATTTAAATTATAATTAAATTAAATTACAATCTTTTTAAAATAGTAATTGAATTACTACTACATTTTCGAATACTGTTTTGTCTTCTTCCCCACCCACAAACACAAGACACAAAAGTAGAAAACACACACGTGCTGTCCGCCTGTCCCTCGTTCCGTTACAACAACCTACGACAACAAAGATTCTCCGGTCGGTTCCGGTTAAATTAGGTACACACTTTCTTTCACCCATTCTTTATTCCTTAATTATTTTTTGTCAATCAATTTTTTGTTAAAACTTAAAACCCTCCTCCTTAAACCCTTGTCCGTACAATTTTAGCCATTTTTATATATTTTTATCACTAATTTTGATTTTCTTAGTTCCTGTCTACTAGTTTTCACAATGCCACTGGTTTTTAGGTATTTAATATGGGACACCAACTGTCTCGCTAGATGTTTTAAAACCGGTTAGGTTCAACCGGGTTTCTAGCTCAAAACCGTGGTTCAGTCACCTGGCCGTTTCACAGTCAACCGGCCCGGCCGGGTTATCCCGGGGTATTAAACATTTCTTTTAACACGTGTGTGAATATGCATATAGCAAAACTTGAACATTTATTTTAGGCATCCTCAAAATAAAAAGGTGAACAATAATAACTTTGAGACCGAAAGAGTACAATTTTGTGGCTTATGAAATACTTGATGTCTTCCCGTGCATAACTGCTGAAATTGCCTAGCGCCAAATAGTTAACAGGATTTTAATCGACTCTGTGGCCGCCGATCCGGTAACCTGGTGACTCGACTGGGTTGACCCGGTGGTTCAAACCATGCATCGGTGATTCGACCGGGTTAACTCGGTTGTCGAACCCATGAACTGGTGACTCGGTCGGGTTGACCCGGTGGTCTAACTCATGATACGGTGACTCGACCGGGTTGACTCGGTGGCCGATCCCGTGACCCGATGAGTCGATTTCGTGGCATGGTGACTCGACCGGGTTGACCAGATGATCGATCTCATCGTCTAGTGACTCGACCAGGTTGACGTGGTGGTTGAATCCGTGACCCGATAATATTGTGTGAAAAAGAAAATATTTAATTTCTATATTAGGAAATGTTGGAGCATTTAATATTTTCAATAAAAGGATTCATCCTTTATATATTAGTAGAGAAGATGGAGATGGAGATAGAGATAGAGATAGTAGAGTTTATTTTGGGCTTATATTTATAAATCATGAATTTGTAGCTTATTTTGAGACTTATGGGATTATACATACGTTTATCATATCATAATAAACTTATATAGGCCCATAAGTCTCAAAATAAGCCACAAATAAGCCCAGTTAGGCTTATGATAAGCTCATTTCGGCTTACAAAACATAAGCCCATTTCAGCTTATGTTTCGTAAGCTAAAGCAAATACCCCTTAGTTTCGTATTCATACAATACTATTTTGGAACAAGATCAAAAACTTTGTTGCCTTTAAGATTGGTAATTGTGGTTTGATAAGTCGTTTAATAAGAGAAAATCACAAAAATACTTATTTTTTCAACTCAATTTCAAAATACCTAATCTTTTCTTCAAAAAGCAAAAATACCCTTAAATTTCCAAAAATTTGAGAACTTTGCGAAATAGAAAAGAAATCCGAAATTTTTGCCAAATTTCTTAGAAGCTTCGATAATAATAAAGGGTGTTTGGCAACCCGTCTAACAGCAATACATATATGTGTTGCTGTTAAACGTGTTGCCAAACACCTATTTAAAAATAGAAAAAACTCAATTTTAGCTTATTTAAGCTGTTTAAAAGCCAAAATGAAAGATTTCTGCGGAAAAACGATGGACATGAATCTTTAATAAGAAAACGGGTATCTATTCAAGGCTCCGAAATTACTTTTTAATAAATCTTTTATAAGTATCAAGAAGAACTTGTTATAAGAGACAGAGAAAGATACAATGCCACAAGACTTCTTAAACCAGACCATAAAAGTACAATAGCTTCCTTCAAGTCCATGCCATAACCAAAATAAGTTAATTTGAGCTTTTTCTGTTCTTAAAGGGGTGTTTGGCAACGCGTCTAACGGCTGTGTTGCTGTAAAACGCATTGCCAAACACCCCCTTTAATATTTTCGAAATTTTAAAGAATTTTGCAAAAATTTTGCGAAATTTCTTAGAAATTTCGAATTTTATTTCTATTTCGCAGAGTTGTCAATTGTTTCAAAATTCATGGGTATTTTGGCTTTTTTAAGAAAAATTTAGGTATTTTTTGAAGTTGGATTAAAAAAATGGGTATTTTTGTGATTTTCCCGTTTAATAATGGTCCTTTTGTGATATTTAATTAATGATGGAACACTTAGGAATGGAGGTCGCCACGTGTGGCTTATATTAAGACATTAAGTGCCTTTTTTGCAAATTATGAAAGGATTCCCATAGTCATCTTTTTTAGTTGTACTTATACTAGAAGATTGCGGGAAAGAATAAAATCTATGGCAAAGCTTTATGAGGAGTATTTTGCAAAGGTTAGTTCTTGGTGCTACTGTTTATTTTATATGGCAGGATAGGAACTTAAAGACCATTTCGTGAGTTTAGTACAACTGAGGATTAAGAATTATTAGCTTAAAAGCTCACCCCTGATGTTAATAGAGCAGCTCAAGTCTCGGAGTTTCCTATAGATAAGCTGCAAAAGTATAGGACATGGATATTGATGGGAATCGTTAGTCTTTTATGCCATATTAGTAATTGTGTAAAGGAGTATGTACGCTAGCTTCACTCACACGAGTTGGAGGGATTTTTTGCGAAGTAGTAAGTATTGTTGAAAGTTTGACTGTTTAGACTCCCTTCCTAGGCTATGGAAGTTTGACATACTCCAAAATGTGACGGTTGTCACATATTATCCGACACCATCACCAAAATATGCACATTCAAACAATTGTTAAAAGTTCATAGCATCTAGTGCGACATCAAATAGTTGGTGTACCATGTCGGTATATTGAAAACGAAAGTAGAGTAATAGTGTGGGCTCTATGCCTATATTTGGTGCTGATATACTTCAATTCAGTTGGTTCTTTGTTTTTGCAGATAGCTTACAAGTCATCATTGTTCATGCCAAAATGGTACATTACTCGTAAAGTTCCCATTACATATGCTCTATCTTGTTGCATGTTTCCTAATATGAATCTTTTTTCTGATTGTACGTGCAGTATGAAATAAATGATTTATCCGACAGCGAAGAAGATATGGAATTTAAACCCGACCCTGTGACTGGTTCTCCATCCCTCTGCAGTATTGGGGTATGCCTCTTTGTTTATGAGCTAACTTTATTATTTATCGTATAAATATCTTTTATTATCATATTCTTTTTACATAGCTATATTTTTGGTCGGGATGCATCGATGCATTATGTTAAAATTTGGTCTGTGGAAATAATGATCAATAATGTTCACTAGTGACATGAATCGAATGTATAGTCAAATTTTTTTTTTTTTTGGGTACGACGGAAACGCCACTCAAGCCACATTTGGTGACTCATTCTATAAACACTCACAAGACCCGCGGAGCCTAGTAAATCGCTAGCCCCTTACAATTGTGGATAATATGGCTAGGGCTAGTCACCCCAAGGAGGTTGCAGCTAATTGGATTTGAACTTGAGACATCCTATCACGATCCTCAAGCCTTTAGGCTGCCCATTTGTGATTTATTAATCCAACTAGTTAGTGGTCACTATAAATAGAAACACGTAAAATTTTACGTCAGTTGCATCAGATTAACAACAGTTGTCACAACCGCGTGTAATCAAAATCTCTGTTTACCGCCTCTTGTCACACATGTACATGAGCAACTAATTAACGTTATCTGCACAGGAGAATGCTGCGAGCTCATCTGGAACTAATGTAAGACCAGACCTCTTAGGCATGGGATTTGAACGCAATCACGTCGATGAAGCTATCAGACAACATGGTAGTTTATAAACACAAAAATTATATACGTTGTATTATCTAGGGAGACATATATTTGAGCTTTGATTCCCTGTTTTCTAATTCTGACACTTAAGTTCTACTTGTTTAATGTAGGGGAAGAAAATATCGATTCATTATTGGAGACTCTCCTCAATTATTCTGTAAGTGGTAGAACTTATATAAATTAGCGAAAGTTTCGTATTTTTTCGGGCTAAAAAGATGTCTCAAAAATTCCATTATGATTTCATTAGCTTTGGCTGCTAAAAAAATATACACACCTACCCACTCATTTGACGGTGATTCTTTCACTTAGGTCTGCAATATCTGTCCTTTGTCCAAATTTGTTAATTACTGCGGCATCGTGTAATAAATTCCCTTACCGTTCTCCTGATTAATGCCTCCTTGTGTAGAAAATAATCCGTGTCGGTCATATTATTTGCGTAAGACTGATAATATGGTCAAAGTGTAATATTTGCTATTTTCCTAACCATACAGGCACTTGAAACATCAAAGAAAAGTGCCAATGACTGCGCAGATGATCAATCAGCTCAAAGTGGTAAAAGAAAGGTAAACACAACCCAACCTTCTTCTCTGTACAGTTAGTTTATTTTTGGTTTCGGTATGATATTACCTCTTGGAAGAGTTGGATAAGACGCCTTTTATAACTTTAGATGATAGAAACTCAGACTGTTGTTAAACAGGCAAATCTAATATCAAAGTCAGAATCATCAGATTCTCTGGAATGGTTATTCGACGATGACAACGATGTAAGCAGTAGTTGGAGTACTGGTGTCCCGCCTGTCCCTCCAACTAATCCGGTAAAAGAGGTAACGCACTGCTGTGTTAGTATCAGACCTGCACTTGCAAGTGAATTTTTCTACTGTGTTGTTGCAAAGTCTTCGTGTTATGTTTTTAAATATTCTTTAATTTATGCAGGACCCTGATGACAAAAAGGCATCCTTACTAATGATGAACTTCGCTAATGAGGAAGTTGAGTTTGCAATTAGCCAACTAGGTATTTTAACCTCCTTTTATTCTAAATTATACCAAACATATATACCAGTTCAATTACTGGAATCCTTGTCTGTCCATCTAGTAAGTAAAACATATATGTTACCTACAGCCTTTTGTAATCTATTTTTGTAATTGTTGACAGGCAAAGATGCTCCTGTTAACGAACTTGTAGATCACATATTTGCCGCTCAGTTGGCTAGCACAGATGATTTAAACCAGACTCTTCCTACAAATAACCAGGTTTATAAGCTTCCATCTACGAATACCATTTTTCTCACTTTCTTTTGTTTATCTGATCCTGTTATCACTCTTGTTCTAAGGTTCCTGAACAAGAGTGAATTGTTATCACTTTTGTTTATTGTTACGACATGAATTACTTGCACCATTTTTCCATTGCAAGTCATTTTGTTTGCTTCGATATTAATTCCGCTAAATATAGCAGGAAGCCACAACAGAGACCTTATTTGGGACCAATGATTACGCACTTGGATTATTGCTTGAAATGGACTTTAGCGAACAGGAAATTTCTGCGGCCATTGAGAAGTATGGTGAGTATATCTTCACATTTATTCAAGTTGGAAACTGTTTTGAAATATGAAACTATAAAAGCAAGACCTGAGATTTTAGGAAATTTCTTCTTTGTATAACAATTGATTCATCTTGTATCAGGTGCGGAACTTTCAATAGAAGAGCTTGCTGACGCGATTGTTTGTGCTCAGATGGGTGACCCTTATGTCAAGACAGCAGAGGTAATATATATATTTATTTTTTCTGTCTAATTTATTCAGCAAGGTCATGTTGGATACAAGTCATGCAAAAAGCTTATCTTTTCCGTCTCGTTAGTATGGTTCTTTTCTTCTTTTTGAGTAAAAGGATCGCTCTTAACTTGACAGGATACCTTTTCATCTTTTGGAGACAATTCGGGGGTGCATGTAAATAGATTTAAAGACTTGAATCCTGTTGATAGGGTTAAAGGGAAACGACCAAAAGAAGAACAACATGCTGCTGCTAAATCGATTGGATTACGAAGACCGAAACCAGAGTTTGCGGATGATTCATCGCGCACTGCACCAAAACCTCCAACAGGTTCCACGGTCTTAGAGAGACAACGTAAGTATAGAGCAAGACGGATGGCAGAAATGGCAGTGCCTAAGCTGATCCAACCCAGTTCTTGTAGCACTATGGACCGCATGGTTGCCAAGGCTCCTTTGTTTTTGTATGGCAGTGTTACTGACTTATCTCATGATTTATGGGTCAGAATCTCTCAGCATCTGTATGCACTGCCTGAGGTTGTCAACACTCGGTGTTTCTCAGCCTTGAGTAGGAAAGAAGGTTATATACATAACCTCCCGACCAAAAACCGGTTTCACGGTCTTCCAAAACCACCAATGACCATAGAGGAAGCGATGCCGCATACAAAGAAGCATTGGCCATTATGGGATACAAGAAAACAGTTGTCTTGTATCAGTTCTGAAACTCTTGGAATATCCCAACTCTGTGACAATCTCAGGAGCATATTGGAAAGTTCAAAGGGGATACTTTCTACTGAACAGCGAAATGACATCCTTCACCAATGTACGACATCAGGTCTTATGTGGGTAGGACATTACCAACTAGCACCCATAGACCCCGAGTCACTTGAAAGGATACTTGGATATCCATTAAATCACACTCGGACAAATGGGCTTAGCCTTGGAGAAAGGATGCATTTTCTTAAACACTCTTTCCAGACACACACTTTAGGATACCACTTGTCCGTGTTAAAGTCTTTGTTCCCTGAGGGAATAACCTTGCTGTCTATCTACAGTGGGGTTGGAGGGGCGGAAATCACCTTGAACCAGCTTGGGATACGCTTAAAGGCTGTTGTTTCAATCGAACATTCTGAACCAAAGCGAAAGATATTAAGGCAGTGGTGGGAGAACTCGCGTCAGACGGGGGAGCTGGTTCAGATAGCAACGATACAAAAGGTATCAAGTAGTAAGCTGGAGAGTCTGATGGACAAGTTTGGTACTTTTGACTTCATAATTTGTCAGAACCCATATACCTACTCTGCTACAGAAACCGAAAGTTATGCAGGTTTTGACGTGTCAATGGTGTTCGAGTTTGTTCGTATTTTGGGAATAGTTCGGAATGCAATTAGGACCAACTAGCTACATGCTTTTGCAGAAGATGGTCTTTTAGTAGGGAAACTGTAAAGTTAATTCAGGTAAAGTTAACAAGTATCTGATTGTTTAGATTCAAATGGGTCAAGATTTTGCTGATATGAATTTGGAGTAAAACAAGATATATATGACTTCTGTTGACTTTTGAGATGGAGCACAATCTGTTTATAGGGGTGGAGAAAAACCGGTTCATTGACCGGACGCCGGTTTTAAACAAAAAATCTACTTAAACCGTGACCCGGTGGCTCAATCCGATCAATTAAATACCGGCTCCGAAGCGGTAAATATTTTGTTCATGAAATTTACTTGCATAAGGTGAGCATTGTGGATCATCGATCGGACCGAATCAAACTATACCAAATGTATTTCGATCCAGTCTTGTCCCTGGTTCTGCATTTTGGATCATCGATTGAACCGAATTAAACTAGACCAAGTGTATTTCGGTCTGGTCCTTAGTCCATGGTTCTCGATACATTCGGTCTTCGTTCCGGCCTGGTCCGGTCTTACCAAAAAGCCGTCGATTGTGCCTAATACGATCGGACTAGATCATTTTAGAGTGATACATATATTATAAAGCAATAGTTTTGCATTCACAAACTGAATACAATATATATCGGTCCTAACCATCGACACTCCTTAACCCGATGACCTTCTTCAAACCACTGAATAATGCCGCACAAACAATTTGCTATCCATCGACCCTCTTCAAACCGATGATGATTGGATGAATAATATCGCACAAACCATGCCTACAGCGACACGTGTTGCACCTAGACGCGCCTTATTACCATCTACACGAGTAGAAATCATATTAGTTTAGAATGCAATGTCTTGTATATTAGAAAAAAAAAGGGGAGATCTGAGGAAATGAAAACGCTACAACTTGATGAACTAATGATCAGGTTGTTAAATGAGTTTTCACCCGACCGTAAATGACCCAGTGAGACTTAAACATGTTTTATACCAGTCAGGTAAGAATCCATACGGATCACAGTGATCTTCTGAAAACTTCCTCCTAGTTCTGCAGCCTTCTTTATAACCCGAATAATCTATTCAACATAAAAAAACCGAGTCATTAACAATATTATGAGTTTCAGTTGGCCAAAGCCTTTGAAAAAACCCTTTACCTCAGCCGGTTTCTCCAAAGGAAACATCATCGTGCATGTAACGCTGACAGTAAATCCACAAGGAATCGCCGTATACTGCAATGGTTTACATCATCCGAAAATTTAGTTAATCAGTCAATAACTTCCGAGAAGATTAGACAAGAAAAATTAACTGAAAACATGTAAAAAAGTGGCAAAAATGTATAGAACCTCGGAATAGTTTTCATGAGTTCATTTAAAACGTTAATTATCTCTAAATGTCAATCAAGAACAAAACCAAAAAAAGTTTGCTGGTCGGTCCAACCCAACCTGTTTCAAAAAAAGTTTGCTGGTCAGATAAGTGAAGTTGATCTATAATCCAGCAAAATAAAGCACAATTATAGCAACATACTTGTAATTTTTAACCAATTACATTTTTTTATTGCCCATTCTATCAGACCAAACATAATAACGCTACAATTTTTAACTCGTGGTTACCTGTATCTTCACTTCTCGGATTAAGTTATGCTACAAAAGAATTGTGTACCTTAATCGGTACTACTTATGTCATTAGGTTACATCATATGTTGTTACTGCAACGGTTTTACATCATTCGATAATTTACTAAATCGGTCATTAACTTTTAAATCTGAGAAGATTAGACAAGAAAAGTCGACTGAAAACATGTAAAAAGGTGGCAGAAATGTATAAACCTGGGTATAGTTTTCCTGAGTTCATTTAAAACGTTAATTATTCCTAAATGTCAATCAATAAAAAAAAAACAAAAAAAGCTTGCTGGTCAGCCCGACCCAACCTGTTTCAATAATTCATAAATAAAAAGACCCGTTTTGATCCGTTACCCAACCCTCATGTTTCCATCTCCAATTCTCATAAAAAAAACCTAAGTTCTACAATAGCACTCCCCCAAAAACAAATTGGAAATAAGAGGTATCTCATGGTACAACTAAACAAGCCATACCGCTAACACAAAGGAAATGGAAAACTAAGATAAGGTGCAGACAACTAGCAATGTATATAATACGATTGCATTATTATTTGTCCGTCCTCTATTAGCCTAGCACACGATAGTTCGTTACGAGCTTACAACATACTATTAGCCCGTGAACATGTGTAGGATAAAAGCACATTCCCGCTTCTGGAATCAGAGTTGTATTTCCAAATTCTAATGGATCATTTGAGCTTCTCTCAATCTACGTGACTATTCCCAAATCAGAAATGAAATGGCCATTTAGTTACCAAATCTGCAATGGGCATTTAGATACCAAATCCGCAAATCGCTATTCCTAAATCAGATATTGTTTGCAAGTTGATGCAGCAATCTACTTGTCGATAACACTACTCTATCTAATTTCACATGTGTCCCTATGATTATCTTAAGTGATAAACATAAAATGATAATACATCATGTTACACATTCTTCAAACAGCTTAAGATCGCATAAAAGAAAAAAAGAGACTTACGACTCGTTTATGAAGATAAGCTAAATCAGGTTGCTAACCCAAACCTTCTCCAAGGTGGATGGTGGCAGATTATCAACATCGATGACGATAAGATAGAAAAACAAGAAGAAGCTTGTAGCTTTTGGTGGTTTGTGGTAGATGATACAGTAATAAATCAACATCGATGGCGATCAAGTTTGTAAATATCACTCGGCAGGGTGTCGGCGGTCAATCCCCGCCAAGCGACAGTCTTGGCGGCGATATATCAGTTTCTCGGCGGGTACCCTAAATTATATATTTTTATCATTATTTTGTATATTTGTATCATTATTAGTAATATTTATTTAATATAAATCTGCAAAATTTATATGCTTTTAATAATTTTATTAATATTCTTATTGTTTCTCAAATAAAACAGAATCAATAAAATCAAAGCACCAAGAAACAACTGATTTTGACTGATTTTTTAACCGATTTTGACCAATTTTGACCGATATTGACCTATATTTGACTGATATTGACCGATTTTGACCAAAACACAAAGCTTGACTGATATCAACATATCGTGGGGTGCCAAGCGATATATCACCGATATATCAGCCGGCATGACCGATATTTACTACACTGATGGCGATAAAATAGAAAAACAAGAAAAAGCATTTCGGCTTATATTTCATAAGCCCCAAATTTGTAGCCTATTTAGAGACATATGGGCCTATATAACTTTATTATGATACGATAAACTTATATTGGCCTATAAGTCTCAAAATAAACCATAAATTTGGGGCTTATGAAATACTCCCTATAAGCCAAAATGGGCTTATGAAGCCTAAACAAAAGGTTAAACTTATCGGTCTCGAGAAGAATAACACAAATAGGCGACTAACAAATCAACTTCATTCAATGAACATATAACGTTAAAAAAATCGAAGAAAACACAATAAATCGGGTCAAATCAATCATACAACAAAACATATCAGCATAATCTTAAATCGAACCAAGTCACTACAAAAACAAAACAAATAAGTGATAAACATAAAACGATAATACATCATGTTACACATTCTCCAAACAGCTTAAGGTCGCATAAAAGATAAAAAAGAGACTTACAACTCGTTTATGAAGATAATCTAAGCCCGCTGCTAACCTAAACTTTCTCCAAGGTGGATGGTGGCAGATTATCAACATCGACTGCGATAAGCTACAAAAATCTGAGGAGATGGTGATAAGAAATTTATAGCTTTTTGATGACTGGTATAAAAAATAGTAGTAGCTTTTTTTAAGGTAGGTGATACAGTAATAAATAATATGGTTTGGGTTATTGACTTATTTCAAAAGTGTTTTGACATTTCAAAATATTTGAGAGAGAGGTTTCAAATTTTCATTAAATTTTAGGCGGGATGTTTCAAAATGTTTCGAAACTAGGACTTGTGCCCGCGCTTCGCCGCGGCGAGATGCGGGCGTTTTCGAGAACCGTTTGTGTGTACGACACTCCTGCGCGCAGACTTCATGGACTCCTCAAAATGTGCAGCCTTGATTTCGGGCTTGTGGGTTACCGTGGCTCTGATGATTATTTCTGCAATTTGGTCCACTGAAGACTACACCAACTGGCGCGCGGAAGGCAACTGCAACACCACTTCGCTGTTCCTGTAAAAGATTTAAACAAACATGGATGAGCAGGTACCTATTTTAAGACCACATCTTATCAACACATATACACATACCACTCGAGAACTTAATAAAAAGCAAGTGTTGATAATGAAAAAGATCTAGAATTAGTACCCATATTTGTATAAAATAACAACCACCCAAACATCTGATGGAGCTTGTGATACCTCACGCACAAAATCTGATCCAGAAATCTGCATGATTGACCCAAACTTCGCAACTTTTACAACTTGCTTCATCTCTGCTAACCTCTTTCTCCTACAATAAACACCAATGAAATATGATTAGTTATAAAAACCCCTAACTAATGCTTCAACTTTTCACCTACATGATAGATTTTCGTATATATATGCCGCATGAATATTCAAATTTATTTGAGAAGCTGACACCGCAACAAAATATAAAGTAATGGTAACTTAACTCAGAACTGAATCATTTCCGTATACGTGTATTCTTCGAGAAAGCGATCATCGTCTAGATCATCCTCTAGATCGAGTTCTTCTTCGGTCTTGTTATCGATCTAATTCTTATCTTTAGGTCTGGAATCTTCATCTTCTGCATGAGTAAATGGGTCGGGTTTAAATACAGGGGCTTTCGGTGGCAAATTTCCAAGCTTTCTTTAAATATCATCCCATTGTGTTGATGCTCCTTCAACGTCCTTGTACACAAAGTGATAGTCTGCCATTATTCTTTAAAGTCGATATTTGTCTTTGATATTTCTTCTTCTACATTCAGAAAGGTGTAATCAATTAAACATCGATACAACAGACTGAATACAGTTAATAAGTTAGAGCATATACTTCATAGTTAACTAATAGCTTAATCGTGCAAAAACCGTAATGACCAGCCTGTTAACCTCCATCTAGTATCTTCACGACATGTATTAGATTGTTTTTTTGAATTTCATCATATACATAATTACCTAGATAAAAAATTATGAAGTCTCGGCCTATTGATCTTCTAAGCAAGGGCATAGCTACTGTAGTTCTAAACAAAACAGTTATGTCAGGCGGTCTCCTTGTGTGCAGACATCATGACTTACATATTAGTTCAGTGGTCTAAGCAAGAACAAACATCATATAGACACTGCTATTGATCTTTAGTCTCTAATAAAACAGAAACAAACACTAAACTACCTGTGAGAGAGCTGGTTGCGGTGATGCTGCATTAAAATCAGACAGAGTGTCGACTTGATCATCTTAATGCTTCGAAATACCATTCTTGTGTCTCTATCTCGTATCGAGCTCAACTATACTCCTTAAACACATGTTGCACTCGAACACCATTCATATTCATCGAGCTAAACACACAAAAAACATGTAATTTGGAGTATGCTCAGAAACAAAATGTATTACATAAATACTATGAAAATGAGGTATGCACGTCATACCTTGCTGCAATCTGTTGGTAGACGCTTGGCCTTCAGATCTGTGCGCTTATACCGCTATTGTTTGCACTCTCCACTTATCATAACTTTTCATCCCACCAAAAAGAACATCCTAAAGAGATAAAAAAATCAAACAGATTATTATTTGCATTTCGGAGATAAGTCTTAAGAACATCCTAAAGAGATAAATCTTGGCAGGGCGACCTTTGAAAGCACCGAAATGAAAATTTATGAAAAGTTATTAAAAGTTATGAAAGATCATCCTAAAATAATAATTTTTTGTGAACATACCTGGCAAGATACGGGCCACTTGTGGCAGCATTACTTCCATTATGTTCACCCGACAGGAAAGCACCAAAATAGAAGGTGCATTGTTTCAGCATAGAAAATACGCCAACACAAATTTGAGATGACATGAATATAAGTTTTTATTTGATCCGTAAATCTGTTTTTAATCTCGAACTTCGTTCCCAATTTTTTGTGGGTTTTAGCATAGGCTCAGATAACGCGTTTTTGGGAAAAAGAATCATAACCCGGCATGGCTGCAACCTTCAAAGGTCGCCCCGCCAAGATCAGGGCTAGCTTGTCTTTACCCACGCCCGTTTAAACTCATCACAACCCGACATAATTATAGAAGCATACCATTACTCATCACATCGTGCCATTAAGATACCCATAAGTCTGGTTTTATTCTCGAAATTCGTTCCCAATAAGGCGTTTTTTGGGAGAAAGAGTCATAACCCGGCATGGCTACAACCTTCAAAGGTCGCCCTGCCAAGATCCGGGCTATCTTGGCTTTCTCCCACGGCCGTTTAAACTCATGACAACCCGACATTATATTATTATATCCTTAATAAAATGGGGGAATCTCGGTGCCATATGAACAGTTCCCCCTCACACCAAAACTTATTATATTATCTCCTCACAATTCACAAACACACCTCACACACTCTGATTAAAAAATGATCTCCCCATGTTTTGTTCTGTATATTATATTGCATCTCCTTACAAACACACCCCTCACAAACGCAATAAAATATTTGCCTCTCATTCTCTCATCTTCACACACCTTATCCCGACCCACCATAACACACCGAAGTATAAGGTGCATTGTTTCAGCACAGAAAATACGCCAACGCAAACGTGAGACGACATGAATATAAGCTTTTATTTCACCCATAAATCTGTTTTTATTCTCGAACTTCATTCCTGATTTTTTTGGGTTTTAGCATAGGCTCAGATAAGGCGTTTTTTGGGAAAAAGAATCATAACCCGGCATGGCTGCAACCTTCAAAGGTCGCCACGCCAAGATCCGGGCTATCTTGTCTTTACCCACGTCCGTTTAAACTCATCACAGCCGGACATAATTATATAAGCATACAAACCCATCACAGCCCGACATAATTATAAAAGCATACCATTACTCATCACAAAAAGAAGTGGTTTCACCTTCTACTCAAGTGTATCAAATTCCTTTGTTACACATTCAAACGATATTCTTATGGCTGTCACCAAAAGAATAAGCATCTGATGAATAGCCATTGACTGCAAGCGAGTCCAATGGTCAATCATTTCATTATCAAGCTTGATCGTACTACTCTTGAATACACTGAGTCGCAACATCTTTTATTTACAAAACAACAAAATCAGTTCCACCTAAGGACACTCAAATATCAAGCGACGATCAACAAACCTATAGGCTCAGGTATGGCACACCGTGGAAAAAAACAGACACACCCGCCATGGCTGCAGCTACAACAGGCTGCCCCGCCAAGATACGGGTGGTCTCAAATTCATCCGTTGCCGTTATTGTTCATCATAGCCCGAAAACATTTTTCCTTTGCAATACGAACATATCACAGCTGCCATTGATAACACCTTTCTCACGAAAGAGACCAAGTTCGATTAAGGACAACCCCAAGTTTCAGGCTTCCAATCCCATCTCTAAGATCGAAACACCCAACCCCATTATTATACCTGATCTATAAGATTGAAACGAAACCCCAAAAGAGGTAGCCACATTATTATAGAGGGGAACTGTTCATTGGGAACCGAGATTCCCCCTTTTATTAAGGATATAATTGTATATCGTCGCCCGGGATCAACAACGGCAACGAAAGTCACGAACGTGACTATCGTCGTCGGCCATCAACCCCGACAACCAAAACATTATGACCCACCGTGACTGTAGACTTAAATAGGTATAATCTCAATAGTATATACTTTCTAATAAAGGAAAATCAATGAAAGGTAAAAAAGTGAGGATTTCTATGAAACCTAATAAAGGGTTTCAATCAAACCTGATATGAATTCAATATGTCCAGAAGAGCTAAAAAAAGCAGGGTTTCCATCAAACCCGAGAGAGGACTTCCAAGAAACCCCCAAAACCACGGTTTCATGATACAAATCTGTTTTCCATCAAACTCGGCTGATCAAGGAAGATCTATCAAATATCAAACTCATACGACATAGATCCACCAATCATTTTTAGGTCAAACACAGATCTGGTTTAGTTGAGAGAGACAAAGAGAGAGAGAGAGTAGAAAGTAGATGGATTTTGAGAGAATGCATAGATAAGCATATAAGACCCCCAAATCAAAACGAATGGCTATGATTTACTAACCAATTAATCAACGGCATGAGATGCGAATCCTGTAGCCACTACTACCAATCAACGATGAAGGTCGATTGGTACTCCCATCAACGGTTGTGGTCAAGTTTGAGGCCACAGGACAAAACATTGGGAGATCATTTTTTAATGAGAGTGTGTGAGGTGTGTTTTCTGAGGAGATAATATAATAAGTTTTGGTGTGAATGGGGAGATCATTTTTTAATGAGAGTTTGTGAGGTGTGTTTTGTGAGGAGATAATATAATAAGTTTTGGTGTGAGGAGGGAACTGTTCATAGGGAACCGAGATTCCCCCCTTTTATTAAGGATATAATATTTTGTTTTGGTGAAGACTTTGAGGGTCCATTTGTTTTAAAGTCTATATAAGTTTATAAAGTGAGTAGTTTAGGTTTAAGTTTAAATTTAGGTTTAGAATTAACGTGGAGAGAAAAAAATAGTATTAATTTATAAAGAAGTAAAAATAATAAATATGTATATTATTTTGTTTTAAATAAATATAATAAACTTTAAATAAAAAAATAATATATGAGAGGTTATGGTTAAAAATGGACCCACTAGTAAAAATCCCTTATATAAAAATAATGAAGGGAGATAGGATTTGTAAAGATGATAGTGTTGGCAATCACTCCTAAATTTTGGGCCCACAATTTTTTACCAAACAACCAAAATTAGGCTTTAACCCAAAACTGACGCTTAGAAGCATCAACCAAACGAACCCTAAGTTTGTGTGGTTCTAGTTTCAAATCTTTTTAACTAGAGTATTTACAATTACAGCAGAAAATTTTTACTATTTTAATAAATGTTTTTAGAAGTTTTTAACATTGTATTAATAAAGTTTTTAAAAATATGACGCATTACTTATGCTCTTAGTTGATCAAATATGGGTAACATTAACTAAAAAGAAAAAAAACATTCTGACATAAGGGTGAGCATCAGCGTAAAACCGGACCGACCATGAATGAACCGAGACCAAATGGTCCAAAACATCGGATTGATAACCGACCGAAATGGTTCGTCCGGTTCGATCCAATAAGATATAATCAACGGGTTTTTTTAAGACCGCAATAGATCGGAGCAAAGGCCGAACATGACGAAAACCAAGAACCCAGGATCATAGGCGGACTTACGTTGATAGTTAGGCTGAGGGAGTAGTTAAAAAAACCAACTGCTACGTTAGTGCCACGTCAGATTTTTCACAACCTACAAAAACTCACCATACTATGGGAGTAAGGAACAAAAAATCCACATCCAACTCACCTCACTTTATATAAAATATCGTTAGTGCAAACATTACGATGTTTAATCAAGATGATCCCTTCATGTTTTGGTGATGACAAACGTATAACTCGCAATACATAATGTAAAATGTGTAAGGTACTCGTAATCACTGAAGCATACTTATGTATACTTCTCTCGACACCTTGAAGATTACATTCGTCATGAAAGACAAGAAGGACGCGTGGTTCTCTTATAGAACACGCGGTTCCTTAGTGATATCGAACCGCGGGAAGATATGGAACCGCGGGCATTCAAGCCGGTTTAGGCTAACTCAAGATTTCTGGAAGCTTCTAGAAGATGGAGGGTAACTAATAAATTCAAAATTCAAATTTTGAATTTGGGCTCCAAGAATAAAAGGTGCATCCTTTTATCCAATGGGTAGTCCACTCTTTTATCCAATGGGTAGTCCACTCTTTTATCCATTGGGTAAAAAGGTGCTCTCCAAGGCAAGGTTTAGCTATAAATAGAAGACTCCTCTCTTCCATTTCACTTGCACAAAAACACACAAAACCTTCCAACATCCCATTCCTCATCCTCCTCAAGAGCAATGAGAAGAACACTTTCACCCTTGTGAAGTGTTAGTGTCTAGAGTTATAACATGATGAAGATCTCTCTAGATCAAGTCATGATTATTGTCTTCCTACTATGCATATGTAGAAGATCCAAGTTGTGGGTACACTTGGATGTGTTTGTAAGGGTAGAATATCCAAGTGATGGGTATCCTTGGATTAGGTGTTAGTTGTGTTGATCCAAGTCTTGTTAGTACTTGAATATAGTGTTAGAGTTATAGATCTAAGTGTTGTGTGCTTAGATCTATATGGTTTATGTGTTTAGGCCATAAAACACAAGGTTTGTTATGTTGGGCCATAAAACATAACTAGTGGGTAGATTAGGTTGTGTCTTGGTAGTTCTCACTAAACTCTAAAGTGATGTGGTTGTGTCTAGGTAGTTCTCACTAAACTATAAAGTGATGTGGTTGTGTCTTGTGAGTTCTCACTAAACTTTAAAGTGACTAGTAGTTGTGTTGTGTGAAGTTCTCACTTAGCTTCAAAGTGAAGAGTCGTGAAGATTGGTTCTAGCTTTCGATTAGAACTCGACATCTAGCCTTGTGTCGTTAAATGGTGAAGTAGGCAACGTTGTGTAGATTGGTCCTACCTAAGATTAGGACTCGACATCTAGCTTAGTGTCGGAAATGTGTAAGCGACGTTGTGTATGGTTTCTCCACCTTAAGGAGTTTGTTGACTAGTGAAGTAACTCTCGAGTAAGGTGTACTCGAGGAGTGGAGTAGGGCGAAGAGGAGCTTCGTGACTGAACCACTATAAATCATCGTGTCGGTAACTTCCTTTACATTTATGTCTTTACCTTTGTAGATGTATTTATAGTTGCATACTTGTGTTGTGTGTCTTTGTGTGCATCACATAATCTAAACATCTAAGTTGCGGAAAAGCTATGGCTTAGTACGTGTGTGCTTCATGTTTAGATTATGGTCAAGTGTACATCACTTAGTCTAAACATCCTAGTTGCGGAAAAGCTTGTGCTTAGTACGTGTGTGCTTAGTGTTTAGACTATTGCTTGATGTACTCTTGATTTGATGTGCTTGTGTGTTTTCTTACTTGTAGTATTTATCTCTCAATCAAACACATCTCACATCTAGTCAAGATTGATAAGGAATTTGATACAAAGGATTGTTAAGGTTTCAAATTAACAATGTTGCTACGTCTACTGTCGGGGTTCGTTATTGGACCGGCGGTTCCTTATCAATAAGGAACCGCGGGCAGAGATAAGGAACCGCGGGCAGTGGATTGAGCCGAAATGTTTTGAAAATGAACTAGAAACTATTCAACCCCCCTTCTAGTTTCTACAATTGGTATCAGAGCGAGGTTACTCAAGATCTTTGAAGTATATTGTACTTTAAAGCTTGGATCGATCTTTGCTCTCTTTTTCAAAACAAATGGTTTTTAAAAATAAAAATGGTTTTTAAAAATAAAAATGGTTTTTAAAAATAAAAATGGTTTTTAAAAATAGAGACGATCTTTGTATCAAATTGTTCATGAAGAGTGGTTACTTATGACATGTGTTTCGTTGTTTCATTCGTACAAGTTTTGGTGTTAAATAAACTTTGTATAATAGCTTGAATTAAATCTTTTCATGTTTGGAAGTATAAAAATCTTTTGTGTCATAATTAACTCTAAAATACGAGTTCTATGTGTCTAAAATGATTTTTTAGAGTCCTAAGTCCTTCCAAAAAGTTACCAAATGATTTTGGCCAAAAACTCATTTTTTGTCCTCTGACCGCGGTTCTTTATTGTTCCCCGCGGATCCTTATCAATAAGGAACCGCAGTCAGTCTGACTCAGATTTTTGAAAACTTTGAAAAATCATATAAAATCAACCGTAAGTCCGTAGAAGTCGTGCCACCCGTCATTTCGAACGTAATTGAATTTTCTTTCAATTAAAAATGCTTCCAAACCTTTATTCAAACTTTAAAATTTGGATGGTTTCTAAGTTCCATACTTTGTCCAAAGTATTGAGCGTCGGTTTGTCGTAAAACTTGTGTTTTACTCTTTTCTATTAAGTTGGACATCTCTTGGTGATATATCTTTGAAAATTGATATATTTACAAAGTGTTAAACTTAATTAAATTTTAAATGGGTCAATGACTATTTTCAAATAAAATCAAGCTATGAATACTTTGTTGTATCTAACACTCAAAACATGGACGAATGGTTTTATGTGTTAAACTAATTGTTTGTGTATGTTTCCTTGTGTGTTATTATTATATGTAGACATTATTAAGTGTTCCTTGCTATTTGTAGTAGTATTGCTGATATGTCTAGTCTCTTGTGCCTTGATTGGTATTTGTTAGTATCTAGTTTTTCCTAATTAGGATGTATGCTAGATTTCTTGCTTTTTGGTTGCAACATTATTTGTGCATTGCATATAGGATCAACATCTCTAGGTTTATATATGTTATATAAACATCATGTACACCTCGTTATGTTTATTAACACTCTTAGGTTTGAAAGCTTTGGGAGCTTATCAAATCTATTGATTTGGGTCGTCTTACTCGATCATTGTGTTATTAGTTCAAGTAGATAAATGTCTTACTATAAAACATGAAACACCCTTTGAAAATCTTAGCTATTTTCTCTTAAAAGAGTGTTTGTGGGAATCAAGAAAGATTTCGATTAAATATCAATGCATTATTCAAACTATGATTGGTATCATTATCGAATCTAATTGACATGTTTTTTAGTGTAGACATGAATGTGGTTTATTAATAATATACATCGGATCATAACTCACACTTGTGTTGATGGTGTTATATTGAATCTACTTGTTCAAATTTTTAGACATATTTTGTTTAATAATTGCTTATAATGCACAATAGAGTCGGTTTGATAACTTGGATGTTTCATCTGAAATACTCAAGTAATTTACATTGCTATGAAATTTATAAATGTGTCATTTCCGAAAGACCAATCAATAGTGTTCTAACAAATTGTATAAACTTGGTTTGTACAATTCAATGTTATTGGCCTCAAGATCTATTAAGGTAATTAACCATAACTAGACTCTTTTGTCAAGATATGCAATGGTGCATTCTTAACCCTCATTAGGTCATGCATTGTGTCGCCATGCAAGTTTCATCCTTGCTAAACTTTATTAGACAAATTTTGGAATTACATTTTGTCTAACTTGAGAATGACTACTAGAGAATTTATGCATTAGGATCTTAATTTGACCTAACGGTTGAATTACTTCCACGTGGGAAGTTGAGTTGGTGTATAACTCGTAAAAATGGTCGTGTTTAGCCTTAATTGAGCACCTCTAGTGATAGTCTCATATTCATTCTCTAAATTGGCTAAATGGCTCTTCCTATATATGACTAATGATAGTTTACTTTGATGAACTTTGTATGTCATTAGGAGTCTTTTTCTTTTGTAGCCATTAGGTTTTTCTTAGCTTTCTTCTTACGTGCTAATTGAACCTATGTGTCTTTCCTTTGTGTGTGTTCTAGTTTTTATTGCTCTTAAGCATGACTTTATGATAAGTTAGACTAGAACATTAGGATTTGCTTAATTGGAAAATCCTCCTTCACCACCTAAACCAAGCCTCACCACCTTAACCAAGCCTCTGTAGGCGGTTCTTTAAATAGACCGCGGCTCCATATCAATATGGAACTGCCGGTGGAGATAAAGAACCGCGGGCAGAAGCTCTCAAATTCGGGTTTTCTGAAACTTCCCAATTGTTCCAACACCCTTTGGAATCTTTGTTTCAAACCTTTGATCACTCCCAAAATATCTTGGGCTTTCCCTTTTTAACCCTTTACTAGTTGGATCATCCCCTCACCCTTTTAAACCCTCCTTGTTAGCCTTGTTCTTCACACCTCAAACCATTCATCCTTACCCCCTTAAACCACCCATTACTACCATGGTTTCTACAAGAACCTTCAATTCATCCAAAACCTCCTCTTCAAAGAGGCACCTCAAAATTAAGATTAAGTTACCCAAACTTAACTCTTCACCCTTTCACACACCCAAGAATGAGATTGTTCCAATTCTCATCTCTTCATCACCCTCACCACCTCTTGCTCCATGCAAGACTACCTCAACCCATGGTACCAACCATTCATATGGTTCTACCTCCTCTTCATTCCAATCTAGAATGAATGAGCTAACCTCACCCTTCACTCCAAGTACTCTCTTGGATGTGACTACCCAACCTCAACCCATCCAAAGCATTCCCATTGTGAATGACTTTGTTGATACCTTGGTGACTTCACCTTTTACCCCTTCAAACTCACCCACATCACCCATCCAAAGCATTTCCATTGTGAATGACTTTGTTGAACCCTTGGTGACTTCACCTTTCACCCCACCAAATTCCGCCACCACCCTTGTCTTTCATTTAAGCATGTGGATTGCTTATTGCTAAGACATCTAATTTAAGCAAATCTTAGGATTCTAGTGTAACTAAGATTAAAATTATGCTTAAGTTTTAGGCTTGTTTTTTTATATACATCTTTGTATGATCTTTATTCTCTTGTATTTCCTTTCATGTTTTTCAACATGATTTTTCTTTGAGTCTTAGATCTTGTTGTTATTTTGTTTCTTTCTTTTCTCTTATTTTGAGTCCTTTTCTTAAACTAATAAGAATTAGGAATCTTTTTGGAGATTTACATTACATGTAGCTTGATTTGTGATATCTAGATAGATGACTTGCTTGTATGCTACTTGCTTATATATCTTCTTGCTTATCCGTATGCTATATGCTTAATTGAATAGTTATTAAATGCATGCTTATTATAAAGGTTTTGTCTTTGTCAAGCAATTCCGATATAATATCTCTTAGATGTGTCTAACTCATGCATGTCCTTAAATGCTACGTGCTAACTTGTTTTACTTAGTCTTCTCTTTTTAAGTAATCATGTTTCTTGCATGCCATATGTGTTAATTGCGCACCTTCTCTACATTGGTTTATTGTAGACTTCATTAGGCATTGCATGAATTATCCTATGTGCTTACTTGATTATGTGTTTGATTTTGTACTAACTCTTCATGTCTTCTTGAGCTTCTTTTGAGTTTCTTCTCTCATTTTCTTTCGAGATTTCACTATCACCTTCTAAGGTATAGTATTCATGAATCAATTTGTGAAGTTATCCTTAACTTCTTTGTTGAGTCTCTCTCAATTCATTTTAATCATGCTCTTCTAAGTCGAGTCTCTTTCTTCTAGTCTTTCTAAACTAAGTTGAGTCGAGCCTTACCCTTTCCTCATCATGTAATTGTTCTTTGAACATCCACAATGATTGAGAAGAGCTACGAAACTTTGAGCATGTAGTTTATCGTATGCTAAACACCATTTGGTGTCGACATTCATACGCATTTTTGCCTATAATGTCCTATATCCCAATTTTTTCTTAAAGCGTCGATTTATCCGCTTTTGGTTTTCCTTTATTTTTTTTATTTTTTTTGTCAAAAATGTCTCTAGGTTGAGATATTTTTGTTCCTCTTTTTAAGAGTTGATTGCGGTTAAAATTTACAATTGGTATGGGTGATTCCATCAATTCTAAGTTTTTAACCCCTTGAGATGATATCTTCAAATTCTTGGATGTTTCTTTTCTACCTCTATTTCAACAATTTTGAATTGATTTCCTCAAAATCCTCTTCTTGTTTTTTGAGAGTTGAGGGTTAAATCTTGAATTTTCTTGGGTGATTCCAAAAATTCTAAGATTTTTACCCTTTGACATATTATCATTACAATTGGGTGATTCCAACAATTGTTAATTGATCTTTTCAAGATCCTCTCTTTTGACTTGTTTTTTGGATTGATAGCATCGCGTGCACACTTCTTTCTTCAATGCTTGTCATTGTTTGTGCAAACGACTTGTTTATCATCCTCTTTTTTTTCTTTTCATCATAGTCCTTCTTTCTCTCTTTTCGACTATGTGGAATTGTTTTTATTGTCCATGTCATACTCTCTTTAGTTTGGTATTTTTGCCAAGATATTAAAGCGGAGTATGTCCTCTCGACAATATATGCTCTTTTTATATATGCTCTTGTCTACTAACCTTGTTTTGTAGGATACTTCTAACCTATTTTTGTAGCTCGTCACTATTCTTGCTTTGTTGGTGCCTCAAGCAAGGGGGAGCTCATATCAAGGGGGAGCATTTTCAAGAGTTCAACTCATTACATTTGCGATCGTTCACTCACTTAAATTGCATTCATTGAACATCTTGCAAGTAATGAATTATGGGATCTTGAAGACATGGAGGTGGTTAACCTATGGTTATTGAAGACTTCACTAGGATGACGCAAGCTCAACATCTTTGGATGATGGGATTACGGTTCGGATTCTCGCCTCTCAACCGAATATCTTTTGGATGCAAGCTATCTCAAAGTTGATTCTTCTCTTCTACAAACGACGACTACCTTTGGATGCGTGATCTTCCTCAAATGATATGGATTCTACTCTTCCTCAAATGACGACTACCTTTTTGATTCGACAAAAGGGGGATAAGGAAGTGTAAACGAGTACGTTTCACATTTTACTATGCGTTACGGTTTACTTGTTTGTCATCATCAAAAAGGGGGAGATTGTTAGTGCAAACATTGCGATGTTTAATCAAGATGATCCCTTCATGTTTTGGTGATGACAAATGTATAACTCGCAATACATAATGTAAAATGTGTAAGGTACTCGTAATCACTCAAGCATACTTATGTATACTTCTCTCGACACCTTGAAGATTACATTCGTCATGAAAGACAAGAAGGACGCACGGTTCTCTTATAGAACACGCGGTTCCTTAGTGATATCGAACCGCGGGAAGATATGGAACCGCGGGCAGTCAAGCCGGTTTAGGCTAACTCAAGATTTCTGGAAGCTTCTAGAAGATGGAGGGAAACTAATAAATTCAAAATTCAAATTTTGAATTTGGGCTCCAAGAATAAAAGGTGCATCCTTTTATCCAATGGGTAGTCCACTCTTTTATCCAATGGGTAGTCCACTCTTTTATCCATTGGGTAAAAAGGTGCTCTCCAAGGCAAGGTTTAGCTATAAATAGAAGACTCCTCTCTTCCATTTCACTTGCACAAAAACACACAAAACCTTCCAACATCCCATTCCTCATCCTCCTCAAGAGCAATGAGAAGAACACTTTCACCCTTGTGAAGTGTTAGTGTCTAGAGTTATAACATGATGAAGATCTCTCTAAATCAAGTCATGATTATTGTCTTCCTACTATGTATATGTAGAAGATCCAAGTTGTGGGTACACTTGGATGTGTTTGTAAGGGTAGAATATCCAAGTGATGGGTATCCTTGGATTAGGTGTTAGTTGTGTAGATCCAAGTCTTGTTAGTACTTGGATATAGTGTTAGAGTTATAGATCTAAGTGTTGTGTGCTTAGATCTATATGGTTTATGTGTTTAGGCCATAAAACACAAGGTTTGTTATGTTGGGCCATAAAACATAACTAATGGGTAGATTAGGTTGTGTCTTGGTAGTTCTCACTAAACTCTAAAGTGATGTGGTTGTGTCTAGGTAGTTTTCACTAAACTATAAAGTGATGTGGTTGTATCTTGTGAGTTCTCACTAAACTTTAAAGTGACTAGTAGTTGTGTTGTGTGAAGTTCTCACTTAGCTTCAAAGTGAAGAGTCGTGAAGATTGGTTCTAGCTTTCGATTAGAACTCGACATCTAGCCTTGTGTCGTTAAATGGTAAAGTAGGCAACGTTGTGTAGATTGGTCCTACCTAAGATTAGGACTCGACATCTAGCTTAGTGTCAGAAATGTGTAAGCGACGTTGTGTATGGTTTCTCCACCTTAAGGAGTTTGTTGACTAGTGAAGTAACTCTCGAGTAAGGTGTACTCGAGGAGTAGAGTAGGGCGAAGAGGAGCTTCGTGACCAAACCACTATAAATCATCGTGTCGGTAACTTCCTTCACATTTATGTCTTTACCTTTGTAGATGTATTTATAGTTGCATACTTGTGTTGTGTGTCTTTGTGTGCATCACATAATCTAAACATCTAAGTTGCGGAAAAGCTATGGCTTAGTACGTGTGTGCTTCATGTTTAGATTATGGTCAAGTGTACATCACTTAGTCTAAACATCCTAGTTGCGGAAAAGCTTGTGCTTAGTACGTGTGTGCTTAGTGTTTAGACTATTGCTTGATGTACTCTTGATTTGATGTGCTTGTGTGTTTTCTTACTTGTAGTATTTATCTCTCAATCAAACACATCTCACATCTAGTCAAGATTGATAAGGAATTTTATACAAAGGATTGTTAAGGTTTCAAATTAACAATGTTGCTACGTCTACTGTCGGCGATTCGTTATTGGACCGGCGGTTCCTTATCAATAAGGAACCGCGGGCAGAGATAAGGAACCGCGGGCAGTGGATTGAGCCGAAATGTTTTGAAAATGAACTAGAAACTATTCAACCCCCCCTTCTAGTTTCTACAATAACCCACTAAATACTCCCATACACTCACAAACCTATTAAAAGAAAAAAAAGTGGCACAAAGTCCTAGTGGTGACTTCTTCACCTTTCGATTTATTTTTTTAAACCCACGCATGATATTTTTAGGATGGAGTGATAAAATGGGAGTGTGGTTTTGCCACATGGGAGTCACGAGTGAGATTTTCCTGCCATTACCCCTAGCCTTAGGTGGTGCCCATGAACCACCTTAGACACAAAATTGTTTAAGAGCGATGTACAAGTTTTTTGAAGGAACCACCTTAAAAAGATACAAGTAACCACTTTAGAAAGATTGGATAGAAGAAAAAAAGAAAGAAATAAAAAGAAATAAAATCGAGCCAAAAATATTTCCGAACATTTTTATCGGTGGGGCAAAGAAGATAAAGAAGCTTTTTGAAAGATGAAACTAGTTTTTTTTTTCTTTTTTTGACAAAAAACAATATAAATATATTGAAACCTTTTATTCAACAATAGTTGAGAAAAAGTAAATGGTACACAAAGCATTTGTGATACCACATGAGCTGAAGAGCAAGCTAAGGCTCAAATGATCTAAACCAAACAAAAAAATACTAACACTTGAACTTAAGAGCCAGCTAGATGAGCGATGAAAATGAACAAAATAAAATCTCTTGAAAAAAAATCACTAGGCACTAGCTTGATGAGCGCATAGTGAGGAAGCTTTAACATGAAAACCGTTGATTCTGCCAAATACCAAAATGCTCGACTAGTGAATCGAAAAAATTGATAGGAAGAATGACTTCGGGTAGTGGCAAATAAAGATGTGTGTTTTAATGGTACGATAGGGATGCGATGCTACATTAGAGACATTACCCGTGGACATGGAAGCAGGAGGAAAATCTACTTTGATGAAGAAAGCATATAGTACCTTGATTCTATGCTTGGGAGACCGTGTTTTACAAGAAGTTTATGTTGTAGGAATTTGAACGAAGTTGATTAGTCTGTATATGACTAAGTCATTAGCAAACAGACTGTATCGGAAGAAGAAGTTGTACACATATTATATGAGTCTAGATACAAAACTAGGTGACCAATAGATGACTTTAATAAGTTGATACTTGTTTTGACGAATATTGATATCGATATTGAGGATGAAGATTAGACACTTATGTTACTCGTGTCGTTGTCATCGTCTTAGGAAAACTTTGTAGAGACATTGTTGTATGGGAGGGAATCCTTGACAATAGAGGGTGTTCTAGCGACTCTTGGTTCAGGGGAGTTGAAGAAAATAACTGAAGGCACAAAAGAAGAGACTAATGGTGGGTTATATTGAAGGGAAAGGTAAGATCATTCATTGAAAGCTCAATTTGGTGTAAGTTCGCGGTCTAAGTCAAAGGGTGGAACTAGTAAAATCAAGTGCTTCATATGTCATTCAAAGGGTCGTCTGAAGAGAGATTGCCCAATGAAGAAGTCAAGTGGGTTCATCAAGAAGGGTAAACATGATCAAGTTTATGATTCTTCTAATGACGAGGGTAATGCCTACTTTGGAGAAGCCCTGGTGGTACTCGGGGATGATGAGATGACTGAATTAGTAATGGATTCACATGGGTCTTATAATAGGACGCCTATGAGGGATTTATTGTATGACTTCAAGGATATTGATGGCGGTTCGGTTTGGTTAGGTGATAACAGGACATGCACTATCACAGGGACAGGTAAAAGTGAAGATACAGTTGCATGATGGATCCAACTTTATGTCGGAAGATGTCAAGTATGTTCCAGAGTTAATAAGCTGTTTGATTTCATTAGGTACTCTTGAAAAAGAGGGTTATACTGTGAAGATGCAGATGGGTATAATCAAGGTGATTAAAGGTTGTCGGGTTGTGATGACTGCGATCAGGAAAAGAAACTGGATGTATACTTTGGAAGCAAAAGTGACAAATTTTGGTGTACAAAATCACGAAGGTTCAAAACAAGTTCGGTTTAAACAACTCGGTAATAAACAAATTGGGTTCAAGAAACTTAGTTCTAAACAAGTTTTGTTCGATCAACTTAGTGATAAACAAGTTGGGTTCAAACAACTTGGTCATGGTGTTAAAGCAAGAGTCCATGGAGTACAAGTTGATAAACTTGTTTGATTTTGAGATGGAACTGCAAGGAGCTTAAGGGGACCGTGAAGTTGAGGTTTTTTAGGTTAGTAACGATCATGCTACAGTGGCTCAAAGACGGGTGGAATACAAACAACCTGAAGAAAAGACAAACACATGCTATTTGATAAAAGAGCAGGAAAATGTACACCTTAGTATAAAAGTGGGGGCAAATATTACGGTAACTAGAGTACCTATTGAAGACGGTGAAAAGAGTAATGTTGCTGAGAAGAAGAAGTGAAGGAGTCTATGGAAGCTAATCCAGGAAAATTACAAAAGTACAATGCTTAGTCGATTTACTGGTCTCTGGTTCGAGGTTCCAACACCGGGTAAAGGGTGTTGAGTATCATATATGCTTTAAATGTTACTCACAAGGTGTATGTTGTTAGAATATTATTAGTAAACTTAAACATATTTTAGGGACTTAAGTGTACTTTGTAATATAGATTAGGATTAGAATTTCATTAGAACTTAAGTGTACTCTGATACCATTTGTTGTACAAACTGACAACAAACCCGAAGTTCGATTGTGGAACCGCTAGATCAGTTGTAGCGAACACGGGATACTACAAAGCACCGACAACTATATGCACACGTTATACCCTCAAACCCGCTTATTAAAAACCTAATAAAGATTACATTGAGGAAGAAGAAGTGTCAAAGAATTAGGACCCCCTCGTCCTTATTTATAAAGATGAGGGGTAGACACCTCCCTAACTCTAATAGGAAACTTCTTATAACCAACTTAAGTAGGTTAGTCTTTCATTGCCATGCAAGACAAGCTTAATACTTCATAATTCAAGTCTAATCCTAATCTATTGTAAAACCTGCTGTAAAATCCTGAAGATCATTAAATGCATGAAAATATGGTTAAATTAAAACTTTTCAGTTAATTAATATACGACACGAATCATGAACATTTAATACGAACATTACGTATATTAATTAATTACTATAAGTATTACGTATGCTAACATGATTATTAATACACGATAAGTGTTTACGTATAATACTTAAAACCGTACAAGAAATAAAACACGAGCATAAAATACGGACACACACGATAAAAATTTAAGACACGAAAATTAAAAACAAAAGTATCATGTGTGTCTGTTGTGTGGCATCCAAAACAAAGGAGAAGGAAGGGCCCATGGCCCAACCAAATAGTAATCCAAGTCTAAAACAAATAAAACTCCAGAGAGTTTTCATAATAACACATTCACAGTTATATATCAAAACCCTAAAACTTCTTTCTTCCTTCTCTTTGGCCGCGACATCAACACCAAGAAACAAGGACGATTTTTTCTTTTAATCTTTGATCATTAACGGTAATGTGTTCGTGTTTAAAACCTTTTAATCATACGCATACGGTATCCTCAAATTCTTATTCTTTTATTTAATTATGTCATGGTTCTAGATCCTTAAAAACAAATAAGAAAACATGTAAACATTAAAGATTGAACAAGATTAAGGGTTCGGGTTTTGGTTTGTTCGGGTTACAAGCAAACCGAGACCATTAAAGGTCTCGGTGGTGTTCGGATCACACATAGCCGCACCCACGAAAGATCGGCGTATGTTTGTGTTTGGCAACCACAAGCACAACAACCCATGGTGGGGACTGCTGGCCTGCCAGTGGGAACCGAGACCTTATAGGTATCGGTGGGTCAAATGTGAGCAGCAGGGGGCAGCG
Organism: Glebionis coronaria; assembly: GCA_025667525.1. Lineage (NCBI taxonomy): Eukaryota > Viridiplantae > Streptophyta > Magnoliopsida > Asterales > Asteraceae > Glebionis > Glebionis coronaria. Next base: position 10,163,606 of record CM046878.1, on the reverse strand, counting down.
CAGCACAACAGTGGCAACCTTGGCTAAGCCAGGGGCTGCGAAGGGCAGCAGTGGCATCGACAGCAATGCTGGTGGCTGATGTGGTGGTCAGCCGCAAGCCACAGCCACACGGCTATGGTGTTGTGTGGTTTTCGAGGCGACACAGAGACCTCCATGGTCTCGGTGGAGTTTCTTGTGGGGTTCGGTTAACACCAAACACACCAAGGGGTGTTCGGCTAAGTTTTTACTAAACATGTATTTTTATTTATTAATTAATTAATTTAAAATAAATACATGGTAAATTAAATTAATTAATAAATGACTTATATTATAATTTATTTAAATAAAAACCATGGTATAAGTTATGTTCATTTTATTTAAATAAAACTTATGATAAAATAATTATTAACTTAATTATCCATGTACACTTAATTAATTAAGAAAACTTAGCTTAATTAAGTTATATCATTTTAAGGTAAAGTTTAATTATTAAATCATGCATATTAATTAATATTAATTTATGATAACATGTATTATTATTAATTAATAATTATAAGTTAAGACTAAGTATTTAATCATTATTAAACTTTACTATATAATTAAACATGACATTATTAGAATATGTATTTTCCCTTGCTTGTTTATACATCATCAAGCCACTTTATATACACAAGACAAATGACTATCTAAGGAAACTACCAATGCTTATGGGATATGGTATAATCACAATTAATAACCAGCTATACACAATTACATACAACTAACTGTAATGGGTGATGTCAATCATTATCCAATGACAGCTAATACTCCTTCGCAGTTTGAGCGGGAGGTCTTCGAACGTTCAGACTGGATCGAAACTCAAGAAATAAAGCACTGGGGAGACCATTGGTAAAAATATCTGCATACTGAAATCTGGAAGGTACATTAAGAACACGAACTTGTCCTGAGGCAACAAAGTCACGAACAAAGTGAATGTCAATCTCATGTGTTTCATACGTTGATGTTGAACCGGATTCGCAGACATATAAACAGCACTCACATTGTCACAATAGACCAATGTAGCAGTAAATAAAGGAGTATGAAGCTCGCGTAGCAGATTACGGATCCAATCAGTCTCAACAACAACATTTGCTACACCCCTATACTCAGCTTCAGCATTAGAATGAGACAATGTAACCTAACGTTTCGTAGACCATGATAAAAGATTATCACCAAGGAATACACAATAGCCAGATGTGGATCGACGGGTAACAGGGAAACCAGTCGAATCAACGTCAGTATAGGCAGTAAGCTGAGTAGTAGACGAGACATGAAGCTGAAGACCGTACTCAAGAGTACCACGAACATAACGAAGAATATGCTTCAAAGCAGTAAAGTGTGGATCACGAGGGTCATGCATATAGAGGCATACTTGCTGAACATCATAAGATAAGTCCGAACGCGTAAAGGTAAGATATTGAAGAGCACCCGCAAGGCTGTGATATAAAGTAGGGTCACTGACATGATCATTGCCGAACCAAGCTTGGACTCTGTATCAACAGGGGTTCGACATGGATTATAATTCTGCATATTGAGCCCTCTCAAGAATTTCTTCTGCAAATTTCGATTGAGACAAAAACATGCTAGAGGCCGATCGTTGAGCTAAAATACCAAGGAAGTAACTGAGAGAGCCAAGATCTGTCATAGCAAACTCACTGTGAAGCAAAGCAATTATACGCTGTAAAAGATGTGTAGAAGAGGCAGTGAGTATAATGTCATCCACATATAACAATAGATAAGCAATATATGTCCCGCGATTAAACACAAACAAGGATGCATCGGTTTTGGTATGATGAAAACCGACCCGTGTAGCAAAACTGGCAAAACGCTGAAACCAAGCACGAGGGGCCTGTTTAAGCCCATATAGCGACCTTTGCAAATGCCAAACATAATCAGGGTGACGAGAGTCAACAAACCCAGGTGGCTGATGCATATATACAGTCTCAGATAAATGACCATGAAGAAAGGCATTCTTCACATCAAGCTGATGAATAGGACAATCTCGAGAAACTGCAAGGCTCAAGACAGTGCGAATGGTATCCGGCTTAACTACCAGACTAAAGGTCTCATCGCAATTAATCCCTTGCTGCTGACTACGACCATCGGCAACGAGCCTTGCTTTGTACATGCTTAAGGAACCATCCACATTAAACTTATGCCTGAAAAGCCACATGGAACGAACAACATTTACGTTAGCCGGACGAGGCACAAGAGCCCATGTTTCGTTAGAAATCAAAGCATTGTATTCATCTATCATAGCCTTTTGCCAGTTAGGATCACTAAAGGCGTGTTTGTGAGAGCGTGGTAGTGGGGAAGTGGCAGTGACATGACAGTCCAGGTGTAATTTGGGCTTAGAGATTCTAGCCTTTGCACGTGTGACCATGGTATGCATATTGGTTGCAGGTGTGATTTGGGCTTGCGATACCGGTTGGGTTTCCGGTAAAGGTTGGTCTTGTTGTACCGATTGGGCTTGCGGTTGAGGGTCAGGTGTGTGATTAATATTTGTATTTAAAGGTGTGGTTGGGCCTGAAGAATATATTGTACTTGGCATTGTGTTACTAGGCATGTTTGATAGGTCAGATGTGTGTATGTGGGAAGGAAAATTTAGATGGATCCTAGTAGTAGATGGATCATCTGAGTTAGGTGGTTGGGTAAGAGGTGGTGTAGGAATTATTTTAGTTACCAAAAAGTCATAATTAGGGGGTGTGGTTGGCGTCATGGACCCGAATGGAAATGCCTCTTCGTTAAAATTAACATGTCAAGAATGATGATTTTGTTGGTTGACAAGTCGAGACATCGATAACCACGATGCAACACGGAGTATCCAAGAAAAACACATGCGGTTGACCTAGGTTGAAGTTTATGATCAAAGTATATATGAGGGTAGGAAAGGCACCCAAATACACGTAGATGATCATAGGTGGGTTGTTTATTATAAAGTTTGGTAAATGGGATTTCATTGTTGATGGCGGTGGAGCGAAGTATATTTAAGAGATGGACTGCCATGTTAAGGGCTTCAATCCAGTATGAGGGAGGTATGTGTGCTTGAAAAAGTAAGGTACGGGTTATGTTATGAAGTGTACGTAACATACCTTCGGATTTTCCATTTTGTTGGGAAGTCTTTTGACAAGAAAACCGAAACTGTATGCCATGTTGGCGAAAAAGGTTATGGAAGAGGGTATTATCATACTCACCCCCATGGTCACATTGCAAAGACTTTATATCAGTGTGAAATTGTTTGTTCACATAAGCACGAAAGGTCACAAAGGTGTCAAACAAGTCAGACTTTTGCAACAAAGGATATACCTAAACATATTGAGATAAGTGATCCAAAAAATAGCATAATATTTAAACCCACTTTCACTTGGGAGAGGAGATGTCCATAAATATGAATGAATAATTTCAAACACAGACGCAACTTTTGACTCAAAACTGTAAAATGGGAGCTTACTATGTTTACCCAATTGACAAGCATGACACAAGCGGGCGACTTTGATTTATTACATGAAATAAAGCGACTAGACTCTAATCGACGAAGCATATCTTCACTAGAATGACCAAGGCGCATGTGCCACGTGGTAGGACTCAATGAAAGCAAAGCAAAAGTAGTGGGTGATGATGATTTTTGAGTGACTGGGTATAGGTTTCCTGTACTGTCACAACAGAGTAGAAGCCTGCGGGTCTGGTAATCCTTCATAGAAAAACCATAGGCATCAAATTCAACAGAAACATTAGTATCACGAGTAAATTTACGAACATATATTAAGTTTTTAATTATAGTAGGTGTGACAAGGATATGATGAAGGTGGAGAGGTTTGTGAGGTGTATACAAAAGGCTATGACCCGTGTTTGTCACGGGTATTGATTGACCATTGCCAACAAACACAGATTTATAAATGCTTGGATTGCTAAAAGAGGTGAGCATACATGTGTTGTCAGCCAAGTGAGAAGATGCACCCGTATCCATATGCCAAGCGGGATCTGGTAATGTCATGGCCTGAAATGCTTGAGGAATCATTGTGGCTTGAGAGGGAAAATATGTAGGAGTACTACACATATAAAATCTAGGTTGTTGTCTAAAATTAGAAGTATGTGGAGTTAAATGCATTGAATGGGATGTCGGCCATTGTTGGTTCGGATGCAGCATTAGGGCTGGTTGGGCTTGACCATGTGAGCCATATGGGGCAGTAACTAGGTGAGCTTGGGGTAAATATGATTGTTGAGGGAAATATAGGCCTGGACCAGCTGGGATGTATACATAACGAACATTTTGTTGGGCTTGGGAAGACGTGGATTGGGCCATGTGTTGCTAGGTGTAGTGGTAATTTTTGCTACATCTTGATTGGTGGTGGGATGTGACCCTTGTGGTCTACGTGAATTATTTTGTATACCTTTTGAAATAGAGGCAGTAGCATGGTGAGTTGGTCTAGGCCTATTGTCACTCAATCCATGCACAAATTTACATCTATTTCCATATGTACACGTACCACGTTTAAAGTTGCGACATGGTTCAATACCCGAGGTGCTCATGGTACTAGATTGGGTAAGAGTCGAGCTTGTGGCCACAAGGACAGTATGCGAAGATGAGGAGTAAGACAAAGATGAATTAACATTAGTTTGAGCAACCATGTCGCTCTCCTCAAGTAAAATCACTGAACTTACCTCATCTAACGTAGGGAGCTTTTCCCTATGACGAATGATACGTACTAGCTCCGGGAATTTGCTGCGAAGTCCTTTATGGCATAAGTGACGAGGCTCGAGTCACTTACAGTGGAACCGTGATTAGCTAGACGATCGGCTTTGGCCTTCATTTCTTGAAAATAATCAGTGACCGAGAGGTTACCGATGGTTATGTTGTAGATTGCATTATCAAGCTGAATAACTCGAGCATCTTTATTGTCAAAGATGTCCTTAAGATGCTTCCAAAATCCATGTGCGGTTGTGCTATCGTCGATGACCATGTCTACAAGTTTGGGAGATATGGTAGAATACATCCATATGACTACGAGAGAGTCATTAATGTCATGGCAGGGATCAACAGGATTGGTGCTTATAGATGTATCGGTACTTGGTGCTTCAAGATGATGATGAATGTCATAGGTTTTGCAAAAACGCTTAAAAAGTGCACTCCACGAATTATAATTAAGCTTTTCTAGATCAAGAGGGGTGGGGATACACGCCTTGATACTAGCTATCGAATAAGCTTTATAGATAGGTTGTTTGGTGGGAACAACAGATCCTGTCATGATGCTATGACAAGGGGTATGCGACTATGCGATTTGGCAGACAGCAACAAGCGTGGGGAAAAAATTGCAGTAAAGTGAAAGTAAGGTGAAAGACAGGTTGCTGGTAGGGTTTTAATTTTGTTTAGGGTAGGATCGTATTAGGTTTGATACCATATTAGAATATGTATTTTCCCTTGATTGTTTATACATCATCAAGCCACTTTATATACACAAGATAAATGACTATCTAAGGAAACTACCAATGATTATGGGATATGGCATAATCACAATTAATATCCAGCTATACACAATCACATACAACTAACTGTAATGGGTGATGCCAATCATTATCCAATGACAGCTAATAGACATATAATATGCTTATTAAAACTAAATGTTATATCATTTTATTTATTTAATAAGCCTATTATTAATTATGGAAACATACTAATTATGGAAACTTTCTATTTTTGGAAACTTACTAATTATGGAAACTTTCTATTTTTGGAAACTTACTATTTAAGGAAACTTGCTATTTTTGGAAAGTTACTATATATGGAAACCTAATGTTTTTGGAAAGTTACTATATATAGAAACCTAATATTTTTAGAAAGTTACTCATTATGTTATAACAAGTACTATAACACTTAAAACATGAAATACACTAATCTAAAACACATGAAACATTAAAAATCACATGATAAAACAAGAACAAGTAAAACAAGTTAAGAAACATGTCAAGTAAACTAATAACCAGTATGTATAAGTAAAACAAACAACTTATTCATGTCCCTTTTATTATGTAGCTATCTGAAGTCGGAGTGATCTTCTGCATTTGTTTTCGTCTTCATTTACTGGACATAAGGTACAGATATTCCGTCCTTTAGTAAAGACACTTTCTTCCATTATTAGGATTCCCCGTTTGCAGCCATATGTTTTCCCCAGTAGTTTACGTGTCTTAAACACAAACGGTAGTTATATGATTAATATTTTAGATCATCTGAGCTATATACATGCATGCCAGTCTCATATAGTTATGGAGGTACCATAACCATAACACTGGAGGCACCGGTGTTATGACTCTTCTGCGGTGAGAGTGATTGCTCGCAGCGTTCCTTTACAGTTATTTGGCCTATATAATTATTATCATGTGGGGCGAATGGGTGCATCCTAGTACAAGTTTAACAAAATTACATGGTAACTGCGGTATGTGCCTTGCATCTGTTACAGGAGCTTATCCCTCCAACACAGACTATTATATTTAAAGGCAACCCCTCTAATTTCATGATGAGGTTACCCTTCTAAGTATTCATGCACGTTGATAAATCATGACCTATATGGGCTCCAGGCATATTTAAAATACAGTTTTCAGTATAAAATAAACATAAGTTTTTTCAAAATATAAAACCAGTTTTATAAACTTACACCAGGTTTTCCAAGACATACACTTATTCCGCTGTACTTCATTTCATTTCTTGCTTATGTTTATACTTTACATTTCATTGTCATATATCCGCACACTGAGCATATTGCTCAGCCGTATTTTTCTTTCCATGTCCCAATACGGCAGGTACTAAAGGGCAAAGTTAGGAATCAAGAGTACGTGCATTGGATGGAGGTTCCTGGTCTTCTTCTCTTATAATACATTTACATACTTTTGCTTTGATGGATAATGTTTAGTCCTTTCTTTATATTCTATACTTATGCATTGTGTGTGGAGCTTATGTTTGGACCGATGTTTGTTTCCGGTTTCCTTGATGGTCATTTAATCTTTTAGACATTTACCTTGTATGCTTTGATGACACGCCATAATTACTACGTAACGGTCCAATTATCCAAATGGGGTGTTACATCTATATTGCAAAGTCCATTTAACTTCATAAACTTTGTTTAAGTTTACTACTAATATTCCAACAATTATAAATAAACTTGACAATTCTTGTTTTTATGAGTAGCAATATTTTTTCTTTCCTAGTGCGTCATCAAACTTTCAATAGTCGATTATTATGAGTATTGTGTGAATATTTTACCATGGAAAATGACCATTTTACCTTTCAAACTTTGAAAAATGTTAGGGTAAAATTGTCAAAAAGACACATAATGATCGACTTTTAAAAGTTTGAGATAACTACACACAAAATACGAAAGTGCAAAAGTTAGATAACGTTTAAGTCATTAGCCCATAAAATGCTAGTATATTTAACACAAATGAAAATGGCAAAAGGGTATTAAATAAAAGGTGCTAATAACTTAAAAATGTATCTAACTTCCCGCTTTTTACCGTTCTGTGTAACCATTTTTTTGTTCTATATTATCATTAAACTTTGTGATTTCGTACATTGTGTGTACCCGGTGACCTGCTTAAGTTTTAACAGGTTACCTTAACAACAATTTATTTTTTATTACAACGTTACTCCTTTATATTAACGATCATTAGTATAAACAATTAATATTTGATTTTCTTAAAAAATAAAAAGTATACCTTAAAAAAGTATGTGACTTCAAATAATTTTTTTAAAATTATATATATGCACGTTGATATAAAAGAAATTTAAAATATTATTATTTTTAAATATATTATATTTAACTTTTAAATTTTATGAAAAAATGTGTTTTATATGACTTAGTTTTTTTCGTACTTTATAAGTCTTTTTTTTTTACTTTTTAAATTTCACTTTAAAAATATTTTTGCACATCTTGAAAATGTTTTTTCTTAACTTTAAAAATCTATGGTACTTTTTTTTATTTTTATTAAATTTTTGGTTCTTTTCTGTCTAAACGTGTGTATTTATAAATTTTTAAGAATATGTTTTACAGGATTTTAAATTTTATTTTTCAAAAAACTTACCTGTTTTATAGAATCTTAAATTTTCAAGTAAAAAGTTGTATTTTTTTTTTAATTTTTTGGAAGAAATTCTTGGTCTTTTAAAAAAAATAAAAATTCAAAAGTAAAAATATTTTCATTAAAAAAAGAAGTGAATGTTTTTTAAAAAATAAAAACATTTTACTTTTTTACACAGTAAAGTGCTTTTTTAAAATTAAATTTTTAAAAATTATTATTATTTTTAAACCTATTTTTTTTACTTTTTGATTTTATATAAAAATGTGTTATACATAATTTTACTATTTGAAACTTTTTATTTGTGTTTTTATATATATTTAATTTTTGTAAGATTTTTTTTCAAATTTTATTTTGCAAAAATCTTACTTTTTTCAGCTCCTACCACCTCTAGCAGGTTAATTTAACGACAATTTAACTTTTTATTATAATGTTAGTCCTTATATTAACGGATGTTTATATAAACACTTGAACTTTAATTTTCTAAAACAATAATATTTTTCAAAAAACGTATAACTTCAAAAAAAAAAATTTTTTTTACAATAATTTTTTATATGTCTTTTTACAGTTTTTTTACAAAACGTATAGCTTAAAAAAATGCCCGGTTTGTGATAGTATGGTCGAAACTTCCAGACATTTGTTTTTTTCGTGTCATTTTGTTCGGGATATTATGCAGAAAATCGTGAGATGGTGGGAGCTGGAATATATGGATTTTGACACATATGAAGGTTGGTTAGAATTAATTAACTCTATTCGGCTGTCGGCGAAAGCGAAGAGGGTGATTGAAGGTATTTGTTACATCGTTTGGTGGTACATATGGAACTGGAGAAATACATCAGTTTTTGGTCAGAAATCTATTTCAAAAGCGAATGTGTTTGATGAGATTGTTTCTAAGTCTTTTTGGTGGATTAGGTCTAGAAGCAAGTTTAGATTTAGTTGGAATGAGTGGCTTAAAAACCCAAATTATATCTCTTTGTAATTCTCTAGTGCCTTGCTAGTTTGCTTTAATAAAATTGCTGTTCAAAAAAAAGTTAACATGCTAGAGAAGTCAAACAAGTCACCACTATACATAATGTACGAAATCACAAAGTTTATTGATAATATAAGCAAAAAAAAATGGTTACACAAAACAGTATAAAATGGAGTTAGATGTATTTTTTAGGGATGAGCGTGGATCTAGATCCGGTGGAACTGGAGCCGGTGGAACCGAGAACCAAAATTTTGAGAAAAATAGGAACCGAGAACCGAACCAAATATATTTTTCGGTTCCAGTTCTGGTTCCAGTTCCGGTTCCGGTTCTTTGGTTCTACCTGTATAAGAACCGATTTTCTAGAAGAAGAAGAAAAACTCATTCACTAATGAATTAAGTCAACAAAAAAATCTTTTAATATTTACAATCATTTACGTTAAAAGCAACAATATTTAACAACTAAGTATAGGCTCAAATAAATAACAGTATATAGTTTCACATGTTCACTATTTTTCTTTTACCCAAATTCGAATCAAAGTTATCAGGCTCAATATCGGTTGAATTTGTATCACATTAAAATGCAAATCAAAATAAAGATATAGATTACTAATTATTTAACATTATGTTTACAAAATGAATGTATTTGGCATGCCTAGTCATATTATATAAACTTTTTTGTTACAAAGTAAATAAACAACTCACAAATTATTCAAACTTATTTAAAGTGCCATATCAACAATTATAAAATACAAATAAATTTTTATATTATAAAAATCTAGTGATTAGTAATTTTATACTAAAAAGATATACATATTTCGTTAATATTGAGAAAATATACATTGAATGCAAATAAAAGCCATCATGAAACTTAGTTATATTGATTTGATAATGATGATAGTTGTTTATGTTTAAACTAATTAAGATTAGAGTTTAATATGTTCGGTTTGTTTTTTAGAGTAGGTTAGTTGTGTTTTTTTATATTACCTATGATATTAGCTTTTGAGTATGGTAAATAAAAAAAATTATAGTATTTTTAGAATTATCGGGTATTTGGTTCCGGAACCGAGAACCGATAGAACCGAACCGAGAAACCAAAAATCTCAAAAACAAGAACTAGAACTGGAACCTGGTTCCGGTTCGGTTCTTCGTGGTTCCAGTCTAGTTCTCGGTTCCTGCCGATTCTTTGGTTCTTTTGCTCATCCTAGTATTTTTAAGTCATTAGCCCTAAATAAAAGTGCCAAAGAAAATCTTTTTCTTTGTAAAGCAAAACCTAAAGTAGGGACTTTTTTAAGAGATTCTTTCCTTAGTAGGAAATAATTTTTTTATTTATTCCCTTAAGAAGTGAAAATGTTCCTTAATTTAGTAAACATTTGTGTAATTTTCGTCTTTTGTTTAATGAAAGTAAAACACTGCTTGAAAAACATACGTGTCATAAACGAAAAAAATAAAACTTATTGGAAAAGACGGGTGGAAATTGTAAAACTCTAAGGTTGAATCTGTCATTTATGAAACTGTATGGTTGAAACTTGAGTTTTCGAATCTATAATCCTCCGTCAACGGATACCAAAGTCATCAAATCTATAATCCTCCGTCAACGGATACCAAAGTCATCAAAGCATCACGCTCCACACCATCACCACCCATCGACCGACCACCAATCTAAACACCAAAATCAAATTCCAATTAATCAATCTTAGTTGCCATCTATTGTATGTGATAATCTTGGGCTAAAGGCTGTTGCTTCAAGGGATAGATGTGACGCGGGAGGGAGAACAATTTCTGGTATGTAAAGTCTTCATTGCCACCAAAACATATGGTCATCATTTTTTTGGTAAGAATCTAATCAACCTATTTAGATGCTCTTGTGGGAATTTCGATGAGAAAACGCATACAGATGCCTTAGACTAATTTGGAGTTGCTATATGTGATGCTTAAATGAAAGTAATTTGGTAACATGTTTTGTTGTTTTACACAATCGATTAATTTTAGAAGATAGTTGTGACGGCATATTAATTACAATATTTGGTGGCCAAGCACCCATGCTTTTGGTGTATCAAGCACTCTGGCGTATAGCAAACCTACTTGAATGATTTTTAGTTTGACACTACCCAATATAATGGTTGTATTCGAAATGTTGTCATGTCTTTAGCTTACTGAAATAGACCACACACAGTGTCAAACAAACTGCACACAATGTAAAATGTTTTATTGCATTTATAGTAGTTTTTAAACTAGAATCCTCAAAAATGGTCATTAACTTGGAAATTAGGAAAGCTAGCTAGGCGAAAACCAATAATTACAATGCTGGTACCTGATATAGTTGAAATGAAATCTGTTATAACTGGTATGTCAATGATGACATTGGTGGTGTTGTATGTAATTGACGAGTCTATGAACTTTGTAGCCTGGTAGAGAGTAACTATTAAGGATCGAAGAGCAGGAGGGGAAAATCGTACATTGAAACATAATGTACCTGTTCCTGTAACTTGGAGTTAAGTAGGGTCAAGGGTGAAATTTTGCTACTTCAGTTGCCCCCCAATTTTTTGATTCGTTACTTTTGTTAACCTTCACATGTTCGTTTCTTTTTCAATGATGACATGCTGATCATAAACATTGACGAATAATTATAGTAGGTTTTAGTTATTACCAATATGAATCATGAAATGGGATATTTATGGCGCAAAAGCCATATAGGTATGTTGGATTTAATCAACAAACAGTCTGTTAATATGTATATAATATCCATAATTTATTAACCTAAAATACTTTATACAAGAACAAGGATGACGGGACCAAAGACGTGTAATAACAGGGGAATGTGTGAGGCCCTTTCGTCTCGAGATGCCTATGGCATTTTTTAATTTAAATATTTTTTTAGTGGAATGTGGCCTTATCTTATGAATTTCTTTGTTTAGTGACATTTGCGGAATCAAATCTGGAGTCATAATCCAAGAATTTCACGAAACAGCGTTTTATGGGGGCATGCTAATTCTTCAATGAACGTAGTGCAACAGTTGGATTGTTTGAGGATTTCGGGTAACTCCATGCCGAACACCATTATTGCGAGAAGGGTCCCACATACGTAGGAATACGATTCGTCCTGCTTTTTCTCATAAGGTGATTTTCTTTCATCGAAATTCCCTTGCATTTTCTTGATTTTCTTTCTGCAATTACATGCTGGATACGTACTTATTTTTTGTAACAGGAAGATATTTGATACATCAGATATGTACACAATTGCTGATACTTGGTCACAAGAATTGGAAGTAGAAATGGCCGTGAAGCTAATGCGAAAAGTAAGCTTTCATTTTCTTGCTAGACGCGAGTGAGAGTCTGTTTCATTTCCCTTTTTATCATTAGGGCTAAAGCATATAAAAATAAGTTTATGTGTAATATAAGCTTATTGTTTCATAATAAGCTTATATTGTTTCAACTATATTGTTTCATAAAATTTTTTATTGCATTTATAGTAGTTTTTAAACTAGAATCCTCAAAAATGGTCATTAACTTGGAAATTAGGAAAGCTAGCTAGGCGGAAACCAATAATTACAATGCTGGTACCTGATATAGTTGAAATGAAATCTGTTATAACTGGTATGTCAATGATGACATTGGTGATGTTGTATGTAATTGACGAGTCTATGAACTTTGTAGCCTGGTAGAGAGTAACTATTAAGAATCGAAGAGCAGGAGGGGAAAATCGTACATTGAAACATAATGTACCTGTTCCTGTAACTTGGAGTTAAGTAGGGTCAAGGGTGAAATTTTGCTACTTCAGTTGCCCCCCAATTTTTTGAGTCGTTACTTTTGTTAACCTTCACATGTTCGTTTCTTTTTCATTGATGACATGCTGATCATAAACATTGACGAATAATTATAGTAGGTTTTAGTTATTACTGATATGAATCATGAAATGGGATATTTATGGCGCAAAAGCCATATAGGTATGTTGGATTTAATCAACAAACATTCTCTTAATATGTATATAATATCCATAACTTATTAACCTAAAATACTTTATACAAGAACAAGGATGACGGGACAAAATATCCATAACTTATTAACCTAAAATACTTTATACAAGAACAAGGATGACGGGACCAAAGACGTGTAATAACAGGGGAATGTGTGAGGCCCTTTCGTCTCGAGATGCCTATGGCATTTTTTAATTTTAATATTTTTTTAGTGGAATGTGGCCTTATCTTATGAATTTCTTTGTTTAGTGACATTTGCGGAATCAAATCTGGAGTCATAATCCAAGAATTTCACGAAACAACGTTTTATGGGGGCATGCTAATTCTTCAATGAACGTAGCGCAACAGTTTGATTGTTTGAGGATTTCGGCTAACTCCATGCCGAACACCATTATTGCGAGAAGGGTCCCACATACGTAGGAATACAATTCGTCCTGCTTTTTCTCATAAGGTGATGTTCTTTCATCGAAATTCCCTTGCATTTTCTTGATTTTCTTTCTGCAATTACATGCTGGATACGTACTTATTTTTTGTAACAGGAAGATATTTGATACATCAGATATGTACACAATTGCTGATGCTTGGTCACAAGAATTGGAAGTAGAAATGGCCGTGAAGCTAATGCGAAAAGTAAGCTTTCATTTTCTTGCTAGACGCGAGTGAGAGTCTGTTTCATTTCCCTTTTTATCATTAGGGCTAAAGCATATAAAAATTTACCAACTAATTATAGGTCAAAATTTATTTACTTTTTATTTGTTTGTGTTGTATGTAATTGACGAGTCTATGAACTTTGTAGCCTGGTAGAGAGTAACTATTAAGAATCGAAGAGCAGGAGGGGAAAATCGTACATTGAAACATAATGTACCTGTTTCTGTAACTTGGAGTTAAGTAGGGTCAAGGGTGAAATTTTGCTACTTCAGTTGCCCCAAATTAGTTATAAGTTAGACTATCATCCTTCTTCTAAGCAGTCTAATATAAGATGTTGTTCATATATTAGTTCTCGGGCTATGTTTCATAACCACATTTTTTGTGGCTTATTTTGAAAGTTTCTGTGTAATATAAGCTTATTGTTTCATAATAAGCTTATATTAGAGGAAACCCGATAAGTTTTACATAAGGCCATATAAGTTTCAAAGTAAGTCAGAAAATTGGAGGTTATATTGTATATAAACGTAAATCAAATAAGGTTAGGCAAACACGTTAATTTGGTGGTTGAATAACTGGATATAAGTTGGTTTCTATGTGCTGTTTGTTTCGGTTCATATAGTCAGGTCATGGCTTATTTGGTTATGCTTAGGAATGAACCTGTTTAATTGTTTTTGCATATTCTTGGACTATAATGTAAATTTGTAAAAACAGTAGATATATCCTAATACATTTACAAAACTAATTTACAAAACTATAGATATATCCTAATATATTTACAGATATATCCTAATGGACTTATATATATATCCTAATACAATTAGAAGTTATATTATTTTACAATATGTATAATTCCCCTATATATACCCATTGAAAACGCAATTTAGTTTTTGTGTATCCACAGATTATTAAAATTCGACCATTCTTCAATTATTTTCCCCCTATTTGCAGCTATGTCAATGAAAATCACTCCAATTCAAGATATCTACCCAGACAAAGGGAAGTTCAATATCAAAGTAAAAGTTGTATCACTTTGGAATCAATATTATTCCAACAACCATCCGTCAAAGCTTGCTGGCATTGATATGATCCTAATGGATGAGCAGGTATTTAAATTTATTAAGTAATGTGTTAGTTTTTATCTATTAGGTTTTGTTAATGTTTGGCATATTTCTGTATGTAGGGGACAAAGATTCATGCTACAATTAGCAGTTCTGTTGTTTTTGATTTTGATACTCTTTTAAAAGAGAATGATTATCAAATAATATCAAACTTCAATGTGAAAAGGAATGTTGATTCTACAAAGTTAACAAAACATGAATTCAAAATCTACTTCTTTAAAAAAAACAAATGTGCGTAATTGCTCTGAATTCAAATGCAATGATGAAGGGGCTGATTTTGTTTTGTTTAACGACTTTTTGGAACGAAGAGTTGATGAAAATTATTTGATTGGTAAGTAAGTTCTGTTCTACAAGTTAATTATGTTTAAATAATTTGTTTAAAATCTATAGTATATCTTAATATTGTTTGTATTTGAATGTAGATGTTATTGGTCGATTGATACAAAACAAAGATATCACCATCTTGAATCCCAAAAATGCACCTAAGCATATTCTTGAATTTCAACTCCAAGATGTCACGTAAGTATTATTTAATAACAAAATTTTAGACAAGAATTATATTTATAACCATATATAAATATTTTTCATATGTTTATACAGGGGGCAACAATTCCATGTATCTTATGGAATGATCTTGCTATAAAGCTTCATGATTATATCAAAGATAATCAATCATCAATTGAACCAATAATAGTTCTTATCAAGATGGCAAGAATAACTACCTGGAATCGTAAGTGTTATTTTTTGATGAATTCTATAACCGTTGCTACATATTAAATCGAAAAGATTTTAAATAAATATCTTAAATTACAGGTGTAAGACAAGTTTCGAACTGTTTTGTTGGATCCAAGTTGATTATCAATGAAGATAATAAACATATAAAAGCTTTCAAAGACAAGTAAGTTTAAATATAAGAGATTTAAAGTTTCTATTTAATCTTTAGTCGTTTTGTTCGTAAAATATATATTAACTTATTGTGTTTATTTAAAATTAGGATACATAGTACAAATCTAGCATCAGTTGAGAATCCAAAAATTGAGTTATCATCTAACACCATTGTTAGAAATCCCGAAGACTACTATTCACAATTCCCGATTATGACTATTGATGAACTCTATGAGTTATCAGAGGTAAAGAATGTTTTTAAGAATATATGCATTGAAGTATTATATTATTTTCATCTAATTCATATTTGTCTATCTACAGCCAACTGGGTGTGTTGTGATTGGTAAAATTTTGAAAATTGTTGCTGACCAAGGCTGGTATTACACAATCTGCAACAATTGTAGTAGCATTGTGAAACCATTCAAAGGTAATCCAAGTGACAGAATTTACAACTGTGAAAATTGTCAAAGAAATTGTGACCTTTATCCAAGGTATGTATTAGTGTAGTAAATTATACGTGTATCAATAATAATAATAAAAAATCTGTCATAATTTATTCCTAAATTTTTTCTACTTTTTTGAATTATTTTTTCAGGATTAAAGTCTATATTCGTGTTCAAGATGAATCAGGTTCAGCTTCTTTTTGTTTGTTTCAACAAGAGGTTGCAAAATTGTTAGGAAAGTCTGTGGCCTATCTTATATCTAAGATTGATAAGGTAATCATGTGTGTATACATTTGTTTTACATAAATGTTTTTTTAATTTTAGAATTTTTTGATATATTAAAAACAACACATTTTTATTTTGTAACAGAATGAAGATATCACATCGTACCCAAAAGATTTGGATAGTATTGTCAACAAAGATTTTGTATTTAAATTACAAGTTTCCACATACAATGTGAACAACAGTTATCATATATTCACAGTTAACCGAGTAACTGATGATGAAGCTGTTATGAAATCAATTGTAGCAAAACAAACAAATGAAGAAGAGGTATATAATAATTCAATTTCATTATTTTTCATTATTTTAACTATCAAATATGAACATGAAAGTTTATATTTTAACATTTTTAAATACTATCAGGAAATCAAAAGTCATTGTTTAGGAAAAATATCTGCAATAGATAATGGTAAGAAAAGCGACACCGAATTTGACGATAGTAAAGGAAAAGTTGAACATGAAGGTGATGTTATCCCTAAATTTAAAGGGAATCAGGTATTTTTTAATACTCTTTTATTTAGAAATAAAACATATGTGCAACTAATAAAAAGATTAATAAAAAAAGTACTGAATTATTTTTTTATATTAGAAGAATGAAACTTTAGCAGAAGGTGGAAGTAAAAGAAAGAACGGAGAACCAGAAGTATTTGATATGGAAAAGAAGGCGAAAGTTGAGAGTGAAGACAATAAAGGATAAATTATTCTGATGCAAGTCATAGAATAATTGAAAGAAACTGTCTGATTTAGTTAATATTTAATACTTTTATTTATTTATGTTTTTCCTATTCTTGGTTTATGAGTATGTTATGGTGAATTTAGAATTATTTTTTTTAATAAATAAAGGTTGATATTATCGTTCTTTCATTTGCTTAGAGGTACTATTATTGAATACATTATATTGCATTATGTAAGTTTCATGATTTTAATTTGGGTGGTAATGTTGTTAGCTTGTGGAAGTTGGTTGTTTTAGATTTTAGCATTTACTTTTGTTACAAATTGATAACACATGTGGAGGGAGACAATATACCTAGACTTTGGGTTCTTTCTTGGTCAACTACAATTAATCTGGTTTTAGATTAAGCAAATAGTTATAGCCACTCTAATATCCACATGAATAGAAGATACTATAGCTAATCCTGACTGTTTTTTTTTTCTTATCTGATATGGGTTAAAGAAAGGGAAAAAGGTATCTGGGGTGACATGGTTTTGACCCAATCTAATATTCTCTGGTAAGATTAATGGTGCCTTAATTTGTATTCACTTGACTTATGTGACAATTTTTATGATAAAAGTTTTTAAAGGATTCAATCTCATTGATACACTGTATCTTTATTTACTAAAATTTGATTCAAAGATAGATAGTTTAAGAGGTGTTTGGCCAAGCTTATTACTTTATTATGTTAATAAACCTTTAACAAACGTAAAACTGCCAAAAATCTTAAAGTATAGAAACTATGTAATGGAGACAAATTAACAAAAGAGGTTGCAGCTCAAATGCATAACACCTTAGCTGATGGGGGCAGGTCTCGAGTTCGAGACCTGCTGTGACCACTTTTTGTTAATATTTTTTGAAATGCCAGAATTTGGCTATTTATCAAACTCAAATCAACACTAAAATAGAATTAAGCAAAAATAAACCCAAATTAGCCACTAAATATCACATCACAGATCACATATCAGTACAATAATAATTCATTTATGAAAAACACAAATACTAACTAAGCAAACTCGATGCTTCATACAGCCATGAATCAAACTATTACAATTACTTATCATCTACAAATAAGATCACAGTTACAGCAACTCTAAGGAGCTATCTTATACGTTGTGTGCTATTACAGTAAACATTACACAAGGTACATACAGCTTAAACAGATTATAGCACAAGCATGAAGCAGATCATATGACAAATTAAACAACAAAAACCAACACTCAGGCATGAATAAACAACTTAATATCATAACACCTTAATCTTTCATCCTAAGTGAAAATCAAGTTCAAAAGTCAAAACTACTTCAACTAAAAATCACAATTTTGCAGTCAAATGTTCCAAGCAGACTACTAAAAGAAGATTCAAAGCTAAATAAACTGGTTATTCAAAAATATTAGCTAATTTAATTAAACTATTACCGTATCACAAATTTCTAACCAAGCAGTTTCATCAATTATACAAGTAACCATACAGTTAAACATTTGATTTTAAACAGCTTCATTAAAGGAAAAAAAACAAAAGATCAGTCTAAATCGTTCAACATGTAGCAAGACAGTAACTAACATTAACACAGTAAAGTAGGAAATATTTACTGAACTCGCCATAATGCCAAGTAGTGATAAGATGGAATACTGGATTATATAGGTTGTTGTCATTCTTCATATTAGTGATATTCTTTGCGTTTGTTTGCGTTAATGCTCCCAAAATACTCCATGTTACACAACTATGAAGTATGAACTTGTGCCATGATAGAATAGCATAGGTATCTGTGAATAAATGTGTTTGGAGAGGGCTTATTCAAAGAAGTCCCTAAAAATTATAATTAAAAGAACCAAAAAGTTTGATTAATCAAATATAAGAAAAACAGTATTTAGTTTAATTATTAGAAACAAACAAAATACTACAAAACTATATCATGACAGAAATAATCAAGTCTTTCCAGCAACGTCACTCAACCGTAAACCATTCAACATTATCAACTAAGACCAAACAGAAAGTCTCGATAGAAACTCCATTAAAATCAAAAACAGTAACATTGAAATTAAATCCTCCAGCATGACAAACCACCATTTTTTGCCCTTCAGTAACATTCTCTGTTACAATCAAATTTGTCCAGTTACACCCATAAAATCCACGTGGTGCTTCTTCAATAAATTTAAGCTTCACTTCATACTTTTCTATTTTCTTAAAATCAAATTTATCCTTCTTGATAAAACCATGAAAGAATTTTTTCGGTAATATCTGTAAAAAAATTAAAAAAAACAAAAAATAAGTTTTATACAAATTTTTAAAAAAGGTATTCTGTAGTTGTTTGTAGTTGATTACCTGCATGTGTTTACTTTGTGACGAAGCATACGTCAGACAAACAGGCGCATATCTTCTGAAATTATATAACCTTGAAATAGGCATGCCCTCTAAATTGTACTCAGCAAGAAACAACATACTCAGCCTACTAGAAACTACAAAGTGAACATGCCACCCATCCACAATACCTTTAGACTTAACATAACGATTCCAAATTCTGCCATATACCAATGCAAAAGACACATTGATATATCTTACACGAATATAATAAACACAATCAGTTGCACGTACACAAAATTTTTTATTTCTCTTCCCTTTAGCAAAACTCAACAAGTTAACAGGAACTATCTGTTTTTCAAAATAAATTAAGCATTAAAAAAAAGATACTTGCAAAAAAAAATATTAGAGAATAAAACAACATACCATTCCACCGTCTGTCCTGTTTCGAAACTGACACAAAAATTCCATCAAAAAGCAGGAAAACAGAAATTAAAGTTTTGTTGTAAAAACCCTTTAAAAATTGATCCAGAAAACGTACTAAAAACCAAAGAATATAACGAGTTATATAGACATAAAAACAAAATCCTATTAGAAGTAAAATACTTTAATAGTAATTATCTAATAATTAGTAGTAGTCCATATCCAATTGTAGTAAATAAATCCAGATAAAAGAAACCGTACCATTCATGAAATTAAAATTTGTATGTTAATCTAAATCTATACATAGATATAATATTTGTTGATATTTACTAAATCTTAACCAAAAAAATAAAAAAGCCGACTCTGTACCAATCAAATAAAGAATACAATTAAAGTACAATTATAATTGTTAAGTTAATTAATACATATATATATATATGATACATACGTTTATTTTTAAAAATCTTAACCAAAAAAACGACTCTCTTTGTGATTAGAATGAACAAAAAAATAAATCTAAAAGAACAAAAGAAGATCATACTCAGAAGCCAGCGACAAACAAAAGACAGGTTTGGAAAAATTCTTTCTATAAATCTTTTGATTATAATATTGTTTGTTAAGCAAATGTATAATTCAACATCCAGATTATGTGTTTATTATAAATTGAAGAAAAGATGGACAGCATTGTTGGACGAGAAATTCATCAACATAGTAAATAAACTTGGAGGATCAGAAGGTTTGAAACAATATTATTTGTTAAACAATATTTGGTAGATTTATAAAATAACATTTTCTTTAATTGTTTTTTTTTTAACTTTTGTAGCGGCGAAACCTATGAAAATTTTTGAACATATGCAAGATGATGATGTTACGGTTTTGGAAATCAAAAGCCATCTCCAGGTTAGATTATGTTTATAACATGTTATTGTGGAAACATTAATAAAGAAGATCACTTAAATATTGTTTAACTATTATTAAAAGTATTATTGTTGAACTTGAAGGCATTTAGAAAGAAAACAAAAATAGGAGACAATTTTTCATACACAAATCAACAACTAACAATGAGTGACATGAAAGTCGAGGGACTACAAACAGGAATTTTCATGAATGAAAAAATGCAGAATGGAACATCAAAAGAAGAGTTTGCTATAGGAATAAAAAATAAAAGGAAAACACAGGTTTCATCTCATTCTTCAAATTATCTCCCAATTTGTTATTCAAGTCTATGTTATAATTTTGGAGAAAACTATATACTGCAGGTAAAATGGACACCAATGTTGGACAAGAAATTCATTGATATAGTTAGTAAACTTGGAGGACCTCAAGGTATGAAGAAAGAAACTTCTTTAAACAATATTTTGTTTATTTATAAACTAACTCTTCTCTTGATTGTTTTTAAAAACAGCTGCCAAACCCAAGAAAATTTATGAAAATATGAAATCTGATAATTTAACAATTTTAGAAATAAGCAACCATCTGCAGGTAAGATTGTATATTAAATAGTTATAACATGTTATTATGCAATGAGTAATAAAAAAAATTACTTAACTATCAATGATCTAATAAAAAATATATTTTACTTAAACTTCTAGGCATTTAGAAAGAAAACAAAGACAGACATTAGCTTCTTAAACACAAACGAAAGACCAAGTATGGTTGAAAGTAAAGATGAAACACTACAAACAGAAACATGCAACAATCAAGAAATGAAGAATGAAACAGCTAATCAACAAATCATTACAGAAAAAAAATCAATTTAAAGGAAACAGGTTAGGCCCAATTATTCTAAACCAACTTTTAATCCATTTTCCATCTTTACATTTAAATTAAACACCTAACTAATTTATTTGTTACAAAATGCAGAAAAAATGGTCTCCTGGGTTGAATAGGAAATTCATTGATATAGTTGTTAAACTAGGAGGATCTGAAGGTTTGAAATACAAACCCTTTTTAAAACATCTAATAAGTGTTCCAACTAATAAATTTATTTTTCGTATTCTAAAAAACCTTTTACAGCAGCTACACCTCATAAGATTTTAGGTCTTACGAATGACAAAGATATAACATTGTTGGAAATAAAAAATCATCTTCAGGTAACAATTTGTTATTAAACATCCTTAGAGTCTTTAACATTAATATCGTCTTTTTAAATGTTTTCCAAATCATCTAACATATATCTCATGTATTATAGAAATTTAGAAATTTAATATTGTCAACAATTTTGTGAGCAAAAACAATCAACCAACATTTGTTGATACAGAAGGGTGGACACAGGAAATGGTATATTACTTCAAAGAAAGGTGGGAACGTAGAAACCAAAAAACAACCACGAACAAAGTCGTAGAAGATATAAGCATAGATACGATGGTTAAAAAATGGAGTGCTTGCTTAGAAAGGAAATTCATTGACATTGTTGTTAAACTTGGAGGATGTCAAGGTTTGAAAACACAAATCCTTTTACACACATATATCATATATCCTACCTAAGCATAAACATGCTTATAGAATCAATTATGGAGAGACGTTTAAATAGTAGTGAGGGTTTCGCCAAATGGCAGTATTAGTATTATCTCATAATTAAGACACAAAGCGCTCATTATTTGAATCCAATGAGCCAATTTTTATTATATCATGTATATTGCAACCCTAATAGACATGCCTTAGCCACTTATGTGCATGTCATGAGGTAAGCCATTGTGTGCAAGAACAAACTAAGTTGCTAATAACCGTTCGTAATTCATTGCTTCCTAAAAATTGTGACCCATTGTCGTATCTTTTATATTGACTTGAAAGCTCCTTACTGTATTATTCTATGAGAAAAAAATCATAAGGTGACATACTGAAATAAATCCGTTGTCGTATGTTTTATATTCACTTTATAGTTTTTAATCATGGTGGTATATAGGCATGATATGTATTAATATGCTATTAACAATTTGGCTATAATATCATGATAAATTACAAATGATGTTTACATCATTTACTTATTCAAGACCAATGGAGATGATTGTACATTTTCTTTTCTATGTGCAAGTAGGGTATGATAAATGGGCAGGTAATTTGGAATGTACCATCAGTTTGGACTCCTTGATAAAAAAATCAAAAGTGGAAGAACTACTTATTGCTGAAAGAGGGGTTTGTGTGAATTAGAACAGTAGAATGCATGTATGTGTTATTAAGGAGGTGAGTACTAATTTAACTTATATGCATTACACTCTATGATGATGGATGGGCCTGGAGTCAAATGTCGTGTAATCCGCATATATTATGTACCAATGTTGAACGTAGACTATATAACATGTTTGCCGTATAAAGTCTTAACAAGTGTCTTTTTATCACAAAGCATGCGGGTAATGCACCTGATACTCCAAATGTGAACGCAAATAATTTACTAATGCAAAAAAGAGTGGAAGTTGAAAGGATTTCTCCACCAAATGTGTTGCCTGCATTAAGGGAGCTAATCCATGATTTCGAATTAGATATGGTCATGATCATGAGGGATTAACGTTTAGAGTTAGAAATCATGGCTAAATCATGTTAAAGATGTTCTCGATGTTGTTGATGTTTAGTTGCAATTTTAAGGGGTGTTTGGCTCAACCTTAAATGGTGTTTAAATTAGTGAGATTTTGTAAAGACTTGCTGTAAAATGGTCTTAACATGTATACAAAGCTGATACGTGAGTTTCATAAAGATTAGAATACCTTAGGTAGAGCCTTGGGTCGTTTTTGGCGAATACACTTTTGGGACAGCAAGCTTTTCAGAAAATTAGTCAAATTTGAAGGGTCGTAGAGAACTAACCATTTAGCGGATTGACTTGAGGTCGGAACAAAAACTATAGCCCTCTGTCTACTTTATTTTTTATGTTCATTGCTTTGTCCGATTCAGTAGTTAAACTGGTATAAAAATTGTTTTACTGCAGCAAGGTCTAATCTTGGAATGTGCAACAAACAGATCTTTAAATTTCGTATCGGATAAAGCGTGACTCCATAGGAAGTATTCGTTACATTTTTTTAGAAAGCTTAAAGTGTACTTTCATAGAAAATTAATCACATAAGTTGATTCAAAGATTAACTTGGTCAAAAAGGTAAAGTGTAGGTTGTGCAGACGTGAAGTTTTGCGCATATTTTATTCAAGTTTCAAAACTTCATATACATTTAACCATACCTCCTATTTAGACTTCATAAGCTAAAAAACTTCATAGACTTCATACACCCGCCGCAAAATGCGGGCTTTAATTCTTAGCATTATGGCCTTTACTTAAACGAGTAGTTATTAGTACGTAGTTATGTCATTAAAAGTCTTAATTTAACGTTGAAAATAGGTTAATTAACAGTGTTTTTAGTTCTAACTAAGAAAATATCACAGGATTTGTTATCATTACGATGGACAAAACAACCCAATTAAACAAGACTAATACTAAAAGTTATCTAATTCAACTATGTCTCCATGTGCAGAACAAAAGAAACCACAAAGCATGCATGAATGGCATAACAGCAATACAATCATAATTGTTGAACATACTTAAGACAGAAAGGAGATCAAAAACTCAATCATAACCTAAAATGTATTAATTCTATAAAATATTAACAAAAAAAATGCTACAAAATATCAGGTAAACAAGACCAACCAAAACAAACAAACCAAAAACAAGGAAAATGGCGATGATGACTCACATGAACAAAAAGAAATAAAGAAGATTCAGATTAAAACTGAAACAATTTAGTCGATTTCAGTTGGATCAAAAGAATGAGAAAAGAATACAATGTAATCACTTTTAACAGATTTTTGACGACGACGATTAAACTCAACGAATGAAGATGATCGAGGATGAAGCTGATTTGTCGGTTATTATGATGTGCTTTATTTTAAGTTTTACAAAAACCGTTAAAATTTAAGAACTTTATGCATTCTATATACGAAATTCAACAAGTGTTTGTCTAACTATGGTTATTAGTAGGAGAATTAATTTTTATATTCAATATATATGTTGCAAGGATTAAAGTAGGAGTTTGACAATAATACTACCCACACATTCTGTGGAATGTCCAGAAACTGTATTTTAACACTTTCTTATAGTAATTAGTTATTGAATGTATAAGAATTGGTAAAAAATAACAACATTTATTTCATTACTAAATTGACCTACGATCAACTCAAACACATACTTAGTAGTAACTGAATATCCATATGTTGTTTTTATATCTGTAAGGCACATATCTATCTCTTAGTCAGGTGGTTGCTCATGTGAATTATTATCATTTGTAGAATGATCTGATTATTTATGTTATATAAATGTTATTAACAAAACGATGACCATCGGTTACTATAACTTGCAAACATTAATAATATGGACCTAAAAGTTATTTTGTTTTTATTTAATCAATAGTGATGCATATTTAAAATTTTAGAAAAAAACCCGTGCAAACACAAGAACATTAAAAGAACAACTTACAGATAATATCACTACAAAAACTACCAAGAAAGAGGAATAACGACACACAAAAACAATCAGGAACTAATAATCAAAACTGATCACGTATTTAAAAAAAACAAAAAACAAAAAACTCACTAATCAAGTATTTCAAGATAATAAAAACACAAACACCCAACAATTTAGATACACAAATCGCAAAATTAAAATAATTAACTACACTAAATTACGCCCTATATACAAAAAAACAAACAAATTACTAATCATTCATTAAATCAATCAATAAAACAATAACAAAAGATCAAATGCATCATAATTTATAAAACCCCAAAACAAAAAACTAATAAAATAGAGAAACAATACTAACCCCAGAAGTAACCAACAAAATCTGATCAATCCGCAGAAAATGGAAAATCGTTACTTCAAACCATATGGATTAAGGAAAATTATTTATGGATATAATTAATAAAATGTAACGGATGGATGGAGAAAGGTCGTGAAACAGAATAATGTGTGAAAGAAACAAATGGATAAGGTCTTTGACAAAAACTAACCACAAACACAAAAAAAAACCTTTAATCTTTACACAATTGGCATTTTCAACCCTTCTACTTTAGTCAAATTAAAACAAACCTATTAATCAAGTAAAGTTTAGAACTATGTCTTTGTGACTCAAAAGTTGCACAACCTAATAAGTTTCTTTTGCCATATATAGGTCTACATAACGTCAAAACAATCACTAATTAGTTAATTTTTTAAAACACTTTTTGATATTTGTTAGTACTATATTGTTAATTCTAAATACACCTGCTACAATAGGGATTGTTAAACCTATGCATACTATGAACAATCGTACAAAACCGCATACAAAACATCCTACAAAAAAGGCACACATGTATGTCCGACATTATCTAATATAAATACATGAGGCCATGATGACATCTTTGATCAATACATTATTCAAACCAATAATTAATATAATACTTCTACATATGTACAAATGATAAATAAATTATTCAAAATAAATTTAAAAACCAAATCACCCCACGTTATAATATATGTATCCGGGATCTCTTCTTGGGATCAGATAGTGCAAAATTTAATACAATAATATATAAAGAGAAAATTAAACTATTTGTTTTATCAGCAAACCATGTATCGTGAATTGAAATGCATATTATGAACAATCGTACAAAACCGCATACAAAAAATCCTATACTTCAAAGGAACATTAATTTCGAAAATTCAATATAAAAAAATAAACAACAAAACCCGTGCGTGCACGGGTATTATACCTAGTATATAAAAGAGAGAAAAGTTGCTTTTTGTGAAATTACAAATTGAAAAGGGAACAATTAACCTTACTTTTATAAAAAAACTCCTTTGAAAAGTTGTGACTGAAGTTATCTAGTCTTTCTTATCGATTTCCTACTTAAGCTGCAGTTTTTTTTAAACAAAGCTAACAAAGTTGTTGTTATCGAGTTAAACTCATAAAGAAGTTAGAATCCAAAAACCTCTTTATAAATACCAATCGGCAATATCGCATAGTGGACTTTTTCGTTGGCAAATTATCGAACAGAAAAAGAAAAAAAAACACACACACACACACACACTTACGAACATGGTCATCTTTGATTATATGGACGAGCCTAAAGGGTTCGATTATCTTCCTTGGACTGACTCAGAAACTGTTTTTGTAAGTTTTTTTTTTTATTGTTTTTCTTATCTTTTTACTGAATTTGTTTTGTGTAAGTTTAACATATGTAACCTTAATGGTAGTTCTTTTAAGGGTTTTATCGAATTGATTGTTTTATGGTTAACATATTTTACCTTAAACATGGTTTCTATAACCTTACTGGTAGTTGCCATTAGCCCTTCTTTAAGGAAAAATTACCAAAAAGGTTTAAAAAAAAAAAGATTTAGGAAGACTTGTCAGTTGAAGAGTGTCCTATCAAGTCCCTTATGCCATGCATGCAAGCTCCTCTAAAATCTGTTCATCATGTTTTTATGACAGCTATGGGACTGCAAATTTGCTTGTTCATCTGCCGAGGAACAAAAAGATTATGCGATTCTTTATCCCTTTGCTCAGGCTCTTCTTCACTCTAGGATGCCTAATGACTGGCATCGTGCCATGGATTTGGTTAGAGGTATGTGAACCAACACATGCCTTTTATCTTTTCTTTATATGTTTTTTTATTAATTCCTTGATGTGGCTGCAGAGTCAATGGGAAGTACTAGTATTAACCCCAGACAAAAGAAAAAATATCTGTATTTACTTGCTGTTGGGTTTTTTAGAAGCCGGCACTACACAAAGAGTGAAGAAATTGTTGATTGGTGCTTGAAGGTATCAATAAATCATCTTTTACATTCACCCATAATATATATCTCTTGTGTTTACAAAAGCAATACGAGTTCCCAGAGTCAAGGGATGGAACCATGCAGGGGATGGAATTTTGCGGTGTAGTGTTAATTTTTGTAAAAAATCTCAATTTATCCTAAATGCGCCTGATCTCAAAACAAATGTGTTCCTTATTTCATGATTTTTTTTTTAAATGCACCTGGTCCAGTTATATCCTGATTCTCTCCGTGCAGAGTCATAAGTTTTTTTTTTTTTAAATGACAACTAACTATCTCACATTATAAACCATAAATCTATCTCACAATATCCACCTAGAACCCATAACCATTTGGTTGGGAGACATGGGGTACCATTGGTTTGGTTCATGCCAATAAGGTTACAGATCACACATAGGCATAGATAGGTTTGGTCGTACATATATATGACATGCAGTAGATAAACACACAAGACGTGAATATTTTCTATTCTTATAATTACGAAACCTTTCAGGCGTATAGATGCATGTTGTCATGTTTACTTCACTTGTTTTACAGGTTAAACCTAATTGTCGGAAGTCACTTTTTCTCAAGGAAGTAATTGCATATCGCTGTAAGCAAGGTTAGTCAAAATGTTGTAACTTGTAAATTTATCATTCTAAGGGTGCTTTATAATATACTTATCTCGGAAATTAAATGTTTGGGAATGTTTTGCTGTTATATGTCGAAGGAAAAAAGAGTAGCAGTAGCATATCCATTGGTCCTCCTGCCACGTCGGTTGAATTTGTGACTAGCGTACTAGCAGCTACTCCCTGCTCTTCACATCCTACCTGGGGAATTGAGGTCATCCATGCTCTCTATATATTCGATTTACTTGCTTTGACAACTACATCTCGACTTAGTTTCTTTTATGTTCTCTCACCACAAATGTAAATATTGGATTTTCGCAGAAAGTACCTAGCTGGACGCATCCGATAACGTCTTCCAACAAAGTATGTGAAATGATGTTGAGAGCATGTCACTATCTTGGGATGGTAGGCTCTACTAAACAAGGCTATGATTATCTTCCTTGGACTGACCCAGAGACTGTTCTTGTAAGTATTACTTTAAAGTATCCGCATACTCATCTTTGTGAAGAAATTCTTTATGTATATGGGATTGATTGTATCTTGGTTAAGTTTAACATATGTAACCAAAAAGTATTTGACACCAAGTGCCGTAATATATGTTAGCTTTCAAGTATCCGATACTCGTATATTAGTCTAATGCTTATGCCACGCTCCTCTAAAATTATTCCATGGTGTTTTTGTTATAGCTATGGGAATGCAAATATGCTTGTGTTTCTTCTAGGGAACAAAAAGATGCGATCCGTTATCTTTATGTGTGGGTTCTTATTCACTCAAGAAATCCTGATGACATGTATCGCGGGTTGGATATGCTTAAAGGTGAACCATCATATAGGTTTTTTTGATTATGTTGTTTAATTGTTATAATTTATTATTTATATTATATTTATCGCTGATTATGGCTACGGCATGCAGGTTCAGTGGAAGGCACTAATAAAAAAGAGTTGTATTTACTTGCGGTTGGGTATTTTAGATCTCGACGCTACACAGAAAGTGAAAAATTTGTTAGCATGTGCTTGGAGGTATCAATCAATCATATTTGTATTCAAAATACCCATAAGTGGTGAAACACCAGGTTAAGCGTTCAGATAAAAAAAACTTTTTCGTTAATGCCAATGATGTGATTTTACAGATTAATCCTAATTGTTGGAAGTCACTTTTTCTCAAGGAAGTAATTGCATATCGCTATAAACAAGGTAAGTCAAAACTGTTGTTACTTGTACGTTTAAAGAAGTGAACTTATTATTCTAAGGGTGCTTTATAATATACTTGTCTTGGAAATTGATGGTTTGCGAGTGCTTTGCTGTTATATGCAGAAGGAAAAAAGAGTAGCCTATTCATTGATCCTCCTATCACGTCAGTTGAATTTGTGACCGGCATACTAGAAGCTAATCCCCGCTCTTCACATCCTACATGGGGCATTGAGGTATATATCATTGTTTTCTATACATCGTGGTTTACTTGCTTCGACGGGCATTATGTGCTTATTTTTTATGAATGTTCTCTCGTATTTATACACAAAATGCAACACGTACATTACTCAACACACCTGTAAATATTGGGTTTTTACAGAAAATACCCGACCGGGCACATCCAGTCACTCCCAAGAAATATAGTCAACATCTTTCTGAAAAAACTACTCCTGACGGGGCGCATCCAATCACTCCCAAGAAATATACTCCAGGTGAACCATTAGAAGGTAAAATCATAACTGATTCTTTATTTTTATATTTTTAAGTTATTTGTGCAAAATGGAATTTGATTGTATGTCAATTTTCTGGTTTATGCTAGTCAAAGAGGGACTTTGTATAGTTGCCGCCACGGTGGCTTTTGGATGGTTGGTAATGGGTGGAATTTGGTTGTTTGCTCCTCGTCCCCGTTGATACTGGAGATGAAATAATTTAGGTGTGCAACTTGAGTTTTTACTCATTTATCAACTGTCGGTAATTGGTAACTTAATATATGATGTGATTAGTACGTAGTAATTATGTACATGTGCGGGTTTTCTTAAGTTCCAAAGTGTGAGTTGGTAATTCTTTTACGGATCCGTTTTCAAATCATATTTTCATAAAATTCTTGATACCAGATTTGTAAGTGACATGCCATCTCACTGGATGTCCTTGTTTCCATCTTTTCCAGATAACGTATGTCTAACAACAAAGGTATTAAATGACAACAAATGTGTATGAACTATTTGGATCCTCAAGCCCCGCGCGATTTTGATATCATTTAGGTTAATAACCATGCTTAAAGATATACAATGCATGCCGTTAATATGAAAACCACACATTTACTTTTTTAAGTCTGTATATGAATTCTCCGGATGCCTTCATCCATCTTATAACGACATGAAAGGTCACGATATATCGATATATAAAAAACCACCGCATTCCACCTCAGTAAATTAGGTTTCATTCCATTAAACTTGATGAATTAGTGTGGAATTGTTCTTCATTGTTAGACCCACAACACATAGGTGTAGTATGCACTGTATTTTGTTTTTAAAGATCATTAGATGAAACGTGTCAGCTTTTATGTTATAACTAGGCCAAACGACCCATTAGAAAAACTCAATACGGAAGAACAGACCGCCATAATAATACAGAGTGCAGTCACAGTGTGCGAAACACCCATAAACATGCAAAATTGCAGTCAGAAAGCTGAGCCCTTGCGCCAGACACAAACAAATCAAAGGGCCGAGCAATCCAACTGCGCCAAAAGTAGTTTATTTTTATTGAAGCATATGGTACATTCTCAAACTGTAATAAAGGTGGTTCTTGTAGCTAGGGTCTGTGGGCAATTTGTTCATAACTCGTGAGGGTACATATTAGAAGATAAACGAGGGGCTAGTAGGACCTGAAGTGGTGTTGCTTTGTTGTTAGTCATTCCTGAGGTTTCAGTCATATCAACTAGTTCATTTGATGGTGTTTTGAGGTCAAACTGTTGTAACAAACTAGCAAGTGTTAAACCCAAAGCTTGGAGGGAAAGGAAAGCGGCTGGGCACATTCTTCTACCACTACCGAAAGGAAGCAATTCGAAATGATTTCCCTTAACATCAATGTCCTTGTGGCTTGTCAAGAATCTCTCGGGTCGAAATTCGTCAGGAGCTGACCAAACATCTGGATCACGGTGCAATTTCCAGATATTAAGCAGTAAACGTGTGCCTTTTGGGACGTTGTATCCACCCACAATACAGTCCTCCGTAGACTCATGAGGAACTGAGAGTGGTCCGGCTGGGTATAGCCGAAATGTTTCTTTGATGATGGCGTCGAGATAG
The DNA here is from genome assembly GCA_025667525.1 of Glebionis coronaria. NCBI lineage: Eukaryota > Viridiplantae > Streptophyta > Magnoliopsida > Asterales > Asteraceae > Glebionis > Glebionis coronaria. The sequence continues at coordinate 10,132,100 of CM046878.1, read as the reverse complement.
GCTAAGTTCTTAATATCTGACTCCTCAACCAACCTGTCTCTTCCAACATGCTCATCCAGTTCATCTTGTGCAATTTTTATCGCGAATGGGTTGTTAAGTAGCAACGATAAAGCCCATGTTAATGTCACTGATGTCGTGTCTATACCTGCTGTTAGCAATTGCTGCATAATCAAGGAAATTAGCGGCTTTTAAGAACCATACTAAAAAAAATCAGTTACTAAATATGAGACAACAACGTAGAGAACTTACCTGGCATGTGGATTTAATGATTGTATCGTTGTCAAAATCAGGGAATTCGCCTTCAGAAGCACCTTGAATGATGTTAATGAGCACATCGATGAAGACTTGGTTCCCTTCATGCTCCTGTGACCCTTTCTCTATTTTGTGCTCTTTTAACCATCCCTCAAAGATGCTGTCTAAATCTTTCGCCGTCTTCTTCATGGATTTATCGTACCCACCAACATCTAAAAACTTCAAATAAGGCATAAAATCGGACACAACGAATGCCCCCAACAAGTTAAAGTATTCCCTTACAACCTTTTGAAAACGAATACCTTCTTCGTCTTTGGGAGAAAACCTCTTTCCTGAAATAATCCTAACCACAATGTTTAATATCAAAGTCCCAAACCAATGACTCATTTCAACCTTCACCATATATGAATTATTAGTTCCACTTTTTTTGTTGTTCACCCAAGCTTCGTATAGATCGTTTATGGAGGCTTTAAGTTCTGAAACTCTAATATGACCAAGCATCTCAACTCTTCGTTGAGAAAGAACCTCAAGCACGACTATCTTGCGTATTTTTCGCCAATAATCCCCATAAGGAGCAAGACCGAACATGGCATAGTTATAGGCCACGAGTCTTGATGCTTCTGACTTGGGTCGACTTGCAAACGCCTTGTCATTTGTAGTAAAACAATCCTTTGCCATTTCTCCGTTACTCACAACCAAAGCTTGATGAACTCCAAGCTTGATGGTGAAAATGGGGCCGTGTTTATCTGCCATATCACCTAAAACCATGTGTGGCAGCTGCGGTCCACCTAGAAGGTGAAGGTGTCCGATTAAAGGCCATGCACCTTTTGCGCGAGGTGGGTTTCTGCTCCTCTCACTATCGGCTCTCTTTGTATTAATGATACGAAATAGGAAAACTAATACAACAACAAGTGTCGTTGCTAGAGTTATTGGAAGTGACTCCATTGCTTCGTTGCTAGAGTATTGTGTAGTTTATTGGAAATGCACCTAGTCGTTTTGCGTCCTTCGTTATAGATGATAGTTTATTCGAGTGTGTGGCTAAGATTTAGGTCTTAGGTTTGCACAAGTCATGGGTTTTTTTTTACGTAGAGAACAAAATGAAGCAACGAATAATTGGGCTACAAGAAGACAGACAAAATGCACTCCATAATTCATTTGAAAGTGACATATCAAGACGTTTCCAAAAGCTTTGCTGGAAGTTGATAGAGATTGTTCATACACCAAATTTAGAAATATCTTTTTTGGTCAGAAAGTGATATGTACACTATTAAAATTGGTATATATATCATTTTTCATGAATACTATGTGTATTAGTTATATAATTTAAGGGTTTTGCTAACAGCAGCCCTATGGGTTTTTCTTAAAGCTACTATTTATATAAAATTACATTAAATGAACTGATTATTTCCATATTTATATGTATTTAAATATTATAATTATGGAATGTGTAATTAAACATGGAATGATTTATTATAATTAAATGTTGAATTATCAATTAAGTTATTTAAAAATGGAAAGTTTTATATTAATTAAATGTTTAATTTTAATTATGGTAACCTTAAGAAAAACCCATAGGGCTGCTGTTAGCAAAACCCTTAATTTAATGGTGTATCCATCAATTTTAGTGGTTTAAATATCACTTCCCATTTTGGTCCTGTGGATGATTATGGAAAGTAGATAACCAAGTAAACATTTATGTGAAGTAATACTCGAAATAAATTAGATGTCGTCCTAAAAGAAAACATTAAATAAAGGAGCTTTTTTTAAAACTAACAAGCACGGTACCACTACAACAATTTTGATTTTAGAGTCGCCTTTTTTCTAGAAACGACTTAGTCGTCCCTAGGTTAAGTGGGGGCTCATTTTTTTTGCCAAGAAAAAGTTAGTCAAAAGAAGCCTATGGGGACAACCGGACCCACTAAATCTAGGGACGACTAAGTCGTCCCTAGGATAATATTTTATTATTTTTTTTGCCTTTTTTATCACTAAAGATAAGTTAAAATTATTTAAAATTATTTAAAATTATTTAAAATAGATATAATTATTTTTCTGTAAAAATATTAAATTAAAAAGGGGGAAATATATTGAAGAAATTTAGGGACGACTTTTTCGACCCTAAATTACATAGGTAAATCGTCCCTAAATTTTCCCCCCAAATTTTCTAAAAATTTCCAAAAAAATTAAATATCCCGCTAATAAAAAGGGGAGAAATTTATGGACGACTTTTTCGACCCTAAATTACATAGGGAAGCCGTCCCTAAATTCCCCCCCCCCCCCCCCCCCCCCCCCCCCCCCTCCCTCCCAAATTTTCTTAAAATTAACTTTTATATTTATTTAAAAAAATTTTATACATATTTTAAAAAAGTTTTATATTTATTTAAAAAAACTTTATACATATTTAAAAAAAAAATTATACATATTTAAAAAAACTTTTATATTTATTTAAAAAAACTTTATACATATTTAAAAAAACTTTTATATTTATTTAAAAAAACTTTATACATATTTAAAAAAAACTTTATACATATTTAAAAAAAATTATATATATTTTAAAAGAACTTTATATTTATTTAAAAAAAACTTTATACTCACGCGTTACGGTTGCGGGTACCCTGAAACTAAATTTCTGCGGGCAAAATGTTTATGATTATACACATATTTTTTAATAATAATTTTACGAATAATGACGAAAGTTTAAGTTGGAATTACTGTAAGCAATAAGAAATTACTTTAAAAAATAATAAACCATTTCATATAAAAATACTTTTATGAGATTGTGATAATTGATAGTAAAAAGTATTTGTTAATATATGTAACTGTCGTGGTGTCATTTAATACACTTTTTAGGGATCATTTCAGCCGTTATTTGTCTTAAAATGCCCTAAAAACGTCTTAATCCTTTTTCTTTTTGTTATTTTAGCAATTTGGAAGCACTTGGAGCATTTGGAAAATCTCGGGGGTGTTTTCAAGCATTTTCAAGGCTATTTGAACAAGTATAAAAGAGACCAAGTCAATAATGCACGAATTTTAAAAGTCATAAGAAGTGTTGTCATCAGGCCGCATCCATAGCACCGCAAATAACATACGACGGTGTCGCAACGATCGACCAGACGATGTCAAGCTTTAACTTTAATGGCGTCGCAGCCAACTGACTTAGAGGCCCATAGAAGATTCGACGGGCCTAACGGCGTCGCGATTACCACCTGACGCAGTCGAAGCCCAAACTCTACATATAAACCGTTTGTAAACATACAATTCGTGTAGAATTCAAGGTTAGCTTGGAGCAGCCATTGTCAGCTAATTTTAGGGTTTCTTAACCCTAAGAAACTTCAGTCTTTCACTCATATCAATAGAAGAACAATGCTTTATTTATTCTCATTAATCATGTCTATGTGTTTGATGATTATATCTTTTATTTTTTCTTCTTTTGTTATGCTAGGTTATATCTTATGTTGTTTTTAACTATGACTACATGAAAACTAAATGGTGATCTTCTTGTGTTTGTTACTTCTTGGCTTAATTTGTATTTTTTTTAAAGCTAAAATTTTTACTTTTTATCTTAAGAAAAAAATAAAAAGTGTTTAAAAAATTATTAATTTTTTATTCTTTTAAATTGAAAAAAAATAGATGTAAAAAAACTAAAAAAAAACGTTATCATTTTTCTCACTTTTTCAAAAAGCTAAATGTTTTTTTCCAAAAAACTAAATTTTTAATAAAATTTTTAAACATTTTAACGTTTTCTAAAGATAAAAAGTACTTTTTTTTACTTTTAAAAATTAAAACATAAAACAGACAAACAATTTTAAGTTTTTATCTTTAAAATAAATCTACTTAAGAAAAGATAAGAATGTTTATATTTTTAATAACTGTTTAAAAACAAAAAATTTTGAAAAGAAAACTATTTTTTTTAGAAAGAAGGTACTTTATTAAATTTTTCGAAAAAAGTAACATTTTTTTTTAAAAAAGCAAAAAAAAAACAAAAAAGATTAAATACTTTTTGCAAAATACATCCCTCGTGAGAAGGTAACAGAAAAATGTTTGCATCGTTAGTCCTAGAGATGTATTGTGACAAACATTTGTCTAACGGATAATGTATAATGTCAATACTTTAAGCGACGGTTGTATTTTGTGAGAAAGTTCGAACCAGAAAGATGTCTTTTTTACTCATAGTAATATCATTGTTTTCTTTTAGGGGCAATTCCATATATATCCAAAACAAAAAGCATAATTCCATATTTCCCAATTCATGCTTAAATCTTGTCATTCATTTACATTGAAAACTTGTCATTTAGGTAAATATGAAATTCTCATGTTTATTTTGGGTATATATAGAATTTTCCCTTTCTTTTTTTTAAAATCATTGTTAAACAATTATTTTCATTCAAAATCATAATCATTCATTTGCACTAAATTCTTCAGCACTTTTGAACCAGTAACTAGTACTCGTATCAAAGAGGAAAATATAGATCGCGTTTAATGAGGAAGACCCAAATGGGTAAGTGACCCTCATAAGCCCATATGAGTACACGTGACGCCTATGACCCCTTCACGTGCTAAACCAAGGGATGTGTCGTATTTGACCTCTTGTCAAAATTTGGCCTGGCTTTCTATTGTAGCCCTGGACCCCTTCGTCGACACGTATAAGACACTTTTTGAATCGACGGTCCATTCTAAGAAGTAATTGGATTGGGTCAACTACTCTTATTTGCTCTATTTTCGCTTCATAATTACTTTAATTTTTTTTGTGCGTCTCAATTTAGTAAGATATTAATTAAGTAACAAATTAAAATTGACATTTTGTAAAAATAAAAAATAAAAGATAATATTAATTATATTTTTCGTAAAATGTCAGTTATTTTTAGGAACGAACCGAGTAATATTATAACTCTGTAACATTTATCGGGCACGTAAGTTTTTTTTTACAAGCTCCAACCCGCAAATTATGAAAATAGTCTATAAAGTTAACGGTTCCTCTTGCATCGTAGATACTTGCACTCCATTATCATACGCTTGCTGAAGTCGGGATCTTGCATAAATCGAAGATGAAACCGATGACATGAATTTCAACAGTGTGCCCCGGAAAGCTTGAAGCTCGATATGTGTGTCTCGAAGAAATGACTATCAAATCACTGAACTTTCAGACTTGACGATATTGAATTGGAGGAAAGGCGTGAGTTGTGTCATGAGAGCCTTATATGCAAGTGCCGATGCAGAGTGATTAAATTCTTCATTGTGGAGTTGCTCTGCTAGTTGGTTTAAGATGATGAACATCGATTCCATGAATATATGACGATCTTGACCAAAGAGCGTCACAAATTCGCTCCCTCGTTGAATCCATGAAAGAGTCACAAGATGATAATGAAGTAGTTGAAACGAAATTATACTACTTTCTCTAGCTTTGTCTTGCATTTGATGCAATTCTCCTTCTTGAGACTTGGAATTCAACGATTCCATTTCGTTCGATGATAAATTCTTGAATCTTTGTTTAATAATATATCTTTTTCTCGACACAATAATTTCTTGGTCGGCTCTGATTGCGGTAAAAATTTAGATAACTTGCTTTAGGAAAAACAAGCAACTAAATATGAGCGGTAAGTATCGACGAGTGATTTAGGAAAACCACAAGTAATGACCCACAATCAAATAAAATGAGATGAAAGATTCGTTTCCCAAGGAGGTATGGTGTTGTGAATTAACTTGTATTTCTTTGAGATTAATATTGAGAAGATGGAATGACGGTTTCTTGGAAATTACACTATGACGTAAAAAACGAAAACGTAAATCCGTACAAAAATTACAAAAATTAAAAATTATTAAAACCAAAAACAAAATATCAAAAATGAAAAGACTAAAAAGAAATCTAAAGTAATATAAATAAAGATAAAAATCCAACAAAGATATTTTAAAACCTTTTATTAATTAAATAATTAATTTTAAATGCTAATTAAAGCCCTAAAATTAAATTTAATTAATTCAAATGTCAAAGATATGATTTTATTGAATAATTACTCAACTTATATTATTATAAGACTAAAAAGTAATTTTCTAAAAATTAAAACCTATTAAAACTATTTTTAAAACCCTAAAAATGATTAAAAATGATTAAAACCTAATTAAACTTAAAATATTTATAAAAATAAATCTAAAAGTGATAAAAATAATCTAAAAATGGAAATAGTCCTATTTAATGCTATAGAACTTAAGAAAAATGAAAAATAAAGAAAAAGAAAATTTTGAAAATTAAATAATAAAATAATATTAAAATAATACAAAAAAAATATAAAAGTCACTTAGTTGCGCCGCAACGTTTGTGTCTTGCGCCGCAACTAGTGTTGCGAGATCACCAAGATCAGCAGCACCTTCAGTTGCGCCGCAATACTTCTGTCTTGCGCCGCAACTTGTGAAACGGGAACACCTTTGGTCTGTAGCTCCTTGTGTTGCGCCGCAACTAGTTGGTCTTGCGGCGCAATTAGTGTAACGTGCCTGGTATTTTTGCTGATGAACCAAATAAGTGCACACTTGTGCACTTTTGATGCCAAGAGGAGCTTGGTAATGAGCTTGTTTGATGGATATGTTGGAACAATTGGGCACCCTTGTGCTCAATGAAGCACAAGGAGTCAATAACACACAAATTAAACACCAAACGCACCACAAAGTAAGCAAAACAAGCACTCAAGGATCTAGCATCAAAATCTTTACAAAAATGAGCAAAATATGGTTATGCAGATTTTTAGCACCCTTAATCCTTTTTAAACACTCCAAATTCACTCCAAACTTGTTCCAAAGTAATTAACTACTTACCAATAACCTTAATCAACCCTAAACAAACAATCTAACACCTTTTAATTATCACTAATCAAAACTATGTCCTGCTAAAACGCGTTGCCAAACACCCTTTAAACTTTTTGAAAACCAATTTTTCCAAATCAAAACCTTATGAAACCTAACCAAATTGTTATCAAAGCTTTATAACATGTATATAACATAACATAAACACAAATCAAGTAACTTAAACACACTAAATCAATCAATCAAGCAAATCAAGTAACAAGCACTTTTATGAACTTTTCAAAGAGCAAAAGAGAGTTACCTTAGGACCCCCACATCCAAGGGTCCTAGTGGATGTTGAATCCACCTCCAAACCAACCCGGGTTGGTGCTGAACTAAATCAACAAGCCTTCAACCTGCTCAAATCAAAAACAAAGGAAGAAAACACAAAAACAAGTAATAATATATATTTTTGATTTTCTTTTCTTTCTCTTAAATCTTTCCAAAACCTTTTCAAACTTCCAAATATGTTTTCTAAAACCCTATATTACCAATAACATTAACCAAGAACACCAAAATACCTTTTGAGAAGATTTTACCAAAATCTCTCAAAATCTCAAAACCTTAAACAACTTTGAAAATCAAAGTTGCTTAACCAAATAAAAGTGTGGAACTCAGAATTAAGCTTAACACAACACTCAACTTTTAAAAACAATAAAAAAGGAATTACACTTGAATATTTCAAAAACCAAACTTTTTATTTCTTCAAAAAGGTATTACATGTGCAAGCTTAAAAACTGGAACAAAGGGATCACCACAACTTGGGTCTCCTTTTATAGAGCCTATAGAACATCCTAGAAGCATAAAAACATAAAACCCTAATACATAGAAAATCCCAAATGTGCCCTTGAGTGCATTTTGTCCTCTCATTTGATCTTGGACGTTTATTTTGCTTTGGGAGGAAGCAAATAATCTTGGCCATTGATTTAAGCCACGTCATGTGCTTGGGGGCTAAGGAATGATGTGATTGGTGGATTGGGGAATTGGGGGTTTGGTGCACATGAGTGGGATGCAGGTTTTTAGGAGTGGGATAGGTTTTGGCATGTGTGAATTACTTGTGTGCAAGTTTAATTGAGAATTACCCAAGTAAAAGTGAGGGTAAAATCTGGGGTGGTAAGAATGATGAACAAGTACCATTTGATCCGAAATTGGGGGTGGTGTGGGTGTTAGGCGCAATATTTTGTTCAAATGTTTCAGGTTTGTCACTTTTGGTCCTTGGTTTTTGGTTTTTTTGGCTTTTAAAGATTTTCAGCCTAAAACTTGCATCCCTTTGATAATTAACTTTCCCACTTTGACAATTTTGGCACCAACTTTTGATAAAAGGTTATCAAGGATGTAATTTGACATTTGGTGATTTTTCAAGGACTAATCTTGGACAATGTTGATCTTCAAAGGTCTTCAATGAGTCTTTTACTTGTTGAGGGACTATTATTGGCAATTTGAAATTGTTGAGGGACTAATCTTGCCATTTCTTCAATCTTGAAGGACCTTTTTGAAATTTTGACAAACTTAAGGGACCAAACTTGTAATTATTAATATACAAGGGTTTTAAGTGTCATTTCTTCAAAGAATAAGGATCAATCTTGTTTTGTCTTCAAGTCTTCAAGGGTATTTGATGAAAATTCCATGATTAGGGCCCGGTTCTTTGTACGGCTTCGTTTCTCGTGTCCGTTTTCCTTGTATCTTGTGATCTTTTGTCTTTTTCACGATATCCATACCTAAAATACACAAGTAAACAAACACAAGCATATATATGGTATTTTATGACATTTTTATGCATTTAAAGCCCGAAAAGAACGATGAGATCATGTATAAATGCCATCTCATCACTCCCCCATACTAAGCCATTGCCGTGCCCTCACGCAATGCTAGAATAAAGTATCTAAGCATCACCAAAGTTCAATTTTATTAACCTTTATTGAAGAGTAAAAGACTTGCAACATACTACGAGATTGTGAAAAGACATAATGTATGATTTTCATCACCAAAAAGGTGACTTTTAGGGTCAAAGAATAGAAACAAGTTAATGCCCCTTAGAGTAAATTTCGTCATCCTTGATTGTCATACATTCCATGCTAAGTGCAAAAACAAGATCATTGTTGGTACAAGTCACAATGCTAACACTACTCATACGTTCAAATTGTGTAATACTTTTTCTCCCCGCAATCCTAGTTATTATAAAAGGAAATGGGTTACTAGCATTTTTTATCTATTTGTCATGGATCACAAGTGATTCATATTGACTTATTTGAGTAGTTATTAGTCCGAAAGCAAAGTAGCACGATTTGATCAATAGTTAGCCGAAGGACAAAATCTTTTAAAACGGCTTCTCGTGTATCTCCTTAAGTTCATATCTTGGCATAACTCGTTTCACGATTTGAGACCTTTCTCGGACCGATATTTGGCATGTACTTCATACTTCAAATCTTGGGAAGACGTTCTCGAAATTATGGTCTTCTCTTCATATATTTGGAATTTCTTCACTTGACGTTTTTGAGAGATTCTTCATATAGGACCACGACTTCATCATTTTTCTTCAATCTTTACTTTGGATTTTGATATACAACGATCCGCCTCCTTTTCAGACTTGGATATATTTATCCTCATACCTTGTTAGGGTCTTTTTGGATAGACTTTCTCCATTCTTTAGGGGAGTAATAGCTTCTCGTCGTGTGTCTTGATCCTTCATATTGATTTTGGAACAATGATACTTCACATCATCTTTGGATCTTTAGCAAAAATAGAGCTCCTCATGCCTTGTTAGGGCCTTTTTGGATGATCGCCAATCTTCGCGTCCCGTTTCAATAAGTTATGCCTTGGCTATGAACTCTATTCAACCCCGAGCAACTTTTAAACGATCTTGCGCTAGAGGCTAAGTAACTTTTCAAATCGTACGACCTTACTTATTGCAATTATGTTTTATTCCTAATGCATTGATCTTATGGGAAGAAAAAGCCACAATTAAAAACATATGAGTTTTTGAAAGAACATTTTTATGTTCTACGTTTAGCATGATCACTTGTCTAACTCTATCATTTCTTGTTCTTCACTATATAAAGACCTCTAATTAAAGAGACTCGTGAATACTTAGCCGTGCAAGTCAAAATTGAGCCAAATTTGGATTAGCTTTCATTAAGACTATATCAAATCAAAGTTTTGGGTTTTCAAGCCACCTATAGGATCTTGCACTTTCTTGGACTTTTTCAAGTTTAGAGAATGCGTTTTAAAGTTCCCTTGATAAGTGACTTTCTAGAATCAATTATAGGAACTTGCGAAAAGTTCTTGTTCTTAACCCGAATGAATTAAGACTTTCGCGTTTTAAAGCTCCCTATATAAAAGTCTAGCAAAACTTGAATTGAGCGGGTTAAGGAATGTAAATGGCTCCAAATGCCCATCAAGTCAAAAATTAACTCTTATTCTACCCATCGGAAAATATACATTCGTGTCTTAAAAACACTTATGAAAACTAAGAAAAATTTTAAAATTTGGCCATTTTTAGCCTTATTAGCAAAACAAAACATTGAAGGTTGGAACACGTGAGGGCGTAGCAAAGCAAGTACCTATTCACCCCCCCATACTAAAAGTAAACATTGTCCTCAATGTTTCGAGTCTAAAGGGTGAGCACCCCCATACTAGAGACGAAGAATCGAATGCTTAGGATCTAGCATGGAAAGGGTGATCAACAATATATCTAAAGCCGTTTATTAATTATGCTAAAAGATAATTGTTAGAACAATAAAGGATATGTCATGGATTCGTGAAAAACTTCTTCAAACGAACGATGGAGGCTCACGTAAACGAACACGAGAGTCTTCAATCGTAGATGATGATGATGATCTAGATAACACAATCACAAACAACCACGAGACAACGAGTTGGAAGGGTACAAGTCCCCTTATTAGTGAACATAAAGCATAAAGATAAGCATGGGATCTCCCCCACGAGGCACCTCGTTTTTGATTACCGAGTCATGAGCTCGACTCGATCCCCTCAAAATGTGAACATTTAGGGAAATTCATGGTGTGGTCAATTTTTGATGGGGCTTACATGATAAACAAGGCCCAAAAAGCAACCGGTAAAAAGGACTAAGTCCTTAGATGATGCAAAATACCGGGGTCGAAGGTGGCGTTCTCGTTTTCATGGAAAAAACAATTTAACACCACTTGAACATGTGCCATAAACTCAAAGAGTTTGAAGAAAATAGATGAGAAGTAGAAGGGTGGGACATTGGTTGGGTAAAACAATCGAGTTACTCGAGGTAAACTCTCACCGTAAGTGTAGAAAGATTTTCTAGTGACTACTTCGGTGAAAGACCGAGATTTTATCTTAAACGTGATACCGGGGTCAAAAATCTCGTCCTCGGTGGATAAGTGTAAGGAAGCAAATGGGGTTTCCCCCACACTAGGTCCACACAAAACGTCGTCAAAAGGAGTAGACGCGTTTGTAGCAAATTCAATCAATCGAGGTGATGACGGAGTTAGAGTTGGAAAAATTTTCAAATCATTTGTAAAATCTTTTCCTTTGTCAATTTTTAACTCATTATTACGAAAACCCAAGTCGATTAAATTGAAAATTTTTGGTGTTTCTAAAATAGTTCTAGGCACACTTAAACTTTTCACATTTATCTTGAAGGTGGGAGGAAGATTTGAATTTTTAAAACATGAATCGATTAGAAAAATATCCCCCTCCGGGCTAACGTAATGGTCTTCATCAAACTCGAAAATCGAAGGCGGGTCGTCAAGAATACGTTTGATCTCGGAAAAATCTCCATCGGGATCAAAAACGTCTTCTCTTCCTCGTGGAAGAGGTTGAGCAATAAGATCGTCGATAATCGAGTCACTAGCTTCAACCGTCGTGAAACTAGGAATAGAAGGCTCTTCGATTGAAGATTTTGCCTTTGTCGTGTCGACCTCGATATCGAAAAACGTATCAATGTGAGCAAGGCCATCGGCGGACTTCTCACATGATAAATCCAAAATCTCACATGATGTGGGATTAGGAGCAAAAGGCTCGTCTCGTGACGATTTTGCCTTGACGGTTTCAATTTTGTCCTTCGAAGGGATTGAACGTGGGCTCTCGAACATTTTAGCAAAACTACTAACACGTCCCTTCGGAATTAATTTTCGTTCATCTTGTAAAAACGAGGGTTTCATGATTTCCTTTAAAACCTTTTCACATTTTTCTTCTTTAAAATCATTTATTGGAATTTCTTCAAAATTAAGTGTATATTGATTTAGAAAATCCTCAATAATTTCATCTTCATTAGAAAAATTAGGTTTACAAGGTACAAGATTTAAAACTCCCAAATATCCTACGAGTTTTTCCTTAGGTTTATTTTCACAAACATTTTTCAAAACTTCGTTGGATGACGGTTTCGTTGCCTCTACGTTCTTACTTGATGACGATGGTTGCACGACTCTAAAATTAGAGAGATATGGATCAATACGAGACGTACGAGTCTTAGGAGTCGAAGTAACTTGAACCTCTCCCACGGGATTGGGATTGGTGTCTTTAGACAAAGAATTAAATTTTTCCACTAAGCCCTCGAACATTAAAAGAAGTTTATCTCTTTCATTAGCGTGATCATTATTAATTTTATCAACGCATTCTCTCCACATCACTTGATTTTGGTCATACAAACGTTGTTGCTCTTCAAGAAGGGTGTCATAATCGTGTTCCATTTTTTTGTAAGTCTCCCCTTGGGCTTCCAATTTCTCTTTGTAATACTTATCGAGATCTACCACGTGTTCTTGAAGTGACTCTATAAGTTTGTTATGACGGCTCATATAATCACAAAAAGATTCATTAAGACTCATTTCTTCATTTTGATTTTCACCATAATTAAAAGACGAATCAAATGACGAATGTGGTTGGTGACCTTGGTCGTTAGATTGAAAATTGTCACCATCACCACGTGGAGGAGAGTTATAGATATAACCCTCTCGACCTCCATAAACTTCACAATTAAAACAATTAGCCCCATCGGGTGGGCCTCCACAATATGGACACGAAAAATATCCCTCATCATTAGACATGATGCAACATAAACGGTGTTACGAGAATTAAACGTTTAGAGGGTGAAAGAAGAGAATTATGAAAATAGAGGGAAAGCAAAGAAGATTCTTTTTGGTGGTTTTGTGGATTTTCAATTTTTTTGTGTTTTTGATGATATTTAATTTTTTTGGTTTTTGGGTGTATTACGTAGACAACAATCTACAAAATCTCTCCTCGAATCAAACTCTTGATTAAAGAAGCCTCAAAGGAATGAAAACGATCACGTGGAGTGAACGCCTTCGAATGACTTTAGAACTTTGGTGAAAACCAAATTGTTCACGAGGGTTTAATCACAAAGAAACCAAGCAAATATAGTATACGTATTAATACTTTGGGCGGCAAAACCCTCGATTAGCCTTCAATCTCAAAATACTCACAAGCAAGCGGGGAAACGAGGCGGCGCGAAGCACTTAAGAGCCTTTTTCCTTAGGGTATATTTTATAATACCCGCCTTATACCCACCTTATAGTTCGTATTTTTCAAAATCGAGCTTCTCGAAAGTATTTATCTATTTTTGCCTTTTCTTTTTTTGTTTGAGATTCGAATACAATGATTAGGAGATCAAATCCCAATTAAGGTTGTGTTTTCACACTTTTGGAGATATTGTATTTTTATTGTGATACTTAATACAATATATTAATAATATTCACAAAGAAAAACCGAGAAAACCGATAATACGTGTTAAGGGAGTTCCACTTAACACAAATACTATTTATGGATAATATCAAAAAAGCTTCCAAATTAAGACACAACACACCTCCCCGGCAGCGGCGCCAAAATGATTGCGGTAAAAATTTAGATAACTTGCTTTAGGAAAAACAAGCAACTAAATATGAGCGGTAAGTATCGACGAGTGATTTAAGAAAACCACAAGTAATGACCCACAATCAAATAAAATGAGATGAAAGATTCGTTTCCCAAGGAGGTATGGTGTTGTGAATTAACTTGTATTTCTTTGAGATTAATATTGAGAAGATGGAATGACGGTTTCTTGGAAATTACACTATGACGTAAAAAACGAAAACGTAAATCCGTACAAAAATTACAAAAATTAAAAATTATTAAAACCAAAAACAAAATATCAAAAATGAAAAGACTAAAAAGAAATCTAAAGTAATATAAATAAAGATAAAAATCCAACAAAGATATTTTAAAACCTTTTATTAATTAAATAATTAATTTTAAATGCTAATTAAAGCCCTAAAATTAAATTTAATTAATTCAAATGTCAAAGATATGATTTTATTGAATAATTACTCAACTTATATTATTATAAGACTAAAAAGTAATTTTCTAAAAATTAAAACCTATTAAAACTATTTTTAAAACCCTAAAAATGATTAAAAATGATTAAAACCTAATTAAACTTAAAATATTTATAAAAATAAATCTAAAAGTGATAAAAATAATCTAAAAATGGAAATAGTCCTATTTAATGCTATAGAACTTAAGAAAAATGAAAAATAAAGAAAAAGAAAATTTTGAAAATTAAATAATAAAATAATATTAAAATAATACAAAAAAATATAAAAGTCACTTAGTTGCGCCGCAACGTTTGTGTCTTGCGCCGCAACTAGTGTTGCGAGATCACCAAGATCAGCAGCACCTTCAGTTGCGCCGCAATACTTCTGTCTTGCGCCGCAACTTGTGAAACGGGAACACCTTTGGTCTGTAGCTCCTTGTGTTGCGCCGCAACTAGTTGGTCTTGCGGCGCAATTAGTGTAACGTGCCTGGTATTTTTGCTGATGAACCAAATAAGTGCACACTTGTGCACTTTTGATGCCAAGAGGAGCTTGGTAATGAGCTTGTTTGATGGATATGTTGGAACAATTGGGCACCCTTGTGCTCAATGAAGCACAAGGAGTCAATAACACACAAATTAAACACCAAACGCACCACAAAGTAAGCAAAACAAGCACTCAAGGATCTAGCATCAAAATCTTTACAAAAATGAGCAAAATATGGTTATGCAGATTTTTAGCACCCTTAATCCTTTTTAAACACTCCAAATTCACTCCAAACTTGTTCCAAAGTAATTAACTACTTACCAATAACCTTAATCAACCCTAAACAAACAATCTAACACCTTTTAATTATCACTAATCAAAACTATGTCCTGCTAAAACGCGTTGCCAAACACCCTTTAAACTTTTTGAAAACCAATTTTTCCAAATCAAAACCTTATGAAACCTAACCAAATTGTTATCAAAGCTTTATAACATGTATATAACATAACATAAACACAAATCAAGTAACTTAAACACACTAAATCAATCAATCAAGCAAATCAAGTAACAAGCACTTTTATGAACTTTTCAAAGAGCAAAAGAGAGTTACCTTAGGACCCCCACATCCAAGGGTCCTAGTGGATGTTGAATCCACCTCCAAACCAACCCGGGTTGGTGCTGAACTAAATCAACAAGCCTTCAACCTGCTCAAATCAAAAACAAAGGAAGAAAACACAAAAACAAGTAATAATATATATTTTTGATTTTCTTTTCTTTCTCTTAAATCTTTCCAAAACCTTTTCAAACTTCCAAATATGTTTTCTAAAACCCTATATTACCAATAACATTAACCAAGAACACCAAAATACCTTTTGAGAAGATTTTACCAAAATCTCTCAAAATCTCAAAACCTTAAACAACTTTGAAAATCAAAGTTGCTTAACCAAATAAAAGTGTGGAACTCAGAATTAAGCTTAACACAACACTCAACTTTTAAAAACAATAAAAAAGGAATTACACTTGAATATTTCAAAAACCAAACTTTTTATTTCTTCAAAAAGGTATTACATGTGCAAGCTTAAAAACTGGAACAAAGGGATCACCACAACTTGGGTCTCCTTTTATAGAGCCTATAGAACATCCTAGAAGCATAAAAACATAAAACCCTAATACATAGAAAATCCCAAATGTGCCCTTGAGTGCATTTTGTCCTCTCATTTGATCTTGGACGTTTATTTTGCTTTGGGAGGAAGCAAATAATCTTGGCCATTGATTTAAGCCACGTCATGTGCTTGGGGGCTAAGGAATGATGTGATTGGTGGATTGGGGAATTGGGGGTTTGGTGCACATGAGTGGGATGCAGGTTTTTAGGAGTGGGATAGGTTTTGGCATGTGTGAATTACTTGTGTGCAAGTTTAATTGAGAATTACCCAAGTAAAAGTGAGGGTAAAATCTGGGGTGGTAAGAATGATGAACAAGTACCATTTGATCCGAAATTGGGGGTGGTGTGGGTGTTAGGCGCAATATTTTGTTCAAATGTTTCAGGTTTGTCACTTTTGGTCCTTGGTTTTTGGTTTTTTTGGCTTTTAAAGATTTTCAGCCTAAAACTTGCATCCCTTTGATAATTAACTTTCCCACTTTGACAATTTTGGCACCAACTTTTGATAAAAGGTTATCAAGGATGTAATTTGACATTTGGTGATTTTTCAAGGACTAATCTTGGACAATGTTGATCTTCAAAGGTCTTCAATGAGTCTTTTACTTGTTGAGGGACTATTATTGGCAATTTGAAATTGTTGAGGGACTAATCTTGCCATTTCTTCAATCTTGAAGGACCTTTTTGAAATTTTGACAAACTTAAGGGACCAAACTTGTAATTATTAATATACAAGGGTTTTAAGTGTCATTTCTTCAAAGAATAAGGATCAATCTTGTTTTGTCTTCAAGTCTTCAAGGGTATTTGATGAAAATTCCATGATTAGGGCCCGGTTCTTTGTACGGCTTCGTTTCTCGTGTCCGTTTTTCCTTGTATCTTGTGATCTTTTGTCTTTTTCACGATATCCATACCTAAAATACACAAGTAAACAAACACAAGCATATATATGGTATTTTATGACATTTTTATGCATTTAAAGCCCGAAAAGAACGATGAGATCATGTATAAATGCCATCTCATCAGGCTCAAACATTGATAAAACAAACCCGAGACTAAAAAGTCCAAATGTATCAACAATATAAAACGTTGATAAATTTAAGAACTTTAACTACACGGCCCACTAAAAGATTATATAACCCATTTCTTTGAACCCACTAAAATATTATCACTTGGCCAAATGTGTGTATACCAATTGGTGTATAGACTGTATACCCAATCCGAAATTTTTTTATCAAATAGTATGAAATAATGTAAAATCCTTAGTTGTTTATTTTTTGGCTTTGTAACCTCCGCCCCACTCACCATACTTAAAAAAAATCTCTTAAA
The DNA here is from genome assembly GCA_025667525.1 of Glebionis coronaria. Taxonomy (NCBI): domain Eukaryota; kingdom Viridiplantae; phylum Streptophyta; class Magnoliopsida; order Asterales; family Asteraceae; genus Glebionis; species Glebionis coronaria. Next base: position 10,114,757 of record CM046878.1, on the reverse strand, counting down.
CGTCACTTATATTGTCACCACACACGTGGCATAGTCAAACAATACGTGTGGCCATCACATAAGGATATAACACTATTACCCTAACAATTACTCACATTTGACTTAGCCCACACATTGTAATATCCGTCTGATTTTCTTTTTCTTACTATTTTCCAAAAACTTAACAGATTACCAATCTTCCAATAATTTGTGAACAATCAATCAACCGGATCTAACTGAAGCAAAATATGTTCTTGTCCCCAAACGGCTACTCACCCCTCTTGTTATCTTCACCCCCTTTAATCTGACACAAAACAATGGATATCCTCCGTCTTTTATACTTTCTGTGCTACCAAACCAGATACCAAAATCAACAATACTATGGCTAAAGATCTCAACTTCTGAGACTATAAAAAACACGACCCTTTAATCAAGTGACACCTTTTTAATCGCGAATTCCCACATATCTCGTCATTATACACCTGAAGCAGCCCACGAAGAGCAATCAAATGATGACTTGCAATTCGATTTAATTAAATAAAGTCTCAAGTGAAAGACTTCAAGATCTTGATCAAACAAGGTCTCGGGTAGGTTCTTTTCTTATTTTATTTTTGGTTTTTGATCGATGAAAGTTTTTTGTGACTGAGATCTTGAGTGCTTGGTCTTGAGTGGTGAGTCGTTGTTGGGTTGTTTTGGTGTTGGGATATGGGTTGTGTTGGATTCGAGATTATTTTCGAGTCTCGGTTGAGTCAGTTTTGAGACAAGAGTATGAAGTTTGAGTTTTTGTTCGAGAGTCGAGAGTGTTTCGTCTGTTGATGTTGTCGAGTTTTGTGTTGAGTCAAGACTGTGTCGAAGTCTGGTGATGTTGGAGTGTGTCAAGGCTTGAGTCTGAGTCTAGCCGATTCTGGAGTCGAGTCAGGGTCTAGATGAGTCGTAAACCAAAAAATTTGATGAACGTTTTGTTTGAGTCTTGGTTGTGAGAAGAGTCTGTTGGTGTTGGAGTTGTGTATCGAGTCTCGTTAAGGTTGAGAGTCAAGTCTGAGTTTTGTGAAGAGTTTTTCGAGTCCAAAACAGCTTTTTGTTAACAAGGATGTTGATAACAAGTCTGAATCCAAAACTGAATAACAAGTCGTAATATGGAATCGAAACACAAGTCGGAATATGGATTCCGAATAACAAGTCGGAATATGGATTCCGAATAGCAAGTCGGAATATGGATTCCGAATAACAAGTCGGAATATGAACTCTTGAAATAATTCGGAATATGATTATAATACTATTCGGATCCGGATTATAAAACTATTCGGAATGTGGATTCTCCATAACAATACTATTTGGAATGTGGATAATACAATTCGGAATAATTTTGAAACAAACAATTCAGAATAAATTTTGTAAAAAACAATTCGGAATATGAATGTAAATAATTCGGAATATGAATTTTGTGATTATGTCAAAACAAATCGGAATCCGGATAAAGAATTTTGGAGGGAAAATAAGTCGGAATGTGATAAACCCTTTTATTCCGAATTGAAATACCCTTTAATTCCGACTTTTACCAAAAAATTTCAAACACTTGTAATTTTTACCCAAAAATCAATCCAAAAATTCCAACTTTTTCGTGTTTTTGACCTAAACAAATACCCAAAATCACTACCACAACTATGTAGATGATTTTTAGGAAGATTAAACCACAAAAAAACATAAAAATAAATAAATTTGGATCGAATGATTTTAGATCAAAACTCACAAATCAATGATGAACAAACACAAGAACAAACCAATCATCCATGGCTCTTGATACCAATTGTAGGTCCATGAAATCCTTGGATTTTCTATGTGTTATAATGATCTAAAGAGGGGGAGGGAGATAAAGAACTAGAGAGAGAAAGTTAGAGAGAGAAATAAGAGAATAAGAGAAATGAATGTTTGATTAATTAAATGAGAACCAACAACCCCTCCTAACATGCAAGGAAGGGGTATATATAGCCCACCCTACATGTAGGCTTTATGGGTTATACTATTACATATTAGATCACGAGCGCATACTACGTATATATCGTTGGAGTGACCGATCTTTCCTAAATACGTAAAACCGTATTTCCAACAATGACACAATCATTTTTGTATAGACAAACGCTAGACGTAGTTTATCTATTATATGAGGTTGTTCCATGCACAAGTGGGAGGAATGAATATTGTGTGCAATAAACAACTCATAAAGAAATTATTCTCTTGACTTCAAGATAAGAGACTAACGATATAATTAATAATTAGAGGAAAGTTAGATCATGTGTCAATATGATTATTAAAGACTACTTAAAAGTATATATATCATTCATATTAAGATACTTTGTTGTTTGTTTTAGTCATGTGAGAGCTTGAACTAAATTGTAAACACAAGGGTTAAATATCCACATGTCGTGAGATCAGGCGTGGATTATTTTGGGGTTTCTTAAAATGATAATTCCTAGAATGACATAAGATACATAGAGTAATCTTATACTACTAAAGTAATAAATATTTTGTGTATTATTGGAATTACGTAAATAGACATAGTAGTAAATTAACTTGAAAAGACTAATGAAACCTAGTGGTGTTCATGATTTACTTTAGTTATACATGTTTATGATTTATTGTATAAAGTCACAAACATAAAAGTCTTGAAAGACGTATAATATAAAGTAAGACGTTAATGTATTGTCTCTTTTCGTTAAGAATATACATGGAGTTATTTTCAAATGACTTAAAACGTATGATGGAATTATAACTTTTAGGTTTTAAAGACATGAAAATGAAGTGACTTTGTATTATAAGTACTTGAGTTATAAAACATGAAAAATGGTTAGGAAATCTATATTACCATTAAGATGATTTAGTTGGTATATAGGTAAACCGAAAGATATATATTTATCTTAATATTGTTAAGATTGACTTACAATATTTTCCTAAATGAAATACAACATTGTTATGGTATGTTCATTAGGAGAATCAAATGATGTTTGATTCAAGATAACTATATCTTCCTTTATTCCAAAAGATATCAAGGTTAGAAAGTTGAGTATGACTTGAGCTAAGAAGATTAATAAGATACCATTATATATGGAGTGTGATGAATCACATTATGTCTTAAATGAAGTTCGGATTTCGCTAAACTACTTATGAAGTGGTTTGTTAGAAAATAAATAGATAGGAACTGTCATTGTGTTATGTAAAGTCCCAAAATAGATAACGTTGAAGTCTTGATCTATTTGTTATGTATTTAATGATTAACTTTAAGTTACTAAAAGTAAGTGGGAGTTTTGATCTTGAAAGATAAAATTACAAAATACATAATCTTCTTAAATACACTATTAATGATCATGAGGTAGGCGTGTTAATGCTAACTCTCAAGATAAAGGAATTTAGGTCATATGTCCGCAAGGATATCTCGGATATGCGAGTAATATGCTGAGAATTATGAGTTACAAATAATTGTTATGGTTTATTACCAAATACTGACTTGGGTAAACTACTCATACTATGAATGTTATAGATGTTGTCCAAACAAGATAATCAATTTTAGATTTGGTTTATCTTAAATACTTTGACTAGAAATTAAAGATAAGTTTCGTCAAAGAAAGGTAGAAACGGCCAATGCGGTGGTTTAAATCCTTGTGCCGAAATTATATAGACAAGATTGTACACATATTTAATGTATGTATTATGAATAGATTAGTAATCACACTTAAGTAAATTAATTGTGATTGATTATTCTTTCCTAAATGCATTAAATATATAAAGATTTTGGTGGTCATATTTTAATAGACAAAAATTGAATATGTATGAACTCTTTCTTGAATGACTACTTGAGCACGGACTTAAGTAATCGAAAGGAGTTTATTAATTCAAATAAATCTTTGGAAAATTACAAATTGCCATTATTCATGAATGAATAAATGCATGCATCTAGGAAATTATTCTTATGTTTAATTTGAAATCAAGATTGGATTTAAATTAGAATAAGATACTTTATAAGTATTTCTAAAAGCTAGTGGGAGTATTATGGTTATTTTCTTAAATTATATATGTTGGATAGATATATAGAAAGTAAATTTTATTCATATTAAATTTTGATTTGGTTTAGATTTGAAATGAAACCTTGCTTTGGTGATTTAGAAAATAAGATACATAACCTTGGAACAAATAAATTTATTTATTTATGCAGTGGAAATACAACATAATATGCCATGTAGTAAGTTTATATGGATATTTAGAACATGAAGAAATCTAAATCTGGTTTCATAAATTTTCATTTGTATCACGTTGTATTTATATCATGCTTAAAATGCAAGAATATTTGAATATATTAATCTATTTGGAAGTTATTAAATAACTTGTGTAATGAATATTCTAAAGGAATGTGTTTGGATATAGAATAACATTCTTGTCTTGGATCAGCTTCTATTTTCTATAGATGAGTAATTTGTCAATAGTTGTGCAAATTATCATAGCTAACAAACTTGGATGTTTGGTTGGAATCAAACATTATATAATAGATATTATAGGTAACATATTTATATCTTTAAATGACAAGTTATCAAAAACTTGAAAAGGTATAATTAAGGTAACACTCAATATTAATCATGGAATCTTTAGAGATGACATGTTGATTAAAGTTGCATTATACATTAAAGAATTAGAATACTTTGAACTTAAAATGTGTTTTTGGAAGTTTAGTATAATAAATTGGTGATCAAGTATGTTTCACAATTTTGGTACCATGTGGCAATATCAAACTATTTGAATGCACATGTGCAAGAACTTCAATAATTGAATTATTGAAGAAAGTATTCTCAGAATTTCAATAGGTCAAGATTGGTTGTTTTATGCTTTGGGGACTAGTGTGAAGGTCACTACTATAGGCATGATACATTAACCATGTTTTTCATGCATTGATCTATTTAGTATTTGGATAAAGGATGTTAAGACATTTATTATTTAATGTAATAAATATCAGGTTTCGTTTATTCTTGTTATTTAATTTTGTATCCTATTTTACATGTTTTAATCCATGAATAAGTTGTTATGATTAATGACCGTCGTCAATTAATAATATGTGAATATTATTAAACTAAAACAATTCGAAATTGCGATAGAGTATACTTGAAAGTATATTGATCGGTTTTGGATGATATTTGATGAATCGAATATTGGACTTATCCCAACTATATGATTATACTTTATGGATCTTTGTCGTTAAGTATATCATAAATAGCTATCCTCAGGCCTGAGATACCAGGAAACTGATGTGAATCTAGTGCATTTGTGTGGAATAATCTAACGCTAAACGTAACTGGTAGTTATAAGGGTTATTTTTAGAAGTGTTGCAAAATTCATAAGTTTTGCTTGTAGTCAATATGGAATTTGTTTCCTTCAAATTTATTTTGAAGTTTAATATAGTTGGGCCCCTCGTGGGATTAGTAAGATGTTTGTATGGCCGTACCCAAAGTCTTTCTAAATTATGTTTAGAAGTTTTGGTAATCTTACTTGAATCCGATGAACGAGAAACAGAATGGTTAATGAAAGGAATGAGTAAGATCCATATCCTTATTAACGTTGTATTAGAAACGAAAGGATACTAATAATAATGATGAATCATTAAAAAGTTTTATCCAGGAGACCTTACTCGAGTTGTACTAGAGACATTGCTAGTGTAACTAGCCGTTAGTCAATGTAATAATGATATTCGAAATATGTCCAAGTGGGAGCTGTAAATTTATGGACTTATATTTAATAGTCGTGTGATAGGATCGAACTCGAGATTACGGGATTGCACACAATACGTAAAGAGTTAATTTAATTGATAAATATATTTATTGTATTTATTAATTTATTTAATAAATATATATTTATGTATTTATTAATATAAACCGAGACATAACTTTAACAATCGTTAATTAATTAAGAGTTAAGTATTAACGAGTGTTAAATAAATATATAGTAAGTAAATATAAAGAAAGAAGATTGGAAGATTCCAGAACACCCTATTAGGGTGTTTGGTAGGTCGGTTATGGGGGAGAAAAAGGAAGGGGAAAAACTTCCTTTTATTTGCTTTTGGATACAAGCTTATGCCTGTATAAGCAAATCCTTCTCCTCATAATTCAAGACATCACAATAATGTTTCCCCTCTCTTCTCTTTGCTCGATCGCAATAGTAAACCACAAAGGGGGTTTGGTTGGTTTTCTGGGTTGATCAATTTTACTTACAATCTAGTCCTAGCCCCTCTTAAGGGTTGTTGGGTAGATTATATACAAGCGTTATAGCTCGGTTTTTACGTGCTAGAATCACGGTTAGCTCGTTGTATTACGTGTTTACAAGATCGTAATATAGTCTTACTTTAGACTATATCTTTGTGATATACGGTATAGACCCGAATTGGTGATTCGTTCTTCGTCTTGTGGATTTGCTTTAGCTTAAAGGTATGTAACCATAATTCGATTAATTATAATTATGTTATTATTATGATCTTGTTAAATCGCTTCCGCTATATGTGCTCTAATCTCGTTTAGGGTTTTATATAACTGTTATGATGTTAATAAACCTTCAGATAGAATGCCAATTTGTAATAATTGTAGGAAGTTGTATTATGCCAAACCGAGTTCTGGAACTAGAAGTTTGAAACGGCACATGCTTAAATGTTTTGATGTTGAAGAAGGCGGGCAACCACGAAAACGCGCCCCTTTAGACCAAGATATGTACCAAAAGCCATTACTATTATAAAACATAATTACCCCTTTACTTATGTTGAACATAAGGCAACAAGACAATTGCATATGTTTTGCATCGAGACGCGGTTCCCATATATAGAAATACAGCAAAGAAAGACGTGATAGCTATATACGAGAGGGAAAAGTCAAAACTTAAGATGGAGCTAGAGAAGGTAAGTAGCAAGATCTCTTTCACGGATGATTTGTGGACTTCGATAGAAAATGATGGGTACATGGCTTTAACGGCTCATTACGTGGATGAAAGTTGGATATTAAGGAAGAAAGAGTTAAATTTTCATGTTGTACCGCCTCCTCATTCGGGTAAGATTTTAGCATCTGTTTTGACAAACTTTTTTATCAGGTTGGGGGATTGCAAACAAAGTTTTAACCATCACATTAGATAATGCTAAATATAATGATAACTTAATAGATGCTTTAAAAAGTCATCTACATTTGCATAACGTGTTAGTTTATGATGGTAAATTTGACCTCCAACACTGATTCCAGATATCGTGATCTTGGATCCAGGTCTAGGTACTTTTTCTCATTTTGTCTGGGCTTTTAGTTTAATGTTTTTGTTCAGTGGACGTGGTTAGAAGACAGCTTTCACAGGCTTTTGAGTAAAGAGAAATGGCCTTCTAGCACCTCTCCCGGCCACCTATTTCATTCGACGTTCCGGGGCAGGGGCCCGACCGATTCGACCGACTTTTGCTTTTGGATAACAAGAAGGCGACACTGATAAGTCCACTCAATAAGATCAAACTTCCGGGGCCTTATGGGGGAGGACCGACCTTGGTTTTAGCTACTGATGACGGGGCTGCATCGGGGACCGGAACAAGGACACGAAGCTGCTCCGTCATAGAGCTTCTTGCTGGGCTGGTTATTCAGAGCCGGCAATTGGTTCATCTACAACATCTGGTGGCGCCCTCGTGGGCACGTTCCTCTCTGGGTCGGTCTGGTCTAATCGAAGTCAACTGACTCACATGGTCGCACTAAGCGACTACCGTTCCAGAGTCGTACAACGAAGTGATTAGCATACCAGAGTGATTTGAACATCCTCTTTTTCAGAAGTTAACGTTTATAGAATCCAAGTATTTAATCACAGATCTTTTCAAAAGTTTTTACTTATCTTCATTCAGTAATATTGCCTTTGGTACTACTCTGATTTTATACGATCCAGGAACTTCCATAACGTTGGCGTGATGGCTACTGAATAACCTCCTTTTACTTTATCAATAAAAAAGCCTTTGACCAACAAGGTGCACCTCAGAGGGGCGTGAAAAGGCCGTGGAGACTTGATATGCCTTAGTATAAAGAGCCGGCTTAGTACATATCCATAAATATGTCTAACGGTGGCAGCTGCGGAATCTGCTATTGGGTTAGCCATTTTTGTTATTACTTTCCGAGTCCGAGGGACTTGATACTAAACCGGATCGAGCCCGGGATCTTATTTGAAATGGGAAGATCTAGGATAGGCGGCCAACCTCCTGGAGAGAGCGATGTGAATGGACCAGGTGAGTAGGGATGCAGCTCCGTGGACCGCTTCAATAACATTTCAATTAGTTAAAAAATTTCTATATAACACTTACCAGAACGAAGAAGGGGAGAATTTACTTTTGGATTCTATTCCTGATTTACGGGAAATTACTGTAGCATTTGAAGATCTGCTTATGTTTGGGTTCGTAGAGTCGGGTTTCCCGTTTACCTACAACAGAGGAGCCGCCCCCACCAGGTAGGCGGCCACGGGTAGCAGGGAGGCAACTAAAACCGTCGAACCCCACCGTAAGAGGGGGGTGAGACTATTCTACCGACCAACTTGGACTTGGGCGGGAGCGCCGTACCGGCCTATCGAAGCGAAGAAAAAAAAATATGGAGACATTCTGGATTGAGAATCAAATTATTCCCTCCACTCTTTCTTCTAAGGATGCCTAACCGCCGCACCGATCATTCGGGGGGGGGGGGGGGGGGACACTGCGAGGTGGGTAGTTTATCTGGGGCGGATGATCTATTATAACTATCAACGAATAGCGGGTATACATGCCAATCCCTTCGCCTTTGTTCGCCTATAAACTTTCTTCGCCTATCGGACCTGTCACCTTCTTCGTCGCTATCACACAAAGGAATCCTTCGTAAAGTTAGCTGCTTCTTGCTCGCCTTCATTCGTCCTATTCGCCTTAGCGGCTTAAAGCTCGAGATTCTCAATCGCTCTTTTTTTAGTGAGGGGGGGGGGGGATAGTGCGTGAATGAAGATTCACATGCGTTGTGGAGCGCACATACTGAATCTTATTGTACAAGCGGGGTTGAAGGCGATTGAAGGATCGATTAGGAAGGTTCAAGAGTTGGTGAAGTACGTAAGAGGAGGTAGTCTAAGAAAAGCTAGTTTTGCAGAATGTATAGCACATCTACAATTGCAATATGGGAGACTTATATGCCAAGATGTTGTAACAATGTGGAATTCAACGTATTTGATGCTTGATTGTGCATTAGCTTATCAAAATGCATATGCTCGTTTGGATCTAGTTGATGATAATTAGACTTGTTGTCCAACACTAGAAGAATGGACAAGGATTAGGGAAATTACCAATTTTCTTAAACCTTTTTATGAGATCACAACCTTATTTTCAAGAAGCTCTTATCTTACTTCAACCCTATACTTCTACAAAGTTTACCAAATTCAGTTTAATATCGAAGAAGCAATTCGCAATTCTGATTCTGTTATAAGGGATATGGGAAACGGTATGAAAGAGAAGTTCGACAAGTATTGGAATGAATATTGCCAAGTTTTGTGTTTTGCATTTATTATGGATCATCGGTTTAAGGATAAACTCATTCATTACTGTTTTGACAAACTTGGAATGGAACTTGAAGTACGTCTAGATAAAGTGGGTGTTATAGTTGATGCTTTGAGTGAGTTATATGAGGATTACGAGTTTAATTATGAGACAAGGCAAGATTCTTTTGGAGGTGGGAGTGAAAATGCTAATTAGAGTGAAACAAATGACGAGTTAGATGAGTTGGCTGATTTTGACTCTTTTCCTAGTCGTTTTCGAAGACCTGTAGCAAGTGGCATGTCCGAATTAAAATTGTATCTAGAGGAGACCGAACTTTCTAGAAAAACAAACCTTAATGTTTTACAATATTGGAAGGAAAATCAAGCAAGGTACCCACAATTAACTCTTATGGCTCGAGACTTGCTAAGTGTTCAGATTGCAATAGTAGCTTCAGAATCGTCATTTAGTATTAGGGGCCGAATATTGAGTAAATATCGAAGCTCATTGTCTACATCAAGTGCTGAGGTGTTGTTATGCACTCGGGATTGGTTAGATTTAGAAGGTACATTGTATCATTCTTTTTCTTTTTACTTTTAGTTACTTTGTACTTTTAGTTAGTGTTAAATTCTTCTAAAATGTGCAAATTAGAAGGACAAAATGGATGAAGAACTATCAGAAGATATCGAAGCTTATATTAAATGTTAATATTTCTATCTAGTAAGTAACTTCTTCCTTTATTTTCTGTTAAAACAACCTTAATTCCTCAAATCATTTAAGTATTTTCCTGAAGTTTATCCTTAGCTGTTACATATTACTTAGACGTTGGTTCTTTGCAGAGGGTTGTTTTATTCATGTGTTTTGGTTGAACTAGTTCACTCACGAAACCCAATATTCTGATTACTTGTACTGAGGGTAAAGATCGAATTAAAAGAAAAATACCCATGAGAATGATACATTGGATGTACCTTTTTAAAAAGTTCTAGAAAAATTTTATAAGATTCAGTATGATATGACAAAAGTTTTAATAATTTTGAGTTTCTATATGTTTCTTGATGCACAAATAATAAATTTTTGATGCGCAAAAATTTTAACTGATGATAATTTGATACTCAGTAAAAATTTGATGAAAAAAGTCTAAAGAATGTTGTGTATCAAACGAATTTGTGATGCACAAGAAAAACTATTTAATCAAACGGATCCCATGCTTCAAATGATTTGGGTGCTGGTGACTCGTATACAGACTAGTGAGCTGTTGTGTATGCATGTTCATCGTTCAAACTATTGAGTGTGAGTGAGCCCAACTACCAAAACATAATTAGTCGATTAGTTAGGCTTGCAAAATAGATCCAGTTAAACAATATGAAACTTAGGCATCACTAGATTATGGGATTAGCAGGATTCTTGTAATTTTACATTGCCAATTCTTCAACTCCATATTTAGTTTATTCCATTCCGTAACCATAAGGTTACTGTATAAGTATTAAGTGACGTTTTGTTAGAGACGGGAACTGTATATGCAAAGCACAAGTAATCAGAATATAGGGTTTCGTGAGTGAACAAGTTCAAGCCAATGCAAAAGGAGGTTAATAATGTACTATAAGTTTAAAAGAGAAACAGTCCCTCGTATCCAGGGCGGACCTATGTGTAGAGTATTGGGGGCGTTGCCCCCCACAAAGTTCTTGCGGACACACAAAATGTATAGAAAAAAAGTTCAAATTAGTGGAAATATGGCTAGTGCTCCCATCAAGATTCTCGGAGTGCCCTCCATATACTTTAAGATTATTAAAAGTCAAAGTGTTATAAAACTATTTCTGGTGATTTGGGTTGATCGGAAAAAATGGTGGAAGGAAAGTGAGAGTTGGAGTAGGAAGATGAGTGAGATATCACTATCTTTCTTCTTTTTTATTCATTTTTTTACTTTGGTGGTACAACTTTTTTGTTGTTTTATACTTTTTTTTATACCTAGTAGCTTTCTTTTCTCTTTCTTGTTAACATATCTTTTGTTTCTACAGTCTAACTTAGACTAACATATGTGAAATATACTAGTGTTCCAAGTACCAACACACAAATACATTTGAAATACACAACACTACTACTATCAAAATTACAGTTAAACGGTTTAAATTTCGACTAAAACCCGACCCAATTTATTTATTAAGCGAGTCATTTAACCACTCTTATTGTTTGATGCCCCCGACGGCGACAATTCCTGCGTCCGCCACTGCTCGTATCAATAATTATGAGCAGGTTAATAATTATGAGATTGCAATAGCAAACACAACTTCTCTTTTATTCTTCCTGCAAATAAACTCATTTTTTTCTTGTTGCAGGGTGTACGAAGTGGAGGAAGGTTTGGAAGAAATGGTGTTGCAGACAAAAGTTCTTTGTAGAAAGTGTTTCAAAAAAAGAATAAAAGAATCCATCTTGACCGTCCATTTCAAATTCAATCAACGACTCTCATAATTTCGTACTCTTTTTAATTATAATTTATATCTATAAAATTTCACTATTTTTCAACAGATCATTTCACTATCTCTCACACTCACCTAACTACACACTAACCTCTCATCTACCCACCCAAAAGTAAACTCTATCTGATCCTCTTTCTTTAATTTCTCTGACGTAAGAGTGAGGAATCAAGTAGCGCCTCATACTTGATTTGTTGTGGTTTTTTGAGAGGTGACGTCATCGTTTTCGACATTGTTGTGTTGGAACAAGTGAACCATGACAATTTGTTAGCGCAAGTTTGCTCAGATTTAGATTCATTGTGGTTGCCATGTTATTAGAAGTTTTGTTAGAAGTGATGCTCATTTGAAGATTGTAGGTGCGGTATAGTTGTTTGGGTAGAATTGTATATGGTGTTTTGGTTAGTCTTTCATTTGTTCTATTCTTCTAGATGTGTTTTTCAAAGTTGATAAGATAAAGTCAACAAATCATAATCATGATTCATGATTGATGGTCATGATTTAAATAGATATTAACTAGCTCCAACAATATTATATATAAGAAACAAATTTGTCATAGAAGTTTGAGAGAGCCATTCTTCCAAAAGTTGTATATACGTTGGTTGACTCATTTGTTTAATTGTTTTAAACTAATTTTTTTGATTATCGAACTTGTAAAAAATTATGATGGACACTATAATGGATATTGTAACTTTCTCCTTTCTACCTACGATGGTTCTTTGCCTTTTTAAAACTAATAATATATACAATGATAAGACACTTGTGTTAAAAGGAAAATATTTAGTAGGTGACAGTATACATCTTTAAAGTTAGTATGTAATAATATACACAATGATAGTCTATGTATGTTTTTTAATTGTATCTTTGTCGATTATAAGATGTTGTATAAATACATGTGCTTTATAAGAATCACGTGATTCGCTCACACAAATCACTTGAGATTCACACAAATCACATGTAATTCACACATTAATCACATGCGATTTTGATAGAATGATATGATAAATTAATAGTTCATATTTTCACGTAACAAACTTAATAGTCTATCATTGTCATTTTTTGATCAAATATGAATATTAAGTGTAAAAATTCAACATTCCATATATTCAATTACAATGCGTAAAATAATTTAGAGAAATTGTAAAAAAACGAAAAGTAAATTTAAAACAAAAGTTTTCAAGCACATATCAATGTGATATTTTCTCTTTCCTTTAAATGTAACAAACAAGTTCTTTCTCGGCTCCAGTTTAACTTGAAGTTATTTTTCTTCCATTTTCTTACATTTTTCTTTCACACCACATTTGTCTCAAACACGTGACAGATATTTACATACAATTTCTTCATGTTCTATAATACAACACATAATACCATAATAACAACATAGAAAAGAAGAAACAATTATTTTATATTTGTTTTGTGTACAAATCACAACTGATTAACACAAATCACACTTGATTCGCACACGAGTCACATGTGATTGTGATAAAAAAAAACCCTCATAGAAAACTAATAGTAACAAACCTAATAAGACATTATGAGAAAAATAAGAATATTTTTTTCATGTTCTACAAAAACAAGACATAATAATAACATAGAAAATAAAAAACAATTTTTTCAGATTTGTATATATAAATCACATGTGATTCACAAATGAATTACATGTGATTTACACACGAATCACATGTGATTCTGATAAAAAAACCTCATAGAAAACTAATATTAACAAACCTAATAAGACATTATGAGAAAAATAAGATTTTTTTTTCATGTTCTACAAAAACAAGACATAATAATAACATAGAAAATAAAAAACAATTTTTTCAGATTTTTTATATATAAATCACATGTGATTCACAAATGAATTACATGTGATTTACACAAATCACGTGTGATTCACAGATGAATTACGTGTGATTCACATATGAATTACATGTGATTCACACACGAATCACATGTGATTTTGATAAAAGAACCTCATACCAAATTGATAGTAACAAACTTAATAAGATATTATGATTAAAATATGATATTAACTAGCTCCGACAACCTTATTATACTAAAAACAAATTTCTTCATACAACTGATGAAATTTATCGTATGATAGTCTATCATTGTCATTTTTATATCAAAACTGGATCACAAATGATTTTTGCATGAATCACATGTGATTTGTGTATGAATCACTTGTGATTTCGCCCAAATCCCATGTGATTTACTAAAATCACATGTAAATCGCGGAGAGACTAATAAAAAACTATACTAATTTTGTTCATCATTTTTAATTCCACTTAACATGCCACAACTTTTTACAACCATTCCGCCGCTATATATTTGATCAACCATTAAATAAGAACATGATGAAATACAAGTACGTTTATTTATTAACACAATTTCATAACCCTTTATAATGTTTTAATGAACCAAAAACTTGACAAATTTATTTTTAATGAAAAATGCCTATGATAAAGATACCTTTTATATATATATATATATATATATATATATATATATATATATATATATATATATATATATATATATATATATATATATATATATATATATATCTTTTAGTTAGATTAATTTTATTTACACCAGTGAAAGAGATGAAAGTATTACATAAAAAAGCGGATTGCTTTATGTTCAAAGTAAAACTTTATCAAAATTCACGTGACCACAAAGACATGAAGTTAGTGAATGTCAAAATAACAAAGCTGGACACCATACCCACTTCTTATTCAGTCTTGAATCCATGAGGTAACATCTTTTCTATTCTTTATATTGACATACGAATGGTAAGATCTTACTAAAGTATGAATTTTAAAAGTTAATTTTTTTCAATTTTATTTGTGATAGGATGGTGTTTTACGATGATGTATGGTTATGGTTGATGATTTACAGTGCAAATGAAATAATCAGTGGTGTTAAAATTTCGACGAGGATTGTTATGTTTCGAAGACGGTTCTTGAGTTTCGGAGAGGGTTACTGTGATTCCAGCAATGTTATTGAATGACTTTGACTTCCGGCGATGTTTCTTTATTTTCCGGTGACAGCTGTTATATTTCGGTGGTGTTTGGTAGATAGCTAGCTTGTGTGTTTTTTTTTTCAGGAGAGAGCACATTAAATAGAAAATGAGAGGTAGTGGGTTATTTTTTAAATTTATATATGATCGGAGGATGGTTGGCCACCGTTGGACTAAAATAAAACTAAAGGCTAAGATGTGTTCCTTTTTTCTTTTTGATGATGATGTTCTTTCCTGATCCCACCTCACCTCTGGTGTTGCTATTAACTTTGTGACTTTGGAGTTTGGATGATGAAAGGATGCTTGCAGACATCCTGAAGTTTTACAATGTGGTTGTCGAAGAACTGCCATCAAACAATGTTGATCGTGCTTGTACTTTTATTGTACAAGTGTATGGATTTGTTTATTTATTTTTATTTTTTGATACAAGTGCATTGGTATGTCAACTTAATCTTCTTATGTTTGGCTGTTGTGACTTATTTAAGTAACCGTTTTGTTCACGTTATTTAACAAGTGGTGTTCGATCTCGATTTTTTTTTTTTGTAATTTCTTTTTTTTTATTTTGTGCCTGTTTAAGCCCTCGTCCGTTTAGCCCACTTGCCCGCCTATTTTTCCACCTCTAATCGCAACTCATAATTTACATGGCTCAACTTCCTTTGATATAAAAAAAACCATATTCCGTCCAAAACAAACTTTCGCAAATTGCTCGGATATATCTATCTTTCCATTACAAACCAATTGCATTTAAAGACCATATAATACAGCCCGTATTTGTTGATGCTAGACACGGCCCACCTATGAATTGCAATACACGGCCCACGATCCCAAAACTATAGCAATATAAAAGGTACACAAAACCCTAAAGATTAGGTCAATCTTATCATCACAGCCGCAACCTTCCAATCTAGTATTCTCTTTCACTCCGCCTCTTTATCATTCAATCTCATTTGACCAAACTCCATTGAATCTTCATCACCCTTTTATCATTCATTGCTTCTAAATGACGAAAGAGAGATATAAGAAGCCCACGAATAATATTCATTTTCTTGTTGAAATAGGTGGTCTCGGAATTAAAAAGGTATAATCTCGTTGTTTTTTCTTATTTATATTTATATCTTAAGAGTTAAATATACAAATATAAAAACTGACCTTAAAAACGTCTTCAATATCTTTATAAATTTATGCTTTGCTAAATGTCAACACATGATTTGCTTTTGTTATAAAAGGTTATTTTGTTTTTGTTCCAATGTTTGTGAACATGTGTGTTTATTATGTTTCATACGTATAAACAGCTTGGATCTGAAATCCAAAAAGGCAGCTCAACTTGGAAAACTAATCCAAGAATTGATGGCTTCAGGTATCTACGGCTACCAATTATCAAAGTTTTAGATGATTTTGTGAGAATATTATATTTTAACTAATTGTTTTTCTTTTCTTTGATCTGCAGGTACTACAGTGGCCTACGTTGGAGCTGCCACACTTGCTGGGTAGTGTTTGTGGCATTTGCTAATGGCTTTCCTAAATGAGTTCGGGATATCAGACTTCTTCTTACAAGATACTACTCAAGGCTATGAATGATCACACTGAATGGATAGTATAGATAAAGGGTGAATGGTTATGAGTATAGTAGTTTTAGGGGTGTTTGGTTTGACTTATATAATGTAAGCCCATTTTGGCCTATATAACATAACCCTCAATTTTGTGGCTTATTTTTGGAGGTTTATGGGCTTATATAAGTTTATTATATCATGATAAACTTATATAAGCCCCTAATTAAGTCTCAAAATAAGCCACAAAATTAGGGCTTACGTTATATAAACCGAAAATAAGCCATATTTTGGCTTATATTTCATATACCCTATTTTTTAAAGCTTATTGGTGACTTATGAGCTTATATAAGTTAATTATTTCATAATAACAAACTTAGATAAGCTCATAATTCTCCAAATAAGCCACAAAATTGAGGCTTTGTTATATAAGCCGAAGTTGGCTTACGTTATATAAGCTAAAACAAACAGCTACGGGTTATATACCTCTATGCTATAGAGGTTTGGTGAAACACATGCTAAATGTCTTGTTGTCAGTGTGACTAAATGTCCCTAAAGCTAAATTCACTATCATTTCCTTTTCTTTCTGTTTTTTTTACTTACCTGCATTTAGTTTGCATCTAAATGGATAAATGATGCTGATTCGTGTAACACATCCACTAGTGAAGCTCGATGCAATGTCTAGGGGATAAAAAATTCTCTTTCCTTGGTTTCTTGGGTATCTTGTAGTGATGCAAATAACGTGGTCCTGAGGTTCGGTTGCAGCTCAACAAGTTTTCTTAGGATGAGGTGTTTGCATCGATAATGTAGCTTGATCGAGGTCGATCTAGGGACGGTAGTCACGAGTGGTTAGCCGACATAACTTTAGCACATCGTGTTTGATATACTTTGTTAATCGGTAAAAATTGTCGTTTTTCATTCTCTTTATAAGAAATACAAAGTAGAACCAATTCCTTTCATACCTAGATTAAAATACCCCATTCGAGAATTGCCTATAGTGTTAAAACTTAAAAGATCATATGAATCTGACGCGTAATTTGGTTCATAAGATGAGTCCATCTGAAACTCAGAGTGTTTGACATTACTATTGTGATGCAATTGACTTTATTATTTCTTACAAGTTTTCGGGTGAGTTGATGTGTTTAACAAAAATTTGCCTTATACCATCTAAAATGCATTGACCCTTTGCCAAAGTTGTCCACTCCATTGATTTTTTATACAGCTCAAGGCTCATAAGCACATCCGGAAACCAAAAACCTCAGATGAAATGAAGTTACTTGAGAACAGACTCATGACCTTTAGCGATTCATATTTTGTTGATCCTGTAAAAACTTTAGCAGGAAACTGAGTCGAGAAAATTCAGACCATTGCACAAAACAACACAAGAGACTGAGATTAACTGCAACAGTCGTTCAGACTCAGAGGCTAGCGTGTATTCTCATGTGGGTTCTCGTCATCACACACTATTACGCTAATAATCAGGCATGACGCTAAAAAATGAACCCACCTGAGAATTCGACACCAAATTATATGAAGCATTTCAAGCACCACCAAACAGAATCACCAATGCGACAGATCCTTATACCAAGGTCTACACCTGCAGGTCATTAGTTGACTGAGCCGGTTTAACCATATAGATTTTACCTTCAATTAGTCTAATTTTCATGGCAAAAGATTGAATACCAATCCAAATAGTTACAGCAGATAACTACTCATATGAACAAGAACAAAAGACAATCTCACCTACATCTCAGTCAAAGATAAAAAATGATTTATAGAAGTCAACTGTATAACCAAATTTATAGCGGGTCATGGCATAACCCCGATTCTGCGAAACCATATACAAACACGTACGTTTTACAACATTCTTGACCAGTTGTCAATCTCACCATCTTAGTCGTCTCCTTTCACACCAGACGAAGCATCACCGGTACTACACTCATTCTTCTTGGTCGTCTCCCTTCCTACGTCTTTTTGACTGATGTCCTAAATCTTCTTGTTTTGACTTCCTCACCTTTGCAGCATCGGGTGGTACTGAATGCGAACCATTGGTTTTCTTATGTTTTACTTTTTGTTTTTTGATCGGCTTATGATCATTATTAGTATCCATTTCTTCATCCAAAAGAAACGGTTGATCCACAAGAAACGTGTTTCCACTATCAGACTCATCACTAGAATCCAACTCACTACCAACATAGTCCGAAACAAACTTCAGAATTTCCATTTCCCGCATCTCAAGGATTTCCCCGCAACGTAAACTTGTATCAACGACAGTAAACTTCACCGCAACTTTATCACCCCGACTCTGAATACGATTTTTTACGTTTTTCAGGAATCCTGTTTTCTTCTTTTTTTTTCAAAGTGTGTTGTTTTTTCAACTTTCTCTTCGTTATCTAGCTCTAGAAGTTGTGGGTCTGACACAACTTTACTCAAAACATCGGTTACTGAATCCATATACTCATCGCCTTTGATTAATTTCCTTGAAAACGTTTGCACACCAGGCATTAAGAAGACCAATGAATGCTTCCCGTCTGCAGTATGATTGTACCCATTTGGCTGTTCTGAATGCCACCCTCTTGCAAGCAACCGAGGCCACACGGCTTCCCAGAATAAATCATTGGATCGAGCTTTGCTTAGTCGAAAATCACCCATGAGAAACTTAACGATCTCTGCTGCAGTATAATTGTACCCGTTTGGTTGTTCTGAATGCCACCCTCTTGCAAGCAACCGAGGCCACACGGCTTCCCAGAATAAATCATTGGATCGAGCTTTGCTTAGTCGAAAATCACCCGTGAGAAACTTAACGATCTCTGCTGCAGTAAGAGTAGAACAAGCTTTTCCAATAGGTATTTCAGGGCGAATGTGGATCGCTTGGTTTTGCTTAGCCGAAAACCAAGTAATATTATAGAGTTCCCTTTCACGAGAGTTTGCTTTTTGTATGCAGGTATCTCGTGTGAACCTAAAAGATCCTAAGGAGCTCCCAAAGAGTCGTATGTCAGCACTTTTCTACAACTGAAATTCCCACTTCAGTTTTTTGAATTCTTATCTATTCATATATATAGCATTTGCTAAAAGCCCATTACTAAAATGAACAACTTCAAAGTTAAGGATCGACGTATTTTAGCCACACGTCTCGTCAAAGTGCAAAATGCTCAAATACACAATCACAGTAACAGCCCACAAACATAAACCATAAAAAGGAGACAACAAATAATATATCAAGTTTCTTAGAGGGTGTTTGGGATTGCTTGTGACTGCACAATGGCGTTTACAAATAACTTTTTATTCCTACAAAACTTCGTTTTCCCTTTCTAAGAGAATGCAGGCAATCGCTTTCTATTAATGGTTTGTAAAACAATGTTTTCTGATATTCGAGTTTTCCATCACAATAATCGAATAACATCCCCAAAAACGCAATCCCAAACACCCTCTAGAAAACTTAAAGAGTTACTGTATATACGCATGACCACTGTTATCTAACAATCGTCTAGCTAATAAACCCTTAGAAAATGCAACTTCAAGTAAATTCGGGAAAAATATATCTTTTATTTGAAGTACCTCCATAAGGGAATTCGTGCATTCTTCAGACACATGAGGAACCAAACGAGCAATAAGCTCCTGTATTCGTAAGCCGCTAAAAAACCTTGGTCCCAATATACAGTTTTTTCCTCTACTCTTCCTAAAATCTGACCATCTTTCGTACTCATCCAACTTATAAAAGATACCATAGTAATACGACAATATATCCCCAACTTTTTTACTCTCAATACACCGCCTAAACCGAGCAAAATTCTTCTAAAAAATATACAATCCAAGAATAAAACTTTCCTTCTCAAGCTCATTCCATGATTTCAAAGCCCTGCCAGGAACAAGCGAACCCACATTCTCAATTTTCATATTCCCTAAATCGTTTCTCAAGTTTTGGGGTTTGTGATATCTCCACACTATTGGTATATCTAGTCCTATTAGGAAATTGCTTGGCAAAATTTCATTTGCTTCTTCATCTTCTACTTCGTCCATGGGGTTCCTCATGTAGTCAAAATAGTCGGAACCCGTAATCATTGATGGGAGATTGATCTGGTACTCGTTACCAACATGAGGGAGGGCTTTTATTGGTCCATATAAACCATACGCGTAAGTTTTTTGGAAATTTACTTGCAGAGTCATCGCTTTGATCCATTTCCATTCAAATTTGCTGCATAATATATCAAAGCAAATTTATACAAAAATCTTACTATCAACATCAGCATAGTAATGATAGCAACATATGTGTAAGAACATAATTAATAATTGTCATTGCCATAGTCACAGACTCACAGATAGTATACGATGACAAACAAAATGATGTATGCAATAAGTATATACGCATATGCATATACAGACATTCTACTATCATAATGTGGATACTAATTAGGATTCTAGAAATACGTCACAAAGTAACTTTGGATTGTTTGGGTGGCTTTAATTTAAAAGACAGCGCAGGTTTATCACAGTGGACACACTGCTGCTTATTATATACATATAAACTTCCAGAGAAAAGAGAAACGAAAAGAAGAAAAAAAAACTGTAACTTCAACATTGGATTTCAAAGGGTAAAGTCCAACAATTTAGTACGGCGTTAATTTTTGTGTAGGCGTCTGATATGACGAATCAACTCACCGTACTAGTGCTGTTATGCCACAGTTTCTGCTATTCCATGAAAGTTTAGATCGAATACACCCTGTGGTATACAGTTTCTGCCATTCGAGTAACTGCCATCTAGTTCATAGACCAATAATATTCATGTTAGATATATAGTTGGTGATCGTTTTGTAGGATTGATCGAAAAACATTGTTCAAATGCTGCCAGGCATATATATACCCTTAGAAGAAAAGGATGTTGCAAAGCATAATGCAATAGTGAGTTTCTATTCGAGAGACATTAGAAAGCGATAACATAATGAAATCACTCTTGCAAATTTCACGAATACATACACTTTCAGAGTTAAAAGACCTATTCTAAAGTTGATCGCTAAGCCCTTTAAATACCACGGGACGGCCTAGCTACAAGAGAGGAGACTTCATACTCGCAAGTACAACATGGATGAATGCTGAATTTCAAAAATTCATGACAAAGTCAACATATGCCAAATAGTTTGTACTCATATATGGGGTGTCAATATTTCCGGCTTGATCCGAACCCGATCCGAGCATATTCGGGTCGGGTTACTCGGGTTGAAATTTCAATTCGGGTTAGTCGGGTCAACCCGACAAACCTGAATTCGAAATCAGGTCCGAAATCGGGTTAATATTTATGTCTAATTCGGGTTTAGGTCAACCCGATTGACCCGAATAATTTTTTTTTTTTTTTTTTAAATTTAATATAAATTCTATTAAAAAATAAAAATAAAGAGGTTTTTTAAATAGTTACCCGAATTCGGGTTAACCCGAACCCGACTAGACCCGAACCCGACTAGATCCGACTCGAATAGACCTGATCCCCGAATAACCCGAGTTCAAATCGGATCTGGTTAAGGTAAATTATTTTAGCATTGACCCGAATTTAACCCGACCCGATTAACCTGAACCCGATTCCCACCCCTACTTATATCAACCTTACCAACAGTTTGTAACGATAACATACATAAATGACCATAAAACATTTACCATCGTCTTTTCTATAGAGACTTTCACCTATATTAACGAGACAAAGATTACACATACTGAACTTTATGAACTTAAACCTACTTTTATGAACTTAAACCTACTTTTTGTGTCTTAAATAAGTAAAACATGATGCACAACTCAGCTACTTCTCACTACATTCACCATGTTATCTCCAAAATATTATTTTAGATGCCGTTTTATTCAAGATTTTTAAATTCTGGAGTTCTAAATTTTGGTAAATTAAAATTCTTAAGAACTAAAAAATCCATAATTTAATATGACTCCACATGTTTGGTTAGCAGAAATTTATAATATTTTAAAATTTTGATTTTGGGTCGAACTAATTAACGAATAAATATTTTTATATAAACTTTATAAAAACTTTATATAAATTTCATAAAAAATTTATAAAAATATACATGAATTTTATAAAAAAAATATATAAGGTAAATTAAATAAATTTTATAAAAAATTTATATAAATTTTATCAAAAAAAATTTATAAAAAATTTATTCAAATATGGGACAATTGCATTGTTAAACTTCAAATACATTTGAACTTTTACATGGTAAATTATTCAACACATTTTAAATGTGTGTGTTTACCTACGATATGTGTATATTATCTGTTTATTTATTTTCACTCATGATTTACCCGGACTCCCGGAGTAAAACTTGGCAAGGCAAGTGAATTGGTACTTTTTAGTACTTTAATAGTGGGTCAGGTGAATACTAACATTTTTTGTGCTAGACAATTTTATTTTCACAATTTCTTTTATTTTTTATTTAAATTTTATTAAAAATTATTTTTTAACCAACTTTTTTTCTCACATAACAATATTAATTATGGGCCCATCACTAATTTATATACATATATTTAATTTAATAGTGGGTCAGGTGAATACTAACATTTTTTGTGCTAGACAATTTTATTTTCACAATTTCTTTTATTTTTTATTTAAATTTTATTAAAAATTATTTTTTAACCAACTTTTTTTCTCACATAACAATATTAATTATGGGCCCATCACTAATTTATATACATATATTTAATTTAAAATAAATTCTAATCTCTTTTCAAAACCTACACAAAAACCTATCTCTACCCAATCCTAAACCACCCACTTTATAAACTCACACCCAAAGTAAAACTCGACTTTAAACCAAACGGCCCTAAGTGTTAGACTTGTTTTGTATTGATGCATTTATCACAATATCTAAAAGTAAAAAAATCATTTCTTCAAACATTTGATATTTATCAAGTTTTTCTTACAAATGTTTTAAAAAGTCTTTATTTATAATGGTAAAAAATTACTGAAAAGCTTTATCAAATAGTAAAAAACTATTCTTCAAATTTCTCATTGTTGATGCTCTAAAAAGCATTAAACACGCCAATTAGCGCTAATATTTGATTTAATTTGAATACGGGTTTAATTTATTTCGTTTAAAAGTATTTTAATTCTTAACTATTGAATGAAGTATAAAATTTTACGTAATCTTAGAATTATAAAGTAGATGACAATAACAATTAAGTAGTGTGATAAATAGGCTTAATAAATGGACTAACAAATAGACTTAATTTATTCTTATTTTCAACTATTATACACTAATTCTCTCTCATCAATAACTCAATAATCATTAATCATTTATTTTATTTTCAAGAATCACATTTATAGGTATATTATTAAATCTAATCATTTTCCGTAACGATTTTCAAAATATGAACATGAAAGTACATCTATTAGTTTACGCATGCCACACGATTACTTTGAATATTTTTATTTCCATGTTACTAAATTATATTAATTTTATAACTTAAAAGCTTTATGTAATTTTTAAACATATTTATGTTACACAAGAATAAAACTAATTTTCAAAATTTCCAAAAAAATAAATAACATTCAATCTTAGAATTTTTAAAAACAGAACTGGTTTCCAAATAAATAAATATGATTTGGTTTCAAACAATAAATTCAGAGTCAAACACAACATCTTAATCTAAATAAAAATCAAGCTTACAAAATATTAGTTTACTGTAAACTTTTAATAGTTTTTTTAAATTTAGATATAGAAAACATAATAGCATGATACATGCGCGTCGATTGCTACTCGATTACGATTTTTAAGGCGAGCAAATGTTAAACTCTTGCCCATCAAATTTGTATTCGCATTAACATTAAAGTTGTAATTATATTGAATCAAAATAAACACACTAAAAATGAATAAAAGCTAAAGTTCTTTTTATCAATACCGTGAGGGCCTCACGATTCACCAGCGAGAGCATTTTTCACGCGTGACTTTGATGTGAGCATATAACCTCACGCGCGAAACTAACAAAAAACACCTCACGAAGGTGAGGGCTTCATCGTTCAGTACATGTGTGGTGAGGTGGGCCCATGTCTGAATATTTAATTAGGTTGTGAGTATTAGTGAGTTATTTGGTAGGTATATTTTTATAAAATGGATATTTAATTAAATGTATTATTTTTGGTGTAAGGGAATTTTTTGTGTGATTGATAAGAGTGAATTGTAAAAATGAGTGATGATGAAAATCGAAAAAGAGAAAGCTGATGTGATGCTGATGTATCTAATGTGAGGATGTTTTTTAGTGTAACTGCTAAAAGCTAATAAAAGTATATCGAATTTTATATTAATTTGAAGAACACGACATTTAAAAAAAAAATTGATATTAAATTGCAAAAAAGATATATAAATAAAAGTTTTGTTTTTTTATAAGGATAAATAAAAGATTTTAAGCATAAAATTAAAGATATTTTTGACACCCTTAACACAATCTGTGGGTTTGGTGATCAAGTGGGTTAACACTTCTTATTTCTTTGTTTGAATTATGGAGACTAATCACTACCACTTTAATCGAATTTATGTTAATTGGTTATACAAAGAGATGAAGAAAGATCCACATGATGGGATAGTAAAAAAATAAAATGGATAGCATTGAATGGGTGGGTATAACTCGTTGGAGGAAAGTATATTAAGTGATAATGATATTAAAATAGTCATGACCGCATTTATGTTTGGGTGTCTAAAACGACTCAACCTATAAGACAAAACGACATTGGCTAAGATGAAACGACGTCGTTTCTTTCAGTAAATAATATATATATATTAATTAGACGGACATGAACAATACCTAATCTCACTAACACTATGTTCTCGAGATTTATTTTAAGAAGAAAAGAAATGATTCAGAAAGAAACTACAAGTTAGTTGTGTTCTCAAGATTTTTTTACAATAGAAGAGAAAGGAAGATGGAAGTCATTTTTTTTATTAAATCTTATTCCCACTTTTGGGATGATTCTTCTCCTTTTCTTTTATCTTCTCTTCTTTTGTCTTTAATTTTTTTCTTTTCATCCTAATAATAACTCGAGAACATAGCGTTAAAACACGGCATGAGAAAAATAAAATGTAGACAAATTACTTTTATGTTATCCTAGGGTAAATCCACGGGTAGAAAGATAACTTCTACTTGTTATTAAGACGGGTTTTGCTAAATAATACCTAAGATGGGTTTTGCAATATTTGATAAATTAAAAATGTTTATATGTATTAAATAGATGTTATACTCTACCCAGTGGGCATTGTTTAGTAAAATCCTATTAACATAATAAGCTAAAACTTTGAGTTATTGACACTAATGTATTGCTATAAATTGGTTGTTAAAACCCCGAAGTAGAGATGAGCAAAACCAACCAAAAATCAAATCGATAAGCGACCAAAATCAAAATAATTAATTTTTCTTCAGGATTCGGGTTGTTATACTAATGATTTTTGGTTTCATATGTGCTCGGTTCGGTT
Organism: Glebionis coronaria; assembly: GCA_025667525.1. NCBI lineage: Eukaryota > Viridiplantae > Streptophyta > Magnoliopsida > Asterales > Asteraceae > Glebionis > Glebionis coronaria. The sequence continues at coordinate 10,088,763 of CM046878.1, read as the reverse complement.
CAGTTTGGTTTTGATTCTAAACCCAAAACAGTACGCATAAACTATCTATTTGGGTCATTTTTTGTTTGATTCGGTTCGTTTTCAGTTTGATCTCGATTTTGCTTGTTTTACTTTGGTTTATGTTCTTTTCAAGTGAGTTCTATTTTGAACCGATGCTCTAAAAGATAAAGGTCATTCAAAAAAAAATTAGGACCACAACTTTATAAACCAATGTGTAAGACACTGCAATTTTTGGAAGATGTAAAATCTAGAGAAAAAAAATGAAAACTCCTATCGTTGAAAGGTGTAGAATGTGTATAGAAAAGACTTGTTCAAAAAAAGTATATAAAATATAAAAAATGATCTATATAGGATCAGAGAAAAGTTCAATAGGGAACAATGACATAAAAAAGTACGAGGGAAGGCATCTCAGCCGTTTATTTTCACTTATCCACTCCCCATCCACTTTCTCTTTCATTTCTTTTCACACACACTAACTGTAGCCACCATCCCTCCGGCGACCACCAACGCCTTCATCACCACCAACCACTTATGTCTTCACCACTATCGGCCACCACCTCCTTCATCACCACCGACCACCATATGGCCGCCTTAACCATTATATGACCGCCTCAACACCACCAGCATAACCACGACCACCACGACCATAACCACGACCTGATAAAGGATCGGCACCATTACTCGTCTATTTCTAACCTTTGGCAGTATACGGTTCCGGTGATGTTTTTGAAAACTATAAACTATCATAAATCTACCAGATTTGATATCTACATAAAAAATTATTGTATAAATTTTGTTGGGTTATGTTACATCTTAAGGGTTATGCTTTACAATACTATCTCTGAAAATTTCTTCCAGGATCTGAAGAAGAAAGAGAGAGAACTACAAACTAAAGAAGTTCTTTGATCAATATTATTACAAACATAGTCAAGAGGAATGTTGAAACCATGCTATTGAGACCATCACAAGATTTAGTGTGAATAAAATCTTTCTTTGACCAAGTCCATATTTGTTAGAACCTACAAATTGAAATGGAGAATTTGGAAGATTTCATCATGAACATTTGTGTTGGTGGTGCTGCTTCTGTCACGGGTAGAGCTGCATCAAATGGTGTTTAGATAGTCTTATTGTATCTTGATGATATAATAAGATTTGGATGAATATATTTTTTTTGTTTCAAAATAAAAAAGATAAGCATCTTTGTTCATATTAGTTGTCTCTTGTAAAGTTCTTTATTTATATACATTTTTGTTTAACTAATGTTTTATATTAGAACTATGGGTTGGAAATAAGCATCTTTGTTCATATTCGTGCTAAATTTGATTGACACACATATATTTATGTATCTTTTTAGTTTAAAAAAATTAACATTCAACTATAAAATTTATTTTATTTGAATAAAATGTGATTTTGTTTGAATTACATATAGCTTTGTCAATATATTAAAATATCTATTGTTATTCATTTAAAATATATAAAAAATAGTTTCTGAATTACATGTGATTTTTGTTTAAATCACATGTAATTTTATTGGAATTACATGTGATTCGGTTATAATTACATGTGGTTTTGCTTGCATTATATGTGAATTTTTTTAATAGTATTATATGTGATTCAAGCATTTCAAAACCTTAACTTCTTCTAACAAACCGCCTTAGCTTAATCACATGTGATTTTGTTTGATTAACATATAATTCTGTCAGTATATTAAATTGTCTTTTGTCATTCATGTAAAAAATATAATTGAAATTGTCTTTTGAATTACATGTGATTTTATCTGAATCACACGTAATTTTGCTGGAATTACATGTGATTCGGTTATAATTACATGTGGTTTTGCTTGCATTATATGTGATTCAAGCATTTCAAAACCTAATCACATGTGATTTTGTTTGATTAGCATGTAATTCTGTTAGTATATTAAATTGTCTTTTGTCGTTCATGTAAAATATATAAAGCAAATTGTCTTTTGAATTACATGTGATTTTGTATGAATCACACGTAATTTTGCTGGAATTACATGTGATTCTGTGATAATTACATGTGATTTTTCTTGGATTACATGTGATAAATCGTTAACTTTCAAAATTTACATGCGATTTACAAATATTACATGTAATTCACACAGAATTACATGTAATTTCCATTCAACACTAACAAACCACTTTATTACAAAAATCACGTAATTCACACAGAATTACATGTGATTTGCATTTAACACTAGTAATAAACTATTTTATTACAAAAATTACATGTAATTCACACAAAATTACATGTAATTTCCATTCAACACTAACTAACCACTTTATTACAAAAATCACATGTAATTCACACATAATTACATGTGATTTGCATTTAACACTAATAAACTATTTTATTACAAAAATTACATGTAATTCACACATAATTACATGTAATTCACACAAAAGTTAACGATTTACAGTGTTAGAAATTCTCGCCAACAAAATTACACGTAATTTTCGTAAATCGCACGTGACATTACAAATTCAAATGTGATTTTTTAAAATAATAACAGCAAACGTGAGTTTTCGAAAATTACATGTAATTTTTCGAGAATCACATGTAATTTTTTATGCGTAAATTTAAAAAAAAAAGTTTGCCGAAAGTGTATAGAAGTGCCTATCTATAGAAAGATAACTTAATTCCCGTCGCGATGGTATAATTAGTTTTTCGTAACGATTAACGGTTTGAGAGATATTTAATTTTTAAGAAATAGGATTAAAATGGGTTTTTAAATTAAATTTAAAAAGATTAATATAGATTATTAGATGAAACTTAAATGGATGGTTGAGATTGTTTCCTTCCTTCTTTTTTTGATGCATATTCTATAATGATCTCACCTCTTTAGGATTAATCTATAAATCTCTTTTTGCAAATAGATATCTGAGTACATGCATTATAAATAAGGTACTTAGTTTGAGACAAGATACTTTACATTGTGTTTTTTAGATTGATTAGAAAAAAATAAAGTAATTTAAAGTAAAGCGTTTTATCACATTTTTGTGAAAAAATACTTTATTTTTAAAATTAAAAAAATAACAATACATTTCCTTTTTTTTAGTAAAACTTAAAAACATAACTTATTCTATTTACTTTCATTTTCTTCATTAAATCTTGAGAACACAATGTTAATACATGAGGAAGATATCAGGTGTCGAGTTTATTTATTTTTTTATATATACTCATTTTAAGGCAAAAACGACGTCGTTCACTACGACCCATTTTCTTTTCCCACTAGACTACCTGCTAATGCCCACATTTTGTACTTCTGTTTCTTCTTAAATTGCCTACCCAAGTACCTGCTAAAGCCACATTTTGTACTTCTATTTCTTCTTAAAGTCAGTCTTCCATGTCTCATCCACAATTTGTCTAGAAGAAGCTACCAATTGCTTGCTCTCTCTCCCTTGTCGATCATCTACTTGTGTTCATAATATCATGTTTTTATTTACTTTGTCTGCTTACTTCTCGATTGGTTGCCACACATAGAAGGGTTTTAATGTTTGGAACATTTTAGATCATTTTCTTAATTTTTATTTATTCTTTTCACCTTATGCGTGTGTCTTTTTTCATCTTATTGTCGAACATACAATACTCACTACATCTGCATTCATCCTGTTGTTTATGCCACATAATATAGTCTTTAAATACACATTGGTTAATTGATAATTGCAACTCATTGTAGTCGTTTAGCATAGGCCACACTTCTCTAACAAATACACTTTGTGAATATACATTGGTATTCGATCATACGACCTTTACCTAATGAGGACTAAAAGCAAGTGTGTAAAACTATCATCCGACTCTCAATTAGAAATATGTCCAGAGGAGGTCTCTAAGAAACAAAAACCATAGACTGTTGTTGCATTTGCAGATGGTTGCATCATTAATGTTGACGAACGCATCTCCAACCATTCATACGGTGAGGGATCGTCTTCGGACATACAACGTCCTATGGTGGTGACTGCGAGTCCAGGGATGACTGGCAACCGCGTCGATGTATCACGACGTAAGTGTTCACTCAGTTAGCCATTTTAGTTCTGGTTCATGTATATCCTTACTAACTTATTTCCTAATACATTTCATTCATTTAGTAGAAACTAACATCTAACATTGTCTTGATTTGTCTTATGTTACAGGTATCCGTCGCTATCGCGTTCCACGTCCTGAACATATTCCATCTCGGGATTTTAGTGGACGCAAATTTCAGCACTCAAAATACAAATGCAACCTTGTGGTAGTGATGATGAGGAAAAAAAATGAGAAATCGCTACTCCATACAATCGCTTCTGAATGTCAACCCACAACATTACCAGGTATTCTAACGTCCATACCTTTTGCTCATAGAAAAAGACAATTGGTTTCTAATATAAGAACCAACTACCGCAGCGGATAAAGTTTACTACAGAAGCAACCATTCTTGAAATCAGTGCTGCCGCATGATGGTACTATAAAAAATGTTGCGCTTGCAACAAGAAAGTGACCCACAAATTCTCCTACCCGCAATGTTCCAATCACGGTCCACAACCAATATCGAACTATAGGTAAAAATATAATTATTACAACTTAATACAAAACAAGAAACTATAAACCATGGGAGGTATTGCTTAAAAGCCATCATTGATTATGAAACTTCAACAACAACCATTACCTACTTTAGCCCAAAAGCACATACCTTTCTCCCAGAATGCAATGACGTAGGTGAATGTCGTTGAAGACAAAGACACAGGTCAGATACCCGATACACTCAAACAAGTTGAAAACACCAACTACATACTTTAGAAAAGGAGCTAAACCAGATTATCCGAACTTCACCTAGATGCTACTTTCAAACCAATAACAAAGCTGCTTCTTATTTTACCAGCACCTGAAACCATGACACCCCCTCCTCCAGATATTCTCCAAAAAAAATCTTCTATGATACAAACAACAACAAAGAAATATGACCCCTCTCCATCAAATGAAGACGTCAGCCAAGAATCACAAACCAAGCCGGAAGAAACAAAAAAAAAACAAGAAAGGAACCGTTCACAGCCAAGCATCCCCGAACAAGAAACCCAGGCAACAAAACTAAGCACTCATAAATGGTTTTTTGTTCGAAACAAGCTACCTGTAGTAATATGCTAATGTATGTAAACAACTGACTCTACCACCAGGGGAAAGACATAATTCACCATTAAGGTGTACAAAACACCAATTTTGCTAAAGTATCGACTTCGCATACCACAACAGCGCACTAACTTAACCAAGAACTATAACCAAACCCGGATGCTAAATAATGACGCAAGAAACGGCTTAGAAAACAAAGGTATGCCGCAACGCGCGAGCTATTATGGTTCTTTTAACTTAAAGAGCCGAATTGACACACTGCATGTTTTGCATTCTTATTTTTTTAGCCCAAATGATCCGTTCGGATGATGGATGACACATATTAAAATGGGCTAATAAGATACTTGGAACAATCTGGATCAAATTGAGTTGAATCAAATACGTCTTTTCGAGGTAAACTAAAGAATAAAAAACTTTGTTTTCGATTTTTTGTGTCAAACTTAACATACTATTAATTAATATAATCTACTTGTTATTAAAACAAATCGTTTATGATGGTACTAAAAAGACTTATTCATCTAATACATAGTAACTTTTTTTATAAAAGGGATGTCTCTCTAACTCTAACACTTACTCCATACCACAAATTTAAGCAAGTTATTAGAAAATCTTTACCTCTTTTTTTAAGGCTCCATGAATTGCACCTTGCATGAGTCAATAAATCACAGTAAAATAATACACACCATTATTTTTTTATAAAACACACACAATCACTACTACAAAATGTGTCTTATAAACCTCCACATTTCCTTTTATAAAGGAAACGGGTCTACAAATTGTGATTGCTTATTTTTTATACTTGTCAAATAAACTATAGAAAAACATGATTCAAGAGATCCCAAAACACTTTTACTTCTATTAATCAAAGATATTTAAGGAATGAAGACAGATAACAAAGAAGACTACCACTACTAATCAGTTGTAGTCCTATTATCAACATGATAATAGTTTTACGATCAAAACATAAAAGAAATAAGATCAAACTAGGGTCACAAAGATCGAACTAGAGAGAGAGTATGTGAAAACACACAGAAAACTGTTACAAGTGAAACCCTAGTTGGTGGCTAGGGTATATTAGCCAAATAAGACCGTTGGAATCATGGGCAAAAAATGTGGGCTTTGGCTAAGACTTGGGCCGGTTGATAACTTTATCCAAGTGACAACATAAGTTCCTCACATCTATAGTTGCGTCCACAACAAGTCCAAAGTGTTAACTGTGAGAATAAAATAAACATAATAAGACCCTCATGTTCATATAGGCTATCAGATTAGGTCTAATAATTTTAACATCCCCCCTTAATCTGATAGCCCATACAAGTTAATCATACCTAGTTTTCAACCAGATTTTCATGTTGATCTGTATCTAACCCTTTTGTAAGGATATCTGAAATGTGATTTGCAGAATCCACTTTAACTATCTTAACAACACCATTCAAAAAAATTTCTCTAACAAAATGCAAGTCTATTTCCAGGTGTTTAGTTCTTTCATGAAAAACAGGGTTGGCCGCTATCTTGATAGCAGAGTTGTTGTCACAGTGAAGTATAACATGGAGCAGATTTTCACACTGCAAGTCTTTCAAGACTTTTAAACCCAAATAACTTTATTGGTTACTAGGGAAAGAGCTTTATACTCTGCCTCATAAGAAGACTTAGAGAGAGTATTTTGTTTTTTGCTTTTCTAAGAACCAGGTTTTCATTAATAAACACACAATACCGTGTCACAGATCTCCTAGTTACCACACACTTAGCCCAATCAGCATCAGAATAAGCATTAAGATTCATACCAGATGTTCTTTTTAAGTGAATGCCTAAACCTGGATAGCTCTTAAGACATCTCAATATCTAGAAAGCAATTTTGAGATGAGAGTTCAAGGGATAATGCATGAACTAGCTTAAACAATGCACAACATAAGAAATGTTAGGTCTTGTGTTAATTAAGTGATAAGCTTGCCAATGAGCTTCTGATAATCAAAAATATTATCTAGTAACGGATCATTATCAGTAGGCTCATTATATATAGCAAGCTTGGATACCAAAGGAGTCTTAGGAGGTTTACAAGCAATCATACCATACTCAGATAATAAATCAAGCACATACTTTCTTTGATTCAAGCAAACACCAGAATCAGTATCAACAACCTCAGTGCCCAAAAATACTTTCACTTGCCCAAGTCTTTAATCATGAACTTAGTTCTTAAAAAAACTTTGAACTTCTTAATCTCAACAATGTTGTTACCAGTAATAATGATATCATCAACATACACAAGCAATGCAAGAAAATATGACCATGAGACTTAGTATAAAGAGAGTAATCAAATTTACTTTAAACAAACCCATTTTCATTTACGACAGATGTGAGCTTAGCATTCCATTGCCTAGGTGCCTGTTTAAGACCATATAAAGATTTTTTAAGTCTACAAACCATGTTTTCACCCCCAGGAATATATCCTTGGTGTGGTTTCATGTACACGGTCTCATCAAGGTCACCATACAAGATAGCATTGTTAATGTCAAGCTGAAACACATGCCAAGATTGCACAATAGCTAAATTAAGAAGACATCAAATAGTAATCATCTTAACAACAGGAGCAAAGGTCTCATCATAATCTATTCCTTCCTTTTGACTAAACCCTTGAGAAACAACCATCGCCTTATATCTTTCTATTTCTCCACTAGACTTAATTTTAAGTTTCCATATCTATTTATAGCCTAGGGATTTCCTACCTTTAGGAAGCTCAACAATATCCCAAGTATCATTTTGAAGAAGGGCAGCAAGTTCAGAGTTCATAGCATCAACCCAAAGTGGGTTCTGAGATGCTTCAAAAAAACTTTTTGGTTAACTATTTTTATTAAGTTGAGTGACAAAACAAAAATTTTCTTGATTAAGCTTGGAATAACCAACAAACTTTTCAAGACCATACTTAACTTTAGAATTAACAACAAAATCATTGTAATTTTTTAGAAAAACCTAAGGTCTGGTGGACCTTCTCAAATTTTAAGTTCCCTGAGCTGAGGTATTTGGATTTTGATCCAAATTTCCTTCAAGCTCGTTGTTTTCATCAAGTGTAGCAGCCTCCTCTTCCAACCTAGCATTAGTGTCGTCACTGTTATGAGCATCATTCCCCAATTACAGTGTGTACACTATCCCCAAGGTTAGGAGAGTGGCCACCTTCATTGTCTGACCCATGGTCACTATTTAGATAACATGTTACTCCCTCATGATCATTAGGAAGCTCTGGGTTATTATAATCAAATAAGTTTCATATGTTTAAATCTTGAAAACATTTGAACTCTTATCTTTATTGGCTTTAGAAGCAGAATCTTTAAAAGGGAATATGGCCTCAAAAAATTTAACATCTATAGAAACAAGAAACTGATGTTTATCAAGACTATAAACCCTATAACCCTTTTGAGAACTAGAATAACCCATCATAACACACTTTTTAGATCTCTTAGTGAGTTTATCATGACTATTAAGAATAGCAGCATAACAAAGACAACCAAACATTCTAATATGAGACAGATTAGGGCAAGTATTGTAAATTATTTCAAAAGGAGATTTTCCATTTAGCACAAAAGAGGGCAATCGGTAAAAAGTTCGAACGAGCCGAGCCTAAACGAGCTCGAGCTCGAACCCGAGCTCGAGCCTAAGTTGCAACTCGTTTACTAAACGATCTCGAGCCCGAGCTTTACGTACAAAACTCGTTTGGGCTCACTAGCCTAAATGAGCCTAGTGTTTTATATACGAGCTCATTAACGGGCTTAATAACAAGCTTATTAACGAGCCTAATTTAAATTTATTACGAGCCGAGCTTGAGTCAATTTTTATTTATAATTTCCAAATCATATAAACGAGCCGAGCCCGAGCCTAGATAATAAGGTTCAAGCCGAGCTCGAGCTCGAGCTTTGTAAAACTTAAACGAGCCGAGCTCGAGCTCTGGCGAGCTCGAGCTCGGCTCGACTCGTTTCCACCCCTATTAAGAGGGATACCCCCTGAAAGATAAGGCATCTAGCAAAATTTAACAGATGTCTATGTTTCCTTTCAACAACACCATTTTGTTGTGGGATGTATGCACAAGATGTTTGGTGTATTATTCCTCTTTCAATACAAAATTTTGTAAAGTTTTGATTCACAAATCTGTTCCATTGTCACTTCTTAAAATCTTGACAGTTCTTTTAAATTGATTTTTAATCAGATTATAAAATATTTCAATACGTGACATGACCTCATATTTGGTTTTATAAGATACTCCCAAACAGCTCTTGTATAGTCATCCACAACAGTAAAAAAATATTTGTGACCAAAATAGTTGGCCACCTTATAAGGACCCCACAAGTCTAAATGCACAACATCACCAAGAGATTTAGTCTTATGGTCGCTTAAAGGAAAATGTTTCCTAGTTTGTTTAGCTCTTTGACATAGTTAACAAAAAACAGTTTTATCATCTTTGTCAATTTTTAAAGACTGTTTTACCACATTAAGGGCAGGGTCAGCAGGGTGGCCAAGTCTACAATGCGAATCATGCTGAGACAAAGAGCAAGAAATAACACTGTTAAAACTATTACACTTGATACCTTCAGTGTCTATGTAGTATAAACCACCACATTATTTACCAATCCCCAACACATTTTTCAGATTCAAATCCTGATTCACAAAGAAACACTTACTCTTATCAAATACAACAAAGATTTTATTATCTTTTGCCAGTTTATGAACATAGATTAAGGTAACACAATACTCAGGTATAACAAGCACATCAAATGATATCAACCCATTAGGAAGTCTAAGATTTCTTAATTTTAGATATTAAAGCCCCAGTCCCATTAAGGGTGAGCAACTTTGATCTTAAGGTGAGAAATGTCATAAGCATTATCAAGTTCTTTATGATTATTGGTCATGTGCTGGTTAGCTCTAGAATCAATTACATTCCCATTAAAGTTCATACCAGTCTTAGCACTAGTGTTGGAACAATAAAACTTGTTAAAATTTTCATGGAAAATTTTGCTAGAATTAAAGTATGTATCCGCCATATTGACCTGCACATTCTTTCCAGTCCCATTCTTATCGTTAATAAGATAGAGTAAAGTAGTCATTTGTTCATCAGAAAAGCCAGTAACACAAGTAAAACCAATAGAGTTATTAGACACATTTTTTCCCTTTAAAATTTTGACCAGGTTTTTTCTTCCCAAAATCACAGGGTACCTAATGATCTTAAAGCACATATCAATGGTGTGACCATTGTACCCAAAGTTCTCACAAACCAACTCAGCATTAGAGGTAAAATTAGGTCTAGTAGCATTCTGATTGTTAGGTCTAAATCCAGTAGTGTTATTGGTAGGTGTGAAATTGTTGGTGATAGGTCTTAACACATTAGCATTAGGGTTCTGATTTCTCTGAAAATTGTTTTTAGTGGGCCCATTAGACAAGAAGGCAGAAGTCTGGGCTTTATGGGAGGACCCAAAACTACTCCAAGATGCCATTATGTGACACTCCTTACTAGAGATAATGGCATAGACTCCCTTCACATCAGGGAGATTCTCTCTAGACAATATAGAACTCCTAATACTCATGTAAGAGTTATCAAGACCCGTAAAAAATTGCATCAATTTCAATAGTTGATTATGCTTTTTAAACTCATTAGAAGCGGTGCACACACAGTTAGGTAATTCAATCATGCCATCATATTGTTTCCACAAAGCATTCAACTTATGATAATAATCAGATAGGTTAGAGCTATTTTGTTTCAAGGTGTTAATCTTGTGATGTAATTAAAGATAACATAACCATCAACCTTATGATTTGTCTCTTTTAATTCTTTTCAAACATGTTTGACCTTTTTTGAAAAAATCTATCCAAGGAACAACTCATCAGATATAGAATTAAGAATCCACCCAAAAACCACTGCATTAACTATGTCCCATTGTTTTCCCAAAACTTCATTAGTTAAAGACCTTTTGCAAGTACCATCAATAAAACCAGTTTTATTTTTTACTTCCAAAGCTAACAACATAGCATTAGCCAAAACTTGATAATTTTCAGTTCCTTTTAATTTGACTGACACAACAGTTAACAATGCCGAGTCATCAGGGTGTTAATGCAAAGGCTCACATCTAGCTTATTGATGAGTGTAACTGGATCAGTCACACTCTCAGTATCAGATTCACCATGAGACATGGTGAAGGTCAATGCCAAGGCCAAAGTTGAGGGTCCAAATAAAGGGTAGAAATAAATAAACAACCAACAACCCCAACAAGAACAATAAAAAACAGACAATCAACAACAAATAAAAAAGCACTTAGCAAATAAAGAGAGTGATAATAGGTGTTACATTGTACGCAAACAAGCACAATCGAACTATTACTCCTATATTCACTTAAGGGGTGTTTGTTTTAGCTTATATAGTGGGCTTATAAGCTTATTAGCTTATATAAGCTTATAAGCTGAAACTAATTGTTTGGTTAAGCTTATATAAATAGGCTTATAAGCTTATATATAAGAGTTTTGGTAAGCCAAAATTTATGGTTTTTATAACAAAAGATGGGCTTATATAACAATAATGTATAAAAAGACATTAATGCCTACATTTAATAATCACGTCATTTAATATTCATGTAGTAGTATTTTTTTTGTCATTTTACCTTATTAATTTTGATAAACTAAACCAAACACTAAACATGAGCTTATAAACTTATAATATATAAGTCATAAATGGCTTATATAATATAAACGTAAACCAAACTCATAACCTTAACTAAACACCCCTTAGTCTAGGAAGTAACAGAACCTCCAACGAACAAACCTTAACTTTTTTATATTTAATTTTTAAGTTTATTTTGTAAGATATTTAACTAGTTATAAGACCCGTACACGCACGGGTTTTAGTTTATTTTTTCAATATGTATTTACTAAAAGTAATAATTATTATTATACAAATAAGGGCCAATAAAGTCTCCAGGCAAGTATACTCATAGACTTGTGAACGAAATATGAATTTGAAAGTTTTGTCTCAAAGAGTGTGTGGGAGTTCTTCGAATGTAGAAGGGATACATCAAAACTTGGGCCACTACCTTAACTGGGTCAAGTAGCATACCAGATTCAACTGATATGCGAGCTACATAGACGTTGGTGTGGCAAACCAGCAAACTAAAAAACTGGCGGAAATCAAACCGGCACGTTTTGAATGATTCCAGAACGTACCCCACACGTCCATCTTGCCACCTCTAATGTACGTTTAATGCATCATACGGTATAAAGATCGATTAGCAATTAAGATGCTTGATTCAAACCTTAACAATATCTATTAACTTAACTGTTGATGTTGAAAGTCCTAGACTCCCACATGTAACCTGTAAATTACAGATAAAATGTCATATACCAAAATTAACAGCTATACTTGTGCACATGCGTTGATTATCTTCACAAACATCATACTGTACCAACATACTGATTTTTTAAGTGGTGCTAATCATGTGTTAAGTAGAAACACAATTTATTATCAATCCAAGTATTATAATTATATTATTAATAACTTCATTTTTCTTCTAAGAATGGTTCAACATTTTAACACTCCAAATGTGCCGTCCTGGAATCACTGTATTCATTGTCACTAATATCACTATATGAAGATATCACCTTCAACGTAATGCTATACTTGCATACTTAAGCAACAAAATCGACCACACAAAAGACAAATATCATTCCCCCTTTAGTGCAAACCTCTATTGTCAATCGGCCTAGTCTAATGCAACATTTTCCTGGAAATAAGCCAATAACAAAGACATGCATAGAAGGTAAGATTTTACGATGTGTATAACACCTAAAATTTGAAAGTGCAAATGGATTGTTAATTTGTTATACCATTTCTAAGAATTATTAGTAACTATAGTACTATACATTCCTAGAGTAGAGACAGTAAGTTAAAACTATAAACACACAAAAATCATACTAACCAATTACAATCGTAAATTTTATGTCCCTAGCTTTTCCTAACCAAATGAAGTACAAATCTAGCTCGTCTAATTATGACATTACGCCTTTCCTTTAACAACCTATTTCACAAAGGACTTGCCTCCTAACAAAAGAGAGCCGATATTGAATGCAAATAAGTGCTCGTTTTCATTTTTTATATGTAACTCATTTAGCATATTCAAATATTGTCTGCGCAAGTCAATTTCATATAACAACAAATGGTACAATGAAATTATTATAAACTTGGAACCAGAACATAAGAAATAATATTATTCTGAAACTTTAAAAAGTTAGTCACCTGCTTAAAGAGAGAGCGAGCAGATAACAAAAAGAAAAGATCGACACTCAGAAATATGTGGAGAGCTTAGCCAAAGATTACTGGATAAAGTCCAAGTTTCAAGCGATGTGCACTGAAATTTATAATGCCGATTGGATCTCTCCTGCGTTTAAAGTTTAAACATTAATATCAAAAATAAAATCGAATAATCTTAGTCACAGTAAACAACAATCAGTTCAGGAACAAAATAGATATGCCTGCAAATTAGAGTATAAAGTGAAGAATCAGAACTTAGACGAACACAAATATAATGATCACCTGACAGATTTGCGAGACTTAAACTTCCTCAAACACAATCTTGAGTCATCTCGATCTACAACAAAGGGCAAATACACCACATAGGCGTATTGCAGGTCACCTGATATATATGAAAATCTAAAATATGTCATAATCATATTTGACTAAAGTGGGTTTTATATGAACTTCTCAAGAATGAATATAGCAATTTACATCAATGTGCATTAATTAGAGGGTTAACAACCGCAAAGAAGTATATTACTAAGCAAAAAGCTTTGTTCCATATGGAACGGGTCAAATGGTGAATATGTAAAATGAACTGAAAGTAAAAAACAATTATTAAAACGTTTTGGATTGTGTAAATTCGCTTATAAACTTTATTGGTCAAGTTGAAGACACAATCATTTTGTCACATTAAGTTTAACATGATACTACCAAAACAACAAATGACCGCTCTGTTTTAAAAATTGCACAAGACCATTATGCTAAGATAACTTTTACAAAAAATTCCCCATAATATTAGACCAATTTTAACAAATAGAAACATAATGAAAAACTTACAACATCAGCAACCATCCTTAGATGTCGCTTAGTATCGAGATTATGTCCACTATTATTGAACAACTTTGGACGCAATATCATAAGGAAAAAGGCTAAAAAGTGAACCAAAGACTATTTTAGTGCATACATCATCCTAAATCGTATTATTCAAAGTTTTAGAATATTTTACAAACAACTATGCCCAATCTTGCTGGAGCAGGGTATTTGGGAGGTATGATGTATACAGTCACATCCCTACCTGAGGGTAAAGGGACGACTTCCAAAAAGACCTACGACAAGCATATTTTATTAACATAATCATATTTACAATTGAAAGTTAAAGGGGACTATGCATAAAACTGGGCAAAAAGGTAGTTATAGAACAACGCAACCAGGCCTGTTTTAGCTTAAAACTATATTTAAAAATGTGTTACCTTTATTTTGAGACATTTTCAAGGCCTCGTGTGAGATATCACGATAAGCCATTGAATGTTCAAACAACTTTGCATGTTTAATCTTAAAACATTGACATCTAATTTCATAAACTGGATTGCAGAGTTTGGGAAGCATTGAACCTACAAAAACAACTGTAAAAAGGATGCTTTTGCAAGAGGGCCGTCAGACGAGTCCTTCCAGATTATCATTACCAAGCACTACACAAAACACTAATATTGCAAGATAAAGAACTGGTGCTAAACTTGTAAAAAATACAATGAAAAACATGTTACCTTGCAATAACCCAACAATTAAGTATTGGAAATATAGTAAGAAATAGCAGATGATAGAGATGCCACCGTTCTACTTATATAGTTATAAAACATTCTAAACTTTTATAACTGTCATTGAGCTTTGATTGTGGAAGATAATTATTATAGCAAGTGTACGCTAATATAGTGAAAATTCACTGTAATAATACATATATATTATGAGAATACCAAGATTTTTTGGTCCAACCTGCTCAAATAATACGATAGAGGTTGCCAGTCCAAATTTTTAAAAAGTTAAACTGATGCTCTAATCTTGATTATCCATTATTCTGACATGATACACGTTTTGAAGAAAGTTTTATCCGTTGTTAGTTTTTGGTGAATTGTTTCATAGAATAATCCCCTTTTGTATTGCTTTATCGAAGTTCATTGAACGTTTAACTTGATGTTAGTAACTTAATATCTCAAACATGTATTAAACGCACAGTTGTAATGAAATAAGTAAAGTGACATTAGGATTTTTAGGAAAATCACCTTCTTTTCATTAAGTTTTCCCTTCTGTAGCTGTCATCGGTCGTTCTAAGGTGGTTAAGGTGGTTTCACAACTTGCAACCATACTGCATGCCCCAGTACTATCATTTACTGCTCTCGACCTCGTACTTTCACCTTTCCATTACCCATACTCTCTCCAAACAGCCTTGAATGATGCTGCCAGTGCTACAATTCCAGCTGCTGATGGCAACGCTGACGGTAATTACCCTAGAGCGAGTTTGATTGTTCGTCAGGACGCTTTATCTGTGCATCCTGGCTGGCTGCAGACATGAACATATAATAATCAGAAAACCATCATTGAACAACTTTGGAAGCCAATATCATACGCTAAAACACAAAATGATAAAACAAAATTCCTTTATAAAGGCTTATTTCAGTTTAAAACACAAAAGGCTAAAAACAAAATACCTTTAAACTATTTCATATCTAAGGTGTTTGTCAATCAAAGACCATCCAAATCCTAAAATGTACTTCCTAAACAGTAGATATACCATATACGTGTTTCAAGGTTTCTAATTTTCCCGACTACTAATTCATTCCCATTTTTGTCTTACAGCTAACTTCCACTAACAAAATTTTGAACAACGTCAGTAAACATACTGCTAATTGAATCACCATTTTTTTCTCTTTTTGTCATCAAACACCATAGATCTGATTACATAAAGTGTGTTAACTAAAGACTAAAGATTTCCTTAACGCCTCTCTAACCAAATGTCTATGATGCTGCTTGATACACCATAAATAAATAACTAAGAATTGAGGTGTTGAGCATTTGTGTTTTCCTATCAAAATATATAGAGCCATCGCCAAAGTGACTTAAATTTTCTGGGCATAAGTTTATACTAACTAGAGGACTACCATCAGTTCCTCAAAAATCGGGTTTTTTGGACCCATGATGCCAAAGCTTCACATAATGAATACATATACTTTGCGTTTATAGGTTCCTTGGTCGACCTCACACTTGGAGAATTCAAACCAGCATGTTATGCTATCCTTTTTCTTTCTTTGTGCTCGGTCTGGGTGAAAGCTTAGTAGAGCTCATGTATAAGGTGCCTGAAAAACAGTCACAAAGTAGCAAGGTAATGGTCATTTTTTTTCTTTCGATAGGGCAATATTATATACTAAACTAATTTTCTTTATACTACATACCGTGGTTCTCATCTTGACATTCTAATATGCATCGTTTTAAGCGAGAGAGATCAATATCCAATATTTGGCCAGCACAAGCACAACAAAAAGTTTACCTACACGGTTTTCCAAAGACCCATTTCATCAGCCAATATATATCGGATAATAAATGGACAACATCGATGTTACATGCCTAATTTTTGAGGATTGAATCAAAATTGAGAATACAATTTCATTAACTTCATATTGTATTACAGGTAAACTCATACTGTATCTACAACCAATTATGGGTAAACTGTTACTGTATCTACACTCAATTTATAGGGAATAATTTGGTACGAATTTTTCTAAATCAAACCACGAAAAAAAATGACTTGATTACGAAAAAATATATCAAAAAATCAAATCAATGATAAATTAATAACATGATAGAACATTGAACAACATACCTTAAATATATTAACTGAAAAATTACCTTTATGATGTTGAATATTTTTGTTCTTCAATTAGTTTAGTTCACAATTTATGGAATTGGAAGGTCGGGTAAAGGGTTATGGTTTTTTGAAAAGATTTAGTTTACGGTTTTGGATTGTATTGGAACTGTAAGTTGTAAGTTTGCAATTTAAATTAATCTGAATTAAGTTTTGTAACTGATAAATAGAACTGACCTCCTTTGTGACGATGTGATCAAAATGTTCAGACGGATGATGGATGATGTTTACTGTTATGGTGGTTTGGTAAGTTTCTGGGGATAAAAAAATTCAGGCGACGATGTAGACGGATGGTTGACTTTGTTTTTGGTGCAACCCCTAAAGTTTTAACATTTTTCAACTTGCTTTTCTGAAAGTTTTTTTCTTTAAGTTTTGACACTTATATTTTTAACCCGAATTTTAACTTTCACTTAACAATAAGTACGAAAATTAGACAATTCTTACTAAACTAAGGAACACTTGTACTTTTAAAAGGAATAAATAAAATAATTATTTCCTACTAAGAAAAGAATCTCTAAAAAAAGTCCATACTTTTAGTTTTACTTTATAAAGAAAAAGATTTTTAAAAAATAATTATTTTTTTCCATAAAAAAGTATGATTGTAATTGGTTGAAACTTATCCTCAATTAAAAAAATAAGGTCAACGGAACCTTAACCATGTAACCAAACACCCAACCGACAAATACCTTACCTCAAAATCTCATCCCAACAACAAAAAAACACAGACAATAAAAAAAAAACACAAAAATGGAGTTCACAAGAATAAGCACAAAATCAGACCATTCAGACATCGATCTAGAACAAGGAACAGACGCGTTATACCCAGGAATCAGCCATGGTGAAAACATCCTTCGATGGGGTTTCATTCGTAAAGTTTACGGGATTCTTGCTGCTCAGATGGTCTTGACTACCCTTGTTTCATTTGCCACTGTTTTGTATGCTCCGGTTAATGAGATGCTCAGAGGGAATTCTGGGTTGTTGCTGTTTATGGTCTTCTTGCCTTTTATATGTATGATCCATCAATTACCCTTTTAATAATTTATGTAGTTTTTGTGTATGTGGTGTAGATCTGTGTAATTGTTATGGATCTGTAGTTCTAGCTTACAACTTATAAGACCCAATTATTTTAAGATCTATGGACTTATTTTGTGACTTAGGTGGTGCTTGTTTCGGCTTATATGTGGGCTTATGAGCTTATTTGAATTCGGGTTATATTCCGTAAGCCTTATTTTTTCCGGCTTATTTTTCGAGACTTTTATATGAGTTTATCATATGATGATAAACTTATGTAGGCCCAAAGTCTCGAAATAAAGCCGAAAAATCGGGGCTTATGAAATATTAACCGAAATCAGATATGCTCATTAGTCTACATATAAGCTTAAACAGACACCCGCATAGTGGGTTATTTCGTTTGCCACGACTTTATATGCTCCAGTTAATGAGACGTTGAGAGGGAATTCTGGGTGGTTGTTTATGGTCTTCTTGCCTTTTATATGTATGGTCCATCAATTACCCTTTTTGAATTTTGTGTATATGATTTAGATCTGTGTAATTGGTGTGGATCTGTAGTTATAGTTGTCCTTTAGAATATGAAATTCTAGCTTATAGCTTCTAAGACCCAGTTTTCCGGCTTATTTTGAGATCTGTAGGCTTATTGTGTGGCTTATTTGGCCTCGGATGCTTGTTTCGGCTTATATAGCCCGTTTATGACTTATGGTTTATTTGGTTTTGTGCTTATGTTTCATAAGCTCGCTTTTTGTGGCTTATTTTGAAACTTTATATAAGTTCATTATTACATAATGAACTTCTATAAGCTGAAAAGTTTCAAAATAAGCTACAAAAAGCGAGCTTATGAAACATAAGCCCAAAACCAAATAAGCCATAAGCCAGCTATATAAGCCGAAACAAACACCCGGCAGCTAAAAGTTTTTCGCCACTGTTTTATATGCTCTGGTTAATGAGATGCTCAGAGGGAATTCTGGGTTGTTGCTGTTTATGGTCTTCTTGCCTTTCATATGTATGATCCATCAATTAGCCTTTTCAAATTATGTAGCTTTTTGTGTATATAGTGTAGATCTGTGTAATTGCTATGGATCTGTAGTTCTAGACTTCTAGCTTACAACTTATAAGACCCAATTATTTTAAGATCTATGGGCTTATTTTGTGACTTAGGTGATGCTTGTTTTGGCTTATATGTGGGCTTACGAGCTTATTTGACTTCTGGTTATATTCCGTAAGCCTTATTTTTTTCCGGCTTATTTCGAGACTTTTATATGAGTTTATCATATGATGATAAACTTATGTAGGCCCAAAGTCTCGAAATAAAGCTGAAAAATTGGGGCTTATGAAATATTAACCGAAATCAGATATGCTCATTAGTCTACATATAAGCTTAAACAGACACCCGCATAGTGGGTTATTTCGTTTGCCACGGCTTTATATGCTCCAGTTAATGAGACGTTGAGAGGGAATTCTGGGTGGTTGTTTATGGTCTTCTTGCCTTTTATATGCATGATCCATCAATTACCCTTTTCATAATTTATTTAGTTTTTGTGTATGTGGTATAGATCTGTGTGATTGGTGTGGATCTGTGTTTGTTTAAGCTTATTTGATTTTGGCTTGTATCTCATAAGCCTTGTTTTTTCCGGCTTATCTTGAGACTTTTATATGAGTTTATCATATCATAATAAACTTATATAGGCCCGAAGTGTCGAAATAAGCCGAAAAATTGGGGCTTATGAAATATAAGCCAAAATCAAATAAGCTCATAAGCCCACAAATAAAACAAACACCTGCATAGTGTTAGTTTGTGTGCCACGGATTAATATGCTCCGGTTAATGAGACATTGAGAGGGAATTCTGGGTGGTTGTTGTTTATGGTTTTCTTGCCTTTCATATGTATGATCCATCAATACCCTTCTGAAATTATGTAGCTTTTGTGTATATGGTGTAGATCTGTTGATAATTAGTGTTGGTTGGTATGTTTTATGTGTTGATCTGGTCTTAGTGTTGGCTTTTTTGGTTTATTTGGCCTAGGGTGCTTGCTTCGCTTTATTATAGCCTGTTTATGGCTCATTTGGTTTTCAGCTTATGTTTCATAAGCTGGCTTTTTGTGGCTTATTTTGAAACTTCATATAAGTTCATTATTACATAATGAACTTATATAGTCCGAAAAGCTTCAAATTAAGCCATGAAAAGTGAGCTTATGAGACATAAGCACAAAACCAAATAAGCCATAAGCAGGCTGTATAAGGCGAAACAAACACTTAGCGACTAAAAGTTTTTTGGGACTGTTTTATATGCTTCGGTTGATGAGATGCTACGTTGGAATTCTGGGCTGTTGTTGTTTATGGTCTTCTTGCCTTTTATATGTATGATTTGTCAATACCCTTATAGAATTTTCTGTATATGATTTAGATCTGTGTAATTGCTATGGATCTGTGTAACATGAAATTATAGCTTATAAGACCCAGTTTTGCGACTTATTTTAAGATCTACGGGTGTTTGTTTCGGCTTATATGTGGGCTTATTTGACTTCAGGTTATATTTCATAAGCCTTATTTTTTCCAGTGTATTTTGAGACTTTTATATGAGTTTATCAAATCGCGATAAACTTATATAGGCTCAAAGTCTCGAAATAAGCCGAAAAATTGGGGCTTATGAAATATAACCCAAAATCAAATAAGCTCATAAACCCACAAATAAGCTTAAACAAACACCCCCTAGAAGTGTCCTCTATTAAAAGTAGATAGGGAAGTTTGGTCGGGTTTACTATAATTATCTAGTTTTTTGTCTATGTGATGTAGATATGTGTAATTGTTGCAGATCTGTAGTTATAGTTAACCTATGAATATGACATTCTAGCTTATAGCTTATTTGACTGTAGGCTTATTGTGTGAAAATACTAGCTTATAAGACCAATTTTTCGGCTTATTTTGAGATATATGGGCTTATTGTGTGACTTGTCAGTTGTCACTTTTTTGAGTTGTGTGTATCATCGTCAGGAGCGGACTATTCAATGACTAACTTTCTGAATTTCGATTATTTTGTGTCTCGGTTCCCATAAATATTTGATTCGATACCAAAACTATGTCAATCGATACGCAGATCAATTGAAATTCAAAAAGTTGTTATTAAATAGTCGGATCCTAACGATGGTACACACACCTCAAAAAGTTGACAAGAGACAATTAGCTCTTCTGAGATCTTTGGGCTTCTAAGTTTGCTTATGTTGGGACGTATATCATACATTGTCTCAGCCGGTGACATCTCATAACTTGTTGAAAACCCTTCAAAACCCGAGAAAATCAACTAAACCAGGACCATTCAGTCTGGTCTTCGGTTCATTGTTTTAGTGTGTCTCGTCTTTAGTCTGATCCGGTTTTGGTCCCAAGCACACATCTAGTAGAATTTAGTTATGAAATGGATTAAGTTGATTATTAGTGGTTATGTGCTACAATGGAAGCGATTCAGATGATACAAAAATAGAATTCTAATGAGATTGATCAGCAATTGTTTATGCACTTTAGTGTAGGAAATGCGTGGATTAAAAAGATATATGATTTACTGATTCTTTGTAGCTAAATTCACTGACTTTACTCTATTGTGTGATGATAAGCTTAATTGGAAATAGCTTTGTAGTGTAGGAGCTTATGCTATCATGGCTTTTACTTGATGATATTTAGCTCTTCCTCTGGTTAACCCTGACACTAAGATTCAATGGTCAAAGCGTAACAGGGCCCAATTAAGACAAGGCATGTTCGTTAAAGGACCTTTATTCTGTCGATAACTATCATCAGTCTGACTCGGTCAAACCACATAGCCAAATAGGAGCTGACTAGGACTTGGTCAAGAATAGGAGCATGTGCAACGCAAGGTTTACAAAAGACTTATTACTATTAGAAAAAGTCATTTGAATGACTTTATTGTGATAAAAGCTTTTCTAATGACTTTTTCTATAATAGCTTGGTGAATGTCAAGCGTTTGACAACAATTTTCGCAAGTTCTTTTGAAAAGCTTTTTTTGCATTGGAGGAGAATATTAAAGATGACTCGTTGAAGATAGAATTTAGTACTAGTAGAAAATTGATTCTGTTCTCAAAGACTTGGTTGCATTGTGGATGCTTTAGTGAAAGGTTACACGGTTTTAGCCCATGCTCATCGGTCAGAATAAAAAAAGAAGTCGGAATCGACAAACAATCATCAATCTAAATGAAGAGTATAGATTGTTGTAGTCGAGGGAGTTGTACATGTGTCTTTGGTTTGGGGGTTCTTAAACTTTAATTTGGATTTTGAACTTTGTTTTCTATATTCATGATATTCGGAACCGTAGTCAGATTCATGCCATATACTTAGTTGAAGTGAATTACCATTTGATCACTTTTAGAATCTTTAAGCGTGATTGTTGAGGATCTTATTCAGTTATGCAATTCCGTTTTCCAATTTTTATTAAAAAATTTAGGTGCTTAATAGTTTGATAACGTAATTTTGCAGTGTTGTGGCCATTGCATGTATACCAACAAAAGCACCCACTCAACTTCGTCTTCCTAGGACTCTTTACAGCATCTCTGAGTCTCACTGTGGGCGTAACCTGTGCCAACACAGATGGTTCGCATTCTTGATTTCATCTCTTAATGTTAATAAACATGATTCTTTGGTTGACATATATCCAAATTAATCATACAGGAAAGATCGTGCTCGAAGCTTTGATCTTAACCTCAGCGGTGGTTATTTCTCTTACTGCCTACACTTTCTGGGCATCGAAGAAGGGCAAGGACTTTAGCTTCTTGGGACCAATTTTGTTCACCAGTCTTGTCATTCTCCTCGTGACTAGCTTTATGCAGGTGCGATATCTCTCTGTTTCTTTTTCTCGCACACACACTCACAAGTACATATATAATGCAGAATTTATTGAAATTTTGGCTTTTAGTATGCATTTGAAGCCTGTGTGAGTTAGTCTAACGGTCAATGCAAAACCTTATTCCACATGGTACTTAAAACAATTGAAAACGCCTAGTGATATAGGTGACCGTTTCAGTCCATATATATGGAAACGGGTCAAATAGGGCTGTATTTTATCCGATAACATGTGAAACATAGAAGACTTACTGTAGTTGAATTGGGCAGAATTGTTACAGTAAAAATTTTTTAGCCGTCTTAGTGAAAGAATGAATAGATAGTCTTATTATATCTGAAACTTCAGCTAAAGGACAAAACGTGTTGTTGGATGGGCTGCTCTTGAGGCGCTTGACCAGCATATACATTTGCCTAGGTTGACCTGAACGATGTCGAACAACGTGTCTGATCCACCTTTTTTTATGCGTTTATGCTTATTTATCGAGGCTGTATAGGCAATAGGGCGAACCCTTTGGTGTTCAGTATACAATTAGTTCTCCCAAATCTAGAAATTATATAACGCGTGCTCATTTGAGCTGATTTATGTTACATTTGTTGTGCAGATGGTCTTCCCTCTTGGACCTACATCAAACGCCATCATTGGTGGATTTGGTGCAGTGATATTCTCTGGGTACATAATCTACGATACTGAAAACTTGATCAAGCGATTCACTTATGATGAATACATCTGGGCATCAGTCACTCTTTATCTTGACATATTGAACCTCTTCCTTACGATACTAAGGATGCTTAATAGAGGAGACAATTAGGCATCATGATGGTGTATGCCAAGACGAGTTTGCTGGAATAACTCAATGATCGCTTGATCATCATCTATCTTTTACAGTATTAAACTTTAAGAGGCTACATTTTGGGTATATTATGATACATGGGTACATTTTACTATTAACTTGTAAGTATTGTAACCGAACTATTTTGTGTGATATAGTTCTGTTTTGCATTCAAGAAATGGAAGTTAATGATTGCTAGTGTCTATAATGCTAGAAAGTAAAATTTGTCATCAAATATGAGAGATGAAGGTATAGAAGGCGTGTACGAGCGTTTTGAGGCAGCTATCGGTTAGCGTTTTGCATAAAATGCTTATTTGGAAACAAGCAACTAGCACTCCTGCTTTTTTTAAAAGCTCCAAATCATATGCTATTCTGTAGTAGCATTTGCTCTTTAAACTTTCCGCTACTGTTTTCTTTTGCTACCGCTTATTGATGCCATTATCTTTGCCGAACTATTTACATATTTGCAGCATGTCCATCTATATTGGCATAGCTAATAAGTAATACTGTAAAGGGTTAAGAGCACACGATGCAAGGACTTAAAATATGTTAAAAATAGCTAAGCTTTCCAAAAACAGCTAGGTTTTGTAGTGAAAAAGGTTTTTCGAAGAAGTGAGATTTTTCGGTAGGTGTTTTTGGTTTTCAGTGGACGAAAAAAAGGCGAGGGTAGTAGCTATTCTGTATCGTATAGCACAGATGTCGACATGTTACGTATGGTATCTATCGAGGGGCCGGGTTGGGGATAGTCGATCGTTTGGTTTCACACGTTCCGTAAACCTGGAGATCGAGGGAAAATAATAAATTACCAAAATGTATTCTTTATATTATCTATATTGACGTTGAATAATTAGATCAGATCTCAGGCATTCATACAAGTATACTCCATTTGACTCTGAGGCATGCTCTATAATCAGTTCCATCAATTATAATAAACCTTAGTTTAGTGAAGCAATTATGTTTTAATGATCATTAATGTTGTCACTGTGCAGATTAAGCAAAAAAGTGTCCAACCAGCCTTACTAAGTGAGCAGACTCCAATCAGAAGAAAATGAATCCGAATGGACCGAATCTACCATGTCTAGATCTACTTACAGGTGATTGTTGGATGCTATATTTTCATTTTCATTTTACTAGCTTTTTGTTCCTTATTTCATGTGTATCACGTAAGAAATTTAATATAAAACGAAGATTAGAAGATTATATAAAAATGTATAGAAGTGTAAATGAGTCCAGCAGCTCGTGAAAAGTTGGAGATCGGATCGGTAGAAAGTTTGAACGAGCCGATCCTAAATAAGCTCGAGTCTAATTAAGTTGCAGCTCGTTTATTAAACAAGCTCGAGCCCGATCTTTACGTACAAAGCTCGCGAGCCTAATGTTTTATACTTTATTTACGACCTTATTAACGAGCTCAACAACAAGCTAATTAACCAGCCCGAGCCGAGCTCGAGCCAAACTTTTATTTTGCATTGCCGAATCGTATAAATGAGCCGAGCTCGAGCTCAAATAATAAGGCTTGAAACGAGCTGGGCTTGAGCTCCGGCGGGCTCGGCTCGGCTTGGCTCGTTTCCACCGCTAAATTTTTCATTTTCTTCTGAATATATACTAACTATCTGCATTGGAATTACTTAATTAAAGGACCTAGAGAAGATTACATAAGAATTGCTATTCCTCTACATCAAGCAGCCGTTAGTGGTTCTTGGGAAACTGCTAAAATCATTCTTGATGAGAGACCCGAGTTAGTAAGGTACGGTATCACTGAAAATTGGGACACAGCACTCCATGTTGCGACTGCGTCATGGGCAAGCAAAACCAAACAGATGGATACGTTTGTGGAACATCTTGTGGACTTTATGGATAAGGAAGATCTGGCGCTAGAGAATAAAAGACACGAGACCGCTCTCTATTTAGCAGCTACAGCGGGAAGCATTGACACAGTAAAAATTTATTGTGGAAAAGAGCAAGGACTTGCTGACAATCCGTGGTGGTAGAGGATACCTTAGGCCACTGTATATGGCTGCCTCGTTTGGGAGACATGGCGTAGTAAGGTATATGTATGATAAATCTAGCGAGTTGCTTGATGATGGGTGGACACCCAGTGATCGAAGTTTCCTTCTTGAGAAATGTGTCGAAGCTGATATGTTTGGTAAGTATCTATGTATCAGGTAGTAAAACATACAAAGCTAGCTTTTTCTTGTTCCTAGTTGTTCTAGGAAGAGAAATGATTGGTTCAATTCCTCACAAGCGACCAATATCATGTTTCATTATGCATATGGTCAGACCTGCCATTTATTTCGTATTCAAAATCTTTTTGGAGAAAACAGAACTCTATTTCTGTACACTTTTTTTCTCAAAACTAATCCTATATTTGGAATTTGTCCCAAATTTTGAGTGCTCTTTGGGGATGCAAACATATTTAGCTAGATACTATGATATGGTAAATCGTCACTTCGGCTAATCCATCTTAACAATCTTTACGCTTTCTTGGTTCTTTATTGTTATTGCTTATGTTATAACATATTCCTCCAGTAACTGATTGTTGAATCCTTTTTAGATGTCGCAATACAGATCCTGCACAAGCACCCAGACCTTGGTATAGTGGAAGTCTACTTGGACTTCTAGCTCGAAAACCAAATGCATCTTTGAAACAGAAGCTAACACCATTGAGGGAGACATATTCAAGTCGGGTGAACATCTCTGATTCTTGTAGTTTATCACACATCATCCGTATCAACATAGTTATCCACTCCTGATTTGTGATGATTTTGAGATCCAATCTACTAACTGTTGATCATACAGCGTATATATGCGCACAGGGACGAAGCCTGAAAGAAATATGACCGGGTGCACAAAATTTTTAAACCGTAATATAACATATTTAAAAACTGAATTAAAACGAAGGGTGGAAATCCATAGGGGTCACGGGCACCCGCGGGAACCTCCCTAGCTCCGTCCCTGTATGCGCATACATGTTGTATGTTGTGTGTTTGTGCGTATTTATATTAGTTTTATATTGCATAAAAGGAGGCGTGCAGATGTATGCTGGTTTTATCTCTGTTTCTAAGATTCATCATCGATGTGATATAGCAGAAATATTCGAGTCATAGTCCTAGATTACTACTGATAGTACTGTTTATAAATTATCAAGTGAATTAGTAGAATCCAGTTCCATCCCTCATTATTTTTAATTTCTGATTGTTGGTGGCAGTTTTTTCAATTTTTGGCTTAAAGCCCAGGGTTCTTGAAAAGGAAAGTGAAGCATTGGTACTACTAAGACTCATTTGGGAAGATATTGCGAAAAGGCCTAAGAATGAAATTGATTTCATACTCAGAGGGCCTTCAGATTCGGTTAAGCCGGACAGCAAGTCAGTGTCTGAATTTGTCGTTCAAGGCATACAACTACAAAAACTCATCACTGAATATTGTCACGGTATGCTTGTTGAAACCCAAAACATAGTCGAAAGCCAACCAACAAGCTCGATTAAGCAAAACACCGATCCATCTTCTGGAAATGCAGATCGAGCTCTCCAACTTGAAAACCTCATCTCAGAACATCTTGTGAAGTTGCATCTTGAAACTCAGAACATAATCAAGCAAGACAACAAGCCAGTGTCTGGTAAGGGAGATCAGATGGTTCCTCAACTACAAAAGCTCATTTGTGAACATGTTGCAAACACGCATAAAAAAACCCAGTGGATAATCGACAAATCTTGGACGCATGATAAAGTTCCGCAACTTCAAAAATTCATTGTTGAAAATATTGAGAACATGAAAAAAGAAACCGATAGAATAATCAGAGAGCTTAGCTTCCTGCAAAGAGTGCAAAGAAAACATACTCTTCTCGCTTAGAATTTATTGCTGCCGAAATGGGCAATAGTAGATTTATAATAGAGCTCATACGTCTATACCCGGATGTCATATGGAAGGTAAATGATGAAAATCAAACTATATTTCACATTGCTGCCAAATATCGTCACGAGGTTATCTACAGCCTAATGCACGAAATAGGCACAATGAAGGGTTTTGTAACTCCCCTCACTGACCAACATGGTAACAATATTCTGCATTTAGTTGGGATGATTGTGAATAAGAAGGGACTAGAAGATGTGTCGATAACTGCTTTACATATGCAACGAGAACTATTATGGTTCAAGGTACACATATTCCAGTTTAAGGTTCCAGGATCCTTGAGTCGTATAAGCCAATATTATTGTCGATTAACTGTTCTGGTCTGTTTTGCAGGAAGTGGAGTCTATGATCCCGTCTTCACTTAGAGAACAAAGGAACTCAGATGGATTTACACCACTTGAGTTATTCAGAAAGGAACACAAAGATATGGTCACACAAGCTGAGAGATGGATGAAAGAAATTGCTACTCAGTGTATTGTTGTAGGAGCGCTTGTTGCCACCATGGTATTTGCTGCAGCTTTTACTATTCCTGGTGGATATGATCAAAATGGTATTCCTATCTTTCACTCGAAAACAACTTTTAAGGTTTTCGTTGTGGCGGATGGCATTTCTCTATTCTTATCCTCAGCTTCAGTTCTCTACATGTTCTTATCCCTATTCACCTCTCGTTATACTATCAGAGATTTCTTGGAAATACTGCCCAGAAAGTTGATGGTGGGTCTATCATTTCTATTTCTATCCATAACAACCATGATAATCGCTATTGGTGTCAACTTTTTTGTGCTTTACCGGAAAGATTTCTTATGGATGCCGATTCTTATTAGCGGATTTGCTCTAATTCCGTTCGCAATATATGTTAAGGCGCAATATCTTTTGTTTCTTGACTTGATTCGCTCGAGATACCATTCTAGGAACCTCTTTAAGCCCCAGAAACTTGCTCGTTACTATGAGAACCCCAAGTATTAGTCATTGTTGTTTTACAATCGCAATGGTTTTGTTTTTTAAGAGGTGATAGACGACAAAACAGTTGTAATTACTTGAATTCGGATCATTATATAGTTTGGAAGACACGGCATGCTTTCATTTCAGTAGCAATGTAAGATGATCAAAACCTTTACCTGATTGTTATAATATAAATTACTCAATCTGATCAGGGTTTGAAGAATCGAGTATATCGTTTCAGTTAAGCAATTTCTAGGATTCGTTACTGCAGATTGTTTCACTCTTAATAGTTCAGCTATTTCGGTTTCTGCTACTATTTCTAGTTAGGACTTCCATTTTTTGTTTTGTTAAGTACTAGCTAGTATGATTTTTTTTTTTTTGGTAAAGGGTTGCCCCGGTAAATATATTAACCAAAAAAGCGTTGAAGTAAAAAGGAATGTGGCTGAATTACCACATTAAATGCAAGTTACAGGCAGCTTGTTAACAAAAGGTTATGAAACACCATGTGTTATTCTTTATTCTTAAATGCTTATGCTTATATATTGGATGTACACGTAATTCATCGAACATATTTCTCACTAGAAAACTAAACCACTTTCGTGCCTTCAAGGCTTTAAGGTTCAATATTGACGATACGCAACTATTTACTTAATATACGTATCGATAATCGATGATGTACCCTCCAAGCAGCTCGAAGGTCTCCCTTTTGAACTCAGTTCGGATACTACACTCTGATTAGTGACTTAAGAGATTTGAAATCTTCGTAGGCCGAGCACATTGTTTTTTAAAGGCAACTAGTTACCTCATAATATTTACGCACATGTACGGAACCAGGGGTCTCATTGGGTCCCGGGACACCCATAGATGTTTTCGATATAGTGTTAAATTTTGAAAAAAAAATCGAGTTTTTCTATATTCATCTTAAATACAATTGGTTCATTCTTGAAAGCTAGTAGCATATCAAGTCATGTTCAAGCTTTTAGGTTAAAGTTTTTGAGCCAAGCTAGAGGTCAGCAATGTCCACTAGTCGTCCAAGATCTTGAACTCAAAACTGAAATATCACGATTACTAATTTCTAGTTCAGATTATTAATCGTATCAATTATGCAGTAGAGATTTTATAATGAGTTTGACTTTTAAGGTTAATGTGTTTATACATCTGTTCATATAACAGAAAAAACTCAGAATTTGTGTTAGATTGATGAACTTCAAAGATTAATGAGATAAATTTTAAACTCGAAATTGACGTATTAAGTTTAAAATTGTAAACTTATCCAAAGGTTGAAGTAAGGTAACATATTTGACTACTATTTTGAAGGTATGGTGTGTAGGGCTGTCGAAAAAGTTGACCCGACCCAAACCCGGCCTGAATCCGAACTCGAAATAGCCTATTCGGGTCGGGTCACTCGGGTTCAAAAACATATTCGGGTCAATTCGGGTTGACCCGAATTGATCCGAGTTCTAATTAGCCTCGGGTTCGGGTTTATATTTTTTAGCCTTGACCTGACCTGACTTGACTCGACCCGACTTGACCCGAACTCGACCAACATGACTTGACCCGAGGTTTTTTACCACATTTTACCTTGTAAATATACTTAAATAAATCAATTTTTAAATTTTTTACTTAAACTCGAGTTGACCCGAACCCGAGTTGACCCGACCCGAATTAACCCGACCCGAACCCGAATTTTAATTAGGCTCAGGTTCGGGTTTGATTATTTTGAGTTCTGATCCGACTTGACCCGAACCCGGTGGACCCGACCCGATTCCCACCCCTAGTGTGTAACACATTTGAGTAGGCATACGTGGACAATTGAAGCAACACATGGGCAAGTTTATTACCTTCAAACATTAAATCCACCTGAAACGAGCAAATTTTTCTTTTTTTTTTTTTTTTTTTTAATTTAGAACGGCAATTTTTTTATTTTTTGAGTAGGCAAATTTTTTTTTTTTATTACCGAGACTTGAACCCACAACCTTTAGGTTAGAGGGTCACTCACATACCGCTGGGCCAAGAGGCCTTTGGTCCTGAAACCACTTAGTCGGAAAGTAATTATGACCTTTGTATCCCTAGTACTACCATATAAGTAGGCAACAACATGCTTGTGAAAGAAATTCCATTGCTATAGTTGATGTAATTAACACCATTTCAAATAACAACATCCAACAAAAATTAGAATAGTAGGTACATAACAAATGTTAATCAATGTGGTGACAAGATTTTATAAGAAACAAAGATCAACTTAAAGTAGAAAGCAGAATCACAAATTAAACCAACACCAGCAAACGATGGAATGAATTGAAAGCAACAATCTTCAACTGATTCTAAATCATAGAGTTCATGACAAGTCCTCAACACGGGTTTGTATTGAAATAACTTTTGTCTATCTTGAAAGAGTATAAACGAATCCTCTTCCCTTTCTCCCAAAACAATACTGGATACACCCACGACCTTCTCGGACTACTTCACAACCCATTCAGAATACCCTTTCCTCATCTCGTAAACATCCATAAGCAGGGGTTTATTACCGTACTTGGTACAAAGAAGAAGCAAACAACCACGAGTCTCGAATAACTTGAAATTCTGGTACAAGTCAGTACATGGGGTTTTTATGGTCTGTAATGTTTCGTGCTTTAATTTAAGAGGGATACAGGACATTACCATTATATAGCCAATAAAATGCATCATTCCAATATATTCCTCATAAAAAGTAGAGAAACTCCAGCGCGCGCGGACATCGACAAGTACACTCACTCCACATGTTTGTCTCTGAAGAGTAAGTTTGTATCTGAAGTGAATATGAATCATCATCATCACCATTTAAAGATAGAAATAAAGCACGAATGACTTTGTAGTAAGGGGATTTTGTAGGCTCAAAAGCTATACCAAGAGGCGTGCCAAAACACCTGCTTATAAACCGAACTTAAAAACACCGGTTTACTTCAACCGAACCGGCAGTTTATGAGCCGGTTAGAGATTTGCCTGGAACCGGTTTTAACCAAACTGATTTTTAATTTGGTTTAAAATAGGTTTTTTAATATAAAGTATATATTAAAATATTAGCATGTGAATGGTACAGACGTACACTTTTGCAAAATTTATCAATAAGGAAGATGTTTTGAAAACTAGTTTGAATCGACCCGATCGACTTATCAGATTAATGGGTCTAATCGGTTTTATAAGATAGTATAAAGATTATATTTGTAACGATTAGAAAATCATCCATATGTTTTATTTATAAACAAATATAATATGTGAAAAATAAAATTACTGTCGTAAATACGTATATTTTACATGATTTGTTTGTAAAAGAACACGAAAAAATCGAAACTTGGTCAGGTTGACCCGGTTCACTCCAAACCCGACAGGTCTAATCGGGTTTCGAAAATATAAAACCTATTTTAATATGACCCGATTTTTTGACCGAAACTGAGTTAAACGATAGACCCGACCAATAGAACCGAATTTCAAACATTCACTAGTGACACACGCTTTTAGGGTAATGTGGCTCAGACACCGGCTCTTTTTTTTATCTTTCCTAATAAAAAACTGACATTTTATAAAAATAATCAAAATTTTCACAAAAAGTAAACGGTGTAATTTCGCTTTCACATCTTCTTTATCCTATACACGCACCTTTTTTATTAAAAAAATAATATAAACGAGATGAGTGTTTATAACCAACTTGGTAAACCTCTCAAAATCTTTGTTGGCGTAAAATCATCCACGAACAATTTTTATGACCACATTTGAAGTCGCCAAACGAATCCGGACACGACAACACCCTTCGAGGTGTGCAATACGGAGATATTGTCATAGACAAAGTCAAACCCACGATCACAACTCTATCAAGGCATTCCCGCCAAGATTGGGAATGCGAGACACTAACCCAACAGATACCTAAAACCATGAGACACCAGACCCATAAATGTTGTTGGAGCATTCGTGGGACCCGCTACTTGACATACCGGAACCCAACAAATTGCCCCTAAGCAGGCAGTCGGCCAAACTCCTGTGTTAGCAAAATAAAGTGTATCCGTTTAGTATAGGTCAGAGCCATCAACATTCCAGCAAGTGCGACTTGCCCAGATAGAGGATGCCAGTCCCCAAATAGTACTATTCACAATATTAGCGTTCACCTTCTAGGATGTGAACAATGAACCGGACTAACCCATGATGAATCCGAGATTGGGTAAATCATGCGGGCATCCTATATCTCCGTTGTGTAGGAGCTTGTTAGAGCCTACTTTAATCCGCTATAAATAGCTCCAGGTTTTTATGCTCTCAACACCATCATGCCTTACTTTAGCACATACAACAATCGTGCCACATACTTACTCTCACGTGGAGGTGATTCGCAGGTTCAACCCATTCGCTTCACTTAACGTAGAGTTTTTGTTTGTTCTTTTTTCTACTAATGGCTCTGCTGCCCCTGCCTAGATGTCCATAAAAGACCAACCAACTACATTGATCAGTCAAGAAATGAGTCAAGAAATGAGACTTGGTAAGATGTATTGGGCGAAAATAATAACCCGACACCAAGATTCAATTATCAAAAGGTAACAGGACCCAATCAAGATAAGGCATCATCATCAGATGTCCTTTATTCAGCCAATAACTATGATCTGCCTCGGTCATACAACATCGCCAAATATGCTCAGTACGGTGAATTCTGTTGGGATATGCGATCGTTTAGCCATCGGAAATACGTGAGCCTATCGGGGGCACACACTCAATACGGAGAACACACTTTTATTTACGTTTTATTATTTATAATTAAACGTTTAATAAAAACTTCATTTATTATTAAATTAAAGGTGGTTAAATTAATTAACGGGATTTAATTAATTTAATACGAGTGCGTTATTTAAATTTTGGAAGGAAATCGACTTCTAGAAACCCTAAGGCCAATCGGCCGAATATATTGTATATAGGGGGTTCTAGAAGATTTTTGGTTATTGTTTTGGTAAGTAAATATTCAAGAATATTTGATTAAGGAAATCTTTTCCTTAATTGGTTTCTTGGGTTGGGCCTTAAAGATTTTGAGGAGGTGCAAGGATTAGTATAAATACAATCCCATACCCCTCATAATTTTTGTCTCTCCCTCCCCTCTTGATGTTGCGTCCGATCGACCCAAACACCACACCAAAACCATACGATTTTTCCATTAACCCTAAAATCACATAAAGGTTAAACCTTTATAAGATCAATCCTTTTTGGTGGTTTTCTTATAAAGTCTTAAGCTTTATAACTAAACCCTAAATCATTAGATTTAGGTTTTAGTTCTTCCCCTTAGTGGTTCGACATGCATAAACCCTAATTAGGGTTTATGTGATTTTGGGTTAATCAATCTTGTAACGTTCTATAAACCGATCCTTACGCAATCCCAATTAGGGTTTTGGATCTAGGGTTTCTAGTTACGAGATTATACACTTGTTGTTTGAGAAGTGGAGTTACTACTAGCATCGTAGTGATGTTCGTTTGACGTGTCGTGTGAGCAAACGGTGGAGACGGTAATTTAACCGTTAAAGTTCAAGATCAAGATCAAGACGTATTAATTGATTTATTTAATTAATTAAAGGTTGGTTTTAAATTGTTTTTATTATGTGATTAATCATGTATGTTATACTAGATCCATTCCGCTGCGTACTCGTAGTTAATGGTTAACTAGTATTTATAAATTCCAACAGTGGCATCACGAGTCGGTTCGTATGGCATTCATGGGTTACACATAGAATAAAACACGCTTGCTTCACTTTAAAATCTCTTTTATTTATGTTTTTATGACAATTACATGCATACTTGTCATAAAGTTTTAATCTTGATCTAGATAATGGTTAAAATTGGGTAGGTTAAATTGAACCGGTTAATAATAACGAGTGTTTTATTATCCGTCAAAGACTTTTTCATCTCACTTTTGTGATACTTTGCACGTCATCAAGTACCTTGCTCGAAAACTTGATGAGGGTCTTTAGTCCTCAATTTGAGGAAGACTCATTCGAGACTTGGATCTTATATGATTTATCGCTTTCATATAGAGTCTGTCTTCTGCTTCTACCCCCTTCTAGTCTGTTTTTATGTGCTTATTTGTTTTCTATTATGAATTGCAAAACGTAATAATTCAAGATTCTAGTAATCATAAAAACGGATCTCTACTTATATCGAAACTAGCTTTAAAAGTATGTCATATTAATACAACATATTTTCCTTGCGAATCGGCTATGTGTTATTTGTTAAAATCGTTTTTAGAACAAATATTAATATGGACATAAGATCAATGAAACTTGTTTTATTATAATCGAATTGTTTTGCGAAATCATATTTTCACTCGAGTTGGGCTTACATACCGTAATGATGGCTTATAAACTGTCTTCTCAACGACGTGATTTGAAAAATTAATTGATTTATAATACTTAAAAACAACTTTTTTGTGCTTTACTAATGGTGGACTTGCTATTGCACTACGTGCTCTAGTCAAGCTATCTAGGGTTTGAACGATCTTTAATCTTTTCCTGTGTCATGTACATGTTTCGGCATCTATATGATAATTATCCCAAGCACTTGCGCCCTCGGCCGCATGAAGAGTAGGATATAAGGTTTGATCCTTCTTTAATCTTTTCCCGCGGTAAACACGCCTAAATCAAAGTTAACAAAACGTTTTCTTAACTTGTGCTAAAAGATGATTGCATGCATCTTTTACACGCTTTTGACATTTGTTTTCTAAAACTTATGTGATACCTATTTGAATTTTAAGTCTATGCCACCCAATTTAATAGCACTTGTAGTCTTTTTTCGTCATCTGGTCAGACCTAGGGCGAATCATGCACCCAAGGCGATTTTTGTCACTGGTCAGAACTTTGCCAATTATTGCATGCTTTAAATTGGTACGACTTAAGTCGAGTTCCCGGTCAGATTCGGAACCCGAGGCATAAGATGAGATGAAACATACTCATGACTTTATTACGTGTAGAACAAGTTTGTTTGAGATGTTCAATGGTACTCGAAAGAGATGAGAGAACGTCCCATCCAAACACTCTACATCAAATAAACTTCATGAATCGTCTCATAATTCTAAGAGTTGCACTTGTAATGCAATTAACGCTCGTCGCTTACCTCTTGCCCTACTTGATACTAGACGGTCGGACCTCTAATATTGAGTGGGAGTGCAAGTAGGATCTTAGTCTTATTAGTAATTAATTGGGTAGTTAATTCTATTAAGAATTTAATTATCGAAAATACTAAATTGAACTTTCTAAAGTTACGATTAATTGTGTTATTGCAACATAATTCGTAAACTAAAGTTGTTTTCGTATAGAAAACAAACATAGTCTCTTTTCCTGGTAAGAAAAGCGAGACTTACTCCTATCTCTTCTCATTAGTTGACAAGAATAAGATAGGACCATAATCGAATCATTATCGATTGCATTTAAACTCACTTTTAATATTTCATTATCCTAATCCGGTTCTGAAATTATTGAAATATAACATATTTTGTGTACCCAATGTCTATAGCTACCAAAATAAATGACATCTTGCACTTATCACGATGTATGAGTTTAAACCGCAAAGAGTAAAGAATTTACTAGCACTTCGCTAGGTATCTTTCTTGGACTCTTGTTATTCCTTAAAGTGCTAAATACCCTTGCGGCTATGTAGACGATAAAGGAGGAATTGCATGCTAAATAGTCAAGTTAATTGAAAGCATGAACGGCTAGTCCCTCATCCACACAAGTAGAATTTCATATACTTTGTTCAAATACCTAAGTAAATGTATACTTGTAGGAATTTTTCAAAGATAAGGAAGTCAATAAATTGCTATTCACTTTTACTGGTGATGTAACATCTCTTATGTTGACAATCCAGTGGGAGCGTTGCAGTTTATTACTGAAATAATATCCATGTAATATTGTCAATTTCAGTGGGAGCTACAAGATTATTTTATTGCTTAGTCATCCATATTATTTCGAACTTGCTTTGAAATAATTTATCACTTCCAAATATGAATGACCATTGCTTAAAGAAAATTGCATTTTATTTTATATGATAACACGCTGCCTTTCTGATGTCGCCTTCTGAAACGTTATCTATAGAATAATAATCCGTAATTCCTTGTCTAAAGTTATGGTTCTAAATCTACTTATAATATCAATGACATTATCATATTGTTTACACAATCAACCACATGTTGTATTGCTTGTCTACATAATATGATGTTGTGCCTTACACAAGTGGGAGAAATTGCAAAGTGTGTGCAAGGAACAACATATGATTAGTTTCATTTGCCCAAAAGGTAAGGAAACTAATGATTCTACTAGGACTTGAACATACAAGATGTTTGTTGTCCTACTACATTCAATGTCATGATATAGTGGAAAGCTACTTCAGTAGTTTACTACATGTTATAGTAAATACAATTATGGTTAAGATATAATAATCATAATTTTGAAGTATAAAATTAACTTGAAATTACTACTGAACTCAAGAGTTTGCGTTCATGATTGCTTTAGTTAGTATAATTATGTTTTTTCTTGATAACACATAATTATAAAGTCCTTGAATTACTCACCGACTTATAACATAAAGTATGTAGTAAAATAGTTATGTCTTCTTGTTAACACATAAACATTAGATCTTTGAATTATTCAAAGACTTATAATGTATACTTGATATGTTCTGTTTTTCTTGTAAACGTATGAACATATAATTCTTGAACTGCTATGTCTTCTTGTAAACACATGGTTCTCGCATTGTTCAAAAATATACATTATAGCATGCACCTGGATTTAAAATACTGATATTGTAATTTGGTACATGATCCAAATGACAAGTATTTAATCCAAAGAATATTAAGTTATCTATTGAATTCTGATGTAGTCTCACAATTCTAATACTCATAGAATACCAAAATGTTATGGTATGTCTAAAGAGTTTAAACAAACTATATTCGTATAGTTTGATTTATGATAGCTTTAATTATTCTACCTCCATGATCTATCAAGGTTAGAAAATTGCGTGTGTCATTGATACACTCAATATAGTTCAAACCTAGAAGGTATTCAAGACAACCCACAAATTGAAAACCCCTAAGTTATTAGGGACTTTCGGTTGTTCCACTCAAACCAATGTAATCTTAAAATCTCTTGGGGTTTTTCGATTTTCCTACACTTCCGTGCTTGATGATTGTAGTGTTGGTGTTCCTCC
Organism: Glebionis coronaria; assembly: GCA_025667525.1. Taxonomy (NCBI): domain Eukaryota; kingdom Viridiplantae; phylum Streptophyta; class Magnoliopsida; order Asterales; family Asteraceae; genus Glebionis; species Glebionis coronaria. The sequence continues at coordinate 10,050,942 of CM046878.1, read as the reverse complement.
TAGCTTGACGTAACACAAACCTTTCCTAAGGTTATTGGTTAAAAGAGTGATACAAGAATTAGGGTTCATGCTAGAAACCCTAATTAGGGTTCGTGGGAGAAATCCCAATATGTCTTGATTAAATTCTTTAATTTGTTAATATCTTATGAAGCATACTATTAACAAACTTGAGATAAGAATTTAAAATGTATTTTGTAGTCTCTCTATTAAGAACAATTTATTGTTGCTTAAATACTTAGTATTTACAGAATGATCTCTACTTACAAAAGTAAGTGGGAGTTATAACAAATCTTGAAGATATTCAAGAGAAAAATACACAACCTTCAAAATTCACTTGTTGATGTCATATTTTGGTTAAGCATGGAAATGTCAAACCAAAGTAAACGTTACTCTCATTCATAAATCTGCAAAGATACCTCATCACTTGATTGATATTTTAATATCAATGCTAAGGAATATAAGTTAGGAGATCTTTGTAATCTACTAACTGCTAATGAATATTATCATATCTTGAATCTGATAAATGTCTTAGAAATATGAATGATAAGATGCAGTCCTTAAATGGAAAAATCAATCTTTTGAATTTGATTGATGTTTCTCCTAATTATAAACCTATGAGGTTGGATGGAGTTTCTTTTGAAGAATGATTCACAGGGACAAAATGGTATACATAATTAATTCATGGCTAAGAATAGGAAGCTTTTAATTATACTCAAGCAATTGTCTATGATTAAATCATTATTCTATGCACGCATTGATTAAATAAAGATAATTGATTGTCATATATGTTTCTATGTAAATGGAATATGTCAATTAAAACTTTATAGTTTCCCTTTATGATTACCTTTTAGCGAGGATGGTGTATAATCAAAAGGTTTATAAATCTATAAAATCTTTATTGAGTATACAAGATGATTAATTCAAGTATGGATTAAATCATGCATCTAGAAACTAAATCTAGAATTTAATTCAATATGATTTCGATTAAATTTAGACGAGTTTGGAGTACACTTGACATTGAGTGGGAGCACTATGTTTTTCCTTAAAATTCATATGTTGTATAACATATTGAAGACATCATTTCATTTAAGCTAGATGTAATCCTTAAGTTTGGAATGAAACTTCATTTGAGAATTTATGGAATTAAACCAATGACTTTGGAATAAATGTTTATTGAAATAAACATATGCGGTAATTAAGTCCAACACAATGCAATATATCATTCAAAGCGAGTCTTGATTGATATATTTCACTTGACATAATTTATAACATGAATGGAAACCTTATGTTTTTAACTAAGGATTCATTATGTATAAATACTATATTGTGTATACGACTTGTTGTCATTTTTGTACGAGAGCAAAGTGAGATGACAAAAACAATATCTAATTAAGAGTATTTAGATTGTTGTTAAAACAAATGTTTACGAATTATAAAGCATAGTAATGTATGTGTACACTGATGCTAGAGGATAATCGATCTAGTAAAGTGAGATGTTATCATTTATGATAAATCTGCTAAACTAGATGTGCTCACAATGAGCATTGTTGCATTACACATTAAGGAATAAGAATACTTTACATTTTAAGAAACTGTAAAGATGACTGTCAGTATATCGTTGATGTTAAATACCTTATGCAAGGATTGACGATATCCCCTACTATGAAACTTGCAAATAGTATGAGCATGTAAGAAAAGACACTCATCTTGTAATCTTTCACAATTGAGAAATTTGAAACAAGTATTCGGAAACTTTACTTAGATAACTATTTAGCCTTCTTGTTAAAGAATAGTTGAGAATGTTGGAAACATTTGACGTCAACTTGCTAAATTAGTTTCATGCATATCTATTTTAGTATTTGGATAATTGGGATGGTAAGACAATAATTACTTTCTGATGAATAAAGATAGTTGGTATTTGTTATTCATTCATATAATTATTGTTGCCCTATGTTTGTATGTTTAAATCCTTGAATATTTGATTATTCTAAATATGTCCATTGTCGGTTAGCAATATGGGAGTATTGTATACATTAAGACAAATGTGAGTGTTGGTTATATTCTTTGAATATATGGACGGTTCCCGCCAAACTCATATGTTATTCATAAGGGATGCATATTGGACACCCCGAACTTTCGAATCGTTACTTTTGGATCCTTGTCATGAGTGAGATTGCGAAAATGGTGATTAAGTCATCATCCTTAGACTTGATATGCAAACAAGTTTGTGCATGTGTGAATATCACTTCTTGATTCTATGTCCAACGCTAGTTCGCCAGACCTAGTTATAAAGACTCTAATTGGAAGTGTTGTGAAGCAGCATCCACAGACACTTGTAGTCAATATAGAATTTGTTCCTCCACTTGATATAGTGCAGTGAAGTACCACTGGGCCCTCTCCAGAATTAATCAGATAATTGTGTGGCCGCACCCAAAGTGTAAATCAAGATGATACTTGTTTACATTTGGTATATCTGAATTAACTTCTATAACGAGAAACTATAATTTAAACTTCATGGAATGAGTTAGGATCCATATCCATAGTTTAAACGGTACTAGTAACAAAGGGATGATTATTAGCAAGTCACATAATCTTATACCATTAATACTTTTGAGATATTCTTCTTGAAACTATACCTCAGTCATTTCCGAGTATAATAAAGTGTTGCTAGATACTTTATTATGGATGCTGTATGTCTAAACTCTCACAAGTGGGAGTTGTTGGGATATGCGATCGTTTAGCCATCGGAAATACGTGAGCCTATCGGGGGCACACACTCAATACGGAGAACACACTTTTATTTACGTTTTATTATTTATAATTAAACGTTTAATAAAAACTTCATTTATTATTTAATTAACGGTGGTTAAATTAATTAACGGGATTTAATTAATTTAATACGAGTGCGTTATTTAAATTTTGGAAGGAAATCGACTTCTAGAAACCCTAAGGCCAATCGGCCGAATATATTGTATATAGGGGGTTCTAGAAGATTTTTGGTTATTGTTTTGGTAAGTAAATATTCAAGAATATTTGATTAAGGAAATCTTTTCCTTAATTGGTTTCTTGGGTTGGGCCTTAAAGATTTTGAGGAGGTGCAAGGATTAGTATAAATACAATCCCATACCCCTCATAATTTTTGTCTCTCCCTCCCCTCTTGATGTTGCGTCCGATCGACCCAAACACCACACCAAAACCATACGATTTTTCCATTAACCCTAAAATCACATAAAGGTTAAACCTTTATAAGATCAATCCTTTTTGGTGGTTTTCTTATAAAGTCTTAAGCTTTATAACTAAACCCTAAATCATTAGATTTAGGTTTTAGTTCTTCCCCTTGGTGGTTCGACATGCATAAACCCTAATTAGGGTTTATGTGATTTTGGGTTAATCAATCTTGTAACGTTCTATAAACAGATCCTTACGCAATCCCAATTGGGGTTTTGGATCTAGGGTTTCTAGTTACGAGATTATACACTTGTTGTTTGAGAAGTGGAGTTACTACTAGCATCGTAGTGATGTTCGTTTGACGTGTCGTGTGAGCAAACGGTGGAGACGGTAATTTAACCGTTAAAGTTCAAGATCAAGATTAAGACGTATTAATTGATTTATTCAATTAATTAAAGGTTGGTTTTAAATAGTTTTTATTATGTGATTAATCATGTATGTTATACTAGATCCATTCCGCTGCGTACTCGTAGTTAATGGTTAACTAGTATTTATAAATTCCAACAAATTCTTCTGATACAAGCCAAAAGTAGAAGTCAACTAAATACCTACGTTATCATTTCCATTTCATGCAGGGACGGAGCTAGGGGTTCTCGCAGGTGTCCATGACCCCTATGGATTATTTCTGTGTAGTGTTAATTTGTAAAGAAAACATCATTTTTTTCTAAATGCACCTAGTCAATCGGAACATGTTTCTACCCTTTGTTTTAATTTATTTTTATATATATTATATTACTATTCAAAAAATTTGTGCACCCAGTCATATTTCGTCCTCGCTTCCTCCCTGATTTCATGTATGTTTTGATAAAATCCTTTCCTGTAGCTAAATTCTGTAACAACCATTTGTTTTCGATAACAATAACCATTTACTTTCAATTATCCTTTTCTATTAAGTTGGTAAATTCTGAGTTGATAACCTTCACCCTACTGCTGGGGCATAGCCTTATGGGGGTAAGGTAGGCCATGGCCCACTCACAAAGCTCTAGCGGTCCATATATATTTGTCAACTTATTAAGCCCAATACTACTCCTACAGTCCTACTAATCCATTCTTTCTTGAAATAATGAAATCCTTATTGTAGTCATAATATTACTTATTATTTAACACCCCCAAATTTAAACGCAACGGAATACATCTTTGGGTGCTAAACAATGATACAACAACACATAATTTATAAAGAACGACTCGAAAAGAGACGTTTTAGATTTATCGTTCCTAAAACATTTGTCAGAGTAGCGTAGTCCCAAGTAATCGTTACCAAAAGATAAGTTAAAACAACATATTGGTTTGTTTTGAAAATGGAACGATAAATAAATCAAAGAGTTTGAACAACAAAAGCAGTGCACAACTTCATTCCCCGTGACCTCCAAGCTTCCACTTCTTGATTTCCTGAAATACATGTGAGTAAAACGATCAACAAAAATGCCGAGTGAATCTATAGGTTTATGAAATCAATTTGAACACAAGCAAAGATTATGAGTTTGTGGCATGCTTATAAGCATCAAATAATAATTTGCATCAACAATGATAATTGTATATAGCATAAATTGCAATAAGCTCATGGAACCGAGCCCTTAGACACTCCCCTATCAGTCTAATAAGACGAGAGATTTATTAATTGTCGGTTACCTCCAGATTATTGGTACATTGCCGTATACCTGACTTCTCAATACAATATGCTCAAACGGTGTGGAGGTCGGGCCTAAGCTTCTATGACAAGTCCACAAAAACTGAACCGGGGCGGCTTCCCCTATAGATCTATTAATTGTACCAGCGGTTAACCCATCATAGGTTAATTAACGGTCCATAATTGAGGTTTTAACAAAGGCAATCACTTAATGCAATTTAAAGGCAACCACGGGTCCATTCATAGAGGGACAAAGCATACCATAAAAACCTTGTGTTCTAAGTTTATAAAACATGTATTCCCCCTCGCGGGTTTAAAATCATTTAATAACTAGTATAAAGCGAGGCTATAGACTCACGTTGATAATGAAAGGCGGATTATCGGCTACGGGCGTGCTTCGGTCACGGAAACCTATATAAATAATAATCGGTCTTAGACTCTTGTCTAATGACTTTTATCAAAATAACAATATACATATGATGATTTTGTACATATGATGATGATCAAGTGGGTTTATATATCCTTGTTTACTCATTTTAGTGTTTACGTATTGGTAACTTTTTACTAGTTTACTAGTTTTACCTAATTACCTATTTTGAGTCCAATAAGCTTAGTATAAGTTCTTTAACTTGTTTTAATCCATTTTATACCTATATTATCAGTATCTATACTTTCCATGTTGGGCCCAAATGAGTTAAGCCCAATAAGTTCTTTTTATAAGTGGTTAACTTATTTAGTCCAATTATTAGTCCAATATGCTTAGTTAGCTCGTTAATGTCCGTATTTCCTATAGTTCGGGTTTTATCGGTTTTTACTTGTATTAGTTACTTATATATCAGTATATGACTTTTAAAAACTTTACATTAGACGGGTTTGATCGTCTAAGTTTTATTTGGCGAAAAACGTTAATTTTACGGTAATAGCCGAAAAAGTCGTAAAAATCAAGTTTATAGTTTTTATTACTTATAAGTATTATTGCACTACCATTTATATAATTTATCCATTTAATTAACCTTTTACATATTTATATAAATAAGTTTCATAAGTTAGTGGGTTTTCATTTTACATTTTATACAATAAAATTTGAGTGCTTATATAATAATAATAAACATTAATTCTTAAAATCTGATTTTTATCTTCATGTTCACCATTTTTATCATATCTAGAGTTCTATAATGAATTAGAAGCTCATTTTTGGGTGACATGTTCTTCATATTATGTGCTACATTTAACTTAGCTATAGCTACTGCTCATTTTAAGCTTATCTTGCCTTAACAGTCCCTACAAAACTGCTTATTCAGATTAGAACACCCAACTTGTTTTGATCATATCTCACTCATTATATTGATTCCATTGTATGGCCAACTCTCACATGTGTATAACATCTTTTACTTACTGTAAATGGATCATACCATGCAATTTTATCAGTTCAAGTTTTAGTTATATACTGTTTTTATACAGCCAACTAAATAATCATGATTTTAGCCTTATTTCTCATGGTTATTAACATTTTTAAGCATATTTATCAACACTTGATCCCCACACAATATTTTTATCATCATATATACATCATATACATATACAAAATGAAAGAAAATACATTTGTTCTTTACAAAAATAACAAGAGAAAATGGAGAGGATGATCTTCTTTACCAACCAAGTGTATTTCTTATTTTTGGAAGACAAGAACTTGATGAACACCACAAGTAACTCCAAGATCATCAAATACCAAGAACAATAGTTGAGAAATCAGCCCTAGGACACAAGCAAATCATATCCAATGTTGTTAATATGGCCACCAAATGATCAAGGCTTCAAGATAACTCCATGATAGAGCTAGTAAACATGTATTTCATGGCTAGAAAAGATCAAAAGGGGTGTTTGTAGCTTGAATATGGATGGCAATGGTGGAAGGTTTTGAGAGGATTTGAGGTTGTTTGCATGTAAGTAAATGGTATGTGTGAAAAGTGGTTAATGGTTTTGTGTTAGTGGGAAAGTTGTAAGCTTAAAGAGTAAGCTTACTTACACTTGTAAGTTTGTAGCTAACATGATGCCACATATGGTTGTGGTGTCATGTTGGTGCCATCCCATTTAAGGTAGTGGGGTGGGACAATGTATTTTGTCCCATCTCACTAGTTTACGGGTATTCCTTGATTCTAGTTTTCTCGATTTGCGTGTCCTCGGGTCGTTTCACAAAAAACGTTTTTATAAATTATGAATCAACGTCACAAAACGAATCCAATAAAAATTGTCTCATCAAAAACGGAGTTCAAAAACGTAAATACGTAATCCTAAGGTTTCCGATTTAGTCGTAAAGGACGCTAAGTTATGCACGTAAGCCCAAATTTAAATCCGTAAATTATGAGTTCATCAACCAACACAAAAATAAGTTTCAAAATATTATACGAGAAAATATTTCACTACCTGAAAATGTTAGATTGTACTTTTTAAAAGTTTGAAACGCACACGAAAAATAATAATATAACGACTCGATACGTAATTGAAACGATATCGTCGAAAGTATTAAATATCGAAACTATCGATAATAAAATATAAAATTTTTGGCATCCGTCGGTATTGCGATCACTAGTAGTCCTCGTTGCTCGTCAAAATATTAAAATATAATATTTAATATCGGTTTCAACTTAAACCATTAAACATAATAATATTTAACGTTATAAAATACTTCAAAATAATTGAAAATAGAATTAAATTATGACCTTATTTTACGGGTTTTACATATTACTAGTCTATATAAATAAGCTAAAAAGTCTAATTCTTTCTTCAATCTAGATTACAATTTTATATAGGCGCAATTCATATGTCACCCTACTTTTAAAATCAATTTCAAAAATATTCGATCATGTTTAAAAATCATTGTACATTGTCATTTAATAGTTGTACTTTGAGTATATATGAAATTAATTTTGAAAGTATGGTGATATATGAAATTGATCCTTTTATAGGAGCAATTTTATATATCACCCTACTTGTGATTAAATTTCACGGGATAATAAATTGAGTTTTGATACTTTGACTAAGTGTTTGAGGGCTTGTTGGCTAAAATTAGTTTTGCGTCAATTAATTAGTATAACTTATTTTATGTATCCTCAACATGTTGTTTTTGTATATCAGTTATAATTTAATTTTTTTGAAATTTATATGCATAGATATTTAGATAAACTTTCGTGATATGTCAAGTTTGTAGAGTGAGTGAGTGAGTGAGTGAATAGAGTCATGAGATCGAAGTAAAAAAGGAACAAATTTGTTGTAACAATTTTACATAGTTATATATTATGATTTTCTTGCACTTTAGATTTACTTTAAATATTTTTTGGCCACCCCTGATTCAGATTCCTAGCTACGCCCCTGTCCTACTGATTAGGATATGGGTTTGAGCTTTTGACTTGTAACAAGTGGTATCAGAGCAATCTTTCCTCGGATTTGCTCAAAATTATGTTCATCCACCATTAAAATTGTTCAAACCTTCAAACTTCAGTTTTTCGCGCCAATTTCACAAATACGTTCATAACCTTCCAAAATCTATTTCCATACCAGAATATAGTAATTAGGTATGTTTGAGTGGTTCTTGATTAGTTGTTGATTATGTTTAGGTGTTTAGTTGATAATTTGGTTCTTGATTGTTTGTTAGTTTACTTTCATCAAATGTAATATGAAAAGATTCTTCAACCTGTTGTCTTCTTGTGTTTTAGACCCTAAGGCTTTAGAGACAAAGGAATATCCAAGAAGGTACCCATCGTCAGCTTTTGCATCAAATTTTACCATATGGTGTTGTGAATAAACATAGGACATTCAAACACATGAAAGTAGCTGATGTATAGAATTTTTTCCTGAATATTTCAATTATGCTTTTGTTCTGAGTGTAACAAAGAATTTTTACTGTTACAGCCTAGAATTGTTTTGAAAGAATAGAGCCATTGAGCATAGTCCTTGCAGCTTCAATAAGAGTTCTATTCTTCCTTTCAGCCACACCATTTTGTTCAGGTGTGTAAGAAGAAGAGAAGTTCTGAGAGATCCCTTTCTCATCACAAAATCTCTCAAGCTCTTGGTTCCTGAATTTTGCCTCATTATTAGTCCTCTGTTGTTTGACTTTTGTATCATTGTGATTCTCTACTTGTTTGATAAAGGACACAATGAATTCAGGAGCCTGACTCTTTTTCTTTAGGAAATATACCCATATGTATCTGGAGTATCCATCAACAATGAATAGGGTATACTACTCATGATTTATCGATATTGGACTGATGGGCTCTAAGAGGTCCATATGGAGCAAGTGAAGACACTTCCTGATTGAGAAGTTTTGTTTTGGTTTAAAGGAGGCTCTCTTGTGTTTACCTTTTTCACAAGTTGAACAAGGTTTATCTTTTGAGTATACAATAGATGGTAAGCCAAAAAAATTGTTTTGTTTAGCAACTTTATTAGTATCTTTGAAATTAAGGTGTGACAACCTCTTATGCCAAAGCCAGTTGATTGAGTTTGAGGCCTTAGCAAAGAAACATGCTCCTGAGGAAGTCATAGATGACATGTCTAAGACATATACATCGTTCCTTCTTGGGGCAGTCAACACAATTTATTTATTGGCATTAAAGATTTTTCCTTGCTTGTCATCAAACTTAATGATGTATTTGGCAAAACACAATTGACTTATACTGATGAGATTATGTTTCAGAACATTTATAAACACTACTTTTGAGAAAACTATTCCACCACATTTTATTGAACCATATCCCTCAGTGATACAAGATGAGTTATCACCAAACACTACCTTAGGACCTGGTTGCTCCACATATTTGTGCTATTAACTTTTGACTCATGTCATACTTCTTGAACACCCGTTGTCTAGGTATCAGACAGGCTCCTTGAAGTGTTTCTACACAAATAACGAGGTGGATTAGTTTCTCTTGTAAGTCCACCTTTTAGTAGACTCTTTAGCTTTGGAAGCGTGACGTATTTCACCCTATTTTAAATATTCAAACTCAGCATGGTCTGATGTGGAATGAATATTACTTCCACATGTGTTGCAACTCACTCCTACTGTGGACTCAGTAGTTTGAGATGACTCAGTTAACATACCTTTTCTGACCATGATGACCCTATTGTGTCCTGGGGTGGTGTGATCATTGCTTCCACAAATTTCACACTCAGGATAGTAGAGTAAATCCTCATGTCGATGGTCAGAGGTACCACAATGTGTACATGGTGGAAAAGGCTTAGCCTTTGACTTCTTAACTTGCTTAGAGTTGGGCTCATAGTTATAAGGCTGAGCATTGTATCTATTAACATTTTTGATATATGCCATGTATACATCATGGTATGAGGTCCTTTGATCATCACTATTAGATTTCATACAATAAAGTATTCTAAAGCAGCCATCAGTGGTATGATTGGTGTAGTGACAAAGTTCATAAGACAACTTAGATTTAGGTTTAACATTCTTGGAAGACTCGGGTACTATACTTTTTGATGATTTAGGCTGTGAGGACACAAAATTTTCACCTTGAGTCTTTGTAGCTGAGTTCAGCTTTACTTCCATGAAAATTTGAAACAGTTTAGCCAACTCCTTTTGATTAATAAGTAGAGTGTAGTAACTGAGTTGGTGGGAGTACCTAATGTTGGTCCCAAACTCAGATCTTAAACCTTAGCTTGTTTAAGGGTTGTGATAGAGAGAATAGATTCAATCTAACACTAGAGAAACTTTGCAATACAAAGTAACTAAACAAGATGTGGAATGTAGTGTTTAGCACAAGAACAAATGGTTAAAGCAAACGTTGAACTTTAATATATCAAAGATATACAAATACCCAATAATGGTATTAGGGTTACAAAAACCTTAAAGTATGAAATGAAAGACAACAGAGAAAGACACACATTGCATGATAACCTAGTGGGTCCTTTTATAGTACAAGGACTCACGTACAAGATTACTACTAACAAACTTGGAAAGTATCTCGGAGTAGTAACTGAAACGCGTTATAATCTATTCCAAGTTTATCTCTAGCGGCAAGGTCTTTGACTTTAGCAGGGGACCCAATCCCCTTGCCTTTGTTATTTTGTGTAGGTGTTCTTGTTATACTGAATTCCCTCTTTATTCCTTTGTTTATGCAAAAAGTGTCCAGTTTCTTATTTATGAATTCACCACCATTGTCTGATCTCATGGTCACTACCCTCATACTTTTGGAAAGTTCAATCTGATTAATGAACCCAGTGAGTACATCTGATGTGTCACTATTTTCAAACAGAAAGAATGTCCATGTGAATCTTGAAGAATCATCAGTAATCACTAGGCAGTACTATTTCTTCATTATGCTTGCCACAGAAGTAGGACCAAAAAGATCCATATGCAGTAATTCTAATGGCTTGGTAGTGGACATACTTATTTTTGATTTGCAAGAGGCTCTATGTTGCTTTCCTTTCAGACAAGCAACACAAGTATGATTATTGGCAAAGGAGTTGGAAGGAAGACCATGGACCAGATTATATTTTACCAGTTTGTTCATGTTCTTAAAATTAAGATGACCAAGTCTTCTATGCCATTTCTTACATTCATCTACTGAGGCTCTGGCAATGAAACAGGTTTCATTGTCTTGAAGAGAGATGTCCTTGAGATCAATTATGTACATATTCTTTTGTCTTGGTGTTCTGAGTATAATAGGAGTGTTGGGTGGTAAGACAAACTCCTTCTCTAACACCAGACATTCAGTATCTGTAAACAAGACAAAATTCTTGTTATCGGTCATTTGTGACACACTGAAGATATTGTACTTGAGCTCTTTCACCAAGTAAACATTGTCAAAAGTCATCCCATTGGTGACAATAGTTCCTTTTCTTGTGATTGTTTCATGCCCATCTCCAAAAGAAACACCATCATTGTCATGCAGGGGAACAAAGTTAGACATATAAGATTTATGTCCAGTCATGCTCCTTGAGCATCCACTATCCCAATATGCTTTATCATCCCTGATCTTCTTTGTCACCTGCAAAAAGAAAAACAATTTAGTTTTTCTTGGGGACCCAAGCCATTACAGACTTGGATCTACCTCCCGTATCAATATAGGATAGCTTATCAAAGGCTAGAGATACACCATTAGACTGAGCACCCCTTTTGGGTACCCAAACCCAACGAGCTGAGGCTTTCACAGCTTTTCCCCATCTGCCCATGTTTCTAGAGGGCAAAACTTTGCTAGCAGGAGATACCCCAAATTTAGCAGGGGAATCCCTATGCTTGGCAGAGGGAACCCATCTTTTGTTTTGGCCTCTATTGATGTGTTGGTAAGGTCTAGAGACAGATTTGTATGCATTGATGTTGGGTTGGTCATGGAAGTGCTGGTCTTGGGATATGCATCATTCACCTTCCTTAGAGCAGGAACAACATACTTATCAGATACCTTGTTTCTCAAGGCAGTGGCAACATACTTGGCAGGGGAAAAGGATTTTACCCCTGCATTCAGAAGAATGGCTTTTGGTTGCATGTCCTTTAAAGGATTTGCAGCCACCACTTCCATTGGTGCCTGACAGTCTTGATAAGTGTGATCAAAACTACCACATGTGAAACAAGGTTTGGTATTTATCACAAAGTCCTCTCCTAATTGATGAGAGTTTTGGTCATTCCAATTTCTCTGATTACCTCTAACAGACCTATACATACCAGCATACTTAACAGTGGACTTAGAGGACTTTGATCCTGTTTTAGATTTAGGTGAACTACTCTTAGAACTAGAATCACTACCAAAAAGTCCTTCTCTTGAAAAGAGAACATGGTTATCAATTTTCCACTGTTTTAAAGCAATTTGTTCCTTTTTAAAGTCCCTAACAGCACTGGTTTTCACTAGTGGTTCATCTGTTTCTAGATTATTAGGTATGTATGCACTTAAGTCAAATTCAATATCTTCCTGCTTCTTGAAACAAGAGAGACCAGCCCAAGACAAATCTTTTCTAGGAAAAGGTGCATGAATATTAACAGGTGGTGGTGGTATAGTAGCATGCTCATTTTTTACACCAAAACCTGTTTTGTCCCTAGGAGACTGTCCAATTTCAACTGCTTTAGTTAAATCTTTAGAAGCTTTTCCAATTTTTTCAACATTTTCTTCATCTATCCTTTTATTAGATCTAAAAACTTCTAGTTCAGCAGTTAATTCCTTAATGGAATCATTATCTTCTTTAGCATCTCTCTCTAAAATCACAATGTGATATCTATAATCACATTCTCTTTGTTTATACTCTCTTATGATGGACTCTAGCTATTCTAAAGCACGTTTGTAATTATCAAGGTCATTGTCACAATTAATGTAATCAACTTTTATATTTCTTATTTGATCATTCAATGACTCAGTATTTTTCCTACAAGCTTTAGTACAATATGAATCGTCATATACCTCATTGTCTGAGCTAGAGCTTGACATGGCCATAAGAGCAAAATCTTCCTCTTTTTCCTCAGCAACCAAGGCTTGATTTCTTTCAACACTCTCTGTCATGGCACTCCAATCCCATCCACCTGCTCCATCTATCCCCTGCATGGCTACCATAGCCTTAGCACCAGAATCATCATCCCTGCTTTCCTTCCTATAGCTGTTCCTAGTCTTAGGTCCTCTATATTCCTTAGCAAAATGACCTTTCTTGCCACAGTTGTAGCATTCAACCTTTGTTTTGTCAAATCCAGCTACATCAGAAGGATTGATGGAGATCTTCTTCCCATACTTCTTGTAAAACATGTTGGCTCTCATACTAAGTAGAGCCATGTTCCACTTGATCTCCATCTCCTCCAGTCCTTGCTTACTGATTTGACTCAGATCGTCATGTAACACAGTAGATACTTGTGGCCCTTGGGATGCTATGAAAGCACAAGAAGTGTCAAGGCTGAATGTTGCAGGCCTTTCTTCATCATAAGATGATCCAGATCTAGTAGCATGGGAATGGGTGGCAGGGCCAACTTCGATTCCACTGCCTTTGGAGATTCCACTGTTGTGAGATATGAAAGCCATGTTAGCAGGGGAATCAGTAGATCCACTTGAATTGGTGGGAATGGTTCCTAATGACTTCATCTCATTGACCACTGGCTCAAAAACTTTCAAGTTATTGTATATGTCATCAATGTTCTTGTCATCTATGTCATCCCTATTCTGCCAAATAGCTTTGTAGACGAACCATTCTTTCTAAAGACTGTTAAGAAACCTGGTATTCACATGTTCTCTTGTCACTTCTATTTCAAAGAAATCCAACTGAGCCACCAGATCTTGAAGGCTATTGTAGATAGCACCAATTGCTTCATCACTAATTGCTTTGAAAGAAGCAAATTGATTAAGCATTTGATTCTACTTCTTCTTCTTTGTGGCTTCATTTCCTCCAAAAGTTTTGCCTATTGCTTCCCGGAGTTCCTTAGTTGTTTTGTACTTTCTGAATCTTAGCTGATGTCTATCAGGTAGAGCCAACAACAAGGAGCTGTGAGCCCTGACATCATGCCTTCTTGCCAGTATCTCCTTGTCAGCAAGGGCAACAGACTTCTTCTTGGCTTCACTTTTGGAGCCTTCACCTTTTTTCTTCTCCCTTATCCTTTTCTTCAACCTGTACAGTCTTTGGAAGTTGATTACCAAATTCTATGATTTCCCATAGAACATAGTGTTCCATTTTGAGGTATTGTTGAATCCTGAATTCCCATAGTTCAAAGTTTTCAAGATCCAGAATGGGTAGTTTGAGAGCATTCTTGTTGGTTAAGGATGAATGAGAATCTGAAGACATGATTGATGTTGATTGTGAGAGATGTTTTGTTCTTGGTTTAATCAAAGTTTCTCAACAAGCTCTAATACCACTTATTGATCCCAAACTCAGATCTTAAACCTTAGCTTGTTTAAGGGTTGTGATAGAGAGAATAGATTCAATCTAACACTAGAGAAACTTTGCAATACAAAGTAACTAAACAAGATGCGGAATGTAGTGTTTAGCACAAGAAAAAATGGTTAAAGCAAACGTTGAACTTTAATATATCAAAGATATACGAATACCCAATAATGGTATTAGGGTTACAAAAACCTTAAAGTATGAAATGAAAGACAACAGAGAAAGACACACATTGCATGATAACCTAGTGGGTCCTTTTATAGTACAAGGACTCACGTACAAGATTACTACTAACAAACTTGGAAATTATCTCGGAGTAGTAACTGAAACGCGTTATAATCTATTCCAAGTTTATCTCTAGCGGCATGGTCTTTGACTTCAGCAGGGGAACCAATCCCCCTGCCTTTGTTATTTAGCAGGGGGAACTTACTCTAGCAGGGGAACCTTTGACCAACTAGCAGGGGTAACTAATACACTTATATTTATTCCCAGCACCTAAGGAAGACATAGGTTCAGTTGTTTTCTTAGTGACATTTTCTGACTCAGTGTGATTGGACGATTCCTTTGGGTCAGGCTTTGTTTGTTATGTATAACTTAAACTAGATCTTTCTCTAGGTGAGTGCTCTTGAAATGACAAGGGCATTACCTCAGATCATGGACTTGCTCCCTGAAGATTTTTTTGAGGAGACAAAAGATTCTGAATGTATGTCTCAATCACACTTAATGATTCACTGTCACTGGATTTTTTTGAGACATCAAGCTTCTCAGTAAGTCCAATCATTTCATTAATCGCCTGAGTTTCAAGGATCAAGATTTTGTCAGTGTTGAAGTTTGGTAAAACATTGTCAGGGTTCATTTTTTCAACCCAATCCTTTGATTTGGGTATCATTTCATGATTGAAACCCACTGAGGCTGGTGTAAATTCCTTTTCACTCATTTCATTAGTAAGAGGAGTCTCATTGAGTTGATTTGCCCCTAGAATCTTCTTCTTTTGGGCAGGGATTTGACTATTAGCACACTGAGATACTAAGGCAGAGCTCTTGGTCCATTTCTCATTAATTCTCTTTAATTCCTTAAGTTGTTCTTAAAGAGCATGATTAATTTTTGTAAGTTCATGTTTTGAAGTTGACAACTTATTACGTCTAACTTAGCTTGTTTCAAAATAAGCAAATCATCTCTACATTTGTTTAATTCAAAAACAACTTTGTTATATTTTGAAAGTAAGTTTAATCTATGCTCAAAAGATAAATGAATATTTATATACTTAAGGTATTTTTGCCAATCAAAATCATCATCCATAGACAGAAGTATGTTTATCTTCCTCATGGTGATGTCAACCTATTCGCCATTTCTAGCTTGCAACAGGGATTTCATCATCAGCTAGAGCCATCAACACTTAATATCTAACTTCTTCATCGTCTGAAGACACTTCTTCGTCATCCCAATCAAAGGTTTTAGCCATCAGACCTTTGGCTTTGGCTTGAGTAGGTTTCTAAGCCTAAGTATTGAAGGTCTAGCCTCAAGAAATGCAAGCTTGGCTTTGAATTTCTTATACTCAGATCTGTAATCTTTTTCAATTTTTTTTATCATTTTGAAAACTTTGATTACTTGAAGGAGCTTGAATCAGTTTTGGTGTAAAATTTGGTTGAAAATTATCATTCCTTGATGATGAATTTTGATTTTTGTAAGAGGCCAAGGGTGTTTTTGAAAGGCAATATTTTGCAAAATGACCCATTTACCACATCTAAAACAGTCTACATTTCAATGGATTGATTTCCAGCAAATCTAGTTCTTTCGATAAAACATTTTGAGTTTGCTAAAAGGGCTCTTTCATAAAATTCTTGATTTAAATCTCTTATGTACTATGAGCTAGATCTTTCATCTACCTTGTTGGAAATACGTTTTACGTATTAAGAAGGATCGGTCACTCCAACGATAGTCCATGTAATAGCTCGTAGTTTAGTTAACTTTCTTTAATTAACAAACAAGTCCAAGCCTAGCCTACAACTTGTGTAGGCCGGCCCAAACGTGTAAACCCAAGCCCATTACAAGGCTTGGGTATATAAACCCTCTCCTTTGATGGAGAGGGTGTGGTTTCATATTTTTTCACATAGTTCCTTTTAGTTTCTCTCTCTAGCTTTGTGTGAAATCCACCATCTCTCTATCTCTTTCTCTCTCTAAAACATAAGCAAGATTTACAATCCTTCAAATGGTATCAAGAGCCATGGGATGATTGTATTGTTCATGTGTTTGTGTTCTTGATTCATACGCCATTTTTGATCCATTTTCACACGTCCAAATTTTTTTTTTGTGTGTTTTTGATGGCTTTTTCTTGATACAAATCTTCTACATAGTTGTGGTAGGGATTTGGTATAGTTACTTTGGCTAAAAACACAAAATTTTTGGGTGTTTTGATCATTTTTTGGCTTAAAATCACGAATTGGTTGAGTTTTGTCCGAGAAAAGTGGAAATTATTCCGATCTGGTCATCGGAAAAGGGTTTATAGTACATTCCGATCAGTGTAATCGGAATAGGGTTTAGGTATTCCGATCACAGCATTCCGATTGGTATTCAGATTGGTATTCCGATCACGGCATTCCGATTGGTATTCAGATTGGTATTCAGATTGGTATTCAGATTTGGTATTCCGATCACAGCATTCCGTTTGATATTCAGATTGGTATTCAGATTGGTATTCAGATTTGGTATTCCGATTGGTATTCAGATTGGTATTCAGATTTGGTATTTCGATCACAGCATTCCGATTGGTATTCAGATTGGTATTCCGATCACGGTATTCAGATTGGTATTCAGATTAGGTACATTCTGATTAGGGATTATTCCGATCAAGGTTATTCCGATCACTATTCCGACTGATATTCTGATCACTATTCCGATCAACATTCCGATAACAAAATTATTCCTTAAAAAATTTCGTCGTGTGTAATTTTGACTTGGAATTTTTGGTTTATTGAGAACATATTTTAGGGTATTTTAACATTGTTTCTCGACTTCAACTCACAACAACAAACACATTTACTTTCTTTCATTGATCGATCAACGTTTGTAAATCTTAACTTATTGAAATGGAGTACACATCTCTTACGGATAAGTCCATCCTCTCGGGTACGGATAATCGTCCACCAATGTTGGTGAAGACTATGTATGAGGATGGGCTTCCCGAATGAAACTTTATATGTTGAACAAGGAGAATGGACATCTAATTTGGGCATCGGTGCTCAATGGACCATTAGATTATGGTACAGTGACGGAAGGTACAACTACTCGTCCTCGCACAACGGGTGAGTTGACTGGAGATATGAAGATTCAAGATAAATGTGATAAGTATGCAACAAACATCATTCTCCAAGCCCTTCCTTCAGATGTCTACAAACTCGTCAGCAAACATAAAGTTTCCAAAGAGTTATGGGATAGAATTCGTGTTCTAATGCAAGGCACCTCGTTAACTAAACAAGAACGAGAGTGTAAGCTTTATGATACTTTTGATAAGTTTGCCTATGTGCCAGGGGAGACTCTCAATGATTACTATCTGAGATTTACCCTATTGTTGAATGAGCTCAATATCTATGACATGACAATTCCTACCTTTCAATTGAACACCAAGTATTTGAACACTCTTCCTTCAGAATGGAAAAAATACGTGACGGATGTTAAATTGGCTAAGGACTTGCATAACACCAATGTGGATCAACTTCAAGCTTTTCTTCAACAACATGAATGCCATGTGATCGAGGCTCGGTTGTCTACGCCTCAAGTTCATGATCCACTTGCAATGTATGTTTCTCAACAAAACATGGCTTATACTTATCAACAACCATCATACTTGCAGCAGCCACCACCACACATCTATCAGCAACCATCTTATCAACCACCAATGATGCCACATCAAGAATATCAACAAAGTGTTCATCAACAATCTTTTCCACAGCAACCACAATATCAGACATCACCATCACAAGCCAACACTTCTCCATTGGACTATACTCCTCAGCAAGGATATTTTCCAATAGAAGCACAACCAACACAAGCTTTCTACACTAATGAACTTCCTCCAATCCAAGCATCGGTCTTTACTACAAATGATACGCCAGCAGATGTTCTAAACCATCTCACAGCCTACTTGTCAAAACTTGTTGCAACTAGAGGATTTCCACCAACAAACAATCAGCTCCGCACCTCATCAAATCCTCGACAACAAGCCACTATTCAAGATGGTCAAGTGACGGTGCAACCAATTCAGGGAAGGCAAAATTCATATGGACCTCCTACAAGGACTGGGAACAATCAAGCTATGAATTCTCAAGCTAGTGGAAATGGGAGTACTATTGGTCCTAAGAAGGTTGTGACTTGCTACAATTGCCGAGGACAAGGTCATATGGCTAGGGAATGCACTCAACCGAAAAGGAGGAGGGATGATGCATGGTTTCGTGAGAAGATGTATTTGGTTGATGCTCAGTCTAATGGGAAGATTTTGGATTCAGAGGAGTTAGCATTTCTTGCAGACCCAGGGGCAGCAGATACTGACGGCATTGCAGTTGTTTCCACTTCTAATGCAGCTTATCAAGCGGACGATCTTGATGCATACGATTCGGATTGTGATGACATTCACTCTGCCCAAGCTGCTCTCGTTGCTAATCTCTCTCACTACGGTTCTGATGTCATCAGTGAGGTACCAACCACATCTAATAATATTGATGATAACCAACATCAAGTTGGGCATGAAAATGACAACCTCGAACAGCATTCGGGAACTAGTAACTCAAATGATGTGGTACCCAATTCTACACATTTGAGTGAACATCAACCAAATGCTACGACGGGTATGGAATCTTATGCTCAACATGATTTGGTAATGGTGCCTAAACATATTATAGATCAAATGCATATGGCCCTCAGACAATCCGTAGATACCAATTCCACCCTAACTGATGAGCTTGCGTTGCATAAAGAAAAGGTCAAAGCTTTTGAAATGGTCCCTCAAGCAGAGAAAATAACATGTTCTGAATTTGACCAATTTCGTTTTGAAAAGATTGAACACTTGAAATAAATAGAATCATTAAAAGCTAATCTTTCCAATGAATTAAAAGAAAAAGAGTCGGTGGTCAATGATTTTCAGAAACTTAAAATGGATTTCAAAACTCTCGAGTCTAAAAAGGTTGAATCAGAAATTAATGCTACCAAACTTCTTAAATTCAAGGAACAACAGCTTTTAAAACAATACGCTTCCACAGAAAAGGTTCATCTTTTAACTAAATCATTTCAAGAATTCGAACTTAAGCGTCTTCAAGATTTACCACCTAATCTCGGTTATGCAAAACAAGCTCAGGAATATATTCCCGGTCTTTATGATATGACAATAATTGGCAAATCCAAAGAAGCACCTTTTGTTCGTAGTTCTGACGCGACACAGTCACTTGCGGATGAAACTCATTCTAAAATGCTTTCAAAATTCCATACAATTGATTATGATCAACATAACAAAGATCAATTTTCTAAAAAGACCCGCATTCGCTTACAAAAGGAATTAGCTGAATTGACAGTTCTTGTGCCCCAAAGTTTGTCAAATGAAAACCCTCCCAGTACGTCTCCTACACTTGTCAAAAAGGATTTAACGAAGTTAATTCCACCGGTAAGTAAGCCGTCCGTTAACTTAAATGCGGTACACCAACACTTAGCCGATTTTGACAAGGTCATTTTGGAACGTACGACGGCTTCGGCCATAACGGAAGGTGAATGGAACTTTGAGCACACTAGAGCTGCGTTCCGAGACGAAATTATTCCGTTTGTAAAGAATGTTAAAGCTTGTCTTAGTAATCTTGATCAGGATTTGTATTTGGAAATAGAAGAAGTTAAACGTGTTTTCAATGAAATGGATGATGCTTATGAAAACAGTTTACTTGAAATAGAACGAGTTTCACGCTAAAATGATCAGCTTCTGAAGCAAGTGATGTCTCATGATATTGTTTCTGTCTGTGTGAATAAAAGTGTTGATAAGGATTCTATTGTGCATAATGTTGAATCTGTGGATACTGTGGTAGATAGTACTTGTCACGAATCTGACGCTTAATTTTTAAAGCTTCAAGATTCATATTCATCGCTTTCAAAACGTTTTGATGAGATTCAAACACATTGTATTTCGCTTGAATGCAAGCAACAATTTATTCAAGAAATTTTTGAAACGTCATTCGAAGGTGTTAATATCGATGATGCAAATTTTGACAAGAATTTTCGATTGAATTTACAATCAAAACAGCGTCAGCCAAGTGACAAAGTTGCTAACTCTTTGCCGATAGACATAGAGAAATCTAAGGAGCTTAACTGTGTGAACGTACTTGAGGCCGCTGAGAATTTTAAACTTGATCTAGATAATCGAGTTTCCAAGATTTTGTCCAAAGTTGATAACTTAAAACAGAAAAATACACGACTCTTCGATTCAGTAAAGCCCGCATGTGTTGATACCACTGCACAGAATCAATCATTGATTGAACAATTGAATCGAAAGTCGGTGGAAATATCTGATTTGAGGGAACAAATTTGTGATAAGAATCTGGTCTTGGCTGAGTTAAAGGAAACACTTCGTACTCTAAAAGGTAAGAATGTTGTGGATAACACAGCCACTGTCTCAGCAGCATCCTCTAGTGCAATCAAAAGGAACCTAATAGCCGTCACACCACTTAACAAGGGCCCTAGGACTAAACCATCTCAAACTTTGGTCACTAAAGATAAGGCGGAATCAAAACCAGCTTCTAATATTCCCGTGTTGCCTTCTACAGGAGTAAGCACTACTACTAAGGCTCAAAGATCTAAGCTTAAGAGAAACAAGAAGAA
This sequence comes from Glebionis coronaria, assembly GCA_025667525.1. Taxonomy (NCBI): domain Eukaryota; kingdom Viridiplantae; phylum Streptophyta; class Magnoliopsida; order Asterales; family Asteraceae; genus Glebionis; species Glebionis coronaria. The sequence continues at coordinate 10,029,386 of CM046878.1, read as the reverse complement.
TGATAGGATCTTGCCCCCATCTAGTAGTCAAGTGAAGAAGAAAGTAGAAGCCCATCCTAGGAATGTTATTTCTGTTTTGAATAAAAAGAATCATGTAGCTAAACCTAAAGGCTCTGCGGTTGTGCAGCGTTCTAAGCCTAGTGTGAATTCTAATTTGAAATGTTGGAATTGCAATGAATGTATGTTTTCTAGTCGTCATGATTCTTGGCTTATTGACCATGTGAATGAGATGTATGCCCAGAAACATGGATTAGAATGGAAACCGACTGGGAAAGTGTTAACCCAAGTTGGTTGGATGTGGCGCCCCACTGGTAGAACTTTCACTATAGTAGGAAATACGTGCCCTTTGACTAGGATCACTCCCACTAAAGCGAAGAAAGCGTGCCCTTTAACTAGGAGTACCAAGGCTACCAAAACACAAGCGTGTCCTTTAACTAGGAACACCAACACTACTGTAGGAACAAAGTGCTCTTTAAATAGGTCTACTCCCACTGTAGTGCCCGCTAATACTCCAAAACCTCAGAAAATTAGAACAGTAAAACCTGTTAGTGCTAAGACTCACATTAGAAAATGCAGGAAATCTAAGGATCTCAAAAATGTTAGCAATTCTGATAATTCTATATCTGTATCTGCTAACACTCCAGAACCAATAGTTTCCAATGCATTGTCTACTGTTGTATTTGGACTCTGGTTGCTCCAAACATATGACCGGAGATCGCTCTCAGCTCAGAAATTTCGTCAGCAAGTTTCTTGGTACGGTTCGATTTGGTAATGATCATATTGCAAAGATAATGGGTTATGGTGAATATCATATTGGGAATGTTATTATTTCAAGAGTGTATTATGTGGAAGGTCTCGGTCACAACTTATTTTCTGTGGGACAATTTTGTGATGCAAACCTAGAAGTCACTTTTCGAGAGCATACCTAATTTGGAAGGGGTTGATTTATTGAAAGGAACTCGAGGGAATAATTTGTATACTTTGTCTCTACAAGACATGATGGCCGCTTCTCCCGTATGTATTCTCTCCAAAGCATCGAAGACTAAGTCATGGTTATGGCATCGACGGTTATCTCATCTTAACTTTGACGCTATTAATCACTTGGCGAAACACGAACTTGTTCGTGGTCTTCCTAAACTATCATTTCACAAGGATCATTTGTGTTCCGCGTGTACAATGGGGAAAAGCACTAAGAAGTCATACAAACCCAAGACTGAAGACACCAACCAAGAGAAACTTTATCTTTTGCATATGGATCTTTGTGGGCCAATGCGTGTTGAAAGTCTTAGTGGCAAAAAGTACATCCTCGTCATTGTCGATGATTACTCTCGGTTTACATGGGTGAAATTTCTTAAAGCAAAGAATGAGGCACCTAAATTCATCATCGGATTTCTCAAGATGATTCAAGTGCGTCTCAACACTACTGTCCGACGCATTCGTACAGATAATGGAACCGAATTTGTGAATCAAATCTTGCGTGATTATTATGAAGAAGTTGGCATATCTCATGAAACATCCGTTGCACGCACTCCACAACAAGACGGTGTCGTTGAAAGGCGAAATCGCACACTTATGGAAGCTGCTCGAACGATGTTAATTTACGCAAAGGCTCCATTATTTTTATGGGCAGAAGCAGTATCAACAGCAGTGTACACCCAAAACCGGTCACTAATTCGTAAACGCCATGGTAAAATACCTTATGAGCTTCTCCATGGAAAAGTACCAGATTTATCATATCTTCATGTATTTGGTTCTTTGTGCTATCCAAATAATGATGGTGACAATTTGGGAAAAATTCAACCAAAGGCTGATATTGGTATTTTCATTGGTTACGCACCCGCAAAGAAGGCATACCGAATCTACAACCGTAACTCTCGCAAGATCCTCGAAACTATGAATGTTGATTTTGATGAGCTGACAGCAATGGCTTCTGAGCAAAGCAGCTCTGAACCCGCACTTCATGAAATGGGACCCAGTAACATTAGTTCTGGTCTTGTCCCAAACAACCCTACTTCATCATCGTTTACACCACCTACTAGGAATGAATGGGATACGTTGTTTCAATCGTTCTTTAATGAATTCTTTACTCCTCCAAGTATTGTTTCTCCAGAACCTGAGGTAATAGCTCCGGTTACCGAAGTTGTCGCTCCAGCAACTGTTGCACAATCAGATACATCTGCACCTACAATTGGTCAAGATATACCATCAACAAGTAATTCTCAACCAACACATGTTTCAACTACCCATGTCATGCCTATTGATGATGAAGAGGATGATGATGATCACGATTTGGAATTCGCTCAAATGCGTGAACTTCCATTCTTTGGTGTACCTATTCCCGACCCTAATCAAGCCGGGTCGTCCACCTCAGAGGAAGCTCCTACTACAGTTTACTCCAATCCACGGATTCGTGAACATGACAACAATTGGACTAAGGATCATCCTATAGATTCTATTATTGGTGACCCTAATCGTCCAGTATCCACACGAAGTTAGTTACAAGAAAGTGCAATGTTTTGTCACTTTGATGCTTTTCTCACTGAAGTTGAACCTAAGACATGACAACAAGCTTTTACTCAATCATGTTGGATAGAAGCTATGCAAGAAGAACTTAACGAATTCATACGTCTTGATGTTTGGGAACTTGTCCCATGCCCGGATCAAGTGTAGTTACTCACTTTGAAATGGGTTTACAAGGTGAAACTCGATGAGTTAGGCGGAATATTGAAGAACAAAGCTCGTCTCGTAGCTCGTGGATACAAGCAATTATTGGGCATCGACTTTATGGAATCCTTTGCACCTGTTGCCCGTTTGGAAGCTATTAGACTATTCCTCGCTTATGCAGCCCATATGAATATGATCGTCTATCAGATGGATGTGAAGACGGCATTTCTTAATGGTGAACTCAAGGAAGAGGTCTATGTTCAACAACCGGATGGTTTTGTGAATCCTAATTATCCTAATCATGTGTACAAGCTTAAGAAGGCTCTCTATGGGTTGAAGCAAGCTCCTCGTGCATGGTATGATCTTTTGTCACAATTCCTCATTACGCAAGGCTTCGCTAAAGGCAAGGTGGATCCCACGCTGTTCATTCAGAAACGAGGTAAAGATATGATTATGGTACAAATATATGTTGATGATATTATATTTGCAGCCTTGACCCAAACCTTATCGGATGAGTTTGGGACACTCATGTCTTCCAAGTTTAAGATGTCAATGATGGGCAAGGTATCATTCTTCTTAGGTCTTCAGATATCTCAGAGTCCCAGAGGCATCTTTATCAATCAATCCAAGTATGCCCTTGAATCGTTAAAGAAGTATAAGATGGAATCTTGCGACCCCGTGGATACTCCAATGGTGGAACGAACTAAGCTTGATGCAGATCCTCATGGAGTTGCCGTTGATCCGACACTTTATCGTGGAATGATCGGTACTCTTCTGTATATCACAGCTAGTCGACCTGATCTTCAGTTTGCTATATGTATGTGTGCCAGGTATCAAACTAGGCCTACTGAATTACACTTAGCTACTGTTAAAAGGATCTTTCGATATCTTAAAGGAACCATTAATCGGGGACTTTGGTATTCGAAGGACTCTTCTGTTGCACTAATGGCATATGCAGATGCGGATCACGCGGGTTGTCAAGATACCAGGCGTAGCAGGAGTGGAACTTTGCAACTACTAGGAGATCGACTAATAAGTTGGGCATCGAAAAGGCAGAAAAGCGCCACAATTTCAAGTACGGAAGCAGAATACATAGCTATGTCCGGTTGCTGTGATCAAATTCTTTGGATGAGATCACAATTAACCGACTATGGTCTAGGTTTCAACAAGATTTCGATGTACTGCGACAACAAGAGTGCAATTGCCTTATGCTGCAACAATGTTCAATTCTCCCAGTCAAAGCATATTGACAATCGCTACCATTTCATCAAGGAGCAAGTGGAAAATGGAGTAATCGAGCTTTACTTTGTCCGACCTGAGTATCAATTGGCGGATATTTTCACGAAAGATTTAGATCGCGCTCGAATTGAATTTTTGGCCGACAAGCTAGGAACGAGAACTTTCTCGCCTGAGACTCTAAAGGAACTAGCAGATGAAGCGAAAGAATAGTGGTGGTAAAACTATTCTCCGTATCCTTGGTGATCATCTGTATATATTGTTTATATTTTTATCCACAAAAGCAAAATACAAAAATATAAAACCATATAAAAACCATAAAAATTGAAAAATCTAGAAAAATCCAAAAATATTTTTACTTTATTTTTCAAAGGCATGTCTTTTGGTACGATAATATTTACGGCCTTAGAAATGTTGATTAATATCGACACGGCGCCATAAATAGAGTTCGTACAAAAGTTGTAAATATTTCATAAAACATGCCCAAATGGCTTGTAGTTATGTCTGACTGCAACCCGGTTTTCACATTAAAGTCAAGTATTTCTCATGAAAGCTTTGGCTCACAACGGGAATTAATTTTCTCGGGCAAGGTTTACTTTAAAACCTTGTAAGGGATCAAGTTTACTTTATAACTTGGTCTAACACAAATATATGTACGTTTCAGTGCATTTATTTGTTAAAACAAGAGAAGTCTTGTTTTTATGAAGCTATCATCTCTACAACCATGCTATCTACAATTGGTATCTACATACTCGACGATGCGACTACTCAACCGACGACTACAGCTCTTTCAATAGAACACGGGTCAACAATTGAGGGGGAGCAATTGTCAAGCATTCAGAATCTTCGATGCCGAACGTGCCAAGCTCACTAACTGGTGTCAAGACAACAATACCAATCGTACATGTGGTGTCAAGAGATGACTTCAGACGTGACGAGGCGACCAACATATGCTGACAAGAACCCTTTGATCTTATCATATGATGTTCTCATCTATCAGGTCCAACCTTGTCAATTCTTTTCTAATATGGTGAATATGTGATCATGTTACAAATCGATATCATATCTCATACGTTTGATATCATGAAGATAAAATGGACGTGCATTTTTCTTCCCAAAACCTTTGTTAAAACTACATTAAATCAATTGATATTAAAAACATCGATTGGGTTAATATTTTTAATATGGGGGAGAAAATGTGATTTAATATGGGATATTATCACAAACGGTTTGACTTAATGTGCTGGCTCATCCCGACATATGTGAAATGTTTTCGAATATCGTGGCATATGTTAAGGGGGAGCAAAATGGATTTGCTATATCAAAATGGATTTTCATGGTGACATATACTTACCCAAAACCCATTTATTTCACGACGATGAAGATTGTGGTGACATAAGGATGGTAGGATAGGTTAAGTCCTATGATTCTTCCAGAACCGGAGGAATCTTCCCAAGGACATTCCATAGCTAGAAATAGTAGTCCTTAGGAAAGTTGGAGAAAGATTGTGAACGTAGCTGAATGCCGACCAAGTACTTAAGTTAGCACTGGAACAATCACAACAAGGTGCTAGTTATGACGTATTGGTAAGCATTGAAGGGGTTGAAGAATGAAAAAGAATTGTAAAGATAAAGGGTGTAAAGAAAGAATCCCTCCTTACAACCTTAGGCAGAAACCGGGTCAATACATATGCTATTGAGATCATTTTAAATGATGCTCGATATTGAAGATAGACATCATGGACCCAGTGATGCAATGCACAACCCATCCCAGCTAACTCAGATATCTCACAAAAGGTATTTGTTTTAATCACACGGAGATAACGCATTATCTATTGATTTATTCACTCCGAATAAATTGGTATTGAAAAGGTGGCACTCCTCTCCAGCCTCCGATCACTAAAATCCAAAATGCACGATCGAGTCTAGAGCCATTTGAGATCATCAAATATCTCATTAGGACACACTTTCATATTTCCTTGCTTCTTCACACACTGTGAAAAGTAAGAAAGATTTTAAGAGTCCTACGCAAAATCTTCATGATCTTGCCTGAACATCCGAGTAATACGAAAGTATTTATAATGAAGATGGAAATCCTTCTTGAGCGAATAAAGCTCATGGTAGGTGACTTGTGCGATTCATTATGAATCAAACTTGTGATAACTGGAAAGCAACAGCTGTTTAATTCTTAACTGAATTTAAACACGTTCCAGGCCTCTTCGCAATATCTCAGTGATCTTGCCAGAACACTCAGAGTGATACCTCAGTGTTCACAGTGATGAGTGGAAATCCTTCTAGTGTTAACCTCAAACAGCACTTGGTAGGTAACTTGCAAGATTCTATACGAATCAAGCTCGTGACAACTGGAAAGCAACGATGGTACGGTTCTTAATTGAATTTCACTTGTTCCAGGAACATGAATTAACGGCTTCAAATCATGCAGATATTATTATCCAAATGATTCACTCTTTATGTTCGCAGTCAGCTTTGGACGGTCGAATAAAGAGAACGGGTTTACCCGCGAAATCCTGTCAGGAAGTTACTTAATTGAAACTATTCGTCACAGGTACGATATCTAATATCGTCCAACGGTCTTCACCGACCGGAGGTAAAATGCTACCGAATTAGAATAAAATGTTCCAAGCCATTTCGTTCGTGTCTACTTATGTTGCGGCATTTGAAGACGGTGGCGTTGCGGGATCCAAGAAGAAGTCGTCCCCGTATGCTTATACTTTATGCACTTAATACCTCATCAAATTCAAGAAAGCCTAAAAGTTAAGTCTTCCGCTGTATCGAACTCTGAAGCTTTCAAGAATTACAAAGGTATAAGTATGTGGGACATGGTGTCACGAAGAGGCGAAGATCACAAGTGATGGATGCACGAGATCAAGGCAAGAGATTAATGCTCAAGACTGATATCAAAGATCACATCAGCATGTTCACCAGAAAAGAAAAAGAAAAAGAAAAAGAAAGATGAAGACTACGAGCTCAAGACAAGCATAGTATGCTAGGTTTATTTTATTATTTTAACTTGGGTAACGCCCTTGTTTGGAGTGTCCTCCCTTAGGGGGAGATTGTTAGAAATACGTTTTACGTATTAAGAAGGATCGGTCACTTCAACGATAGTCCATGTAATAGCTCGTAGTTTAGTTAACTTTCTTTAATTAACAAACAAGTCCAAGCCTAGCCTACAACTTGTGTAGGCCAGCCCAAACGTGTAAACCCAAGCCCATTACAAGGCTTGGGTATATAAACCCTCTCCTTTGATGGAGAGGGTGTGGTTTCATATTTTTTCACATAGTTCCTTTTAGTTTCTCTCTCTAGCTTTGTGTGAAGTCCACCATCTCTCTATCTCTTTCTCTCTCTAAAACATAAGCAAGATTTACAATCCTTCATACCTTATCATCTGATGTCTCTTGAAAGTCCTAAACAATCCCATTAGAATAAAAAGCAACTCATATAGGGCCATCAGTTGGGCTTGGGTTGGTAGCAATCAAGGCTTTCTTAGACTCAGTATATCTTCTAGTAATCATGTTATCTTCATAGATAAACCTTCCGTAGATATCTGCTAGATCCTAAGTCTGAATACGGTTAGCATTCCCCAGGCCTTGAGAAACACTAAGCCATTTTTTAGGGAGACTGTTCACAAACCCAATGTTGATTTTATGCTTAGACAGTTTGACCCCGTAATTTGTTAGCTCATTGAGCAAGGTCTTATAACAGGTGTAAGTCTAAGGAAGTGTTTCAGATGGTTTGGCCTTGAAAGTGTTGAATACGAGTTTCAGGTCCATTATCTGATTTTCCTTTGTGTTAGACGGCCCTTCAAAGCTATGAACTAGGTATGCCCATGTTGCCTTGGCTGTCTCACACTCGATGAAAACTTCCATAATATCGTAAGGAAGACAAGATATTATGATGCTTTTGAGACATTGGTCCTAATTGACCACTCTCCTTTCATCGTCAGACCATTGGGACTCGGGTATGTCATCACCTTGTGTTGTTTTTGTTTTGAATGGACCATCCTTAATACAAGTGGTGTAGTAGGGTTCCATTCCCATTAATAGCACAACATTCGTTTCTTCCACTTGTTAAAATTTTCAACTTCCAATTTAGGAGCGTTAACACAATAACTAGCTCATTTCTTATTGACAAGTTGAGGTACATTACTTTCAACCATATTGGATCAAGGTTTTAAAAACTTTTAAACGGTAATAAAATGTTCAATAAACCTACCGCTCTGATATCACTTGTTGGTCCCTTGTAATTAGTGTTATATTTATTATTACTAAGTATAATCCTAACCCATGGTAAAGTAATATAGAATAAACAATAAAAGTAACAAGTAAAGACACAAAAGGTTTTTCAACATTTAACTATTTTATTATTCAAAGAATTATACCCTATTGTATGTACAAGTACAATAGGGATCGAATAGATATTGTGTGTGTTGTGATCTCCTCACTAACGAACAATATCAATCCTAACGATTTAATATGTTCAACGATTAAGTCAACATGAGTTTATAAATCAAGCGCTTTCTATTGTATTTGGAAGAGAGAGTTCGTTTGTGAATGTCTAAGCCTTAAGTGCACAAACTCAAATTCACTCTTTTACAATGAGTCCTATTTATATCTAGGTCTAGGAATGAGACAAGGAATTGCCATGTGCAATTACTCTGACTTAGATAAGGTACAAGGTACATACTTGTCATCTACCTATTCTAGGTATCTAGACAAAGTCCTTTACAAGCTCAGTACCCTTGTCTATCCTAAAAGGGTAAGTCACGATAAGCATGTGTAACTACATCTTATCTACTTCAAACTTATCCTGCCTTTACTTCAGTCTTTAGGACATCAATGTTCCATCAGGGAGATCGTATTGATTTCAGTAAGTCTATTGCCACAAATCACTTAACCCATCACCTTCTTCTTCGTCTCAAGTAAATCATTTATTGAGTTTCGCCTCACCGAATACTCGAGTCTTTCTCATAGACTCAGGTTGAGCTCTTGAAGGCAACTCACTGAGTGACTGTTCACTCAGTGATTTCATAATGTTCAAGGGTATTAATTGTACTTAGGCTTATTGTAATTCAAATCCATCAATGAGACTATTAAGTTGTGAATTGACCTAACAGTGTCACATGTTCAACTCCACCATAATAAGGTTGGCAAGATTATGGTTTAATGACCTAATATAGGAAAGCATTGATGGATACACGGACCTGAAGAAGGCCTTCTGTCACACTTCATGCAGCAAAAAAAGTACATCATGAAACTGTATAAATTCACAATATCAAGCAGAGAGATACATAGACCATCGAAGAGTTCATGGACTGGTTCAAAGCTGAAACCGGACACATAAAGGGAGCTCCTGAATGCATGTGAATCTCAGGGTTCATGCATGGGGTCAATAACCCGTAGGGTTCATGAATGAGGTTAATAACCCGAAGTTGACCTAGCGTTTGAATAACCAATCCTAAAAATCGTGGATGAGATGATGACTATCACTATAACCTTCATACGTGGAGAGACTATAACACCCCCATTTTGGTAAATGGAATGTCACGCATAATTATGGCGTGTCATCAAATCATGCAAGGTAAATGTCTAAAAACATAAATGACCATGAATGGAAATACCATAAACAAACATCGATAGTCCAAGTATAAGTTCAACATACATGAATATAAATACTGAAATGGAAAAGGACTAAAAAATGTCCAAAGAAATAAAGTAGCATAATGTATGGAAAAATGCATAAAGTGATGAAGGCTAGATAGCTTCCAATCCGTATGCACATACTCTTATAGTCTACGAGCGCCCTTGAGTACCTGTCGTTTGGGAACATGAAAGGAAAACTGCTGAGCATAACGCCTAGTGAACGGATATACAAGTATAGCATGAAATGACATAAGCATAAAAGACTAATAGCAGCGGAAATGTATAAGTCCTAGATAACCTGGAACATGTTCATAAAACTGGTTTTATAGTTTGAAAAGACTTATGTTTTAATATGAAAAACTGTATTAATTATCCAATAGCCCATATAGGTCATGAGGTTCCACCGTGCATGAATACTTGGAGGGGATACCTCATCATGCAATTAGAGGGGTTGCCTCTAATTAACTAGTATGCGTAGGAGGGATCAACTCCTTGTGAAGGATGCAAGGCACACATCGCAATCACCATGAAAATCTTGTAAAAACATGTAACTAGGATGCACCCATACGCCCCACATGATAATATAAATATATGGCCAAAACTGAAAAGGGACGCTACGAGCAATCACTTTGCCGTGGGGAAGTCATAACACTGGTGCCTCTAGTGTTATGCTTATGGTACCTCCATAACTAGGTGACACTGGTCATGCATGTATATGGATTAGGAATTTAAACTAACATAAGTAATCAAACATATAAAACAATACTTGAGAAAATAGTTGGCTGCAAACGGGAAATCCTAATAAGGAAAGAATGTCCATAATGAATGACGGAAAATCCGTACCTTGTGTCCAGTGAAAGAGGAAAGACGAAAGTATGAATAGTCCTACTCCGACCTCACTAATTCTACATAAATAAGGGACATGTATAAGTTATCTGATTACTGAGACGTTACTGGTTATTTCCTGTTCTTAGCTTATTTTATATGTTCTTGTCTTGTTTACTGTTTTAAACGTTATACTGTGTTAATCATGTATTTTATGTATTCTTATTAAGTATTATCTTGCATTCTTGTATTATTATACTTGTTATATAATAACAAGCAACTTTCTAAAAATAGCAGATTTCCTAAAATAGAAAGTTTCCAAAAAATAGAAAGTTTCCAAAAATAGACCAGTTTCTAAAAAATAGATCGGTTTCTAAAAATAGAAATTTTCCAAAATAATATGTTTCCTGAAATAGAAAGTTTCCATATTTAGAAATAAGCTAGATTAATAAGCTAATAATATAAGCTTAAGTTTACTGGTTAAAAATCATAAGTCATGTAATTAATAGTATAGTTTATTAATAATGTCATGATAATTTAATAAACTATAGGTTATATGGTTTAATTAAATAAAGGCATGATTTAATTAAATTAAGACATAATAAATACTTAGGTTAATCATGTATTAATAATTTAGTAATTATAATCTAAGTCATGATTGATTAATTAATTATAGTCCATGTTTTAATAATTAATTAATAACTATAGTCTAATCTAAATGGTAAAAATACTTAGGCTAAAACATGTATTATTTATTAAAAATAAATATAACTTAAGTCCATGATTAAATTAAATTAATTATTAGTCATGTTAAATTAATTTAATTTTTCCTTGTAAAAATATCCCATGACCGAACCCGTGTTTTAGTTTAAACCGCAACATGAACCGGACCAAACCAAAACCCCAACAGTGGCTACCCGGCCTAGTAGGTGCCACTGTTCGAGCAATATTCCAAACGGCTGCTAGCCGGTGGTTCCCCCTGCCTTGGTTGCGGTTCCCACTGTTGAACAAAACAGCCACCGGGTAATGCCGGTGGTACTCCTGTTGCTGCCGAGACCCAACACAAACCAAACGGCCACCCCGACGCGAGTCGGGGTCCTTTGTTCCCTGCGACCGAGCCACAGGAGACCACACGGAGACCCTAGGTCTCGGCTGTTGGTGAATCACAAGACCATCGAGAGCTTGGCTCTCGGTTTGCGTGTGTCAGCCGAGCAAAACCCCACCAAAACCCCTTTATTACTTGTTTTCTTGGAATAATTAACATGTTTTGTTTATGTTTTTAATATCTAAATCACATGAACATAGAAGCAAGAAAATAAAATTAAAGATGAAGGTTTTGGGGATATCGATTTCATGATTGAATGAGATCTAAGAACACGAATACGTACAACCCTAAAATCAACAATTAAATCAAACCAACACCTCCTTTGGTGTCTCTTGAATTCGACGACAAAGGGAGAGAGGACGAAGGCTAGGGTTTTATTTTTTCTGTAAAATTCTTGTAATATGAAAACCTGTGTTTTACTTTTACAAATTAGTCAAAAGTCAAAGTGGGCTTGACCCTTTCCCTTTTCTTGTCTGCGGATACCAAGGGCCCACAAGGGTAAACCCGAGCTTTTCCGTGTTTAAATATTTTACGTGTTCGTCCGTGTTTATTAAATGCTCGTATTGGTTCGTGTTTTATTATTCATGATATGTATATTATACGTAATACTTGTTTATCTTGTAATAATATATAATATGTAGTTTACATGTTCGTGTTTTAATGTTCGTGATCATATGCTCGTGATTATAACTATTATGATTAATAATTATCGTGTATTACCACATACTTAATAATTATCGTGCACTAACACGTATGTAGTTTCTGAATTTAATATCCGTGACACGTGTTCATGACATAAAAGGAAAGTTTTAATTGGTTCGTATGTTTACGTAGTATACTGTTCATGGCATTTAGATGCGGGTTTTACAGAGACAGTTGTTGCTTTAAATAATACCGCTTTTGCGACTAGCAGCGTATATTAAGGTAGACAATGATGAAACCACAACTATCCATATGACCATGTTATTCTAACTCTGCGAGATAAGTTACTTGCATATGTTAAGTATTGATGCTTAGAGAAGGTGGTGACCGTTAAGCCCCGATACACTCCATATATATGCCAACCTATCCTTTGTAAATCCCTTCCCGAATTTGGGAACGGCCAGTTCCTATATATCTAGCACTAGTTGCAAAGCCCGTCTGGTGGAGGGGCGTGCTTTTATGAGTTTGCTTGGAAGAATTTAAGTAACAGTTAATGAAATACGAACAATGTAATACTTTACAGTGAATGAAGAACAAAATGAAATGAATCGTAATTCGATAAAGAATAGAAAACTTCATAAAGTATCCGTAGTTACAAAGTACTCCGTATATACTTTTAGTTCAAATTCGAACTAAGCTTATTTATACATATTGGTCGTTGAATTCGTGTATTTAAGATGTTTTTCACAATATAGAATCTTCAAACCTTTCATGATCTTGACCCTTATTAGAACAATAGAATGACATATACTTTTTTTAGAACGACTTAAGGTTACCCACGAAAAAACCGACTTCTAAAAAAACACAACCTTAGACAATGTTTGGAAATTATCATAACAAATTTTGAAAACTCGCGCGTCATTGCCCCGATTTTTTCATACTATTTTTTGTTTTAAAGATTTTTTATAGTATTTTTGTTAAATATCTTAAAATCATATTATTCCGTTTAAAATATATACAAAATGTTAATATTACAATTTACAAATACAAAAGAACATTCAAAACCAAAGGTACGTTTAGTTTGAAGTCAGGTTTTACTTTGTGTGTGGGTTTATAAAGTAGGGGGTTTAAGATTAGGTAAAATTTGGATTTTGATATAGGTTTTGAAAGAGAAAATATATTTATTTAATTGATTTTATATTTATATTTCTTCTCTATTTCTCTAGTAAGTAGATTGTTACGTTTTAAGATTGTCATGTTTTACAGTTTGCGCGATTTGCGCTTCCTTTTCGATTATCAATCTTAACTCGTTCTAGAGCACCTTCTCCGTGTAAGCAATTCTCGTGTTCACTCCATCTCTTTATATTTCTTCATACTGAAAGGTTATTATTTTAATTAGAGTTTGAAATAATTTCGAAAAGGAGTTAAGAAACTGAAGCGTAGTTGAATTCCAATTGTTAAGGTTCGACGTGGTGCAGAAATTACCTGGGAAGCAATAAATCAGTTCTAAACTATGTATCTCCACTTGTTCGCATCTTCTTCCATCTCCAGTTGAAATCTGAGGGACCAGAGTTCCTTTAGGGGGGTCGACTGTGAGAACTCGTATTTTCCCGGTGTTATTTTATTCTTTTATTCATGTTTCTTGAATTTTCCAACATGTTACGTTTTCTTGTATTCTTCATATTTAAACCCTGAGATCTTGATCATTTTAATAAATTATATCTTTGAGCACTTTTCTGATTATTGATAATACTTTATTTGGAATTATAGAAATTTTATTTTTATTTTTTCATATTTAATTAAATCAAAGTTTTGATTTAAAAGCACCCGCGTGCATTCTACAAAAGTTTACCTAAATCAACGGAACGAGTACCGAGGGATAAATATTTCAACCTTAGGAAGTGAAAATAAGGTTAATCTATACTTGGTATTAAGTATAGACCGATAACGGGCACAGTGTTAAATCCTTGTATTTTACGTTTTATTGTCGATGTTTGATATTTTTGAAGTTCTCTTTTTAATTGCGAATTAAGTCGAGTCGGAACCATGTTATTACTTTTCGTGTGCGTTTAAACTTTTAAAAAGTATTTTTACGAAACCCGACTCTTGGGAATTTTTGAAATGTCGACTACTAGTCATTTCCCGCTTTTTAACTTGCAAGTTGCATTTTAGTCCAAAACTATACACTATTTGCAGTTTTTACCTTTCACCACCACTATATATATATTTTTTCCACCAACAATTTACTCATTCTCTCATTCTAGAAAACACACACAAAATTTTTCTTTCCTCTCTTTTTTTTCTTCTTCTTTGCCGAGACCAACAACACACACAAACACCATCCATGTAACAGCCCACTTTGATAAGTGGACCGTTACGTATATTTATGGCGTGTCATCAAAGCCTGCAAGGAAAGTGTCTTATAAACATTAACTGACCATAACGGAAATACCGGAATCAAACATCGGTAGTCCAAACATAAGCTCAAACATAAATTATTAAATACTGAAAAGGAAGGACTAAACAATGTCCAAACAAGCAAGTAAAGTATGAAGTACATAAAGTAAAGAAGTCTGGATAGCTTCCATCCAATGCACATACTCTCTCAGAATCCTAAGAGCGTCCATGTGTACCTACCGTTTGGAACATGAAAGGAAAACTACGCAGAGCATAACGCCCAGTGAACGGATATAAAGCATGATAAGAATGTACTGGAATGAAACAGATAACAAATACTAAAAATATAAAACTGATAAGTAAAGAGCCACGAAAAACTGTGTTGTTCTGAAAGTATAATTATAATTAGTAAATTTGAATTATCATCTATTAAATCTGAAACATGCATTTACTGTATTTTAAGTGCGAAGAGCTTATATAGGTCATGTGCTGTAACAACGTCTGCATGAATACATAGAGGGGTGACCTCGTCATGTTGTAGAGGGGTGACCTCTAACTGATATGCTGGGTGGAGGGATCAACTCCAATGTGAAGGATGTAGAGCACACACCATATTCACCTGATAAGCTATAACTGATAACCTAAGATGCACCCATACGACCCGCTGATAATACTGATAAAATGGCCAAGATGAAATAAATGGGACGCTACGGGAAATCACTCCCTCGTAGAGGAGTCATGACACCGGTGCCTCAAGTGTCATGGTTACGGTACCTTCGTAACTAGTATATAACTGGTCATGCATGTATATAAAGCTCAGGCAGTTTAACTTAGTTACTAAGATAATTACTTTAAATTTCATAACATATACCGGGGAAAACATTTGGCTGTAGACGGAGAATCCTAATCAGGCATAGGAAAGGAAGTCCTTACTAAAGGACAGAAAATCCGTACCTTGTGTCCAGTAACTGATTGCAAGGAAAACCGATGCATCTCCTACTTTGACTTCACAAAAGCTACATGAATAACGAACGTGAATGAGTTGACTGATATCCGTTTATTTTTACTGATCTTAACTGTTCTTAGTTCGATTTATTATATTCTTGTATTATTGTTTGTGTATAATCTGGTAAATTCTAACTGTTCTAAAATATTACTGATAAGTATATTTCTGTACTTCTGATTACTGTGTAAAATGTATTCTGACATTACTATAAATAGTAACTCGCTATAATTAGAAAGTTTCCTAAATTAGAAAGGTTTCAAGAATCATTTAAATCATTTAAAAAAATTATACGTTTTAATTAATAAAACTAGTCAAATCATTTATAATTTAATTTACTAATTAAATTAATAAAACCTTTCTACTTGTTAAATTTTAAAATTTTTTTTAGTAAAATGATTAAAATGTTAACTAAATGAACCCTTGTTTAATTTTTAAACCTTGAACCCGAGCCTACCGAGATACCCCTCTCAATCGCACTAAAACAAAGAAACAACAATTTATATTCTTACATTCGGATTAGCGACAGAATTTTCTGTCGCCTAAACTGTGACAAAACTGTCAATAAGATAAACTGCGACATAATTTATGTTACTAAACTGTCGCTAATTCTGGACTTTAATCTCAACTGAATCCCTACTGTTTAATATATACCCACTGTTAGTGTATTGTTCCCACTGTTGTGCCTCATATACCCACTGTGCTATGTTTGTTGTCATAGTTCTCGAACCAAACACCCCCTAGACGCCCCTTTTTACCCACTGTTAGTGAACCAAACACCCTTGGTGGACTTTTTGGGGCTGCGATCAAATCAAACCCACCACACACCCATTATGGGTCGCGACTGATCTCCACAATCCACACCGAGACCTATTGGTCTTGGTCTTCCTGAATCCAAACGAACCCGACACCCTCTTGATTATTATTTCATGTTTTCAATATATAAACTCATTTGTTTAGATCCTAAAATTACTAATTCGTGAATTAAAATGGAATTAAAGGAAAAGGGTGATTATCATTCTAAGATTGAGGATGAAATGATTAATATAACAATCGATCGAAGAGAAAAAATAAAACCCGAACCCCTCTTTGTGTTGTTCTAGCCGACGGCAACCAAGACCAAGCACCAACTCTAACTTCTTTTTGATGATATGTTAAAATGAGATGATAGTAGCATTTTTGTTTCATGTGTTTGTTTTTAAAACGGGTTGGGTTCAAGGCCCATTGTTCTTTCTTCTTTTTCTTTTAAAACCGATGGCCCACATATACATGTGTGGTTTTCATTTGTTTTTCGACAACTTATAATTTATCATGTATGCTTGTTTTTAGTTCTCGCGTTTTAAATTCTGAAACGTAGTATTTATTTTCTAAATAATAATACTTACGTAATACTGAATAACTCGTATTAATTATTGTTATGAATAATTATTTACGTCACGTTTTAAATAAACTGAGACTGTATATATTTAAGTTCTTGTATTTTAATTACGGGTTTTACAACTCTTCCCCTTAAAAAAAAATAATCCGTCCCCGAATTAAGGATGTGATAATGCTGCGGTTTTACAATTCTCCCTCTCTAAAAGAAAATTCGTCCTCGAATTAATGGTAAAATTAAACTGGTGAAACTATAAAAGCTGGAAGAACGTATAAGCTGGAAGAACATGAAAGCTGAAAAGGCATAAAAGCTAAAAGACATACCCGAATCATAACTGGAAGTGAGGATAAGAAGTCTGTATAGACTCCTCCGTTTCCCAAGTGGCCTCCCACTCGGAATGGTTCCTCCACCAGATCTTGACGAAAGGAATAGTCTTCCTTCTCATAACTCGATGCTGGGGATCTAAGACTGCTTCGGGTTCTTTAATATAAGATAGGTCCTACCGAATCTGATCGAGTGGATAATTAACTCTGTGAAGATCATGATAGTTGTACCCTCTGAGTAGTGATACATGGAACACGTTATGAACGTATGAAAGCTGAGGCGGTAATGCCAAACGATATGACACCTCACTGACACGTTCGAGGATTTCGAACGGTCCGATGTAGCGAGGTATGAGCTTGCCCTTGAGGCTAAAATGTCTCACCCCCGCGTGCTGGTGATACTTTGAGGAATACACGATCCCTAGTCTGAAATGCTAGATCTCTGTAATGCTTGTCGGTGTAACTCTTTTGGCGAGTACGCGCTTCTTGTAGCTTTACCCTGGCAATGGAGACCTTTTCATTGGTCAGCTCTATTAATTCGGGTCCCTCAATCAAGCGTTCTCCAACCTGATCCCAACAGATCGGAGCACGACATTTCCTGCCGTATAACATCTCAAAGGGATCACATTTGATACTAGTATGCCAACTATTGTTGTAGGCAAACTCGACCAAGCAGATATAGTCATCCCAATTACCTGTCCATTCTAATGCACAGGCGTGTAGCATGTCCTCCAAGGTCTGGATGGTACGCTCTGACCGACTGTCCGTCTGTGGATGAAAGGTTGTGCTTAGCTTGAGCTTGGTTTCCCAAGCTTTATGCATACCTCCCCAGAAATGAGAAGTGAATCGTGGATGTTAGGATCATTGGAATAGTTAAATGTAATAGGTAGACTAGGAGGTATATAGTTCCTCCTGGTCCTAGTAGTAGTAGGAGCAAGTCGTGCTCCTGGTCCTAGTCAAAGTCAAACTTTATTATTTGTTTATTATTCTGTTAGGATATGCATGAGATATGTTAGGAGAGGATATGCATATCAGTTTTACACGTTTTGTTTAATGTTGTATTAGGGTTTCCTTGTAGTATAAAAGGAACCTTAGGTAGAAGGGTTAGACACACCTTCATCAAACGTAGTTCTAGTCATTATCAATATTAGAAATCCTTAGAAAGGATCAAGTCTTTATAGTTATTCTGTTCTTATTTATTATATTTGTATTATGCATTTATATTGTGTATAGAGTCTCTCTGTGAATAGACTTGTGATTACAGAAGTCGTTCACCGTTCCTGACAGGCTGCAAGATCCACATCTAGTGGACCCAACAAGTGGTATCAGAGACTGGGAGAGTCTCTGTACAAGAAGAATCAAGTTTTCTTATTACTAACAATTTTGTTTTATCATGTCTGCCTCAAGCTCTACTCAAACAGGAGAAGACAGCACTCCTAAAACTGTGCAACCTCAGCAGATCGTTGCTACGGTTTCCAACACAAATGGGAAATTCCCTCTTCTGAAAAAGGATGAGTATGATAGTTGGGCAATGAAGATGGAATGGTGGATCACCAACACTGATCAAGACCTTTGGAAGGTTATTCTAAATGGGAACAGCCGGAAGCTAACTGGAAGAGACAAGAATGGTAATATTACTCTTCTTGACCCTAAAACTCATGAAGAAATCATAGCCATTCAGAAGGAAGTCAAAGCAAAAACTATTTTGCTTCAATCTCTTCCTGATGATCACATGGGTGACTTCTACCATTTGGATGATGCTAGAGAGATCTAGAATGGAATAAAAGCACGGTTTGGTGGGAATGAGGAGTCAAAGAAAATGAGAAGATCCATGCTAAGAGATGAATTCACAGAATTCAAAATCTCAGAAACTGAAGGTATACATCAAGGGTATGACAGGTTTCAAAAGATATTAAGCCAATTGAATCAACTTCGGTCGAAACCTGATGATGGTGATATTAATGCAAGATTTCTTTGGGCCTTACCTTACTCATGGAATCAGGTGGTAATCTCTCTCAAAGCAAAAGGTGGGCTTGACTATCTCAATTTTGATGATTTATTTCATAAGCTCAAAACTTTTGAACCTCATGCGAGAGGATATTCAAGTGATTCTTTTCCTACTCCTTCTAATTCTGCATTTGTGAGTTCTATGGCATCCAGTCCCATGTCGTATGCTAGTAGCCCAAGCAATACCGTGTCTTCTCAACATACTTTTCAGCATACTTCTGCTCCTGATCCTACAGCCAAGTCTGGTAGTATGGTAGAAGTCGTGCTTCATTCTTTTGTGGCTGATGTTGATGCTCAACAACAACTTGCTTTTGATGACTTCAAACAGGTCGATAAACTTGACCTGGATGAAATGGATCTTAAATGGCAGATGTCCATGCTCACTCTTAGGGTTCACAAGTTTGAGAAGAAAGCAGGTCGAAAATTTAATTACAACCCAAGGGAGCCAGCAAGATTTGATAGAAGCAAGGTTCGATGCTATAACTGCCAGCAGCAAGGTCACTTTGCAAGGGAATGCACTAGCAAGAATGACCAGGAGAAGAGCAGGTACTCAGCTTTTAAGGTTCAGGAGGTAAAAGATGACAAGAAGGCATTGGTATCTGTTGACTCTATGGTCAACTGGAATGATCATCAGACTACCACTTTGGAATCAGTTGAGTCCTCAACTGACGTGTTTGCAATGATTGCTGGGAATCTATCTGATGCAGAAGAAATAGACGAGTTTTCTCTTATGGGCATCTCACCTCAGGTACAACATTGTCCTCTTGGTTGTCATGACAAATATTCAGAATTGTTGTCCCAATATAATGACTTAAATGATCAGAATGATAAGTACTTTTTAGAGGTTCAAGCCTATAAGGCTTCTTTAAACACATTGGAACAACAAAAGAGGTGGCTACAAGATACTCAACGTGAGTATGAGGATAAAATTAGGATACTGAGCATCGATTTAGAAAACACAACAAATATGCTTAAATATACAGAAAAAGTAAAAGATGCCAGTATCAAAGAAAAACAGGAGATGCAAGAAAGATTAGATGCTACAATGTTGAGATTTGAAGAATGGGAAAAGGCACCTAAAAATCTTTCAAAATTAATCAATAGTAGCATGTCTGGTAGGACTAAAAGAGGGTTAGGATTTGATAAATATATTGATTCAGAAGATGTGTTTGATTTATCTTTTTCGAGTGTCTTTGATGCCGACAAAGAGGAAGAGTGAGAACCTAGTTACAATAGGTTTAAACCAGCAGCAGAAATGCATGCTGTCCCTCCCCCTCTTACTGGAACTTTCATGCCCACTTCTAGGCATAATGACTTGGATGGATCACAGATGCATGAGTCCCCAAAAAGTTCTACTAATTCTAATGACTTTGTCTCGTGTAGTTTCAGTGACAAAGCCAGTGACTCTGCATCAAGTGGTTCAAGTGAAGAGTCAAGACCTACAAGTTCCAAGTCGAATGATCATGCTGCTACTGGTGCTAGGAAGTGTGAAGAGAACGTTACTTTTAAGTCAACTGTGTCTGGTCCTGGTTTATTGAGTCGTAGGAAGATTGATTCTCCTAGAATTGTGTGTAATAAAGTTAGTAGTATGAAACAATGTCATTCTAATAAAAGGTCGATTAAAACATGTTTTGTTTGTGGAAGTGCATTTCATTTGATTAAAGATTGTGATTTTTATGACAAACATGCTTCTGTTCATCAAGTATTTCCTGCTCCTGGTCCACCAGGAGTTGCTCCCTATTCTTCTAGAAGACTCAATCCTAGTGCACAATCGTTTTCTTCTAGAAGGACCTCTCCATTAGCTTCTGATCATTGGAGAAACATTGGATTAACAACAAATAGAACCACCAGTAACTATTTTCAGAATTTTAATCCAATTTATTCACATAATTTTGACCACATGTATTTTGGTTTGGGAAGTTTGGGAACTGCTGTTAATCCCTCAGCAGGTTGTTCTTGGTCAAATAATAATACCAATATGATGCATAGGCAACCAAAGAACAATGGTGGATCTCATCAATCTTCTTGGCACTCTTCTAAAGATCCATAAGGCAGGCTCAAACCTGAAAAGGTTTGGGTCCCTTTAAGACACTAACTTTTGCATTTTTATCTTGTTGTTGTAGGTTACTCCATACCAAGATCCTAGTCTAGGAATTGTTGATAGTGGTTGCTCTAGGAGCATGACAGGAAATAAAAGTCTTCTCTCTAACTTTGTACCATTTCAAGGCGGCAAGGTCTATTTTGGTGGAGGTGAAGGCAGGATCACTGGCAAAGGAACAATTCAGACGCCTAATCTAAATTTTGAGCAGGTCTACTATGTGGAAGCACTTCAACACTTCAACTTGATATCTGTCTCTCAGATTTGTGACAAGAAGCAGTTTGTTCTCTTTACGGATACTGATGCACTTGTGCTATCCAAAGACTTTAAACTTCCGGATGACTCACAGGTTCTGTTCAGAATCCCTAGAAGACACAATCTCTGTAGCATCAAGCTGAATGAAGTCAACCCTACTGGTCAACTAGCATGTTTGGTTGCTAAAGCCTCAGAAGATGAAGCCACTCAATGGCATAGAAGGATGGGGCATGTGAACTTTAAGACCATTCACAAACTTGCAAATCTAAATTTGGTCTCTGGTTTACCTCCCAAGTCATTCAGAAATGATATCAATTGTATTGCTTGCAGCAAAGGCAAACAACATAAAGCATCCTTCAAGGCCATTACTGCTCTTAGTCTTATAACTGAACCATTGCAGCTACTACACATGGATTTATTTGGTCCTACCTCCATTAGGAGCATTGACCACAAACAATTCTGTCTGGTGGTAACTGACGGATATAGCAGGTTTACGTGGGTGTTCTTCATGGCTGCCAAGAGTGAGACCTACTTAATTCTAAGAGATTTTCTTACCCTTATAGAGAACCAGTTGTCCAAGAAGGTTAAAGGTATTCGTTGTGATAATGGAACCGAGTTCAAAAATAAAGACCTCATAGCACTTTGTAACGCTAAGGGCATCAAAAGAGATTATAGTGCGGCAAGAACTCCACAACAGAATGGTGTGGCAGAAAGAAAGAACAGGACACTAATAGAAGCAGCAAGAACAATGCTTGCCGATTCCAAGCTTCCAACCATGTTCTGGACAGAAGCTGTTAATACTGCAAGTTATGTTTTGAATAGGGTTTCTATTACCAATCCTCACAAGAAGACTCCGTATGAGCTCCTAACGGCCAAAGTTCCAAATATTGCTCATTTGAAGGCTTTTAGGTGTCCGGTCACCATTCTGAATACTAGTGACTATTTGGGGAAGTTTGATGGCAAGGCAGATGAAGGATACATTGTGGGATATTCAGCTCACTCTCGGGCTTATCGTGTCTACAATCTCCAAGCCAAGCGGGTTATTGAAACTATTAATCTTAGGTATTTTGAAGAGAAGTCAAACATCCAAGGTAAGGGTCCTGAATGGTATTTTGATCTTGATTATCTTAGTGATTCATTAGGATATTTTCGTTTCAAAACTAACCATGATGTAGGTCCACAAGTGTTTGCAACTTCTAGTACAGGTGTTCCTTCTAGTCTTTCTGACTCAGATGATGAGGATGATATTTGTGTGGTTCCATCCTACTCCACCACGGTCTCTCCTACTCCTCCTAGTGATGCCACTCCATTGGATGTACTGGATTCCCAAGTAGCTCTTGACACCCTACTCAAACAACAACAAGAAGCTACTACAGCAGCTGCTCAAGGTGGCTTTGAGTTTCCCTTGAATACGCCTACTGACAAAGCTGCTCCTGGTACCCCAGCTTCTACTCCTAGTGCTAGCTTATCACCTATTGGTATTCCAGCTAGTGAGTCTGCTTCACATACTCGATTCTCTAGTCCTTCTGATTTGGGGAACCATCAAAAGAAGTCTTCTACCAAGCTGGATGATATTCCTAAGCAACCAATAGATGGCATTTTCAACGTTGCTTCATATGATGCTGACTTTGTTGGGGATCTCAATAACTTGGCACCAGAAATGGAGGTAGCTTCCAATCCAGTGTTGCAATCACACAAAGATCACCCTACCACTCAAATCATTGGAGATCCTGGTTCTACTGTCAAGACACGCAGGATGCATAAGAAGGCCTCGTCTGATCATCATGCTCTTGTGAGCTATATTGAAGATCAAAAGCGAAATAATCATACGGACTTTCAACACTGTTTGTTTGCTTGTTTTCTTTCACAGGTGGAACCTAGATCGGTCACTCATGCTCTTGAGGATCAATGTTGGGTGGAGGCTATGCAGGAGGAAATGCAGCAATTCTTGTTTCAGAATGTTTGGGTTCTAGTTGACTTACCAGATGGAAAGACAGCAATCAATACCAAATGGATTCTCAAGAACAAGAAGGATGCACGGGGGATTGTCGTGAGGAATAAAGCTAGGCTTGTCGCACAGGGCCACACTCAAATTGAGGGCATTGACTACACTGAAGTTTTTGCTCTGGTTGCTAGGATTGAGGCTATTCGTCTGTTTTTGGCTTTTGCTTCTTATGTGGGCTTTACGGTTTTTCAGATGGATGTCAAGAGTGCGTTTCTCTATGGCAAGATTGATGAGGAAGTGTATGTCACTCAACCTAAGGGCTTTGTAGATCCACTTCATCCCAAGAAAGTTTACAAGGTGGTCAAGGCTCTTTATGGATTACATCAGGCTCCTAGAGCTTGGTATGGGCGTCTTTCAACTTTCTTGTTAAAGAATGGCTATAGAAGAGGTACTATTGACAAAACACTATTTCTTAAGAGGAATACCAAGGACATTATCCTTGTTCAGGTTTATGTGGACGACATTATCTTTGGTTCTACTAAGAAAGAATGGTGTGATGAGTTTGAACACTTGATGAAAGGCGAATTTCAAATGAGTGCTATGGGAGATCTTTCCTTCTTCCTTGGTCTTCAAGTCAAGCAACAGTCGGATGGGATCTTCATCAGTCAAGATAAATATGTTCATAAGATCCTT
This sequence comes from Glebionis coronaria, assembly GCA_025667525.1. Lineage (NCBI taxonomy): Eukaryota > Viridiplantae > Streptophyta > Magnoliopsida > Asterales > Asteraceae > Glebionis > Glebionis coronaria. The sequence goes on along the minus strand of CM046878.1, from coordinate 10,005,159 downwards.
CAGAAGTTTGACATGGATCCTCTTAGACCAGCAGCAACTCCTTATGAAGTTGCTAAGGTCAAACTCAAGAATGAGCCAGATCCCCCGGTCAATGTTCACATGTACAGGTCTATGATTGGCTCACTCATGTATTTGACTGCATCACGTCCATATATCATGTTTGCAGTAAGTGCTTGTTCTAGACATCAGGTGGCTCCAACGGTTTCTAACTTGAATGCAGTTAAGAAGATTTTCAAGTATATCAAGGCTCAACCTAAACTGGGCTTGTGGTATCCTAAAGAATCACCTTTTGTTCTTGAAGCATATAGTGATAGTGACTATGCAGGTGCTAATAATGACAGAAAATCTACTACTGGTGGTTGTCAATTTTTGGGTCGACGACTTATTTCATGGCAATGCAAGAAACAGACGATAGTAGCTACTTCTTCAACAGAAGCTGAATACGTTGCTGCTGCTAGCTGTTGTGGACAAGTATTGTAGATCCAAAACCAGATGTTGGATTATGGGTTCAATTTTATGAACACCAAAATTTTTATTGACAATCAAAGTACTATCTGCATTGTGAAGAATCCTGTTTTTCATCAACGTATAAAGCATATTGAAATTCGGCACCATTTTATACGGGATGCCAATGAGAAGAAGTTGATACAGGTTCTTAAAGTTCATACGGATGATAATGTTGCTGTTTTGTTGACAAAAGCCTTTGATGGTCCTCGGTTCAACCACTTGGTGGTTCACATTGGGATGGTCAATCCTTGAGGTCTAGGATTGAGGGGAGGCTAAGCCTAAGGGGAGGCTTCGTGTACATATTTCTTTGCACAGACTAACGTATTGGTAGATTAACAACATATTGCATTGGTTATGGTGGTGTGTGGTACTCCTGGTGGAGGTTTTTGCTCACTTCTGATGGTTATATTCTTTCATGACTGGCTTCTAGTCCTTATTGGTTAGCTTCTAGTCATTCTTGGTTGGCTTCTAGTGGATAAAAATCCTTCTTTGTCACGTGATGGTTGGCTTCTGGTACTGGTTTGGGACACTGTTCACCTTATTGACTTCTGTTGACCACATTCTGCTTCTAGTATTGACCATTGTGCGCTTTGACTTTTAGTCAACGCATTCAAATTCTGGTATTTATACTCTTATTTAACTTTGGTAAATTGGAATTTGGTAATAATGTTAAAAGGGGCAAGTGGTTACTTTGCAATAACTGTCTAATTTAAAAGGGCAACCCCCATTATTAGGGGTCAATGAACAGTTACTCCCACCATTATTTATGGTCAATTAACCCCCATTGACTCATTCATCTCACTCATCACACACACAAATCCGATCCTACTCTCTCAACCCTAACACAAAATCATCTTCCATTCCTATTAATCAAGATCCATGGCTGCCCTGGTATACCAACCTGCTCACAACAAGGTCGCCTATCTAGGAGATGGTCCACACCGTGATGATTTCACTGACATTCTGGATTTCATTGAGGCTTCAAACCTAAGGTATGCTTTTACTGTATGTCCCACTATTTTTGATAGTGTCATTCGTCAGTTTTGGGCTTTTGCTCGTCTTGTGGCTGTGGTTGGTCGTCCACGTGAACTCCATGCTACCATAGATGGCCGTTCATACGTGGTCTCTGAGGCTTCTATTCGTAGTTCCCTTCATCTTCAAGATGAAGGTGGTGTTGTTTCCATCCCCAATGTAGAGGTGTTGGAGGGGATGGCTGCTCTAGGATATAATCATGGGGGGAAGTTTAACTTCCAAAAGAATCGGTTTCCCCCCCCCCCCCAATGGAAGCTTCTGGTTCATTTTCTGATTCATTGTTTAAGTCCCAAGTCTGGGAGTTGGGATGCTTTTCCTACTCCTTTGGCTACTGGTCTCATATGCTTAACGCAGGGTATGGTTTTTAATTTCTCTCGTTATTTGTTTGAGGGGATGGTTAGCAATCTGTCTAGTGCTGGTTCTAGGAAGAAGTTTCTGATGTATCCTAGGTTTTTACAACAGATACTTGTTTGTATACCTCGTGATAGGGCTGAACATGTGCCTTCTAAGCTTACTGCCAAAGTGTATTATAATATGGTCCATGGGTTTAGCGGGGAGTGGAGGCCCCTTACTGAGGCCATGTTGGGGCTGGCTCAGGGTCCTCCTGATGTTGTTGTTCCTCCGGTTGAACAAGCCGAGGAGGAACCTCAACTAGATGATGACCCAATGGAGGAGGAGGATCATGCTGGTGGTGCATCTCATGTGGTTGAGGAAGAGCCGGTTGAGGAGGTGGTGGTTGAAAGGCCATCCACTTCCAAGGCTGCTCCTTCCTCATTGCTACATTCGTCTCCATTTGTGGAGACTCCTCCTCCTAGTCCTGCTCCACACTCTTCTGATAAGCCTTCTGGTGCTGGTGCTCCTAATGTTGACCCATTTGTTGCTTCTGGTTCCAATGACACCTTCCCTGACCCAAGTCCTCTTGGTGGGAAAGCGGAGGAGCCCATTACACTTACTTCTTTACTTGATCTTATGCACAGGTATCATGCACGGATTCTTTCCTTGGAAGTAGATTTGAATCACCACCGGAAGCTTACTAGGGAATTTGTTCTTCCCAGGGCTGACCGCATCAAAGCCTTGGAGACTCAGCAAAGGCGACGAAAGAAGCATGTGGTTCACTCTGATTCTGATGAGGAGGTTAAGGATCGTGTTGAGGATGGTTTGACTTTGTTGGCAAAGGCTGCCTTTGCTGATAAATTGTATGATGATTTACTGATTCCTCCGACTTCCTCCAGTGTTCCTTCTCCTGCTGTTGTTCCCACACCAATGGTAGGTGCTTCTGGTCCTACTGCTGGTTCCAATGCTGGTCCATCTCATGATCTAAAGGGGAAGGCCCCCATGACTGATGCTCCCTCACCACATCGCAAGCGTACACGCAGATAGCTTGAGGAGGATAGGTTGGGTGAGGAGGCTGCTTAAAGGATGCAAGCCGAAATTGATCAAGCTGCTCGGGCTGAGGAGGAAGCGCTTCAACAGCAGAGACGTGAACAAGTGCAGCATGATGCTATGCATTGGAATGATAGCGATTGGATGCAGGTGTTGACTATTCTTACCAAGGATTATTCCCAGTTCACTGATCTTTTGGGCTCGGATGTGGATGAGCATAACTGTATTCCTCGGGCCATGGTGTTAATGCGCAAGCATCAATTGGCGCTTGCTGCACAGCTTCGGGAGAAGCGTAAAAACAGACCTTTGTCGAGAGCTGAGGAGCAACAGCAGATGCAGCGATATGTGAAGTATCAGTCGGCTGCTGATTGTAGTAAATTTAGATAACTTGCTTTAGGAAAAACAAGCAACTAAATATGAGCGGTAAGTATCGACGAGTGATTTAGGAAAACCACAAGTAATGACCCACAATCAAATAAAATGAGAGAAGAAGTTCGTTTCCCAAGGAGGTATGGTGTTGTGAATTAACTTGTATTTCTTTGAGATTAATATTGAGAGATTGAATGACGGTTTCGTGAAAATCACACTAAGACGTAAAAAACGTAAACGTAAAGCCGTAGAAAAACCACAAAAATTAAAAATTATTAAAACCAAAAACAAAATATCAAAAAGGCTAAAAACAAGTCTAAAATAATATAAACAAAGTTAAAAATCCAACAAAGATATTTTAAGACCTTTTATTAATTAAATAATTAATTTTAAATGCTAATTAAAGCCCTAAAATTAAATTTAACTAATTCAAAAGTCTAAAATATGATTTTATTGAATAATCACTTAACTTATATTATTAGAAGACTAAAAAGTAATTTTCTAAAAATTAAAACCTATTAAAACTATTTTTTAAAACTCTAAAAATGATTTAAACTAATTAAAAACTAATTAAACTTAAAATAATTATAAAAATAAATCTAAAAGCTAGAAAATTATTCTAAAAATGGAAATAGTCCTAATTAATGACAAAGAACCTAGGAAAAATGAAAAAAAAGGAAAAATAAAATTTTGAAAAATTAATAATAAAATATTATTAAAATAATACTAAAAAAATAAAAGTTTATAAAATTTAAAATAAAAAATCTATAAAAATCCTAAATATTATAACTAAGAGAAAAACACAAATTATAGCTCCTAAACCTTTTTTAATAATTTTATAAAAATCTTTAAAGTTTATAAAAAACCTTAAAATATTATAAAATTAAAAATAAATGTTTTTGAAACCAAAATAAGATGTAAACCTCAAAAATATATTTTAAAACCTAAAAAGTATTTTTCCTAAAAATAAAAACTATTTTTGGTATTTTTTAATGATTTAATAAAAACGTCTATTAAATAAATTCTAAAAAATAAACTAATAAAGTGAAAAATATGAAACCAATTTTAAAAAATCTACAAACCTATTACTTACCTAGGAAAAATAAGAAAAGTGAAATAAGCTAGAAAGATAAGCAGGAAATAAGCTTAAATGCTACGGCTTATTATTAAGCAAAGCAATGAAAAACGTGTTAACTAGAATTCAAAACCAAAAGTATCAGTCAAAGTCCCCAGGGCGCGTTTGGTTAACACGTTGGGTTGTTGAACGGTTGGTCACGGGTTCGAGTCTAGATAACCCCTTTTTTTTTATCACTTAGTTGCGCCGCAACGTTTGTTTCTTGCGCCGCAACTAGTGAAACGATAGCACCTTGATCAGCAACTCCTTCAGTTGCGCCGCAACAGGTAGTTCTTGCGGCGCAATACTATGCAAAAACGTGGCCAATTCTTTCAATAATACACAAGCAGGTTTGAACTTTGTTTTGCTTTTCTTCACAGATTTCAGAGGCCAAAGGATTGGCTTGTGAGCTTATTTGATGGGATATTATGGAACAATAGGGGCACCCTTGAGCTTATTGAAGCTCAAGGAGTCAAGCACAAGCAAATGTAAGCACTTAGCACACCACAAGATCAAAAATAAGGCACACAACACCCTAATCAAGTTGCTGATGTGAAATTGATAGACTTGTGGACTGTTATGAGCTATCAAATGCAACCTAACCAATTTCAAATGCACCAATTGAGCACACAAAGCCTCAAACTAACATACAAACCTAAACATAACTTAAAACAACCTAATCCTCAAGAGGTTTCAAGAAATCATGCACCAAAATTTCATCAAAACCGGCAGATATGGCATACACAGATTTTGCTTACTCTTTTCTTTTTAAATCACTCCAAGTTGCTTGCAACCCTTCCCAAACCAATTTACTAATTATCTAACACCTAACTCAACCTATTTTTAAACAGATTAACACGTTTTTAATCCAATATCTAAGATCTAAGCCCTGCTAAAACGTATTGCCAAACACCAGTTTAAAGATTTCCAAAACGTTTTAACAAGCTAAAACACTACTAAACTTGATCAAACTTGTTCTAAGATCTCAAATCATGCATAATAACACATTAGCACACAAATCCAATAAGCTTAAACACCTTAAACTCAGAATCAAACAAAAATCAAATGAACTCTTATTCTTCTGAAATTTAAACAAGGAAAAAGGTATTACCTCAAGGTTTTACATCCAAAACCTTGGTGGATGTAAAATCCACTTCCAAACCAGCCCGGGCTGGTGCTGATCCTTGATCAACACAATATTCCACCTGTCTAACACAAATCAAACAAGAACAAAACCAAAAACCAACAATATGATATATTACTGATTTTACTTAACTTTGGTAAAACCTTTTCCAAAACTTTTCCAACCTTCTAAACACGTTTTCTAAAACCTAATATTACCAATAATCATGAACCATAAACACCAAATACCTTGGACAGATTTCTTACCAAAAACCTTCCAAGTTTTAGAAACCTTAAACAACTTTGAAAATCAAAGTTGCTTAACCATAAAACAAAGTGGAACTCAGAATCAATCTCCTCACAACACACAATCTTTTAAAAACAATAAAAAAGGAATTACACTTGAATATTTCAAAAACCAAACTTTTTATTTCTTTAAAAAGGAATTACATGTGAGAGACTAGAAACTGGAACAAAGGGATCACCACAGCTTGGGTCTCCTTTTATAGAGCCTATAGAACATCCTAGAAGCATAAAAACATAAACCCTAATACATAGAAAATCCCAAATGTGCCCTTGAATGGTTTTGAGTGTGAATTGTCCTTTTTTTGATCTTGGCCGTTTGTTTCTGCTTTGAGAGTAAGCTAATAACCTTGTACGTTGATTTGGGACACGTCATGTGCTTGGGGGCTAAGGAATGATGTGATTGGTGGATTGGGGAATTGGGGGTTTGGTGCACATGAGTGGGATGCAGGTTTTTAGGAGTGGGAAAGGTTTGTGAGTGTGTGAATTAAGTGTGTGAGAGTTTAATTGAGTTTTACCCAAGTAAAAGTGAGGGTAAGTTCTGGGTGGTAAGAACAATGAATAGTAAGTATTTAGATCCGATTTTGGGGGAGAAAACCTGTTAGGCGCCTCTTTTTTTTAAATGTTTCAGAGTTGACATTTCTGGCCCCTTTCTTTTGTTATTTTTGGCATTTCAAGTTTCCAAGCCCTAAACTTGGTTTTGCTTTGTTAATAAGTTTGAACCTTTTACAATTTTGGCACAAGACTTTCTCCAAAATGTTTCAAAGGACTATTCTTGCTATTTTGAGTACTTCAAGGGCTGAACTTGGACAAAGTTGATCTTCTAAGGTCTTCATTATGTCTTTCACTTCTTGAGGGACCATAATTGGCAATTTTGAATTGTTGAGGGACCAATCTTGCCATTTCTTCAAAGTTGAAGGACCTTTTTGCAATTTTGACAAACTTAAGGGACCAAACTTGTAATTATTAATATACAAGGGTTTTAAGTGTCATTTCTTCATTCATTGAGGATCAATCTTGTTTGTCTTCAAGTCTTCAAGGGTTTTTGATGAAAATTCCATGATTAGGGCCCGGCTTCGTTTCTCGTGTCCGTTTTTCCTTGTATCTTGTGATCTTTTGTCTTTTTCACGATATCCATACCTAAAACACACAAGTAAACAAACACAAGCATATATATGGTATTTTATGACATTTATTGCTTTTAAAGCCCGAAAAGAACGATGAGATCATGTATAAATGCCATCTCATCACTCCCCCATACTAAGCCATTGCCGTGCCCTCACGCAATGCTAGAATAAAGTATCTAAGCATCACCAAAGTTCAATTTTATTATCCTTTATTGAAGAGTAAAAGACTTGCAACATACTACGAGAATGTGTAAAGACATAATGTATGATTTTCATCACCAAAATGTGACTTTTAGGGTCTAAGAATAGAAACAAGTTAATGTCCCTTAGAGTAAACTTCGTCATCCTTGATTGTCATACATTCCATGCTAAGTGCAAAAACAAGATCATTGTTGGTACAAGTCACAATGCTAATACTACTCATACGTTCAAATTGTGTAATACTTTTTCTCCCCGCAATCCTAGTTATTATAAAAGGAAATGGGTTACTAGCATTTTTTATCTATTTGTCATGGATCACAAGTGATTCATATTGACTTATTTAAGTAGTTATTAGTCCGAAAGTAAAGTAGCACGATTTGATCAATAGTTAGCCGAAGGACAAAATCTTTTAAAACGGCTTCTCGTGTATCTCCTTAAGTTCATATCTTGGCATAACTCGTTTCACGATTTGAGACCTTTCTCGGACCGATATTTGGCATGTACTTCATACTTCAAATCTTGGGAAGATGTTCTCGAAATTATGGTCTTCTCTTCATATATTTGGAATTTCTTCACTTGACGTTTTTGAGAGATTCTTCATATAGGACCACGACTTCATCATTTTTCTTCAATCTTTACTTTGGATTTTGATATACAACGATCCGCCTCCTTTTCGGACTTGGATATATTTATCCTCATACCTTGTTAGGGTCTTTTTGGATAGACTTTCTCCATTCTTTAGGGGAGTAATAGCTTCTCGTCGTGTGTCTCGATCCTTCATATTGATTTTGGAACAATGATACTTCACATCATCTTTGGATCTTTAGCAAAAATAGAGCTCCTCATGCCTTGTTAGGGCCTTTTTGGATGATCGCCAATCTTCGCGTCCCGTTTTAATAAGTTATGCCTTGGCTATGAACTCTATTCAACCCCGAGCAACTTTTAAACGATCTTGCGCTAGAGGCTAAGTAACCTTTCAAATCGTACGACCTTACTTATTGCAATTATGATTTATTCCTAATGCATTGATCTTATGGGAAGAAAAAGCCACAATTAAAAACATATGAGTTTTTGAAAGAACACTTTCATGTTCTACGTTTAGCATGATCACTTGTCTAACTCTATCATTTCTCGTTCTTCACTATTTAAAGACCTCTAATTAAAGAGACTCGTGAATACTTAGCCGTGCAAGTCAAAATTAAGCCAAATTTGGATTAGCTTTCATTAAGACTATATCAAATCAAAGTTTTGGGTTTTCAAGCCACCTATAGGATCTTGCACTTTCTTGGACTTTTTCAAGTTTAGAGAATGCGTTTTAAAGTTCCCTTGATAAGTGACTTTCTAGAATCAATTATAGGAACTTGCGAAAAGTTCTTGTTCTTAACCCGAATGAATTAAGACTTTCGCGTTTTAAAGCTCCCTATATAAAAGTCTAGCAAAACTTGAATTGAGCGGGTTAAGGAATGTAAATGGCTCCAAATGCCCATCAAGTCAAAAATTAAATCTTATTCTACCCATCGGAAAATATACATTCGTGTCTTAAAAACACTTATGAAAACTAAGAAAAATTTTAAAATTTGGCCATTTTTAGCCTTATTAGCAAAACAAAACATTGAAAGTTGGAAAACGTGAGGGCGTAGCAAAGCAAGTATCTATTCACCCCCCCATACTAAAAGTAAACATTGTCCTCAATGTTTCGAGTCTAAAGGTGGAGCACCCCCATACTAGAGACGAAGAATCGAATGCTTAGGATCTAGCATGGAAAGGGTGATCAACAATATATCTAAAGCCGTTTATTAATTATGCTAAAAGATAATTGTTAGAACAATAAAGGATATGTCATGGAATCGTGAAAAACTTCTTCAAACGAACGATGGAGGCTCACGTAAACGAACACGAGAGTCTTTAATCGTAGACGATGATGATGATCTAGATAACACAATCACAAACAACCACGAGACAACGAGTTGGAAGGGTACAAGTCCCCTTATTAGTGAACATAAAGCATAAAGATAAGCATGGGATCTCCCCCACGAGGCACCTCGTTTTTGATTACCAAGTCATGAGCTCGACTCGATCCCCTTAAAATGTGAACATTTAGGGATCTCATGGTGTGGTCAATTTTTGATGGGGCTTACATGATAAACAAGGCCCAAAAAGCAACCGGTAAAAAGGACTAAGTCCTTATATGATGCAAAATACCGGGGTCGAAGATGGCGTTCTCGTTTTCATAGAAAAAACAATTCAACACCACTTGAACATGTGCCATAAACTCAAAGAGTTTGAAGAAAATAGATGAGAAGTAGAAGGGTGAGACATTTGGTAAGACAAACGTTTGAGCTACTCGAGGTAGACTCGCACCAAGCAAATAGATATAGTTTCCATTTATTGCATCGGTGGAAGACCGAGATTTCCCTTTACATGAAATTCCGGGATCGAATATCTCGTCCTCGGTGGACAAGGATGAGGGAACATAAGGGGCTTCCCCCATACTAGAACCACACAAAACATCGTCAAAAGGAGTAGACGAGTTTGTAGTACTCAAATCACGTGGTGATGACGGAGTTAGATTTGTAGAAAAATCAATTAAATCACATTTAAGATCTTTTCCTTTGTTATCTTTTAAACTCTCCTTATGAAAACCCTTGTTGATTATGTCGAAAATATTCGGTGTTTCTAAGACGATGTTAGTTACACTAAAAATTCTCACATTTTGAAACCGTTTTGGTTTTGGTGGTGGCAAGTTCTCAAAACGTTTATCGACGAAGAAAACCTCCCCATCGGGGTCCATATATTCATCATCCGAAAGATCTTCCATAGAAACCGGCAACTTATCAACACTTTTCAAGAACGAAGGTGAAGGATTTTTCGATTCAAGTATTGATGGTTTCTTCTTTGTAGGCTTAGCACTCATAACCTCCACCGGCGGAGGAAATGGTAAATTGTTTTTGGAGACATTCCCTAAAACTCTTGGTGAAAATTCTTTGCAAATGACATTGGTCGAGTCACCATGGTTTAAAGTTGCAATAGAATATACATGAGAAAGATTGGAGTTTTGTGTTGCATTGATGACAAGTTCTTCTTCATTGAAACGAAGGGTGATTTTACGAGCATGAACATCGATAAGTGCTCGTGATGTATCCAAAAATGAACGACCCAAAATGAGAGGAACTTTTCGATCGATGGGAATGTCAACAACGATAAAGTCAACGGGATAGTAAAACTTTCCGACTTTAACGAAAACGTCCTCGGCTACTCCACATGCCATGATCGTAGAATGATCGGCCATCTCGATGGACATGTTCGAAGGAGTAAGAGCCGGAAGCGAAAGCGATTTGAAAATCTCGAGAGGCATTAAATTAATACTAGCACCAAGATCGGCCAAGGCGTAGCATTCCTCCATATCTTGAATTGCACACGGAATCAAAAATTTACCGGGATCACCGACTTTTTGTGGTATGCGGCTTAGAAAAACCGATGAACAACTAGACGATTGTTGTAACTTTTCTTTGTTGTTTAGCATACTTTTGAAGTTTGCGGCGAATCGAGGCATCATGATTAAAGCATCGGCAAAACTTATGTTAAAATGTAGATCACGAAACATTTTCATAAATAGCTCAAATTGATAATTGTTCCGTTCTTGTGCTTTCTCTTTGTTTCGTCTCGAAGGGTAGGGTAAAGGTGGTGTGGGTTGGTCATTAGGCAACGGCCTTGGAATCTCGGGTTCCACAATTGGTGTAGGTGTAACCGTAGGTGTGGTTTGAGCGGTACTTCGTGGGATTGTAATGTGCTCCTTTTCGACCATCACCTCGGGTTCTTTCTCGATTTCCTTCTCCGTAGAAGTACTCGGACGAGAGATTGGTTCCTTGAAAGTTTTACCACTTCGTGTAGTAACAACCTTCATTTCTCCCTTCGGGTTTGCAATGGTATCACTAGGAAGACCACCCGAAGAAGAGGGTTTGCACATGATTGCTTCAAACATTTTAGCCATTCGGTCCTCAAATTTTGATTGCCTAGCATCCGCTTTCAATAACTCTTGCTTAATCTCATGTTGTCCTAATTCCATCTTTTGTTGGTTTTGTTGAAGACGTTGGACATTTCCTTCCATTTTATTAGCATGAGTTTTAAGTTCATTAGCAAGTTCATTTTTAAGCTCGTTTTTCAACTCGGACCTTAAGCTAATCATCTCACGTTGCATATTATCAAATTTAGCATCATTTGCTTTAGCATAATCTAAAAATTCTCCTTGCAAATTTTTCGTGTGAGCATTTTGAAAACCTTGTGTAGTGTTTTGAAAATCACGGTTTTGGTTTTGATTAGAGATTTGTCCATTTCCACTTTGATAATTCCCTTTGTTGTAATTGCGTGTGTTGCCTTGGTAATTACCTTGGTTGTTGTTTCGATAATTATTAGCATTTTGGTTTGGTGGAGCTTGATTTTGGCGGGAACCTTGGCCGTTTTGGTTGTAAGTCCCCGTTGCTACATAAGCACTCGAAGTGTTACCATCCGCGGTAATGCACTCGGATAAATCATGAGCTCCTCCACACGATAAACAACTCTTAGCAACCGCTTTAACCGAAGCGGAATTGGAAGCTTCTTGAGCCTTCCAATGGGACATTAGATTAGCAAATCTATCAAAAAACCGATTTTCCTCATTAGCTTCATCATGTAAGGCGTTAATGCTACGAGACGATTGTGACGACGATGACGAACCCATATTGGCAACACTCGGTGTGTTACGAGGGCTATAAACCTTAGATCGATTTTCAATGATTTGTAAAGCCTCATTTGTCGTCTTGCACAAAAAATTACCACCCGCGGCGGCATTCAAATAATCGCGTTCATGATCATTAAGCCCATTATAAAAAGTATCAATTTGATGCAATTCCGAAAAATCATGATGAGGACATTCATGTAACATCTCCTTAAATCGTTCCCATGCCATTGAAAAACTTTCATTGTTACGTTGCACAAATCGTGAAATCTCATTTTTTAAGTGTGTTGTTTTCGATGGTGGAAAAAACTTGTTCACAAACTTAGAGACGAGATCGGCCCATGTCAAAATCGAATTTGGCGGTTCTTTCTCGAGCCAAATTTTAGCGGGTCCATCCAACGAATATGGAAACAACATCATCTTAATGGCGTCATGTGGAACATCTTTGAATTTGCTAGTGGCGGTGAGACGGTTGAAATTCCTAATGTGGTAATGCGGGTTGTCTTTCTCGTGACCTCGAAACTTGTTTGCTTGTAGCATCGACATTAAACCCGTCTTAATCTCGAAATTCTCCGCAAGGATGGCGGGAATAACAATTGCCTCTCCAAAACCCTCGGTGGGTGCTTGTAGCAACTCCATCATAGTACGATTAGCCATTACGACTTCTTGTTCTATAATAGGTTCAACAATTGGAGGTTCTTCAACAATCAACGATCCTTGATTTGCTTGCTTTTGAAGACGTTTACGAGCTCGTTTAGCTTGGTTACGAGTGATCATAAACTTCACGAAGAATGGGAGGTGAGCAAAGAAGATTCTTTTTGGTTGTTTTGTGAATTTTCAAATTTTTTTTTTTGTGTTTTTGATGATATTTAATTTTTTTGGATTTTGGTGTATCTTCGTAGACAACAATCTACAAAATCTCTCCTCGAATCAAACTCTTGATTAAAGAAGCCTCAAAGGAATGAAAACGATCACGTGGAGTGAACGCCTTCGAATGACTTTAGAACTTTGGTGAAAACCAAATTGTTCACGAGGGTTTAATCACAAAGAAAACCAAGCAAATATAGTATACGTATTAATACTTTGGGCGGCAAAACCCTCGATTAGCCTTTAATCTCAAAATACTCACAAGCAAGCGGGGAAACGAGGCGGCGCGAAGCACTTAAGAGCCTTTTTCCTTAGGGTATATTTTATAATACCCGCCTTATACCCACCTTATAGTTCGTATCTTTCAAAATCGAGCTTCTCGAAAGTATTTATCTATTTTTGCCTTTTCTTTTTGTTTGAGATTCGAATACAATGATCGAGTGATGAAATCCCGAGTCAAGGTTGTGTTTTCACACTTTTGGAGATATTGTATTTTGGTTGTGATACTTAATACAATATATTAATAATATTCACAAAGAAAAACCGAGAAAACCGATAATACGTGTTAAGGGAGTTCCACTTAACACAAATACTATTTTGGATAATATCAAAAACAAAATTTTCCAAATTAAGACACGACACACCTCCCCGGCAGCGGCGCCAAAAATGATTGTAGTAAATTTAGATAACTTGCTTTAGGAAAAACAAGCAACTAAATATGAGCGGTAAGTATCGACGAGTGATTTAGGAAAACCACAAGTAATGACCCACAATCAAATAAAATGAGAGAAGAAGTTCGTTTCCCAAGGAGGTATGGTGTTGTGAATTAACTTGTATTTATTTGAGATTAATATTGAGAGATTGAATGACGGTTTCGTGAAAATCACACTAAGACGTAAAAAACGTAAACGTAAAGCCGTAGAAAAACCACAAAAATTAAAAATTATTAAAACCAAAAACAAAATATCAAAAAGGCTAAAAACAAGTCTAAAATAATATAAACAAAGTTAAAAATCCAACAAAGATATTTTAAGACCTTTTATTAATTAAATAATTAATTTTAAATGCTAATTAAAGCCCTAAAATTAAATTTAACTAATTCAAAAGTCTAAAATATGATTTTATTGAATAATCACTTAACTTATATTATTAGAAGACTAAAAAGTAATTTTCTAAAAATTAAAACCTATTAAAACTATTTTTTAAAACTCTAAAAATGATTTAAACTAATTAAAAACTAATTAAACTTAAAATAATTATAAAAATAAATCTAAAAGCTAGAAAATTATTCTAAAAATGGAAATAGTCCTAATTAATGACAAAGAACCTAGGAAAAATGAAAAAAAAGGAAAAATAAAATTTTGAAAAATTAATAATAAAATATTATTAAAATAATACTAAAAAAATAAAAGTTTATAAAATTTAAAATAAAAAATCTATAAAAATCCTAAATATTATAACTAAGAGAAAAACACAAATTATAGCTCCTGAACCTTTTTTAATAATTTTATAAAAATCTTTAAAGTTTATAAAAAACCTTAAAATATTATAAAATTAAAAATAAATGTTTTTGAAACCAAAATAAGATGTAAACCTCAAAAATATATTTTAAAACCTAAAAAGTATTTTTCCTAAAAATAAAAACTATTTTTGGTATTTTTTAATGATTTAATAAAAACGTCTATTAAATAAATTCTAAAAAATAAACTAATAAAGTGAAAAATATGAAACCAATTTTAAAAAATCTACAAACCTATTACTTACCTAGGAAAAATAAGAAAAGTGAAATAAGCTAGAAAGATAAGCAGGAAATAAGCTTAAATGCTACGGCTTATTATTAAGCAAAGCAATGAAAAACGTGTTAACTAGAATTCAAAACCAAAAGTATCAGTCAAAGTCCCCAGGGCGCGTTTGGTTAACACGTTGGGTTGTTGAACGGTTGGTCACGGGTTCGAGTCTAGATAACCCCTTTTTTTTTTATCACTTAGTTGCGCCGCAACGTTTGTTTCTTGCGCCGCAACTAGTGAAACGATAGCACCTTGATCAGCAACTCCTTCAGTTGCGCCGCAACAGGTAGTTCTTGCGGCGCAATACTATGCAAAAACGTGGCCAATTCTTTCAATAATACACAAGCAGGTTTGAACTTTGTTTTGCTTTTCTTCACAGATTTCAGAGGCCAAAGGATTGGCTTGTGAGCTTATTTGATGGGATATTATGGAACAATAGGGGCACCCTTGAGCTTATTGAAGCTCAAGGAGTCAAGCACAAGCAAATGTAAGCACTTAGCACACCACAAGATCAAAAATAAGGCACACAACACCCTAATCAAGTTGCTGATGTGAAATTGATAGACTTGTGGACTGTTATGAGCTATCAAATGCAACCTAACCAATTTCAAATGCACCAATTGAGCACACAAAGCCTCAAACTAACATACAAACCTAAACACAACTTAAAACAACCTAATCCTCAAGAGGTTTCAAGAAATCATGCACCAAAATTTCATCAAAACCGGCAGATATGGCATACACAGATTTTGCTTACTCTTTTCTTTTTAAATCACTCCAAGTTGCTTGCAACCCTTCCCAAACCAATTTACTAATTATCTAACACCTAACTCAACCTATTTTTAAACAGATTAACACGTTTTTAATCCAATATCTAAGATCTAAGCCCTGCTAAAACGTATTGCCAAACACCAGTTTAAAGATTTCCAAAACGTTTTAACAAGCTAAAACACTACTAAACTTGATCAAACTTGTTCTAAGATCTCAAATCATGCATAATAACACATTAGCACACAAATCCAATAAGCTTAAACACCTTAAACTCAGAATCAAACAAAAATCAAATGAACTCTTATTCTTCTGAAATTTAAACAAGGAAAAAGGTATTACCTCAAGGTTTTACATCCAAAACCTTGGTGGATGTAAAATCCACTTCCAAACCAGCCCGGGCTGGTGCTGATCCTTGATCAACACAATATTCCACCTGTCTAACACAAATCAAACAAGAACAAAACCAAAAACCAACAATATGATATATTACTGATTTTACTTAACTTTGGTAAAACCTTTTCCAAAACTTTTCCAACCTTCTAAACACGTTTTCTAAAACCTAATATTACCAATAATCATGAACCATAAACACCAAATACCTTGGACAGATTTCTTACCAAAAACCTTCCAAGTTTTAGAAACCTTAAACAACTTTGAAAATCAAAGTTGCTTAACCATAAAACAAAGTGGAACTCAGAATCAATCTCCTCACAACACACAATCTTTTAAAAACAATAAAAAAGGAATTACACTTGAATATTTCAAAAACCAAACTTTTTATTTCTTTAAAAAGGAATTACATGTGAGAGACTAGAAACTGGAACAAAGGGATCACCACAGCTTGGGTCTCCTTTTATAGAGCCTATAGAACATCCTAGAAGCATAAAAACATAAACCCTAATACATAGAAAATCCCAAATGTGCCCTTGAATGGTTTTGAGTGTGAATTGTCCTTTTTTTGATCTTGGCCGTTTGTTTCTGCTTTGAGAGTAAGCTAATAACCTTGTACGTTGATTTGGGACACGTCATGTGCTTGGGGGCTAAGGAATGATGTGATTGGTGGATTGGGGAATTGGGGGTTTGGTGCACATGAGTGGGATGCAGGTTTTTAGGAGTGGGAAAGGTTTGTGAGTGTGTGAATTAAGTGTGTGAGAGTTTAATTGAGTTTTACCCAAGTAAAAGTGAGGGTAAGTTCTGGGTGGTAAGAACAATGAATAGTAAGTATTTAGATCCGATTTTGGGGGAGAAAACCTGTTAGGCGCCTCTTTTTTTTAAATGTTTCAGAGTTGACATTTCTGGCCCCTTTCTTTTGTTATTTTTGGCATTTCAAGTTTCCAAGCCCTAAACTTGGTTTTGCTTTGTTAATAAGTTTGAACCTTTTACAATTTTGGCACAAGACTTTCTCCAAAATGTTTCAAAGGACTATTCTTGCTATTTTGAGTACTTCAAGGGCTGAACTTGGACAAAGTTGATCTTCTAAGGTCTTCATTATGTCTTTCACTTCTTGAGGGACCATAATTGGCAATTTTGAATTGTTGAGGGACCAATCTTGCCATTTCTTCAAAGTTGAAGGACCTTTTTGCAATTTTGACAAACTTAAGGGACCAAACTTGTAATTATTAATATACAAGGGTTTTAAGTGTCATTTCTTCATTCATTGAGGATCAATCTTGTTTGTCTTCAAGTCTTCAAGGGTTTTTGATGAAAATTCCATGATTAGGGCCCGGCTTCGTTTCTCGTGTCCGTTTTTCCTTGTATCTTGTGATCTTTTGTCTTTTTCACGATATCCATACCTAAAACACACAAGTAAACAAACACAAGCATATATATGGTATTTTATGACATTTATTGCTTTTAAAGCCCGAAAAGAACGATGAGATCATGTATAAATGCCATCTCATCAGCTGCCTATTTCACTACGGGTTGGAAGTGGGACAGGGTTCAGGCTTTGTCTTTTGATGAGCTTAAGGCGCTCTATGAACGTATGGTCAAGCATCAGAGCACCCTAATTCCGGAGCGATTTATTTATCGTCCTTCTCCACGTGTGGTGACCACTTCTTCACCTGTTGTTACTACTGGTCCTACATCTGATACTACTCCTGGTTCTGCTGCTATTCCATCGGTTTTTGTTGCTTCTACTGTTGGTACCACCCCTACTCCTTTGGTTGCTCCTCCGGTTTCTTCTTCAGGACCTGCTACCACCACCACACATGCTCCCACCACCACCTTTGCTACCACAACCACCACTACTGCTACACCTGCTATGGCATCACCATCACCACCAGTGCCTGGTTCTCCACCTATTCCTTCTTCTAGTGCAGCTACTGTTGATCCTTTGGGTGGGCAAACTATTGATTCTACTTCTATTGCTCCCACTTCTGCTGCTCAGGTAAAGGTAAAGGTTGAACCCTCGCCTAGTGATCCCACACCTCGCCGTTCGCTTCGCAAGAAATTGGCTCGACGTGTTCGACGTGGCAAGACTGTTCCCTATGAGAAGCGTGCTCCCGAAAATCTTATTGATGCAGCTTCTGATAGTGACTCTGATTTGCCTTTGGGTAATGGATATATTATTGGTTGGACGGTTGCGCATTCCACGACTCTTCCTGGTACGGTATCTCATCGGATTACTCTTAGTGATGGGTCTGTTAGGTTTGCTTCGGGTCTGCAATGTATTTTGTCTTGGGCGGATCGTAAGGATCTTATGGCTTTATATGGGTTTGTAGATACCGGCATGCCTGATGATCCTAATGCTGTGTCTTCCTGGCCTGGTCTGCGAGTATGGGCTGATTTAAAGATGATGCTTGATGCCCCTCCCCATGCTCCTATTTCTAGTGTCTGGAAGGATCAGCTACAATGGGTTATTCAGCTATGGAAGTTATATGCGGGCTGTGGTGTGCATATGTTAGAGTTGGAATCTGGTCATATGGTATTCATGCTCACAGACTTGGATTATCCGTTGACGATTGCTTCGATGGAGGCTATGTTGGCTTGTCAGTTGCAGATTTCTAATCCCCCTCCGGGAATGAGTCTTCTATGGCAACTGCATTGGTGGAAGGGATCCAAGCTCGTTTGAAAGCGGATAAGATGGCTGCTTCTGGTCTCTGAATTGGTTGGTTTGTAAGTTTTATGTTTTGTGTTTTTGTTCATTTGTTAATACTAAAATTCTTTTCACCAATATGTAACGTGATTGGTGACCTTCATTCATTATAGTTAAAAAATATATATACTTTTTATATAATATCTGCTTATACTTTAAACACATCATAGATTTTACAAGTGTGAATATCATACCATCTACTGAATCACACTTTGGGTTCTGGTTGTTGAGTCCTGGTTACTGGTTTCATCTGGTGTTGGACTTGGTCCTCACAACAAATGGTCCTCAACTCACCATGTCTAATCGACAAGAAAGAGTTGATTCACCTTGAGGGTACGGCTCCTGGTGTGATTCTCAAATCCGTTGATGTTTGCCAGGTTACCCAAAACTGGATGGTTTTCGCTTGCCATGGTCCTAGACTAAAAAGTGGCTAATCCAAGGGGGTACGGCTCTTGGTAAAGATTTTATCAAATCCGTTGATAGCTGTAATAGCTTGCTTAAAGCTATAGGGTTTTCAACTCACCGATGCTTCATTGCTAAGAGTTGGCGAGTCCAGAGGGGTACGGCTTCTGGTAAAGACATATAAAATCCGTTGACGGCTGTGATGGTTTGCCTAAAATCATCAGGGTACCCCCACTCACCATTGATTCACGTTCTAAGAGTTGGGCTGGGTTCTGATCTCCCAGGGTGATGCTTATTCCACCAGAAAGACTGGCTAGCCTAAGAGCGAGCAGCTACTTGGTAAAGGCTCATCAAATCTGCTCATGTTGCTGTAAAGATTCAACACGATGCTGAATTGTTTCAAGCTTTGGAGAAGCTTCTAGTGTTCCATGTTGCGGCGGTTCCGTTGTTACTTATCTTGCTGATGCTGCTATTTCTTTTGCTGATTCAATCCTCGAGCATTGTTGCACGTTTTACCAGGAAACTTGAACTCAACAGGTCAAATTCAAGTTTAGGGGAGGATTGTTAGGATCATTAGAATAGTTAAATGTAATAGGTAGACTAGGAGGTATGTAGTTCCTCCTGGTCCTAGTAGTAGTAGGAGCAAGTCGTGCTCCTGGTCCTAGTCAAAGTCAAACTTTATTATTTGTTTATTATTCTGTTAGGATATGCATGAGATATGTTAGGAAAGGATATGCATATCAGTTTTACACGTTTTTTTTAATGCTGTATTAGGGTTTCCTTGTAGTATAAAAGGAACCTTAGGCAGAAGGGTTAGACACACCTTCATCAAACGTATTTCTAGTCATTATCAATATTAGAAATCCTTAGAAAGGATCAAGTCTTTATAGTTATTCTGTTCTTCTTTATTATATTTGTATTCTGCATTTATATTGTTTATAGAGTCTCTCTGTGAATAGACTTGTGATTACAGAAGTCGTTCACCGTTCCTGACAGGCTGCAAGATCCACATCTAGTGGACCCAACAGTGGATTCCTGTCTGATATAATATTTGAAGGTGTACCATGTAATCGTACGATCTCCTTCGTGAATAGATCTACAAATTTACTGACTGAAAAAACTTTACGGATAGGGATGAAGTGTGTTGACTTGGTCAAACGGTCGACAATAACCCATATTGCATCGTGTTTCCTCTGAGTCTGCGGTAACCCGGTGACAAAATCCATAGAGACCTTTTCCCATTTTCACATTGGAATATCTAATGGCTGAAGTAGGCCACTAGTACACTAATTCTCTATCTTAACCTGCTGGCAGGTTAGACATTTGGAAACAAAAGTGGCGACATCCTGCTTCATGCCGCTCCACCAGAAATGTGGCTTAAGATCGTGGTACATCTTAGTGGAACCTAGATGGATAGAAAATAGAGAGCTGTGAGCCTTAGTCTTCTCTGATAGTAGGGTCTTCTAGAACGCAGAGTTTGGTACCCTGCTATACAATAACATCATCATGGATATGAAATTCAGTCTGTTGGTCAATATTCTGGACAATCGCCCAGATTTCACCATCATCCTTCTGTGCAGCTTTAATCCGAGAGAGTAAATATGCTTCTACTCTCAGACTAGCCCAGTAACATGTCTATCCGCGTACTAAGAGCTCAATATCATACCGCTCTAAGTCCCGTATGATCTCCTCCTTAACCTTGATGCCATTTATCATCCCTGACTTTCGGCTGAGGGCATCTGCCACTACATTCGCTTTACCTGGGTGATATTGAATGTTAGTGTCATAGTCCTTCAGCAGTTCCAACCATCGCCTCTGTCTCATGTTCAACTCCCTCTGTGTAAATATATACTTGAGACTTTTGTGATCGGTGAAGATATCACACGACTCACCATACAGATAATGTCTCCAGATTTTGAGAGCGAATACGACTGCCGCAAGCTCGAGGTCATGCGTGGAATAATTCTTCTCATACGGCTTTAGCTGTCGTGAAGCATACGCAATGACTTTCCCATGCTGCATAAGTACACAGCCCAAACCTTTCCCTGAAGCGTCACTGTAAATCTGATATCCACCTGTGTCACATAGGCGAGTAAGGATCGGTGCTAAAATTAAACGCTGTTTGAGTTCTTCAAAACTCTGTTCCCTCTCATTAGTCCATACAAACTTTTCTCCTTTGCGCATAAGTTTGGTCAACGGTAATGCCAAACGTGAGAAGTTCTCTACAAACCTGTGGTAGTATCCCGCTAATCTAAAAAAGCTGCGGACTTCTGTGGTAGATTTCGGTCTCGGCCATTTAGTGATAGCCTCAACCTTTGCAGGATCCATGGTGATCCCCTCTACAGAAACAATATGGCCTAGAAACGCCACCTTACTCAGCCAGAACTCACACTTAGAAAATTTAGCATAAAGCTTCTCTCGTCGGAGAATCTGCAAAACTGTACGAAGATGATCCCCATGCTCTTCTTTAGACTTATAGAACATAAGGATGTCGTCTCTGAATACAATCACAAACTTGTCTAAGAACTCGTGGAAGACTCGATTCATCAAGTCCATGAATATTTATGGCGCATTCGTGAGGCCGAATGGCATGACAACAAACTCGTAGTGACCATACCTCGTGCGAAAAGCAGTCTTGGATATATCCTGCTCTTTTACACGCAGTTGGTGATAACCTAATCGTAGATCGATTTTTGAAAAGTGCTTGGCACCCTGAAGCTGATCGAATAAATCATCGATACGAGGAAGTGGATAACGGTTACGAATGGTGAGCTTATTCAGCTCGTGGTAGTCAATACACAGCCACATACTACCATCTTTCTTCTTGATAAACAATACTGGCGCGCCCCATGGTGAGACGCTCAGATGAATGAAACCTCTTTCTAGAAGTTCCTGAAGCTGATCCTTCAGTTCCTTAAGCTCAACGGGAGCCATACGGTATGGAGCTTTGGATGCTGGTTTTGCTCTTGGAATAAGATCGACACTAAACTCTACCTCTCGCATGGGAGGTATGCCTAGAAGTTCTTCTAGGAAGACATCAGGAAATTCTAACACAATTGGCTGATCATGGAGTGAAGGTGTCTCAGAAGCAGTGTCATGAACGGTAGCTAGGAAACCCTCACATCCATGGTATAATAGAGTACAGATCTGTAAAGCTGAGATAATCTGAACATGTTTTCCTGGCAGAAAACCACGGTGAACAAACTCTGGTGTCTGAACGTCACCCAAGATGACTCGGTATGCATGACAATCTATAGTGGCATGATGCGCTGACAACCAATCCATACCCAGAATTACATCAAACACACACATGTCTAGAGGAAGGGCACTAACTGGACAGATTTTATCGTCAAACTATAGAGGAAGATCCTTGTACACCTGAGTAATGCGTACAGAGTCTCGCATGGGTGTAGATATGTAAAACCCGCATGATTTTACCATGAACATTACACTTAGTAAACGTACGTACATTTAAAAACTTTCCTTTTACAGCACGAACACGTGTAATGATTATTAATTACAGAAATTACATACGTGTTATTACACGATAAGTATTAAGTACGTGATAGTACACGATAATTATTAACAATAATAATTATAATCACGAACACGAAATCATGAACGTAAAAATCACGAACATGTAATTACGTACTTACGTATTATAATACGATAAATATCGTTACGAACAAGTATTTATCTATAACACGATAATTAAGTATAACATAACACGAAAACACGAACATATGAACACGTAAAATATTAGACACGGGGAAAACTTCGGGTTTCCCCATGTGGGCCCCACATGCCGCGGACACAAAAGACAAGGAGGGCCAAGCCCAGTTTTGATTTTATTAAGATAAACAAAACGGGTTTCACCCTTTTCATTTAACAGAGTTTTCTTAAAAATCAAAAACCCTACTCCTCCTTGTTCTCTCTCTTTGGCCGCCGGCAACAACAACACCAAGAAGTGGTGTTTGATCGATTTTGTTGATTAATTCTAGTGATTGTGTTCGTGTTATCGTCCTCCATTTGATTCACGCATTGGTAATCCGTTATCCCTTTTCTTTGATTTAATTAAGAACACATGAACATGGATTTATAAAAATAAGTAATTAAAACATGTTAAATTAATCATGGGGGTAAAATAAAAGGTGTTTTGGGGTTGGTTTGGTTCGGCCGACGCAAGGAACCGAGAGCCGAAGCTCTCGGTGGTCCTCGAATCACCACCAACCGAGACCCATGGTCTCGGTAGGGTGTTGTGTGGTCTTGGCAGTAGGAAACCAAGGGACCCCGACGTGAGTCAGGGTACCGTTTAGTTTGTTTGGGGTCTCGGCAGCAACAACCAACACCACCGGCTTAATCCGGTGGCGGTTTTGATCAAGCAGGGGGAACCACCGACTGCGGCCGGTGGTGATGTTGCAAGAGCAGTGACAACCGGTTAAACCGGTTAGCCACTGTTAAGGGTGTGGTTGTTTTGGTCCGGTTCATGGGGTTTTCGTTTCGGTTTACGGTATGTCTAATGTAAAAGCACGGGTCCGGTTCATGACTAACTTTTACAAGTGTTTATTTTTACAAGTATAATATTTTTAACAAGAGAATTAAATTAATTAAGACATGAGAAATAATTCTTAGTTAATTTAATTTAAACATGACTTAGGTTAATTATTATTTATGAAATAATACATGTTTTAGCCTATGTATTTTATTTATTAAATTTAGACTATAGTATTAATTAATTATTTAAACATGGACTATAATTAATTAATAATCATGACTTAGATTATAATTAATAAAAGGGTTTTTCTATCTTGTGCCCTAGGGGCACATGATAAGAAAGTTTAAAGTACATCAAAAGTACACAGGGTCCCACAGAAAAGTACACAGTGATCCATAAAATGTGGATCCGATTGTACATTTCTGTGGGACCCTGTGTACTTAGGGCACAAGATAGAAAAACCCTTAATAAAATATTAATACATGTTTAACCTAAGTATTTTATACACCTTAATTTAATTAAATCATGATTATATTTAATTAAATCGTATAACCTATAGTTTATTTAATTAACATAATATTATTAATAAGCTATACCAATAATCACATTACTTATGTTATTTAATCAGTAAAACTTAAGCTTATATTATTAGCTTATTAATTCAGTTTATTTCTAAATATGGAAACTTTCTATTTCAGGAAACTTACTATTTTTGGAAACTTTCTATTTTTATAAATTGATCTATTTTTAGAAGTTAATCTATTTTTGGAAACTTTCTATTTTAGGAAACCTGTTGTTTTTAGAAAGTTACTTATTATTACACAACAAGTATAATAATACAAGTAATACAAGTAATACTTAATCAGAATACATAGAATACATGATAAACACAATATAACCTTAAAATCAGTAAAACAAGACAAGAACATATAAAACAAGCTAAGACATGATATAATCCCTACGTACTCAGTAAACATAATACTTATACATGTCCCCTATTTATGTAGCATTAGATCGAAGTAGGACTTTCATTCTCTCGTCTTCTTCGTTCACTGGACATAAGGTACGGATTTCCCGTCCCTTCAGTATGGACATTCTTTCCTTATTAGGATTCCCCGTTTGCAGCCAACTATTTTCCCAGTATTATTTTATATGTTTGATTACTTATGTTAGTTTAAGAGCCTAAGCCATATACATGCATGACCAGTGTCACCTAGTTATGGAGGTACCATAACCATAACACTAGAGGCACCAGTGTTATGACTTCCCCACGGTGGAGTGATTGCTTGTGGCGTCCCTTTTTAGTTTTGGCTATTATATTATATTATCATGTGGGGCGTATGGGTGCATCCTAGTTACATGTTTTACCAGTAATACCAGAGTAAATGCGATGTGTGCCTTGCATCCTTCACTAGGAGTTGATCCCTCCTACCCAGACTAATTAATTAGAGGCAACCCTTATAATTGCATGACGATGTCTCCCCTCCAAGTATTCATGCACGGTGGAACCTCATGACCTATATGGGCTATTGGCTAATTAATATAGATTTTACATAAAAACATAAGTCTTTTCAAACTATAAAACCAGTTTTATGAACATGATTCTAGGTTACTTAGGACTTATACATTTCCGCTGCTATTAGTCTTTTATGCTTATATTATTCCATGCTATGCTTGTATATCCATGCACTGAGCGTTATGCTCAGTCGTTTTCCTTTCATGTTCCCAAACGGTAGGTACTCAAGGGCGCTCGTAGATTTTAAGCATACGTGCATATGGATTGGAAGCTATCTAGCATTCTCTACTTTATGTATTTTATCATACATTTTGCTACTTATTTCTTTGGACATTGTTTAGTCCTTTTCCTTTACAGTACTTATGTTTGTGTGTGATGAGCTTATACTTGGACTACGGATGTTTGTTTCCGGTATTTCCATTCATGGTCATTTAATGTTTTTAAGACATTTACCTTGTATGCTTTGATGACACGTCATAATCACGCGTGACATTCCATTTACCAAAATGAGGTGTTACAAGATATACTTAGCACACTATAAAGTGGTGTAGGGGTCATGTCTATACTAGCAGCAAATGAAGTAGATATAACTGAATGTGTAGCGCCTGTATCGTAAAGAATACATGCAGCCTGTACGTTTATAAACAAAATGCCAGTGATGGTACATGTGGTCTTATTTTCCTACTCCCTAGTAGTGGTATAAAAGTGACCTGTGGTTGGTGGTAGTGGTGGTGGTGGTGGTGGTAAAATCTAAGGAGTGTGGCATGAGGTACCGGCATCATCTCCTTTCTTATAGTCTCTCATCATGTGACCTGGTTGTCCACACTTGAAACAACCACTAGAACCACGGCGACACAGTGTGGGGTGTTTCTTCCCACATGTAATACAAGTTGGATTAGTATACCCCGTAGAAGCTGCTCTAGTTTGTTGCGAACATGATTCAAGGAAAAGTACGAGTGTCACAATCATGGTAACATAACTGGAATAAGGCTGTTAAGTTGTAAATTTAATTACCAGAATTTGTTGGTCGGGCAGATTGCTGACCTCTGTGGTTTTGGTCACGCCCCTGTCCAGCATCTCTGTTGACATGCTAAAAGTTAGAATTTGTTTTACACAACAGTTTGGTATTGTGAAGCTTAAAGAATCACCTGTGATTACCAGATGAGTTTGAGCTGCCACGGTAGTTTTCACCACCGCCTCTCCCGTCTGATCGGTTACGGTCATAAGACTGACCTTGATTTCTGTAGCTTTGCTGTTAAGTAGCCGACTGGGATCGGTCTCATCCTTTGTGTCTAAAAAATAATAATTGGATAGTGTATGAGATATATATTGTAAGGTAAGCACAAGAGTTAAATTGTTTAAGTCTGCTGAATGGAATATACCTCTTCTCAGGTCGCTCTATGTTCTCGAGCTCATCCCTTTCATAAAGCATCTTTACACTACGAGTCGCGTTAGCTACCTGCGACACGTTAGTGTACGTGGCACTAAGTAGTCTATCCGCAGTCCAAGAGTGAAGAGCCCAGCGAAAGTGTATCGCCTGTTCCTCCGCAGTACCTACAGCCGCTCCCAAGAATCCAGCCAACCTGAGATATCGCGGCATGAACTCCATACTGTTCTCTCCATTCTTCTGACGAAAGGAGTGAAAGTCTCTCTTCAGTCTTGCCTGCTCAGCATGAGGGTAAAACTGATCATAAAGTATCGCCTTAAACTATGTCCAAGTCAATGTGAGCACCCAATCATCTCCTCCATTTGTTAGCTTATAAGCCCTCCACCAATGTAGGGCGTCACCCTCCAACTTGTAAACCGCTAGCCTGGCCTTGAAGGCATCCCTGCAATCCATGGCCTCAAAGATTTTCTCCATATGAGAAATCCAACTTTCTACGTCCGTTGGAATTATTGTCTGCTCAAAAGACCAGGGGTTTTTGTTTGTTAAATCTTTCTAACCAGATAGCTAGAGTGGCAACTGGTGGAGGAGGAGGGTTGTTATTGATCTGAGGTCCATTTTGGTACTCAGCTCGAATCTCATCCCGAATCTGGGGTAGCATGGCTTGCACAGATGCTTGAACAGCAGCAGCTGTAGCACCATTCTCATTATTGTGTATGGGTGGCATCTGAAAGTTTAAAGAGGATAAATGATTAACTTGTTAGAAACGTGGAATAAGAAATATGAAATATGCATGAGATAGATCATGAAGGAATAGCCAATGAAAATTTGACATGAATACTGGTGAACGCTTATGGGTTAGTTCACAAAATAACATTCGACTGAAAAACATGAATCTGACATGAGTAAGGATGAACGCCTATGGGTAGGTTCACCAATACAAAATCTGAAATGGCAAGGGTGAACGCATATGGGTCGGTTCACCAAAACAAAATTCGTAGAAAAGCACATACGACTAAATATGACCAGTCTTGTACCAACTTTTTACTTAGTCAAAATTATGAAAACTGACTGATGAAATGCATGAGTAACATGAAAGATAACGACGCCAAAATATAGGAAGTTTCTGGTGACTACCCACTAGTCACAGGTCAAGTTTTAGAGCCTACAGGTCGATCCTTACGCTCTGATACCATATGTGTAACACCCCACTTTGATAAGTGGACCGTCACGTGTATTTATGGCGTGTCATCAGAGCATGCAAGGCAAATGTCTTATAAACATTAACTGACCATAACAGATATACCGGAATAAAACATCGGTAGTCCAAACATAAGCTCAAACATAAATTATTAAGTACTAAAAAGGAAGGACTAAACAATGTCCAAACAAGCAAGTAAAGTATAAAGTACATAAAGTAAAAAAGTCTAGATAGCTTCCATCCAATGCACATACTCTCTCAGAATCCTAAGAGTGTCCTTGTGTACCTGCCGTTTGGAACATGAAAGGAAAACTACGCCTGAGCATAACGCCCAGTGAACGGATATAAAGCATGACAAGATTGTACTAGAATGAAACTATTAACAAATACTAAAATTATAAAACTGATAAGTAAAGAGCCACGGAAAACTGTGTTGTTCGGAAAGTCTAATTTTAATTACTAAAGCTGAATTATTATCTATTAAATCTGAAAACATGCATTTACTGTATTTTAAGTGCCAAGAGCTTATATAGGTCATGTGTTGTAACAACGACTGCATGAATACATAGAGGGGTGACCTCGTCATGATGTAGAGGGGTGACCTCTAACTGATATGTTGGGTGGAGGGATCAACTCCAATGTGAAGGATGTAGAGCACGCACCAAATTCACCTGAAAAGCTATAACTAATAACCTAGGATGCACCCATACGGCCCGCTGATAATACTGATAAAATGGCTAAGCTAAAATAAATTAGACGCTGTGAGAAATCACTCCCTCGCAGAGGAGTCATGACACTGGTGCCTCAAGTGTCATGGTTACGGTACCTCCATAACTAGTATATAACTGGTCATGCATGTATATAAAGCTCAGGCAGTTTAACTTACTTATTAAGATAATTACTGTAAATTTCATAACATATACCAGGGAAAAGATTTGGCTGCAGACGGAGAATCCTAATCATGCATAGGAAAGGAAGTCCTTACTGAAGTACGGAAAATCCATACCTTGTGTCCGGTAACTGACTGCAAGGAAAACCGATGAATCTCCTACTCTGACTTTACAAAAGCTACATTAATAACGGACGCGAATGAGTTAACTGATATCCGTTTATTTTTACTGATCTTAACTGTTCTTAGTTTGATTTATTATATTCTTGTATTATTGTTTGTGTATAATCTGGTAGATTCTGACTGTTCTAAAATATTACTGTTAAGTATATTCCTGTACTTCTGATTACTATGTAATATGTATTCTGACATTACTATAAATAGTAACTCGCTATAATTAGAAAGTTCCCTAAATTAGAAAGGTTTCAAGAATCAATTAAATCATTTAACAAAATTATACGTTTTAATTAATAAAACTAGTCAAATCATTTATAATTTAATTTACTAATTAAATTAATAAAACCTTTATACTTGTTAAATTTTAAAATAAACTTATAGTAAAATGATTAAAATGTTAACTAAATGAACCTTTGTTTAATTTTTAAAACGTGAACCCGAGCCTATCGAGATACCACTCTCGGTCGCACAAAGACAAAGCAACAACAATTTATATTCTTACAGTCGGATTAGCGACAGAATTTTCTGGCGCTAAACCGTCGCTAAGCTGTGATGAAACTGTCAGTAAGATAAATTGCGACATAATTTCTGTTACTAAACTGGCGCTAATTCTGGACTTTAATCTCAACTGAATCCCTGTTGTTTAATATATACCCACTGTTAGTGTATTGTTCCCACTTTTGTGCCTCATATACCCATTGTGCTATGTTTTTTGTCATAGTTCTCGAACCAAACACCCCCTAGACGCCCCTTTTTACCCACTGTTAGTGAACCAAACACCCCTGGTGGACTTTTTGGGGCTGCGAATCAAATCAAACCCACCACACACCCATTATGGGTCACGGCTGATCTCCACAGTCCACACCGAGACCAATTGGTCTTGGTCTTCCTGAATCCAAACGAACCTGACACCCTCTTGATTATTATTTCATGTTTACAATATATAAACTCATTTGTTTAGATCCTAAAAATACTAATTCGTGATTTAAAATGGACTTAAAGGAAAAGGGTGATTACCGTTCTAAGATTGAGGATGAAATGATGAATATAACAATCGATAGAAGAAAAAAAATCAACCCCGAACCCCTCTTTGTGTTGTTCTAGCCGGCGACAACCAAGACCAAGCACCAACCCTAATTTCTTTTTGATGATATGTTAAATTGAGATGATAGTAGCATTTTTGTTTCCTTTATTTGTTTTTAAAATGGGTTGGGCTCAAGGCCCATTGTTCTTTCTTCTTTTCTTTTAAAACCGGTGGCCCGCATATACATTTGTGGTTTTCATTTGTTTTTCGACAATTTATAATTTATCATGTATGCTTGTTTTTAGTTCTGGCGTTTTAAATTTTGAAACGTAGTATTTATTTGCTGAATAATAATACTGAATAACAAGTATTAATTATTGTTCTGAATAATTAATTACGTCACGTTTTAAATAAATTGAGACTTTATATATTTAAGTTCTTGTATTTTAATTACGGGTTTAACAATCCAATCTTGATTTTTATCTTGAATCACATGAAACTAAGCAAGGTCCCTATGTGAAAATTGTAATGTGATCCTTTTAATACAAGTTTTACTTACATGCATGAAGTTTTCATTTTTCATAAAGAATTGGAGTTGTTGAATTCATTGTTAGGTCATGCATGTGATGTTATCACCATGATCTTGAGTTTTTATTGTTGCATGTGTTAATTTTGATTTGGAATTTGTATCTTGACCGTATGTTACTGATTTCAAGATGTTTTTATCACCATAAAAGGTCTTGTGTACTTGTAGAGGCATTGCTTAGGTTGTGTAGTGTTTAGGTGATGTTAGAAGTGGATTTTGGTGTCAAAATTAGACTTAAAATGATAGCAGATTGCTACAGGTCTCACGAATTATTTTTGTTCATGAGGCCTGAAAATTTCTTGATATTTGGAAAGCCATGGTTATGTGATGCAATGGTTGACTTGGATGGTTTTTGGAAGTGTCCGGATGAGTAAATTACGGCCGTTTTGTCAAAACTAGTCAATACTAGCATGTGCGCCAAATTTGTGTTTGAGGTCAAAGCAAAGTCAAAGTGGGTATTTTATGAATGATTACAGTAGCACAGGTCAAATGTGAACATTTACAGTTGGTTTCAAGTTAAAATCTTTTACGGAATGTAAATGATGGTCAAAATGGTTTTATGCAAATTTTGTCAAAAAAGTCAAATCTGAGTAGTCTGCATTAAAACTGCAATTCTCGTTGATTGGTAATAGCTTTGATAGTGTTTCTTAATTATTTGAAAAGGTAATAATTGTAGCTTTCCAGGGCCGTAAAGTTTGAGTTTATAGCGACTATAGAACTCTAGATATGATACAATCTTTACAGCATGTTTTTGAAAGTTTAGTGTAGCCATTTTGTCAACGTTAATTTTCGGTACAAAATGTACAAGTGTTTGCTACTTAAGGGTTTAATAAGTATTGTTAATTTTATAAACATGTTTATACAGTGGGTAAGTAGTGTTTTGAGTCAAATTGATTTCAAGTCGATAGGTTGCAATGCCTTGCGGGTTATAAGATAGTTTATGTACTAATAGTAATCAAAGTGTTTTCTAAACATTAATTTTGTATCTTCTAAATTTTCACGCCCTATTATCGTAGGTCTTGGATGACATAAATTTGCTTGATTTCTAGTTGTTACTACTTAGCCCTCGAGTTCCGTTTTGATTAACCTCGTAGCAAAGGTGAGTTCATAGCCTCTTTTTACTACTTGCTCATTGTTTCTAAACGCGGGGTGAGATTTTACATGGTGGAACACATTCATTTAAAACTGTATGCTATCATGAACTTGTATGCTATCCAGAACTTCTATGCTTTCCAGAACTTGATGATTTTCAATAGTTTTTCATTGATGTTATTGCTTTAGTCTATAGCCCCTAAGTTTCCTCTCTTAATCATGAACCGTTAATTTTCTAGTGTTACCTTTTTTAAGCGTGAATGTTGTGAGTAGATCCATCGGGACTGACAATCCTTGTCCCATGTTGCGGTTGTTTAACCATTGACGCATTTAACATTTGATTTGTTACTTGAGTATTAAGGCTAAATACTCACTAGAGGAACTTACATTGATGTTAAGCTTCGATTCATGAACTAAATAGTAATAATAATGGTGTCGGACTATGGTTATCGTACGTAACCATTTTCCCTATTTCTTGTTTTACAAATGAATGCTTGTGTTCCACACCTTTACTGCTAAAACTATGAATGTCACTCAACTTTGTATTGACGATTTACTTGTTTAATCTTAGGTATAATGCTTAGTTTTGCTTGGATGGGAGCCCGCAGGATATTTTCACAGTTACTTTTCAAAGTTTGGTTTTGGCAAACTGACAGAAGTTTATTCTGTATTTTTTGTAACTATATGTTACAAAACCATGTTTAAATAAAATATTTATCCGCTTATAACACTCTAGGGCCCTTTGTTTAAAAACTCTGATGTTTATGATGTAATGTGTATGTTTTTATTACGTCAACCTTGTGTCAACGGTATTTCATTGTTTCTTGTACCATGATGTGGCACCCCTTTGTTGCCTACTTGTTTCCTTGCCTGATTTTGGGGGTCTCGCAAGAACCTCGGGCTTTATCGAATAATCACTCAATGTGTCATTTGATGAAACTCCTCCTTTATCTAAGACACCACCTTTGGTAGATGATTACTTAGATGAAATAGACATAGTTAGAGCCAAAGAGGTTAGAAAGTAGGATTTGAAGACCTTAATGTTGAAAAGGAAGTAAACATTAAGGAGTCTAAGGATCATGCCCTAGAAAACATCATAGGCGACCTTGATCAAAGGACCCTTAGATCTCAAGTCCAAGATCAAAGTAACTTTTTTTGTTTCGTCTCCTTGATTGAATCAAAGAATGCTAAAGAAGCTTTGATGGATGAGAGTTGGGTCATCGCCATGCGAAAAAAATTGAATCAATTCATTGCTAATAACGTTTGAGAACTTGTTTCAACACCTAGAAGTACCACCATCATATGAACCAAATGGGTCTATAGGAATAAGTTAGATGAGAATGGTGTTGTATCTCGTAACAAGGCTATACTTCTAACTCAAGGCTATAATGAACAAGAAAGGATTGATTATGATGAGACATATGCACCGGTTGCAAGATTAGAATCCATTAGGATCCTTCTAGCTTACTCTTTGCCTTGGATTTTAACCTTCAACAAATGGATGTAAAGATTGCATTTCTTAACGGTTTGATCAATGAGGAGGTATATGTGGCTCAACTTCCCGGCTTCAATGATTTTGAGAAACCGGATCATGTTTACAAGCTTAAGAAAGCTCTTTACGGTCTTAAACAAGCACCTAAAGCTTGGTATGATAGACTTAAAGCATTTCTTGTTAAACATGAGTATACCATGGAAATGGTAGAGAATACACTCTTTACAAAGAAGAAAGTTTCTTACCTCATCATTATTCAAATATATGTTGATGGCATTATATTTGGTTCAACTTGTCAAAGTATGTGCGATGACTTTGCCAAAATCATGCATGATGAGTTTGAAATGAGCATGATGGGTGAACTTAACTTTTTTTAGGACTCCAAATCAAACAAATGGATGATGTATTTTCTTTAATCAATCTAAATATGTTAAAGAAATGCTAAAGAAATTTGGATTAGAAGATTATAAGCCTATGAAAACTCACATGTCCTCGGATACTAAACTCACCGTAGATGATGATTTTGAGTCGGTAGAAAACACCAAACATAGAGGTATGATTGGTAGTTTGTTGTACTTTACGGCAAGTCGACCGGATATCATGTTTAGTGTTTGCCTTTGTGCACGTTTCCAAGAGGCTCCCAAAACCTCTCATCTTGAAGCGGCTAAGCGTATCTTCCGATACATTAAAGGCACTATACATTTAGGATTATGGCATCTAATATTTGTCTTTTTAAGTTCATTTTTCTCGATATCTTTACGAATTGATGATCGAGAGAAATCAAGTTAACTAATTGTTTTTGATATTTTATTGATAATATTTTGGAAATCTATGTCTAATTATCACAAAGCATGTAAAAAGGTAAAAATAATTTCTCTACATAACCGTACTAGTCTAAAAACATATTGCAAATACCAATTACAATGCTAAAGGTACAATCAACTAATGCACAACTAGTAAAAATTCTCAAAAATGTAAAGTATGGAAAGTAGAAGGACTGAATATGTAAATGTGGAAAATGGAAGGACTGAAAATGTAAATTGTAACAACTATTAACCACTTATAACAAACTTTAAAACTAAAATGTAACAAACTACCAAGAATAGGGACCTATGCAAACCCTAACAACTTTTAAACCAATTAAAACAAAGTGCAAACTATCCTAATAAGCACTTTTATAATAAGCTACTTTTAAGAGATTGGCTTATTGGAACAAGCACAAGAGCTAATTTTGTCAAAAGATGATTAATAGTCCAAATAAGTGACACCTATCCAAGAAAATCTGAATTTCATCAAGAAATAAGCTACAAAAGCTAATAAGCAAAAATAAGCTTATGCTGACCATCGTTGACTTTCGTTGACCAAGTTTGACCAAAGTCCAAACACTTTTTAAGACTTGTTAAGCTAATTTGTGAAAGAAAATGGGATAGTTTATGAAAGGAATAAGCCAGAATTGATTCTGAAAGGTAGGATGTTAAGCTTTACCTAGAAACAAAAATCACCATCTGAAACCAAGTAATGAACTTTTTATGAAGGATTGAATTTGGCATGTTTTAAGCTAATAATCT
Source organism: Glebionis coronaria (assembly GCA_025667525.1). Classification (NCBI taxonomy): domain Eukaryota; kingdom Viridiplantae; phylum Streptophyta; class Magnoliopsida; order Asterales; family Asteraceae; genus Glebionis; species Glebionis coronaria. Next base: position 9,970,939 of record CM046878.1, on the reverse strand, counting down.
GACCCAAAGTTTTCAAAGACCTTTTGCCTGTTTGACAATTAGTTTGACTTTCTACCTTTGCAATATAACTTGTTATCAGTTTTTGAGTGAAAACAAACACATAACACTCAATATCAAAGACTGAATCAAAGATTTTTTATATATCCAAACACTATTTACTCGTTTGAGACAAAATTATGCTCAGAGAACTTATCAAAACTAACATATTATGGCAACAGGCTATCAAAATATATCAACAAGATCAATATGAGCAGTTAACAGGCAAAATCAGATAGAATTACACTATGTCTAAGAAAATAGCATGCAGACAACTTGTTTAGGGGAAATTGTAAAGTAATACTCATAGAATGAACTTGAAGGCTCTTTTGATGAATAAATGAGCGTTGAGCTCACTTATGACCTTATCTACACCTTATCAATACTCAGCAATCACTAAAACACCATCCATCACCATTGATCATCATGATTGATCTGCTACATGTCTAGAATGAATTCTGGCTAGAACTAGACTGCAACAAGGATGTTTCACCACAAACAGCTTCCAAATCACACTAACAAACTCTATTGTTCAAGCTTGAACAACAGAAACCATGGAATTGAGTATGAACAGTTATTCAAAAGTAATTGAGAGTATTTAGAAGTGAATGAGTAGAATTTGAACTTTCATTAATGGAGGATTGGTTACAAGGTGGTTATAACTGCCTAACAACTATCTAAGAGTGGTTGTCAATCACTCTTAGAAGTTGAACTAATGAGAGAAAAATAGAGTGTAAGAATTAAACTGAAGTGTGTGTGATTTCACACTTTAACTACTCACAACAAATGAAAGCTATACATGGGTATTTATAGAGCTCAGATGAGGTGTTGGTGATGTTGATGATGTGTCTTAACCAATGGGAGATTTCCAGCTGTCCAATTCTGCAATTGAGTTCTTCAAGTGTTCATCCCAGATTGGGGTTTTTAATTCACTGAATGAATTGTTAATTGGAGTGCTGGGATTAATTCGTCTCTTGATACTGATCATTTTTCATGTTGATCATATCTTCTGAAATGGCCTCCTTCGTTATGTGATTTCTGGAAAATGATGAAGTGACGTGGCAGATGTGGATTGGCACATTAATAAGGCCACGGATCGTTATCCATTGTAATAGTGAGGATTGATGAAGTGGTGGCTTGTGATTGCAGGAAAGGTTTAGTGCGTTGCACTGTTGGGATACGCCTCAACCTTTCCTCTCTCTTCATTAATAGTGCTTAGCTGGTGATCCAAACCCACTTCATTCTTGTTTCTGATTGGTCCTCTATTTATCACTCGGATCGTGTCTTGTAAAGTTTCCAAAAATGGCAGTTTTGATCCTTAAGCTAGGCGGTTTGGTATTTTGAGCTCCAATCTTCATAAACTTGACATCCTTGGCCCTTTGACTTGCTATTTGACTAGATTTGACCCTTTGACTTATTGAATTTGATCTTGAGGTCTTTTGACTTTGTTCTTGACTTTATTAAATTTACACTTTTAGTCCCTTAAGTTTGGTAGCTTGGCAAGAAAGTTCCTTTGACTTTGTTGGCTTGTCATCTTGAGTCATTCTTTTGTCTTTTCTTCAACAATACCGCCTTGAAATCCGTGTTTGCATCAAATTTGTATCTTTTTACCTACAAAAACACAAACAACAAAGAATACCCCATAATACTGCTTTTATACATAAAATCTGGTATTTTTCTTTGTCTTTTAGGGTTTAATATGTTATAATTGATATTAGATTTCAGTCGTATCAAATCCCCTACACTTGATCATTTCCATGGCCTCATGAAGTGCCATATTTCAAAGCTCCAAATTACATTTTCTCATAATTAATCCACCTTGGCCATGATGAAACGCTTTTAAACTACACTATACTGTATGATTTTGATTTTGATTAATACAATGCAATGCAAGGAAATCAATTCTATTTATATATATTTTGTATTTTTCATGAAATAGTTTGATGGAAATAACTCATAAAGAAATCATTGACTTTGATTAGGGCATTTGGTACCATGAATACTTATCATCCTCAAGTTTCGCTTTCCCCATACCAAGCTTAAAAACGAGATCATTGTTATTCATAAATGAAAGTGCATCGACTTATTCATACAAATTAATTGTGTTACCATTATACCCCCCACTTATTATGCCTCTAAGACCGGATATTATTTGAACAAATGCTTTAGAGCAAATTTGTCATTATTTAAAGCGTGAAATATAAAAAGTGTAAAATCTAAAAATAAGAAAGCACGGTTTTAATCCTAAGTAACCATCTCATACATTACTTGAAAAATCGGCCACAATTAATATAAGTCCGACACAAAATAATAAGTCATTCGCCTTATATGTAAAATCCTTATTGTAGAAACTAGAAAAGGGGGGGTGAATAGTTTCTTAAATTTACTTGTTAAAGGTTGGTTTTAAAAGATCCTTTTTCAAAAACTTAAGCTTGAGTATTTATGTGAAACCTACTTATACACAATATGAACAAGGTAGTGCAACTAATATGATAATCACAAGTATAAATAATAATGAATGTATAGTGCAACTAAACTAATAAACAGAAGTATAAAGAATAATGAATGTAAAGAGATAAGGGAAGGAAAGATCAAACCAAACACCAAGGATTTATAGTGGTTCGGCAACGAAGCTCACTCCTCGTTCCTACTCCACTCCTCAAGTACTCCTTACTCGAGAGTTCACTAATCAACAAGCTCCTTAAGGTGGAGAAACCGTACACAACGTCGCTTAACCAATTTCCGACTCTAAGCTAAAAGTCGATCCCTAATCTTAGCTAGGACCAATCTACACTAATATACTTTGAGGACTAAGTATTAACCTTAATACATACACAACTTCCAAATAGACACAACTACTTGGATCTTCAGAACAATGACACAACAATGAATAAATAAGTTTGGATCTTCAATGGATCTTTGAGGTAGACACAACACTTCAAGAATGATAGTGTTCTTCTCTTTGCACTTTGAGAAGAAAAGATGAGAGGAGAAAGATTCACTTCTAAAAACATAGTAATCAAAAAAATGATCAAGGATTCGAGTGATTTAAGAAGTATGAAAGAATCTGGAAATGTATGTGCAAAAGAGGTGGATTGAAAGTCTGAGAATGGTCCACTATTTATAAGACAAACATCCAACGGCTATATCTGCCCGCGGTTTCTTATTGGAGCCCGCGGTTCCTTATCGATAAGGAACCGCCATAGGTGCTAAGGAACCGCCGGCGTAGAGTCCGCTCCCTTTTGTCTTTTAGTGGATTGGTTCGAATCTAGGGATTAAAACATCCTGAAAGGATATTTCAAACTAAGATAGCATATACCACTTTCAATTTCAAATTTTCAAATAATTAATTTAATAAAACATTTTCTTAAAAAGAAAGTTTAATAATAAAACTTTGTCACACTTAATAAAAAGTGATTTTTAAGAAAATATTAAATCCTTGATCACTTAATTAGGATAATTACTTGTTTGTTCATACCTTAAATGATAATGGTTGAAATGAAAAATACTTGAACTCAAGAATTTGTTTTTCGTTGTTTTTGTAAATGCTTGTTTTTACATATTGTCGTAATCAAAACAAAGCGAGACCGAAAAATGCAAGTAACGTTTTTAGGCATCATTGCATTAACACTTATGTCATGCATTAATAAGTAGCTACACACTCGCTAAGAAAAGAAAAATAAAACTCACGCAATAATTTATATCCGCCGCCTTTTTGAGACCTTGGATCTTCAATCCGCAACCCGTCAATGTAATTTTGGATTGGAGCAACTATTAAATCCCCGCAACCCTTGTGAGAGTAATATTGGAATTTAATAGCTACTATAATTAACACTTCATTTCCCCTATTAGGAGTTTTGTATAATTTTTTCTTCTTTTTTTTACTAGCCACTCATTTTTTAATAAGCCGCTCTTATTTTTCTTTATTCCTCACAAATAAAATTAAAAGAATAAAAGAAAAAACACCCGCTAAGTATTAAGCATGACATAATTCTAGTACACATAAAACATTCTAACTTAGAATCTTAAGACGTACTTATACCAACCACGAATGATTAGTCAAAAATGCATAAGAGACTACAAACCAATTAAAACTGTTCTTGATTATTTATTAACAATATCTGCATGCGTTGACGAGAAAGTAAAGGTCATGAAAGGGGATATAAATGCCACAAGTAATTAATATGAGGTTTATCTAGCCCTTTACACTTACTTCAAACTCTATCATCTCTCGTTCTCCACAGTTTAAAATCTCAAATAATGAGACTCGTGGATACTTAGCCTAATAAACCAATGAAGGTCTACAAGGTTAGGGATACTAGCTAGAGTAAGCTTGAATAAGCAAACTCGGGTTGTGTCAAAATATCCATGGCGGGCCTAATATGTCAAATATATCTAAACTTGTTAAACCATATCCTTTATTATATTTTTTTTCCTTTTTATATATTTTTGATGAAAAATAAAAGAAGAAATTATATACAATGCAAATGTGTTATGCAAATGAAAAATGATTAATGCATATTTTTGGTGGCCAAAGTAGATCAAAAATTTGAAAAATATTTGAAAAATTAATTTTTCCAATTATCATGAAGGCAAATAAATGTTCTAGGTAAGGTTACTTTGATAGAAGACCCCCTACACTTAAGATAAACATTGTCCTCAATGTTTAAGAGTATTGGAGTGTAAACTCCCCTACACTTATAACATTGATAACTTTGCTTAACTTAAGCTAAGGAATGGTTTACTAAAGTTAATTTATGTTAGACATTATTAACCTAAGGAATGGTCTACTAAAGTTAATTCATGTTAGACATTATTAAGAATGGTCTACTAAGCTAAAAGTCGAGCCCCAATCTTAGCTAGGACCAATGTACACCAATATACTTTGAGGACTAAGTATTAACCTTAATACATACACAACTTCCAAATAGACACAACTACTTGGATCTTCACAATAATGACATAACAATGAATAAATAAGTTTGGATATTTAATGGATCTTTGAGATAGACACAACACTTCAAGAATGATAGTGTTCTTCTCTTTACACTTTGAGAGGAAAAGATGAGAGGAGAAAGATTCACTTCTAAACAAGTAGTAATCAAATAAATGATCAAGGATTTGAGTGATTTAAGAAGTATGAAAGAATCTGGAAATGTATGTGCAAAAGAGGTGGATTGAAAGTCTGAGAATGGTCCACTATTTAAAAGACAAACATCCAATAGCTGTATCTGCCCGCGGTTCCTTATTGGAGCCCGCGGTTCCTTATCGATAAGGAACCGCCGTAGGTGCTAAGGAACCGCCGGCGTAGAGTCCGCTCCCTTTAGTCTTTTAGTGGATTGGTTCAAATTTGGGGATTAAAATATCCTGAAAGATATTCCAAACCAAGATTGAATATGCCATTTTCAAATTTCAAATTTTCAAATAATTAATTTAATAAAACATTTTCTTAAAAAGAAATTTTAATAATAAAACTTTGTCACACTTAATAAAAAGTGAGTTTTAATAAAAGATTAAATCCTTGATCACTTAATAAGGATAATTACTTGTTTGTTCATACCTTAGCTGATAATGGTTGAAATGAAAAATACTTTAACTCAATAATTCGTTTTTCGTTGTTTCTGTAAATGCTTGTTTTTACATATTGTCGTAATCAAAACAAAGCGAGACCGAAAAATGCAAGTAACGTTTTTAGGCATGATTGCATTAACAATACCCCCCTTTTTGATTCCGACAATCCATAAACTCAATCATCTAATAAAACAAGATTTTCAAAGACGAGTTTATCATTTCTTCCCCTTTGTCGAAGCAAAAAGGTTGCAAAAGTCTTTGAAGAATAAAAGAACCGGACTTTGCAAATGCTCCCCCTTGGTGCTTACTCCCCCTTGCTTGGAGCACCAAGGAATCGATATATGGTGACAAGCTACATAGAAGGGTTAGTAGTATAGAAGAGACACCCATCAATATATATAGCAAAGGCTACAAAAAAAAGAGAAGAAACAAAAGATCCAAGATAAGTCATGTTAAAAGGAAACATGATAAAAGATACAAGGAAATAAATCATACAAAGATGTATGAGACACAAACACAAGCTAAAAGAAAAGCATAAATCTTATCATAGTTAAACTAGAACCCTAAGATTTGCTTGAACTAGATGTCTTGAAGATAAGCAACCAATGCTTAGATAAAAAACAAGGTAGTGGCGGAAGGAGGTGGTGGTGACTTGGTAGAGATCTCATAGTTATAGTGAAGAGGAGGTTTGACTAAGAGACTCTTGATGTAATTCAACTCTTCATAGATATGAGCCATAACAAGATGTTGATATTGACAACAATGACAATATGTTCCATGATGCGTGACATTATCATGTGAAGGAGGTAGAACACTAAAGGCTAGTGGTGGAAGATAAGAAGTTCCACAATCAACATTCTTAGAAGAAGAAGAGATGTGATTTTGAATATTCTTGGGTGAATTGGGATTGAATGCAATTGGAGAGAATGGAGGAGAATCAAAGCTTTCATTTGGGGAATAAGACATTTTGATTTGAGAAAGAATGCAAAATGCTCAAGCTTAAATAGACAAAGCCCAAGATAATTTGGGGGTGGTCAAAGGGTTGAAACAAAGATTCCAAAAAGTGTTGGAAAAAATTTGGAGTTTCAGGAATACCCGAAAAGGTAGGTACTGGGCGCGGTTCCTTACCTCAGTCAGCGGTTCCTTATCACTGGGGAGCCGCGGTATCAATAACGAACCGCCCATAGTGGGTTGAGTTTGGTGATGAGGGAGGATTTTCCAATTCAACAAATCCTATCTTTCTAGTCTAACTAATCATGGAGATATGCTAAGAAGCAAAGATAGACAAAGATAACACATAAGAGCTCACCAAACAAGGTTTTGACCAAAATACATGGATTTTTTAATAAAATCGATGTAGGAGGTGTGTAGAACTAGACACAAGGTCATGAAACAATGATCCTCCATAGTTCTCTTTTGTTCTTGCTATATTTAAGAGACCCATACATATGAATTATGTAAGCTCATTATGAATAGCAAGAATCTATGAAAGACGTTTTTAGATTGAATTAACAATGCAAAAACATTTCTCGACCATTTTCGAAAGAACTTTGAGAATTTTGAAAAAGGAAAGAGAAGATTTCCAAAAAGAGTTTACTATACTCAAAAGCTTAAAGAAAGAAAAGACTCAAAAGAGAAAAGAGACTCGATTAATTAGAATGCATAATTAAGGAAAATTTTCCATTAAACCTAGACGCAAGTAATTAAAAGGTTCCCTCTTAAGTGGCTTAGTGAAGATATCGGCTAAGTTTTCTACCGAGAGTACCTTCTCTATCGAAATGTTCCCCTTTTGAACATTATCCCTAAGAAAATAGTGGTGAATCTCTATGTGCTTAGTTCGCGAATGTTGCACGGGATTCTTGCTAAGGTCTATTGCACCCTTGTTGTCGCACATGATGGGAACATCATCAAGAGAAATCTCGTAATCAACAAGCGCTTGCTTCATCCATAGAACTTGTTGATAAGCTTTACCGGCACTCACATACTCGGCTTCCATGGTGGATATAGCAAGAGCGGTTTGTTTCTTGGAGAACAAAGAAGTTAAACAACAAACCATGAAGGTACAAACTCCACTAGTCCTTTTCCGGTCCACATAGTCTCCCGCATGATCCGAGTCCGCGTAGACAATGGCTTCTATTCCGGTCCCTTTAGGATACCATAATCCTAAATGTATAGTGCCCTTAATGTGTCGGAAGATACGCTTAACCGCTTCAAGGTAAGAGGTTTTGGGAGCCTCTTGGAAGCGAGCACAAAGAAAAACACTAAACATGATATCCGGTCGACTTGTCGTTCGGTACAACAAACTACCAATCATACCTCTATATTTGGTGTTGTCTACCAACTCACAATCATCATCTACGGTGAGTTTAGTATCCGAGGCCATAGGGTCTTCATTGGGCTAGAGTCTTCTAATCCAAATTTCTTTAGCATTTCTTTAACATACTTGGATTGATTAAAGAAAATACCATTGTCCATTTGTTTAATTTGGAGTCCTAAAAGGAAGTTAAGTTCTCCCATCATACTCATTTCAAACTCGTCATGCATGATTTTGGCAAAGTCATCACACAATGATTGACAAGTTGAACCAAATATAATGTCATCAACATATATTTGTACGATAATGAGGTGAGAACCTTTCTTCTTTGTAAAGAGTGTATTCTCTACCATCCCCATGGTATACTCATGTTTTACAAGAAATGCTTTAAGTTTATCATACCAAGCTTTGGGTGCTTGTTTGAGACCATAAAGAGCTTTATTAAGCTTGTAAACATGATCCGGATTCTCAAAATCAATGAAGCCGGGAGGTTGAGCCACATATACCTCCTCATTGATCAAACCATTAAGAAATGCACTCTTTACATCCATTTGTTAAAACTTAAAATCTAAAGCACAAGCGTAAGCTAAAAGGATTCTAATGGGTTCTAATCTAGCTACGGGTGCGTATGTCTCATCATAATCAATACCTTCTTGTTGATTATAGCCTTGAGCTACAAGTCTAGCCTTGTTACGAGACACAACACCATTTTCGTATAACTTATTCCTATAGACCCATTTGGTTCCTATGATCGTCGAACTTCTAGGTGAAGGAACAAGTTCCCAAACGTCATTAGCAATGAATTGATTCAATTCTTCTTGCATAGCGATGACCCAACTCTCGTCCATCAAAGCTTCTTTAACATTCTTTGGTTCAATCAAGGAGACGAAACAAAAGAAGTTACTTTAATTTTGAACTTGCGATCTTAGGGTCCTTTGATTTAATTCGCCTGGGACGTTATCAAGAGCATGATCCTTAGACTCCTTAATGCTTACTCCCTTTTCAACACCAAGGTCTTCAACTCCTATGTTTCTAACATCTTTGGCATTAACTATGTCTATTTCATCTAAGTCATCATCTACCAAAGGTGGTGTCTTAGATGAAGGAGGGGTTTCATCAAATGTCATGTTAAGTGATTCTTCAATTACACCTGAGGTTCTGTTGAGGACTATGTAGGCTTTGCTAGTTTTAGAATAACCTAAAAAGATACCTTCGTAAGACTTTGGTTCAAACTTGGTAAGGTAATCGTTGGTGTAATGAATGAAGCACTTGCTTCCAAACACCTAAAGTATTCCAATGAGGGCTTCTTACCTTTAAGAATCTCATAGGGGGTCATTCCTAGAAAAGGTCGAATAAGAATTCGGTTGAGAATGTAAGTTGATGTGTCCACGGCATTGCACCAAAATTTTTGAGGAAAATATTGCTCATTTAACATCGTCCTACTCATCTCTTGGATGGTCTTATTCTTCCTTTCAGCTACCCCATTTGATTGTGGAGTGCGAGGAGCCGAGAAGTTATGGGTAATACCATGAGCTTCACAAAAGGCACCGAATTGCATTTCATTATCAAATTCCCTACCATGATCCGTCCTAATAGAGACAATTGAACATCCTAGTTGATTTTGATTTCTTCGACTAAAGGTTTCGAAGCGAACGAAAGCTTCATTCTTAGACGCCAAAAATCTAGTCCAAGTGAATCTAGAGTAGTCGTCAACTATAACTAGGGTATAAAGGTTACCTCCATAACTCTGTATGGCGGAAGGTCCATAAAGATCCATATGTAGGAGCTCTAAGCACCGAGAGGTCGAAACCAAATTCTTGGCTTTGTGACTTGAGTGAACTTGCTTCCCAATTTTGCAAGCATTACAAAAGTGACTATCAAACTTCATCTTGGGGAGATGTCTTACCAACTCCTTAGAGACTAAAGATTGAACTAAACGCATATTAGCGTGACCTAATCTCCTATGCCAAAGTGTAGAACTATCATCTAAAGTCGCTAGACATAAGTTGTCCTTTGACTTCCTATTGACCTTCATGACATAAAGCCAATGCTTTCTAACACCTTTTCCAATAACTTTTCCATCTTTTACGATTTCACTGTCATATTCCGAAAAGATGACCTTACACTTATTGTCATAAGTTTGATCTATACTTAGAAGGTTAAAACCTAAGTTATCTACGTGCTCTACGTTTTCTATAGTAGAGTCAAGAGAAACCGTAAATTTGCCAATGATATTACCACGTCGATTGTTAGCGTCCATCATATGCTTTGTAGTGCGAGAATAAACTTCGATTACCCGTCATGTGTTTAGAACAACCACTATCCTTAATCCACTTGTAGGGCTCTAGGTCGATTCCCAAGCATATCTCTTTAGCCATGAGACATTTCTCATCTTTGGGGTTGTCATCAACATCTTCACCACTATTGCTCCATGAACCTCCAACAAACACCGTGTGGTTCTTGTCGCATGAAGGCTTAGGACAATCACCGATGAAATGATTTGGATCACCACATATAAAGCGTTTCCTATCACCTTTATCATCTTTGGCAAATCGGTTTTTGGAGAAGGATTTCTTGTCGTTGTTTGGTTGCCTCACGTATTGACCTCGTCTTTTGAAGAACTTCTTAAAGTCTCTAACCGCCAAGGCATATTCCTCATCATCACTATCCGAGGAGCTTTCATGGTCACTTTGTGCCTTCTTGGCTTTGAGTGCAAGAGACTTTCTTTCACTCTTAGTTTTCACCATTTCCGAGTACTTCAAAATTATCATCTCGTGAACCTTCAAGCAACCACGCTCTGATACCAATTGTAGAAACTAGAAGGGGGGTTGAATAGTTTCTTAAATTTACTTGTTAATGGTTGGTTTTAAAAGATCCTTTTTCAAAAACTTAAGCTTGAGTATTTCTGTGAAACCTTCTTATACACAGTATGAACAAGGTAGTGCAACTAATTTGATAATCACAAGTATAAAGAATAATGAATGTATAGTGTAACTAAACTAATAAACACACGTATAAAGAATAATGAATGTAAAGAGATAAGGGAAGGAAAGATCAAACCAAACACCAAGGATTTATAGTGGTTCGGCAACGAAGCTCACTCCTCGTTCCTACTCCACTCCTCGAGTACTCCTTACTCGATAGTTCACTAATCAACAAGCTCCTTAAGGTGGAGAAACCGTACACAACGTTGCTTAACCAATTTTCGACTCTAAGCTAAAAGTCGAGCCCTAATCTTAGATAGGACCAATCTACACCAATATACTTTGAGGACTAAGTATTAACCTTAATACATACACAACTTCCAAATATACACAACTACTTGGATCTTCACAACAATGAATAAATAAGTTTGGATCTTCAATGGATCTTTGAGATAGACACAACACTTCAAGAATGATAGTGTTCTTCTCTTTGCACTTTGAGAGGAAAAGATGAGAGGAGAAAGATTCACTTCTAAAAAAGTAGTAATCAAACAAATGATCAAGGATTTGAGTGATTTAAGAAGTATGAAAGAATCTGGAAATGTATGTGCAAAAGAGGTGGATTGAAAGTCTGAGAATGGTCCATTATTTATAAGAGAAACATCCAACGGCTATATCTGCCCGCGGTTCCTTATTGGAGCCCGCGATTCCTTATCGATAAGGAACCGCCGGCGTAGAGTCCGCTCCCTTTTGTCTTTTAGTGGATTGGTTCGAATCTAGGGATTAAAATATCCTGAAAGGATATTTCAAACCAAGATAAAATATGCCATTTTCAAATTTCAAATTTTCAAGTAATTAATTTAATAAAACATTTTCTTAAAAAGAAAGTTTAATAATAAAACTTTGTCACACTTAATAAAAAGTGAGTTTTAAGAAAAGATTAAATCCTTGATCACTTAATTATGATAATTACTTGTTTTTCATACCTTAAGTGATAATGGTTGAAATGAAAAATACTTGAACTCGAGAATTCGTTTTTCGTTGTTTTCGTAAATGCTTGTTTTTACATATTGTCGTAATCAAAACAAAGCGAGACCGAAAAATGCAAGTAATGTTTTTAGGCATCATTGCATTAACACTTATGTCATGCATTAATAAGTAGCTACACACTCGCTAAGAAAAGAAAAATAAAACTCACGCAATAATTTATATCCGCCGCCTTTTTGAGACCTTGGATCTTCAATCCAGTAACCCGTCAATGTAATATTGGATTGGAGCAACTATTAAATCCCCACAACCCTTGTGAGAGTAATATTGGAATTTAATAGCTACTATAATTAACACTTCATTGCCCCTCTTGGGAGTTTTATACAATTTTTTTCTTTTTTTTTTCTAGCCACTCATTTTTTAATAAGCCGCTCTTATTTTTCTTTATTCCTCACAAATAAAATGAAAAGAATAAAAGAAAAAACACCCGCTAAGTATTAAGCATGACATAAGTCTAGTACACATAAAACGTTCTAACTTAGTATCTTAAGACCTACTTATACCAACCATGAATGATTAGTCAAAAATGCATAAGAGACTACAAACCAATTAAAACCGTTCTTGATTATTTATTGACAATATATACATGCGTTGACGAGAAAGTAAAGGTTACGAAAGGGGATATAAAAGCCACAAGTAATTAATATGAGGTTTATCTAGCCCTTTACACTTACTTCAAACTCTATCATCTCTCGTTCTCCATAGTTTAAAATCTCAAATAATGAGACTCGTGGATACTTAGCCTAATAAACCAATGAAGGTCTACATGGTTAAGGATACTAGCTAGTGTAAGCTTGAATAAGCAAACTCGGGTTCTGTCAAAATATCCATGGCGGGCCTAATATGTCAAAGATATCTAAACTTGTTAAACCATATCCTTTATTATATATTTTTCGTTTTTATATATTTTTGATGAAAAATAAAAGAAGAAATTATATACAATGCAAATGTGTTATGCAAATGAAAAATGATTAATGAAAAAATTATGAATGCACATTTTTGGTGGCCAAAGTAGATCAAAAATTTGAAAATATTTGAAAATTTAATTTTTCCAATTATCATGAAGGCAAAGAAATGTTCTAGGTAAGGTCACTTCGATAGAAGACCCCCTACACTTAAGATAAACATTGTCCTCAATGTTTAAAAGTATTGGAGTGTAAACTCCCCTACACTTATGACATTGATAACTTTGCTTATCTTAAGCTAAGGAATGGTCTACTAAAGTTAATTCATGTTAGACATTATTAAGAGTCAATTTTGAATAAATAAGTATCAAAGTGAACCCGATACAAGGGCCTCCTCCATAAGCTCCAATGCATGAAATGAAAGAGAGCAACCCTACAAACACCAATAAGACAAAAGATAGGCACCCCCTATAAAAACTGATTTTGTATAGTCGTTCACGAATCAATTCGAATTGACTAAGCTTGAAAGTGTGACTCAATCGTTTTTGGTGAATAAAAGAAGGTTTGGTTATCTATTTCTACTTAAAAGCTAAATGCAAAAAGTAATAAAAATAAGCCAAAAAGTAATAACTAATAATAAAGGAGCAAAACAAATAATAAAATGTAAATTAAAACAAAACAATTAATAAAAATAAAACTAAAAGAAGAAATTAACTTTCGACTGAAAAATAAAATAACCTAATGAAAAAGGAGAAAATAAAACTAAGAGGGTACTTTAAAACTAAACGATTTAAAAGCTAAAGCGGGCACTAAATAAAAGATAAAACTTAAAGTTTTTGAAAAAATACTAATACTAAAAATTGATGAAAAATTCAACTAAAAATACGTGACTTTCAGAATAAAAATCGGAACAACTTTCAGATAAAATTAAACGATTACGGAACAATATTAATTAATAAACAAGCAACCAAGCAGGCACCTGAAGCAGGCAAGCTAGCACCTCATTTTTGGCGGGAAATGAGGGAAGCATGCAAGCAGGCATGCATGACAAAATTTCTTCGGAATATTAAATATTCTTCGGAATGTTTGTTTCTTCGGAATGTTTGTTTCTTCGGAATGTTGTCTGCAATTTTGTTTTTTCGGAATATTGATTATTTCGGAAAAATGAAGAATTTCAGGGAAATGCCATATATTTGGAAAAGAAAGGTTTTTTCGGATAAACGAAAATCTTCGGAAAATCAGAAATTTCGGAATAAACCAACAATTTCAGAAAACTATAATTTTTGGAATAAAGAAAAATATTCGGAATATAAATTCGGATAAATGGGTGATTTCGGAGAAATGCTAACTTCTTCGGAATAAACTAAAATGAAAAGAAAATTTCGGATAAATTAATTCGGAAAAACTAATCTTCGGAATAAAGGGGTATTCTTCGGAATACCAAAACCCTTTTCTGAAGATGCCTAGAAACAGATAAACAGAAACCGTATCAGCTAAAAAAAAGGGAATAAGCCACGAATAAGCTAAAATCAAATAAGCAATCTACCAAAACTTAATCTAAAACACTTTTAAGAAAAACTAATTCAACCGCAAATCAAAAACTTTAAAAACACTAATTAATCTAAATAATAAAAATCAACTTTTAATAAAATTAAACTATTAAAACACTTAACTAAAATCAAATCAAACACACATTAAGCTATAAAATCAATAAGCTAACACAATCAAAAACATAAAAGCATAACAAACAATCAAATAATCATGACAATAAGCAAATAAGCATAAAGATTAACAAAAATAAGAAAGGTAGAATGAGAGATTAATGAAATACTTGATTAAAAATAAAGATTCAACAACAAATAAAAGTAAAAATTAAAGGACTTACAAATTTAAGGTGTAAGATAAGGAATTTAAATGACAAGAAATTAAAGTGACATGAAAATAAAGGTAGAAAGACTAAGTTGTCAATTTAGCTAACACCTCCTAATGACACATTAGGAGGGTATTTATAGGGAGGATTAACATGTGTTGATCTTTTCTTCCTTTTCTTGTCTTTTCGTCTGTATAAATTCTTCGACTTTTTCGACTTTGTCTCGGGATTATTTGAACTCGTCTTATAATTTCTTCATTTATTAGACTTGAGTTCTTCGACTTCATTAAACTTCCGTCTTTAGACTTTTTCTTCGATAAATCTTCAGAATAGGCCTTGGACTTCCGTTCTTTTTGCCCTCTTGATCTTTTGACTTCGTCTTTTGTCTTTTTCTTCGATAAAAGTCTGTGAAAGCCCATGTTTTCTTCCCTTTTCACATTTTGGTCCTAAATCACAACAAAAACACAAATCACGCATAATTCTGACATTTACGACATAAAATACACGTTTTGGCTTGGTTATTATTATAATTAAGTGGTAAAAGGATAAGTGTTTTCACACTTATTAAATCCCCTACACTAAACCATTGCAATGCCCTCATGCAATGCATTAGTTACAAAGAAAGTTTTACATTTTCCATCATAATCAATCCACCTTGACCTTTATTAAACACAAGTCATAAAAGAGATAAAAAAATATAAAATATTCAAAGGAAGAAAACAAGTAAAGAGATAAAAGACTTACCTTAGGGTTTTGGAATGTCATGAATGTTTATCACCCTTAAGTTTCACGTTCCCCATACCAAGATTAAAAACGAGATCATTGTTATTATAAGTTAGCAAACTAACATAAACTCATGTGGCCCAATTATTCACTTAGACTCCCTTATTCCTAGGTGTATCTCTTATATTTTATTGTTGTCTTGAATGATTACGAGGATGCATTGTTGACTTATTTCGATAGTTATTCAGGCTGAAAATAAAGTAGGACGATTTAATCAATAGTTAGCTAGAGGACAAAATCTTTTAAAACTGCTTCTCGGGACCTCATAAAGTTCATATCTTGGCATAACTTGCTTCACGATTTGAGACCTTTCTCGGACCGATATTTGGCAGTGACTTCATACTTCAAATCTTGAGAGACGTTCATGAAATAATGGTCTTCTCTTCATAATAGGAATTTCTTCACTTGAAGTTTTGAGAGATTCTTCATACTTGGACCATGACTTCTTCATTTTTCTCCAATATTTATTTGGGATTTTGATATACAACGATCCGCCTCCTTTTAGGACTTGGATCTATTTATCCTCATACCTTGTTAGGGCCTTTTTGGATAGACTTCTCCATGATCTTTAGGGGAGTATTTGCTTTTCGTCGTGTGTCTCGATCCTTCATATAGATTTTGATAAATGATTCTTCACATCACTTTGGATCTTTAGCAACAAAATGTAGCCATCATGCCTTGTTAGGGCCTTTTCGGACTCGCCAATCTTCGCATCCCGCTTCAATAAGTTATGCCTTGGCTATGAACTCTAATTAATACCGAGCAACTTTTAAACGATCTTGTGCTAGAAGCTAAGTAACTTTTAAAATCGTACAACCTTATTTATTGCAAATATATTTATTAACAAGCGATGGGAGAAAAAGCTTATAATCAACTCACATAAATTCATGAAAGAATACCAAACTTATAATTGACTCTATCATCTCTCGTTCTCCACAATTTAAAATCTCAAGGAATGAGACTCGTGGATGCTTAGCAAATTAAATCAAAGTTTTGGGTTTTCAAGTCATCTATAGGATCTTGCAACTTCTTAGATTCTTTCAAGTTTAGAATTCGCATTTTAAAGTTCCCTTGATAAACGACTTTCTAGGATCAATTATAGGAACTTGCAAAAAGTTCTTGTTCTTAACCCGTAAGAGTTAAGACTTTCGCGTTTTAAAGTTCCCTATATAAAAGCCTAGCAAAACTTGACTTAAACACGTTAAAGATACTAGCTAGAGTAAACTTAGATAAGTAAACTCGGGTTGAGTCAAAAGATTCACAACGTTGAAAAATTAAAACCACTTTATTAAAATTATTCTAGCAAAGAAAGAAAATAACTATACAAAGGTAACTACAACTAGGCCAAATAGATCAAAAATTTTGAAAAATGTCGAAAAATCAATTTTCCGGTTAAAAATGAGGACAAATTCATGGAAAAGCCCACTTAACTTCGATAGAAGTCCCCCTACACTTTATATAAACCTTGTCCTCAATGTTTAAGCATATGGGAGTAAACTCCCCTACACTTAGGACATTGTGCACGTTGTTTAAATCTTGCTAAGGAAGAGACAACTAAAGTGATTACTATTTTAATATTGAAAAATATAAAATAGAGAATCAAAAGAGTTTAGGATAGAACCGGGAAGACGGGTACACAGAATCACGGGTCGTCAAAAGTAATCAAGAATGGATATTTGATAGCTCGAATCCATGCATATGATTAGAAAGAAAACAACAAACACATACTAGGGTCTCCCCTTACACTTATTATAAAGACGGATAAAAAGGATAGATACTCAGGTTACCTCCTGAGAAGCGCTTGTTTTTGTTCACCGAGTCGTGAGCCTGACTCGACCTTGATTAGCATGGTAAGAAGCTTGAAGAACATCCACCGGGATCAAATACATTGTTTGCATCCATCAAGTAGCACAAGCTTAAGGCGAACAAGGCAAGCCAAAGAAGAGTAGGCAAGGTTCCCTTAAGCAAAGATTGAGCACGGTGGTAGAAAGTATGATGAAGTACAAGCATATCTCCACAAGTTCCAAAAATCTTTCCTTTTATTGCATTAGATGGATACTGAGATGGCTTAAAAATTGCAATACCGGGATCGAACACCTTTTCCTTTAGGGGAAAATAACACTCAGGCTCAGTAGACCTTGAAGAAGATCCGCTCATAAATATCACAATCTCATCCTCAGAATGTGGATAAAGATGTGTCAAGACATAGGTACTACGGATATCGGTGTCGTCTGGCTTCTTCTCCTTTGAACCGGGTTTCTTCATACCCGAAGGAGGATAAAAAGCATAATCAAAGTCCAAAGGAGGAGAATCATTCTCATTGGAGAAGTATGTATTGAGAAAAGTAGCAAAATCTTCCTCAAATGAATAGTCATCTAAAGTAGGATCAAGCATTGTTGGTGGAGGATCCTCATCAAAAGTAGGAACAAGGTCATCATGTGAAGAATCACTCGAAAGAGTATCAACATCATCAAAATCATCATATGTTGGCATGTCTTTATACTCTAAAGTAAAATCATCATAATCGTCCACATCGGAACTAGAATCATCATCATAGTCATCATAGATCGGTGGAGAATCATAAATTTGTGGGGGAACCAACTTGGAGAGAGAATCATCCACATCATCTTGGAAAAGTGGATTATAATAGCAAGAATCAAAAAAAGGATTGTTGTAGACGACAAAATCATCAAGCTTTGTACTTTCACAAGTAGTTGTATCAAGCTCGTCTTGAAGCACATTAATCATATTAGTTGATTCTCTTCCATTTGATTTGTTTGTGATCTTCCCCATTTTAAACATTTGTGCATCATTCCCGACTCTTAAGATTAGTTCACCTTCGGCAACATCAAATAAAGCTTTTCCGGTTCTCAAGAATGGCCGTCCAAGTATTAACGGAATACGAGGGTCCATTTCATAATCAACAACAACAAAATCGACCGGAAAAGTGAAGGTTCCAATTTTAACAAACACATCTTCGGCTATACCAACGGGGTAAGCGATAGTTCGATTTGCTAGCTCAAGAGTCATCTTTGTTGGTGTAAGATCGGGTAATGATAACTTTTTCCAAACACTTAAAGGAATCAGATAAATACTTGCCCCGAGATCGGCTAAGGCAGTAAATTCTTCGGTTTGGTAAAAAGTACATGGTAGCACAAAACGACCGAGATCTTCAAGTTTTTCTGGAAGTTCTTTAAGAAGGACAGCAGAACAATTCTCATTTAATCTAGTATTAACAAACTCGACCATATTTTCCTTCTTATTAAGGAGTTCCTTAAACATCTTAACGAATGTTGGCATTTGGGAAAGAGCTTCAACAAGGCTAATGGTGATGGTCAATCCCGAAATCTTCTTCAAAAAGTTTGACACTTGAATATCATCCTTGGTGAGCAATTTGCACTTGTCTAATCGAGAAGGATAAGGGATATTGGGCTTAGGTGGTGTAGGGCTAGAAGGTGAAGGTTGAGATGTTGAAGGTTTAAAGGTGGAAGGTGGGGTTGGTGAAGGGTTTTTCTTGGGTACTTCTTCATTACGAGGTGGAGACGGTAATGGCGAACTAGTACTAGGCGTGGAAGTAGGAGGGATAAATGGTGGTGGAGGAGGTGTAGATGAAGTAACTGGGGGAGGGGTAGATGGTCCTACTAGAGTTGCTCCACTGCGTGTTGTAATAGCACTCACATTCGTTCTTAGGTTGGTGACAGTATTGGAAGGAAGAGATCCCGAAGTGGAGGGTTGAGTGCCTTGAAAGAAACTAGCCATCATATTCTTCAAATCATTCGTTTGATTGCTCAAAGAAGTTTGCATATCATGTCGAAGCTCGGTTCTAATATCATTCCCTTGTTTAGTGATATCACCTTTAAAGTTAATGATTTGTCTTTGAAGATTCTTAACTACCTCTCCTTGGGTCCTTATGAAAGCTTCAACATCATGGTTATATGAAGTGGGTTGAGTGATGGGTGGTGCTTGTTGAGCGGGTGGGTGATAAGGATTAGAAGCTCGAGGTGGGTTTGGATTGCTTCTATTGTAGTTGTTGGGGTTGTGGTTTTGAGGAGAAAAACCGGGTGAAAGAAAGTTGTTAGAACGGTAACTTAGCAAGTTACGATCACCTTGAGGTCGGGCTTGATAGCTTTCTGTTGAATAGTTACCATGAGCCGCATACACGTTTTCCGGATTGTCATGAGTAGAAGGACAATCAATGTATGAATGAGGACCGCCGCAGATCTCAAAAGAAAGTGCTACAGCTTTAACTTGTTGTTGTTGATTCGTAGCAATGAGTAGGATATTTTTGTTCATTTCGGCCATCATGCGGGTGAATTCGGTCATCTCGGTATTTGATAAAGTAGAAGAAACATTGACTCTCGGGTTATTCCTTGATGCGGATGAATCCCAATTTTTGTGATGAGTAGTCATGTTCTCGATAATCTCTCTACACTCCTCGGGTCTTCTTTTCATAAATGTGCCACCGGTGGCTACATTAATCGTATCACGATCACGAAAAGTTAAACCGTTATAGAAAGTATCAATTAAGGTGACGGGGAGCATATTATGATTAGGACAACGATCGATCAAAACATTATAACGTTCCCAAGCATCGAAAAGAGACTCATCAGGTTCTTGCGTGAAACCACTGATTTGATTCCGAAGGCTCGTTACCATGGATGGTGGAAAGTAGCGCGACAAAAATCGTTGAGTCATCTCATCCCAAGTATGAATTGAATTCTTCGGAAGACGATCAAACCATTTTTCGGCATGGTGGGATAAAGTGTGTGGAAATAGGTGAAGGCGAAGAAAATCCATAGTAACCCCGGGCAATTTCATGCTTTGAGTGACGGTAATGAATTTGTCGAGATGTTTGTTGGCATCATCATCCGGCAATCCGCGAAATGGACAAGTATTTTGAACTTGTTGTTGATCCCAAACTTAGATCGATTAAGCTTTGTGTATACGAGATTAGATCAAGTAATACACGTAGAGAAACCTTTGCTTATGAATAAAGTAACTAAGTGTTATGCGGAATTAACACTTAACCTAGAACACAAAGATGTTAAACAAACTTTCACTTGTATTAGAATAATCGAACTTGATTACAATGAAAGAGGTTTAACAGTCGAATACTTGTGAAAACTTATTATAACTGATGATAACATTAACCTAAAAGATCTTCTTTTATAGATTAAGAAGTCTTGTATAAGAAGCTACGAATCAACTATTCTAGGTAAAGATAATAATGGAAAATACAATGTCGAGTTTATCTTTACCATATACAAATAAAGAAACAAATAAACAAAAGATTCGTATAAGATAACTTCCATCAGTGCTTGTCTTCCAGGCTATCAGCGTTGACTTTCCTCACTGTCAACGCTTGGCTGTCAGCGTCCAATGTCATCTTATCAGCGCTTGAACTCTTCTTATCAGCGTCTAGTGAACTGACCCATAATTTATTCCCAACAATCCTCCCCTAAACTTGATATCCACTCTAATGATCAAGTTTCTGAATAAATACTAAAGGCTAGGAGGAATCTTACAAAAACTTCCTATGTTGGTGATAAACATATCTAATTAAGTCCTTGGCCACGTCACTAGTATAATCAATCTCCAAGGGTGTCTCCTTCATCTTCTCCAATACTTCTTTGGACAAGAAATAGTCAGCATCCACAAGTAGATACTCTGAAAACTTTGTAGAGCTCAAATGAAACACACCACAAGTAGAATAAAGCCTCCAATGAAGACCACTGAGGTCATCTTCAAGATCCTTCCATACAGCAGGATCTGCTTCCCTTGGACCACACAAAGTCAAAAATGTGTGCCATAGTCTTATTCCATTTGCTGAAGTAGGTGCTTCAGCCTTATACTTGGCATCTATCAATCTCCATAGATGCACCAAGTCTTCTCTGTCTATGCTTGCAAAGATAGAAATAATCGAAGTGAAAGTGTGTACCTCCTTCCCAAATCTGCCAATCTTCCAAAATCCACACTCATCTTCATCAAAACTTATGATTGGATTTCTGGCATCTAGAGATACTACATTAACCAAATCTGAAGCTTCCAATGGAGAAAGCTTGAGATGCTTCCTTATGACAGTTTCACTTGGATCATACACATCCATATCTTTGGGAAATTGGAGAGGATCTCCTTTCTTCACTGGTCTTTGAGCAATCCTCATCTCCTTTTCAATCTGCATTTCCTCAGCAAGCTCCTGTTTCCTTTCTTCTGAAAGAAACTGTAAGACATTATTTTCTTGCACATGCCTCCAAATAGGATGTGCCCTGTACTCTAGCTCCTCAAAAGATAAAGCTAGCAACTTCTTGTATGTCCATCCAGGTTGATGGCATCTAAGCAACTTGTAATACAATTGCCTGCTATCTCTTCTAAGCCAAGTCTTGACCTCTTGTGCATTATACTTCAAAATCACCTTTATATCATCTTGTACCCTGAGAAGAATTTCCAACCCCCAAATTTGATCTGACAAACTCATCCCTGGGTTGTCCATTACCTTATCTTCCCAAGCATGGTACATTCTGGTGATTTCTGGAAGGTCAAAATCAACCTGCATCCTCAAATCTCTCAACCTTTCTTTTGCCAACTCATCCCCATATTCAAGTCTTTCTGGATCTTCAATAATTTGAACACTTGAATCTGAGCTAGCTCCTTCTCTTTCATTATCACTCTCTTCCTCACTCTCAGAAGTGGCAACAAATGGTGATGTCCCACTTCTCTTCAAATCTTGCTCCAAAAGTTGTTCAGCCAAATGTTTATCAAATGCAATTTGGGCTGCATCCTTCTTTGGAACCTCTTCTTCAACCAAAATTCCTTTACCCTTGTCTTTTGGATCAATGGTAGGTAAAGTAGATGAAGATACCTGTGTAGACACATCTTTGATGATTGTTGATGACTGGAATACATCAACACCACCTGCAGGTTTGTCAGCGTTCAAGTTACCTGTGTCAGCACCCCGTTTACTCTTATCAGCGCTGGATGTGTCAGCGTCCAAACTTTTGTCAATGCCAAGATTACTTGTGACAGCACCCTTGGATGTATCAATGACAAGGTGCTTCTTCAAGTTGGTGAGTGCTTCAGCAACATTTAAAGATTCACTAAATTGTGAACTCTTCTCACTGGCTGTATGAATCAGTTCATCCTCTTCATCCTCCCCTTTGGAAGATTCCTCTATTCTACTCCTGCTACTAGGATTCTCCAAAACAGTTACCCGCTCCCTCAATGCTTGGAGTTCACAGCCCTGATTATTGACAATTTGTACAAGGCTGACATTTTGCTTTTGCAAGCTAATGACAGCAGCCGTCAATTCATTCAATGTCATAGGTTCCAATCTGCCCTCAGCGAGAATGGGGATTTGACCTCCCAAAATAGAATCATAGGGCATGGATGAGGTCTTAATGATGTTGGGACTGTCTTGACCAGCATCTAAGCCTGTGTCAATAGCCCCAGCCTCATCCATGTCACCAGCCACACTTGTGGAGGTGGTTCTCTCTGCTACAAGGCTAGGACCACTAGAGGAGAACACTCCAGCAGTCCTTTGGCGTTTTCTCAACCTAGATTGTAAGGGGGTGGAAGATGATGTAGATTGTGTGGGTGTGGGTTGGTTAAGGGGTGTTTGGGATTGTTCAGGGATGTCATCAGCGTTGGGATTGGCTGTGTCAGCGCCAACATATTGAGTGTCAGCGTTGACATTGGCTTGGTCAACGTCCATGTGTTCAGGTGAAGGTAATGGTTCAAGGATAGGCTCAAGTTGAGGTTCAGGGTCTGGTTGTGGTTGGGCAGCCTGAATTACTTCAAGCATGGCTTGGGTGAGAGGTATAGGTCTGTTTGTGGAGATCATTTTGTCAAAAATGGTTTTCTTTTGCTTAGGGATCTCATAAAAATGGTCATGATCCCTAAGACAATATTCTTGTAAATCAAACACCATTTGCAAAAATCTTGGGTAAGCCAAAGTCATTTTACTTCCCTTATTTTTACACATCCCTTCAAAAATCATTTTTGAAAAATTATACCTAAGCCCACGTGACATACAAACCAAAGCACTTGCAATGGACCTGTTTATTTCATTAAAAGCAGTACATTTTGGACTTAAGCATTGAAGAAGGACATGTATCAAATATTTCCAATCTGAGGGAAATTCTTGCTTATGATATTTATTTAAAGTTTTATCAGCAGGAATAGGATAACCCAATTCCCTAAGACCTTGTTCTATTGTTGCAATGGCAAGGGTAGTCATACCATCAGCGTCATTAAGACGCAAAGCTTGGCGAACCAAAGCTTCAGTGACCACCCATGTTCTACCATGAACAGTAGATGTCAATGTAGTCACTCCATTAGCTGTTGTGGAACTTACATTATTCCAAAACTGTCTAATGTGTGCGACGGGGACTAGTGGTTCATGAGAAAGTGCATACCTTATGGAGGATGCATTTAAAAATGCCACCATTTGTGAATACTGAGGGAACAAATCATTATCAGCGTCCAAGTAAGCTACCATATTATGTTGGCTCTTGAACTCCAATGTCAGATTGTTTGAGTTGAACTTTGGTGCCATGTTGAAAGTTGTTTAGGTTATGTGATATGGGAAAAATCTAGGAGAAAAATGTTAGACAAGAAAATATGAATACCCAGAATGAAAAGTTAGCCAAATTTATAGGAGAGATGCATGATTATGATTGGTCAAAAATGAGGCAGTTATATTCAAAGAGTAATGATGAAAATATTGAATCAAATATAACTTATCTCATGCATTAATTAAAAGTAACAACTCCCCAAAAATTACGGCCAAAGATTAGTCAAAAATAACAACTGGGTAGGACCCACTAGGTGTCAACGGTCAAAAATAACTCATCAACGCCCAACGGCTATATTTTCTTGTCAGCGTTTGCCTAAAGCCTTGTCAGCGTCACGATTGGTCTTAACAGCGTTTGGAGAAAAACTTGTCAGCGTCTAAAAAATAAAAATATTTAAAAAGAAAAAGACCTTAACAAAGTAATTTATCCTAAGGGAAATATCTTGCAAGTTGATAATAATTACTGGGCGGCAAGCACTGTCCACTTATGCACACTTGCTTAAGCAAGATAGACACAAATGTCCTCAAGTGTCCCTTGCTAACCAAAATACTTACCAACAAAGTTATTTCATAAAATCCTTTGTAACTCCCAGGTAAACCCATAACAAAAATATTCCCAAGTCTCCCAACAGACCACAACCAATTTTAGGCCAAAAATGTCTTGGCAGCATGCATAGTTTGTCAACTTTGCATGCTACAGTGCCTCATGGTTTAGTAAAACTAACCCATACTCACCTGTGGACACAATCTAGAATTGTGATAAGAGTATTATAAGAATACCCAAGAGTCCTAAAGGTTCCTTAAACCTCCCCTTAAACTATGATACATGAGTTTCTCAAAATATATATGAACATTAAAAATTTATGTCAAGATAGGAATATAAATATTCCAACCATCATCCATAAACAAAAACATGTCCAAATAGCTCTTCAAAGATCCATAAGCAACTCTGTATCCAATGGCATAAAGCTAACACCACCTACACATTTAGATTGAAAAACCACAAAACTAACATTGTTGCTGACAGCGCCCCGACAACACTTATCGGTGTTGAAGGAACTCTTGTCAGCGTTAGACAATAATATCTCTAACAACGGTAAAATAACACTTGTCAGCGTTAAATTTACCTTTGTCAGTGTTAGAAAAATAAAGTGGAAAAATCTAAATCATCACAAAGACCAATAACAATGCATTATCCTGTACATACTTTTACAAAAAGGTTCCAAAACACATATTAAGTGAGATTAACCATTCCAATATTTGTTACCAAATATTGAAATCTTCCAGTATCAAAAGGTTTAGTTAATAAATCAGCCACATTATCTTCTTTGTCTACCCTATCTGGTTGTATTAAACCTTTCTCAAAGCAATCTCTTATAAAATGATGCCTAATTTCTATGTGTTTGGTTTTAGAATGATGTACAGGATTTTTAATAATGCATAAAGTACTGTTATTGTCTACAAAAATCTTGGTATGCATGAAATTATACCCATAATCCAACAGCTGGTTCTGAATCCATAAGACTTGTCCACAACAAGCAGCTGCAGCCACATATTCTGCTTCAGTTGTAGAGTTTGCCACCACTGTTTGTTTCTTGCATTGCCAAGATATCAATCTACTCCCAAGAAATTGACATCTACCAGTTGTGGATTTTCTATCAAACTTGTCACCACCATAGTCACTGTCCGAATATGCAATAAGCTCCAATGGAGAATCTTTTGGGTACCATAAGCCAAGACCTGGATAACATCTTAGGTACCTAAAGATTCTTTTCACAGCAAAAAGGTGACATTCTTTGGGATTCACTTGATGGCGTGCACAAGCACACACAGCAAACATGATGTCAGGTCTTGAGGCTGTAAGATACATCAATGAGCCAATCATTGATCTATAGTGCCTAACATCCACATCTTTTCCAGCTCCAATTTTTCCCCAAGGGTGTTCCCTATCCATAGGAGTGGAAGCACTCTTTTCATGTGGAGAAAAACCAAATTTCTTCAAGATTTCAGCTACATATTTGTCTTGGGAGATGAAGATACCATCTTCTTTCTGCTGAACTTGTAATCCTAGAAAGAAGTTCATCTCACCCATTGCACTCATCTTGAATTTATCTGTCATAAGCTTGGAAAAGTCTTCACTCATCTTTGGATTTGTAGATCCAAAAATGATATCATCAACATAGACCTGAACAAGTAAGACATCCTTACCTTTCTTCTTTGTAAACAATGTCTGATCTATGGTGCCCCTTTTAAAACCATTTTCCACCAAGTAGGTGGACAATGTACCATACCATGCTCTTGGGGCCTGATGAAATCCATACATAGCTTTCTTCACTCTATAAACCTTGTCTGGATTCTCAGGATCTTCAAAACCAGGAGGTTGCATGACATATACCTCCTCAACAATTGTTCCATAGAGGAAAGCACTCTTCACATCCATTTGATAAACAGTGAAGTTCATACAAGAGGCATAAGCTAGGAAAATTCTTATAGCTTCAATTCTTGCAACAGGAGCAAAGACCTCTTCATAATCTATCCCTTCCTCTTGTGTATATCCCTGAGCTACCAAACGTGCCTTGTTTCTGACCACAATACCCCTTTCATCTTTCTTGTTCCTTAGAACCCATCTTGTCCCAATTGGTCTCACATATCTAGGACAATCAACCAGCTCCCAAACATCCTGTATAGCAAATTGGTGAAGCTCATCCTGCATTGCTTCCACCCAACTAGGTTCTTTGAGAGCATCAAAAATCTTCTTGGGTTCCTGTTGTGACAGAAAACAGGCAAACAAACATGCTTGTACAAGAGGGGTATCAACCTTCTTGTGGATATTAGCAATGAAGCTATCATGAGTCTGGTGAGATCTTCTAGTTTGAACAGGAGTCATGATATTCCCAATGATTTGAGAGGGAGGATGATTCTTCAAAGTAGATCTAGGAATTCCATTTTCAAGAATTCTGTTGTCTTCAATATCATCCTCCATGTTGCTAATATCTTCTTCAGACTCTCTTCCATCTTGAACCTCTTCATTTATTCTTGAAGGTTCACCTTGTTCAAAATTGGAAGATACGAAATGCTCATGAGTGTTGTCAACGTTGGAATTTTGCTTGTCAGCGCTGGAATTACTTTTGTCAGTGCC
This sequence comes from Glebionis coronaria, assembly GCA_025667525.1. Lineage (NCBI taxonomy): Eukaryota > Viridiplantae > Streptophyta > Magnoliopsida > Asterales > Asteraceae > Glebionis > Glebionis coronaria. The sequence goes on along the minus strand of CM046878.1, from coordinate 9,943,781 downwards.
AGAATCATTGTTGTCAACGTTTGAGCCATCAGCGTCTGAATTGGTCTTGTCAGCGCTAGAATTGTGCTTGTCAGCGCCTGACTGACCATGCATGTTATCAACTGGTGGTATTGAAGAACCACCTTTATCCTTTCCAGCAGCAGCAGCAGCATAATACTCATCTGTCCATATAGGAAATGTAACATATTCTTGTGTGGGAGATGACTCAACTGCTGGTGGTCCATCCTTCTTAGCAACCTGTGTACCTGAAACATTACCAATTCTCTTTTCCAAAACACTTGAAGTTACCTTCACAATGTCTGGATTAGTAACAGGCATATAATTTAAAGCTCTAGATAAAGGTTCCAAGTCAAACAACCAATTTGGACCACTTTCAGGATCACTAGGTTTACTCTCTAAAAACCTAACATGTACTTTTTCAAGTATACGTTTTTCCTTTTTAATGTAAACCCTATATCCTTTGCTCTGCACTGAATAACCCATGAAATAGCCTTCATCACCTTTTGCATCAAATTTACCTAGGTCATCACTAGTTTCTAAAACAACTACATGACAACCAAAAGGCTTGAGAAAGCCAATATTCACTACAACAAAATCAATGTTTAGGGTCGGACGAAATTTAGGGTCGAAATTTTCGACCCTAAATTAGGGTGGGGGCCCACACATTTTCAACCCAAAAGAGCCCAAAAGGCTGGTCAAAAAGCAGGTGGGACCCAAAAAATTTAGGGTCGAAATTTCGACCCTAAATTAAAAGTTTTAAATAATTTTAAATTATTTGTTATATAATTTATTTTTAATAATTAAAAACAATTTTAAAAGAATTAAATTTTAAATTTAATAATTTAGGGTCGAAATTTCGACCCTAAATATAAAATTTAAAATAATTTTAATTTATGTATTATATATTATATTTGTAATAACTAAAAATAATTTTAAAATTTTTTTTTTTAATATTTAAAACTTTAGGGTCGAAATTTCGACCCTAAATTTAAAATTTTAAAAAATTTTCACGAAAAATTTAAAATTTCACACGAAAATTTTTCACGAAAAATTTAAAAAATTCGCGGTTTATATTTAGGGTCGAAATTTCGACCCTAAATTATTAAATATATTTAAAAAAAAAAATTTTAAGTGTTAATGCTTTTAAAATATTAATATATGTATATATTTAGATAATGCAGTAATAGCTAAAAATAATTAAGTCTAAGCAGAACTAAAGCTGTGCAAATAACTTAGCAACTACAAGAACATAACAAGTTCATCAATTACAGCACAAATCCAGAAAGATCAAGCTGGTTACCACTATGAAAAACCAACTAGACTACAAATGACTGTACCCATTGTTTTAGTGCTTTCATTAGTCCCACTATTGATGGTACTAGTTTTAGTGCTTTCATTATGTACCCATTGTGAACAGGAAGATGATAATAGATGTATGTGTGCCATCCATTTTGGGTAGTTGTTTTGCTATTTAATGGTTTGTAGTTTGCCTCCAATTATCACTCACCTCAGTTTTCCAATACTAAAAAAAACAACAATAATGGCCTGGTTAGGAAGGTTAGAAGAATTAAAAGAAGTTGCTGGTTCAGATAATTGGACTGATCGAATGGTAGCATATTTTGAACAATCTGCCGAAGCGGACAAACGTTTTGGTCTGAAACTTGAACGTTTACATGAGGTTTTAGATGAAGTTGTTGAAGAAAGACAACAGTTTATCCAGGAATTAGAACGTGCTGGAGATATATATATCTTAAAGAAATGCGCTAAAGTATTGAAAGATACTCAAAAGAAGGATAAGAAAACCTCAAGTCGGTTGGAAGGTTTAATTAAAGATACAGCAGCAAGAATGACTGAGAAGGAGGAATTCGTTAAGAAAATGAAGGATCAATAAATAAGCATTCGTAAATGCTTAGAAGGAGCCTTTATTTATGAGTTTGAGCAAAGTTTGATGAAGGAATTCGTTAAGACTGTGTCTCTTTTAATCTAATTAATAATTGTTGTTCATATAGAATAAGAACCATACTAACACATGTTGTTGTGTATAATGATGCTTCTGCATCTTTTATGGTTTTTGTGTTTGAAATGTACTTGGAAGCATCTTTTATGGTTTTTGTGTTTGAAATGTACTTGTATGTTTGTATGAATAAAAAAGGCTCCTTTATTTATGAGTTTGAGCAAAATTTGATTGAAGTAAAATGCTTTTGACTGAACTTTTGACTGCAAAACCTAACACAACAGACTTAAACTAAATTTTGTGACTCAAACAAACTAAATTCTCACAATGATTCAAGCTAGAATACTAATTAATCACAGAACCAAACACTCCTAAACATAATTTTATTCGTCATGGACACTTAAACACGCGTTTAATTAAACATTGATATTACAACGATATTAGACTCGTAAACACGGAAAAAAACACATCACAAACTAGTTCAAACTAAGGTTCCCCATGTCATCGTAAAGGTCGTGAAGTAGTGCAGCTGAATCCAATGTGTGCCTATCGGAGTTGCGGTACAACTCTATCATACGCTCAAGTACCATTATCATTCCATTCAAGCGCACACAGTTTGCACACGCTGAAGAGCTTGGAGAAGAAACTGGAATCGTTGAAGGTCTGGGAGAAGAGCTTGGAGTCGAAAAGCTCGTTGAAGGTCTTGAAGAAGAGCTTGGAGGAGAAAAGCTCATTGAACCTCCAAGAGAATTGATTAGTAGTTGGACGCGTTCGTCTTTCCACAAAAAAAAATTGCATCCATATGAAACTGGAGGTTGAACCCGTGAACGTGGACAAGCATAGTACAGTCTACCAAAGTTTTCAGTTGTCCACGATTCTCGAAGAACTACATCTCCATGTCCACACCTGCACGGAAAAGCTTCATGCTTCAACATGTACATAATAACAATTTGTTTATGATGATAAGTGTGTATGATCTGCTGGTGGTTGTGATGATAAGGAGTGTGTGTGGTTCTCTTTTTATGCTAAAAAAGTGAGGGAAATTGTTAACATTTTCCCTCCAATGTTTTCCCTCCAATGTTTTCCCTCCAATGTTTTCCCTCCAATGCTGGTGGTTGTGATGATAAGGACTCATATCATGTAATACGATACCCTATTGACTCATATCATGTAATACGCTACCCTATTGGCTCATATCATGTAATATGATACCCTATTGGCTCATATCATGTAATACGATACCCTATTGGCTCATATCATGCAATACGATACCCTATTGACTCATATCATGTAATACGCTATTCTATTTGCTTTTAATTTCTCGTCATTTACTTTTCGCCAAGTTTTAATCTTTCATTGTTGTTTCTTTTTACCGTCTTTACTTTATTTTTTATTTGTTTCAAGTCTTTATTTTTAATTAGTGTAGACAACGACAACCCTTTCATTTGATTCCACCAAGAACAACTAATCTCTTGCAATTAACCAGTTATCAATTCGAAGAGATACCGAGAAACGAATTTTCAACCTAGTAAAATCTCTACATTAAAATGGCGCCGCTGCCGGCTCTTTTCGTGAGGATTAACGGTTTTTTGTGAGAGACGCGTTGTCTTTTGGGATCCGTTCACTTGTGAACGTTATTTTTCGTATCAAAAATTTTCAAAAAATCAAAAAACATTTGAAAAATCATAAAAAGCATCTCTTTTTCAAAGTTTTGCACCAAAAATATTCTTCTTGCTTATCTATCTTTCTTTATGGATTCTTATGTCCACTGCGTCGGGTGTGGGAGACGATTATACGGGAACGACTCATGTCAATGGTGTACATGTGAGCGGTGCGGAAACGATATCGGCAACACACAATTCGGATTTTGTCCCTTGTGCAACTCGACTAATTCGTCCTTTTTGAACCCACCTCCTGTTCCCCCGTGCATCTATTGTGGAAGCGATTCTTATTGGCATGTTTCGTGTCCGGTTCGATACCCGTATGATCACGGGCAAGAACCGGGGTACAATTATGACAATGATAACAGCTATCCACAAGACGCACCCAGTCTTTCTCCTTACCCGTTAAGCAACAACTGTGGGGGTCCTCACGATACTTCTTATTGTCAGCCAATGAATTATTATGAGCAAAATCCATGTCCTCAGTTTTCTTCACCAATGGATTCTTGTGAACCAAACCCGTGTTCTAATTCTTCCCAACCGATGAACTACTATGAGCCACAACCATGCTATAATTCAGGTTTTCAACACTTTGAGCCCCCACATCACACCCTCAATCATCAATCCTCTCAGCAAATTAGTCTTGACCAACAACTCACTTCTTTGAACCATATTCTAGAAGGTATAGCTCAACTCCGAGCTGACTTGCATCAGGAAAGGCAACCTTTGCTTGATGTGGACCAAACCTTGAAAAGCACCGACACCTTTTTGAGCCAATTTAGTCGTTTTCCCTTTTTTTCTACACCAAAATGTTTAATTACAGCGTAGGATAGAATTGGTGAAATTGAACATAGTCGGGGAGATGAACAACAAAAATTGCTTCATGAGCTTCTTAAAGATGTGGAGGTTATCAAGGAAGAGTTAGCCGACTACGTCACTCCTAACTGGACTCGTCCCATCTATTATGATGATGACGACGACGATGATGTCTACACTTTCAACCAATCTTCTGAAGTTGCTGCTCTTACTCTCGATGTTCCTACTGCATCTAAGGATCTAGATTCGTTGAATGAGCTTAGTGATGTTGGTCTCGACAAATTATTGGATGATGAGGTTTGTGACTTACCTGCTATGGAGCTTCAGGACGACGTTGCTCTTACGGAAGAGGTCGATCCTAGTGATGACGATTCTTCTCTCCGCTCTAAGAATTTCACTTTTGAAATTTCTCAATCTCCACCGGGAGATGCGGTCGATGACAATTTATTCTCTCCGGCTTACGAGAAGTTCACCGATGAACATGATCTTGTGGATGAGGTAGAAGACGTGCTTTTTCGCGATAGATTACGGAAAGTGCACCTTCTTATTGCTCAAATCGAAGAGTTGACTTCTACTCCTCTTTCCGAGTCTTTACCTCCATCTATTCCTCCCGCTGAAGATAATGACCCATTGCTGGAAGAAATCGACATTCACTCCGTGCCTCCAGGTATTGTTGATAATGATACGGAGGGGGATATTATTTTTGATAATTTGCTGCAGGAAGGTATTGTCCCAAGTCCCCCTCCCGAGCACCTTTCATCCTCCCCTTTAGCCACTCTTACGGAGGATGAGTGCTTTGACCTGGGAGGTGACATTGATTTTATTATCATTGATAACATTACGGCTTTGCCGAATGCTCAGCCTCCATTGTCTTTGGGGGATGACAATGTGCTTACTTTACCCACCCCACCTCCCGTGGACTTTGATTTCACATACTTTTTGTATGTTGAAAGGACCTTTCTACCATTTAAGACTTATCCCCCCGCCTCTCCTTTATTGATGTCCTCCGGAACGAGGACAAGGTCTTTGATCCCGGTATTACATTCGAGGCTTCCCCATGGACCATTTAATTCGGGGACGAGTCAGGCTCGCGACTCGGTTAACAAAAACAAGCGCTTTTTAGGAGGCAACCCAATTATCTATCTACCTTTACCATAAGTGTAGGGGGAGCCCCGTGGTGTTTCTTGTTCTCTTTCTTATCATGTGCAGGGATTAGAGCTTCAAAGACACGCTCTTGATGACTTTTGACGAACCGTGATTCTGTGTTCCCTTCTTCCCGGTTCTATCCTAAACTCTTTTCGATTCACTATTTTATATTTCTCAATATTAAAATAGGAATCTCTTTAGTTGTCTCTTCCTTAGCAACATTTAAACAAAGTGCACAATTTCCTAAGTGTAGGGGAGTTTACTCCCACATGCTTAAACATTGAGGACAATGTTTATATTAAGTGTAGGGGGACTTCTATCGAAGTTAAGTGGCCTTTTCCTTGTATTTGTCCTCATTTTAACCGGAAAATCAATTTTTCGACATTTTTCAAAATTTTTGATCTATTTTGGCCTATTAAGTTTTTCCCTTTGTATAGTTATTTTCTTTCCTTATTAGAATAAATCTTTAATAAAGTGGTTTTAATTTTCAAACGTTGTGAATCTTTTGACTCAACCCGAGTTTACTTATCTAAGTTTACTCTAGCTAGTATCTTTAACGTGTTTAAGTCAAGTTTTGCTAGGCTTTTATATAGGGAGCTTTAAAACGCGAAAGTCTTAACTCTCACGGGTTAAGAACAAGAACTTTTCGCAAGTTCCTATAATTGATCCTAGAGAGTCGTTTATCAAGGGAACTTTAAAATGCGATTTCTAAACTTGAAAGAGTCTAAGAATTTGCAAGATCCTATAGGCGACTCGAAAACCCAAAACTTTGATTTAATAGGCTAAGCATCCACAAGTCTCATTCCTTGAGATTTTAAATTGTGGAGAACGAGAGATGATAGAGTCAATTATAAGTTTGGTATTCTTTCGTGAATTTATGTGAGTTAATTATAAGCCTATTCTCCCATCGCTTGTTAATAAATTTTATCTACAATAAATAAGGTTGTACGATTTGAAAAGTTACTTAGCTTCTAGCCCAAGATCGTTTAAAAGTTGCTCGGTATGGATTAGAGTTTAATAGCCAAGGCATAACTTATTGAAGCGGGATGCGAAGATTGGCGAGTCCAAAAAGGCCCTAACAAGGCATGAGGGCTATATTTTGTTGCTAAAGATCCCAAGTGATGTGAAGAATCATTTATCAAAGATCGATATGAAGGATCGAGACACACGACGAAAAGAAAATACTCCCCAAAAGTCATGGAGAAGTCTATCCAAAAAGGCCCTAACAAGGTATGAGGATAAATAGATCCAAGTCCAAAAAGGAGGCGGATCGTTGTATATCAAAAATCCCAAATAAAGATTAGAGAAAAATGAAGAAGTCGTGGTCCTAATATGAAGAATCTCTCAAAACTTCATGTGAAGAAATTCCCATTATGAAGAGAAGACCATTATTTCATGAACGTCTCTCAAGATTCGAAGTATGAAGTCGCTGCCAAATATCGGTCCGATAAAGGTCTCAAATCGCGAAGCGAGTTATGCCAAGATATGAACTTTATGAGGTCCCGAGAAGCAGTTTTAAAAGATTTTGTCCTTTAGCTAACTATTGATTAAATCGTTCACTTTATTTTCAGCCTAATAAACTATCAAAATAAGTCAACAATGCATCCTCGTGATCATTCAAGACAACAATAAAATATAAGAGATACACCTAGGAATAAGGGAGTCTAAGTGAATAATTGGCCCACATGAGTTCGTGTTAGTTTGCTAACTTATAATAACAATGATCTCGTTTTTAAGCTTGGTTTGGAGAAAGTGAAAACTTGAGGATGATGACCATTCATACATTTCCAAAACCCTAAGGTATGATTTTGATATCTTTACTTGTTTTGTTATTTCCTATCTTTTGAATAAAGGCCAATGTGGATTGATTGTGATGAAAAGTGTAATCGTGCTTTGTAACTAATGCATTGCATGAGGACATTGCAATGGTTAAGTGTAGGGGATTTGATAGGTGTGTAAACGCCCATCCTTTTTACCACTTAATTACAATAATAACCGAGCCAAAACGTGTATTTTATGTCATTTATGTCGGAATTATTCGCGGTTTGTGTTTTTGTTGTGATTTGGGACGAAAAGGTCAAAAGTGGAGAAAACACGGGATTTCACGGGCTTTTATCGAAGAAAAAGACAAAAGACGAAGTCAAGAAATCAAGAGTGGAAAAAGAACGGAAGTCCAAGACCAATTCTGAAGATTTATCGAAGAAAAAGTCAAAAGACGGAAGTTTACTAAAAGCCGAAGAACTCAAGTCTAATTTATTGAAGATTTACAAGGCGAGTTTGAAGAAATCCCGAGACAAAGCCATTAAAGTCAAAAGATTAAGAAGATTAAGAAGATTAAGGGCTTAATGACACAATTAGAGAAAGAGGAAAGAGGGGAGGAAGCTTCCTTCCACTAACCACCTCCTCCCCTATATATAGTTTATTATGTCTTCATTTTGTAGGGGTTGGGTGGCTTGACAAACCACCACTTCCACCATTTTCAATTACCTGCACTTTAAATTCTTGCACCTTAATTTCATGTATTGCACTTTTAATTCATTTAATTTCCAAGTAAGTTTTATTTTATTGTTCTTGAATCTTTACTTTTCTTGTTCAATCTCTCATCTACCTTTCTTGTTTGATTTGTTCTTAATCTTTGTGTTCATGTTCTTGAGTTTTATAGTTTTGATCAAGTGGTTTTGATTATGTTGGTTATGATTGTTAGTTTTATTGATTTGGATTGATTGGTTATTGTTAGTAGATCATTCGTTGTTGTTTTGGTTTAATCTTTTGGTTAATCTTGGTTAGTTTTGATCTTAATTTGTCCTTGTTTTTCATCCCTTGTTCTTCGTCTTCTTTACTGTTTCTTTCCCAGATATTCCGAGTCAGCATTTTTATTCAGTATCAATATTGTTCATCCGGAATATTGAATATTCCGGATCAAGCTCTTCGTTCGGAATATCATTTATTCCGGATCAAGGTCCTTCATTCGGAATATTATTTATTCCGGATCAAGCTCCTACGTTCGGAATATCATTTATTCTGGATCAAGTCCTTCGTTCGGAATATCATTTATTCTGGATCAAACTCTTCATGCAGAATACTTGTTATTCCGGATCAAGTCTCTTCATGCGGAATATTTGTTATTCCGAATCAAATATTTCATCCGGAATGTTGGTTATTCCGGATCAAGTCTTCCATCCGGAATAATATTCCGGATCAAACTATTTATTCCAGATCAACTTCTTTTCTTTTTTTATTCTGGATCAAACCTTCATTCCGAATCAAGTGTTATTCCGGATAGGTGACATATTCCGGATGAACATTTATTCCGAATGAAGTGTTTTCCAGTTTTTGGTTTTAAGCTTTATTTTTCCCGCCTTTTTCTTTATTTGCATTTTTGCTTGCTTTCCTTTTAGTTTAAGTTTAAGTTTGCGTCATTTACCTTTATTGCTTTTAATTTCTCGTCATTTACTTTTCGCCAAGTTTTAATCTTTCATTGTTGTTTCCTTTTACCGTCTTTACTTTATTTTTTATTTGTTTCAAGTCTTTATTTTAATTAGTGTAGACAACGACAACCCTTTCATTTGATTCCACCAAGAACAACTAATCTCTTGCAATTAACCAGTTATCAATTCGAAGAGATACCGAGAAACGAATTTTCAACCTAGTAAAATCTCTACATTATAAGGTTCATCCCAAAAGTAGTATTTAGCTTCCTTGAGAAACTTTTTCTTTTGTTGGGAAGTGAGACCCTCAATTTGCATATCTCCTACAAGATAATTTGCAATATCCGTAAACCAAGGGGTGGAATCCTCTTGTGAAGAGATAGACATGAGTTCCTCAAGTGGAAAGGATTCATTTATTGCTTATGAGGCAATTATCCTTGAAAAGGATGCTCAAGTCTACTCAAATGATCCGCCGTTAAATTCTCGGCTCCTTTCTTATCACAAATTTCTATGGAAAACTCTTGGAGCAACAAAACCCATCTCAATAATATAGGTTCAGTATCTTGCTTTGTCATAAGGTATTTGAGAGTGAAATGGTCCATATACACTATGGTCTGCGAAAGCACAAGATAGGGGCGAAATTTCTCAAAAGCATAGACAATAGCTAACAACTATTTTTCCGTGGTAGTGTAATGCAATTGAGAACCCGTCATGGTCTTACTAGCATAGTGTATAGGTTGAAAGTGTTTATTAATCTTTTGCCCCAAAACGGCCCCCACGGCATAATTAGTAGCATCACACATGAGTTCAAAAGGCAAATCCTAATTTGGTGAAACCTAAACTGGAGCCTTCGTCAATTTTTCTTTAAGGATCTCAAAATATTCTAAACACTCTTGTGTGAATATGAAAGGAGCCTGTTTTTATAAGAGGTGGGTCATGGGTCTAGATTTTTTAGAAAAGTCTTGGATAAAAAGTCTATAGAAACCCGCATGTCCCAAAAAGCTCCTAACTCCTTTCACCGTGGTGGGTGGGGGAAGTTTGGCAATAACATCTACTTTAGCACGATTCACTTCTAATCCTTCCTTAGATATCTTATGCCCCAAAACTATCCCTTCTTTGACCATGAAATGGCACTTCTCCCAATTTAGAACAAGACGTGTTTCTTCACACCTTTTAAGCATAAGTTCTAAATGGGAGAGACAAGAAGTGAATGAATCTCCAGAAGCCAAGAAATCATCTATAAACACTTCCATTGTGTGCTCTATCATGTCATGAAAGATTGCCATCATACACCTTTGAAATGTCCCCGGGGCATTCCACAAGCCAAAAGGCATTCTCTTGTAAGCAAATGTGCCATAGGGACAAGTGAATGTGATCTTTTTTTGATCTTTTGGATCAATGGGTATTTGGAAATAACCCAAGAATCCATCAAGAAAGCAATAATACTCATTTCCTGCTAAGCGTTCTAGCATTTGGTCCATGAAAGGTAATGGGAAATGGTCTTTCCTAGTAGCATCATTAAGCTTTCTATAATCAATACAAACTCTCTAACCCGTGACAAGTCTTGTGGGAATCAACTCGTTGTTTTCATTTGGAACAACGATGATTCCACCCTTTTTAGGCATACAATGCATCGGCCTAACCCAAGGTGAGTCGGAAATTAGGTAAATCATACTCGCATCAAGGAGTTTGATAACTTCCTTTTTTATGACTTCATGGATTTTTGGTTTAACCCTTCGTTGGTTTTGAATAGCGGGTTTGTAATCATCCTCCATAAGGATTTTGTGAGTACAAAAATTAGGATCAATCCCCCTTATGTCATATATTTTCCAAGCTATAGCCTTTTTGTGCTCCTTAAGAACTTCTATAAGCTTTTTATTTTCATATTCCTTCAAGTCTTTTGCTATGATAATGGGTAGCTTATCCTCTTCCTCTAATAAAGCATACTCAAGGTATGATGGAAGGTCCTTAAGTTCTAGGGAAGGTGGAATCTCAATAGAAGGTTGAACTAGTGTGGGATCATCATTAGTAACCTCTTGTGAAGTAGGTGAAGGAATGGGATCCTCATTGAGTAACTTTTGGATAGTAAGAATATCTTCTTCCTAACTGATGGGAGAATCTTCATTGCCAAGAAAGTTAGACTCAAATTACTCTAAGAGAAAATCACTCTCTCCAAATGGTGTTAAAGAGGGAGCAATTGAGGCTACGGTCTCAACATGTGGAATGTCCTCATTATTAATTTTGCAAGCTTCATGAAAGTGTTCATTACAAACCTCATCAAGAACATCCACAATGTTAATGGTTTCACAACTTTAAGATTTCTTAGTTACTTTCCCCAACTTAAACACAACTTTCTTATCTTCTACCCTCATAATTAGTTCACTTTCCGCCACATCAATAAGAGTGCGACCGGTCCTTAAGAAAGGCCTTCCTACAATGAGGGGAACTCTAGGATCCATGTCATAGTCAACAACTACAAAATCCACGGGGAATGTGAACTTATCAACTCTTACAAAACCATCCTCCGTAATCCCGACCAGATTAGCTATTGAACGGTTTGATAACTCAAGTGTCATTTTAGTAGGTGTAAGCTCAGGAAGAGAGAGTTGTTTCCAAACCGAAAATGGCAAAAATTAATGCTAGCACCAAGGTCCGCTAGTGCCATGCATTTCTCAACCCCCGGGAAATTACAAGGAATCAAGAACCGGCCCAGATCACCAAGTTTAGTAGGTAAAGTTTTCAAAAACACCACGGAACAATTTTCGTTCAATGAAGTGTTAGGCATATCAATCAATTTTTCTTTGTTGGAGAGAAGGTCCTTAAACATTTTGGCAAACTTAGGCATGTAAGTTAAAGCCTCCGCAAAAGATATGTTGATATTCAATTGCTTAAACATCCTCAAGAAGTTGGACACTTGTATGTCATCTTTGTTCTTAAGCTTCTCTTTTCTCAATATAGAAGGATATAGAAGATTAGGTTTGGGTGAAGGTTGAGTAGAGGGTGTTGAAGTACTTTCTTCTTGGTTTTCTTCAATGATAGGTGGAGAAGGTGAAGGATTGGTAGGTGTAGGTTTATAAGGTGTAGAAGTTGAAGGTGTAGGTTTATCACCAGGAGGAACCGTGGTAGGAGTCACCAAAGGAGGTGTAGGAGGAATTGAAGGTTCAATGGTTGTTTTCCCACTCTTTGTAGTGATTGAATTTACATTTGACCTTGGATTGGTTTGAGTGTTGGATGGTAAAGAACCTTGTGGTCTTTGGTTTAAGAGTAACATTAATTTCTTGTTTGTCTCCTCTTGCATGGCCCTCAATTGATCTTAAGTTCTTCTTTTACTCTCACCGATCCTTCTTTCTGTCTCTTGATTCATCTTATGAAGTAGATCAATGGTTTCATTTTGCCCATTCCCTTGATTATATCCTTGGTTGTGGAAAGGTGGAGGTGGTTGGTGAAACCCTTGGTTATTTCCATGAAAGTTGTTCCCTTGGTTTGAAAGTTATTAGGCACTCTATTGTTGTTATTCCCTTGATAATTTCCTCTTGGCCCTTGGTTTCTATTGAGCATTTGTGGAGTATTTGGTTGGTTTTGGGTGGGTTGATGGGGAGGGAAACTCGGTGGAGCAAGGTAATTGTTAGACTTGTATGATAGGTGATTAGGATTGATATTGGGTTTAAAGTGTTCTCTTCCATCATCATTATAAGTATAACATTCTCCTTGATAGGCTTGCACTTTGTCACAATTCATGTATGAATGAGGGCCTCCACATGTCTCACATGATAGAGTGATGGCATTAACATTGTTGGTAGAAGAATTGTTCAAGGAAACCTTCATAAACTCTTGAAACATCTGTTGATTCTTGTTAAGTTGTTGAAGTATTTCATTGTTTTGCTTAGTAATTGACTATCAATTGATTGAGGAGTACTATCTTGAACAACATGTACCACCTCATCTCTATCCCTATTACTTTGAACCATGGATTTTGTTTCAATGATATCCCATGCATCTTGAGTGGACTTTGAAAGAATGTTCCCACCCGCGGTCGAGTTAAGGGAATCTTGATGGTGAGGTCTCAAACCATTGTATAAGGTGTTAATTTGGTGAACTTGGTCAAAACCGTGGTTTGGGCACTTTCTTAACAACTCTTTGAATTCTTCCCAAGCTTCACTAAAGGTTTGGTCTCTCTTTTGTTGAAAGCCTGTGATTTGGTTTCTCAATGCGGTGGTTCGTGAAGGGGGAAAGAACTTGTTCACAAATTTCTTCTTCAAGTCCTCCCAAGTGTGAATGCTATTTGAGGGTTTCTTATCTAGCCAACTCCTAGCATTTACCTCCAAAGAGAAAGGGAATAATATCAACTTAACCGCCTCGTGAGGTACCCCATTATACTTGATAGTGTTACAAAGGGGCATGAATCTCTTGGATATGGTCATGAGGGTCATCCATAGGTCTCTCTAAGAAAGGTATAGAAGAAACCATTTGTATCATACATGTCTTTAGCTCAAAATTGTTAGCGGCTATCTCGGGAATGACTATGGCGTCCGCATTCCCATCCACGTTGGATTGGAGAATCTCAATCAATGGTCGATTGTCCATGGCTTCGTTTAAATTGTTGAAAGCACGATGCTCGTGATCGGCTTGATGGACGGTTTTGTTCTTGTTTCTCTTCCTTTTGGTAGGAAGTGGTACACCAATAGGTATATGTGCACACGCTCGAGTGCGCATGCAACTCAACACGAGGAATGAGAGAGGAGCTCTCGGTCTACTTTGGAACAAAATAGATTATCTCTTCCGAGGTTCAATAGTGAAAACCACAAGAAAGTATAATATATATGTAGTACTAATTGGGCGGGAAAACCCCCAACAAGCCTTCCTTATTGAAATACTTACTAGTGAACATGGGGAATGAGGTGGCGCTAAGCTCTTAAGTACCTGTTTCCCTTAGGCTTGCATTTTATAGCAAAGTCGCCTTTCTATTCACTTAATAGTTCGTATTCCTCGAATTCTTGCTTATTGAAAGTGTTTATCTATTTTTTGGCTTTAATTTACTTTGATTGATACACGTAAATGGGACCGGAACACCCCCAAGTACGATGTATTGCCAAGGCAATACTTATGGAAGTAGGTAAATTGGTTGTTCGTATCTACGTATATGTATTTACATATAATAATATATCAAAAATATTTTTGTATTTATTTGATTTTTATGAAAATATAGTATGTACGTAAAAACGTGTGAAACCAATATATACAATATATTTTTGTTGTAATGTTTTAGGAAAAAGATTACTTTTGTATTTTTTTTTGTTCAATTCTTTAGGAAAATAATTGATTTTTGTGATTTTTTTATTTTATTTTTATTTTTATCTTTTTGATTTTTTTATATTTTTGATTTATAATACGTAAAAGGAACGTCCAAAAGTGAACGGATCCCAAAATCCAATATGCAACCGTCAATCAATCATCAATCTCCACGTAAAGAACCGGCAGCGTCGCCATTTAATATTTGTCTTTTTAAGTGCGTTTTTCTCGATATCTTTACGAATTGAATGATCGAGATAAACCAAGTTAACTAATTGTTTTTGGTATTTGATTGATCATATTTTGGAAATCTATGTCTAATTATCACAAAGCATGTAAAAAGGTAAAAATAATTTCTCTACGTAACCGTACTAGTCTAAAAACATATTGTAAATACCAATTACAATGCAAAAGGTACAATCAATTAATGCACAACTAGTAAAAATGCTCAAAAATGCAAAGTATGGAAAGTAGAAGGACTGAATGTTAAATGTGGAAAATGGAATGACTGAAAATGTTAATTGTAACAACTATTAACCACTTGTAAATAACAAACTACCAAGAATAGGGACCTAAGTGCAAACCCTAACAACTTTTAAACCAATTAAAACAAAGTGCAAACTTTCCTAATTTCCAGGGACCATAGTGCAATTTCCAAGACTAATTAAGCTAAAAACGGGCTCTTTGGTTTTAAGACTATAACTTGATATTTAGTACACCAAATAAGCTGAGACTTATTTCAAAAGTTTGCAAATTCAAAAGTACCTAGCCAGTTCCAAGGAAATCAGCTGACCCAACTAGAACTCTAATAAGCACTTTTATAATAAGCTACTTATAAGAGATTGGCTTATTGGAATAAGCACAAGAGCTGATTTTGTCAAAAAGATGATTAATAGTCCAAATAAGTGACACCTATCCAAGAAAATATGAATTTCATCCAAGAAATAAGCCAGAAAAGCTAATAAGCAAAAATGAGCTTATGTTGACCAGCGTTGACTTTCGTTGACCAAGTTTGACCAAAGTCCAAACAGCTTTTTAAGACTTGTCAAGCTAATTTGTGAAAGAAAATAGGATAGTTTATGAAAGGAATAAGCCATAATTGAAAATGACTTATCACAGAAAACTAAGCTTATTATAGAGACTTTCAATTACTTATTTCTCAATCAAATCTGAAAACTGTATTATCTAGCTTATAGATTCCGAAAGGTAGGATGTTAAGCTTTACCTAGAAACAAAAATCACCATCTAAAACCAAGTAATGAACTTTTTATGAAGGATTGAAGTTGGCATGTTTTAAGCTAATAATCTGACCCAAAGTTTTCAAAGACCTTTTGCCTGTTTGACAATTAGTTTGACTTTCTACCTTTGCAATATTACTTGTTATCAGTTTGTGAGTGAAAACAAACACATAACACTCAATATCAAAGACTGAATCGAAGATTTGCTATATATCCAAACACTACTTACTGGTCTGAGACAAAATTATGCTCAGAGAACTTATCAAAACTAACAGATTAACGCAACATGCTATCAAAATATATCAACAAGATCAATATGAGCAGTTAACAAGCAAAATTAGATAGATTTACACTATATCTAAGAAAATAGCATGCAAACAACTTGTTTAGGGGAAATTGTAAAGTAAAACTCATAGAATGAACTTGAAGGCTCCTTTGATGAAGAAATGAGCGCCGAGCTCACTTATTACCTTATCTACACCTTATCAATACTCAACAATCACCAAAACACCATCCATCACTATTGATCATCATGATTGATCTGCTACAGGTCTAGAATGAATTCTGGCTAGAACTAGACTGCAACAAGGATGTTTCACCACAAACAGCTTCCAAATCACACTAACAAACTCTGTTGTTCAAGCTAACAGAATCCATGGAATTGAGTATGAATAGTTATGCAGAAGTAATTGAGAGAATTTAGAAGTGAATGAGTAAAATTTGAACTTTCATAATGGAGGATTGGTTACAAGGTGGTTATAACTGCCTAACAACTATCTAAGAGTGGTTGTCAATCACTCTTAGAAGTTGAACTACTGAGAGAAAAACAGAGTGTAAGAATTAAACTAAAGTGTGTGTGATTTTACACTTTAACTACTCACTACAAATGAAAGCTATACATGGGTATTTATAGAGCTCAGATGAGGTGTTGGTGATGTTGATGGCGTGTCTTAACCAATGGGAGATTACCAGGTTTCCAATTCTGTAATTGAGTTCTTCAAGTGGTCATCCCAAATTGGGGGTTTTTAATTCACTAACGAATTGTTAATTGGAGTGTTGGGATGAATTCGTCTCTTGATATTGATCATTTTTCATGTTGATCATATCTTCTGAAATGGCCTACTTCATTATGTGATTTCTAGAAAATGATGAAGTGACGTGGCAGTTGTGGATTGGCCCATTAATAAGGCCACGGATCGTTATCCATTTTAATAGTGAGGATTGATGAAGTGGTGGCTTGTGATTGGAGGAAAGGTGTAGTGCGTTGCACTATTGGGATATGCCGCAACCTTTCCTCTATCTTCATTAATAGTGCTTAGCTGGTGATCCAAACCCACTTCATTCTTCTTTCTGATTGGTCCTCTAGTTATCACTCGGATCATGTCTGGTAAGTTCCAAAAATGGCAGTTTTGATCCTTAAGCTTGGCGGTTTGGTATTTTGAGCTCCAATCTTCATAAACTTGACATCCTTGGCCGTTTGACTTGCTATTTGACCAGATGTGACCATTTGACTTGTTGACTTTGATCTTGAGGTCTTTTGACTTTGTTCTTGACTTTATTAAATTTACACTTTTAGTCCCTTAAGTTTGTCAGCTTGGCAAGAAAGGTCCTTTGACTTTGTTGATTTTTCATCTTGAGTCCTTCTTTTGTCTCTTCTTCAACAATAATGCCTTGAAATCCGTGTTTGCATCAAATTTATATCTTTTTACCTACAAAAGCACAAACAACAAAGAATACCCCATAATACTGCTTTTATACATAAAATATGGTATTTTTCTTTGTGTTTTAGGGTTTAATATGTTATAATTGATATGAGATTTCACTCATATCAGCATCCTAAAGGGACTGGCGTAGAAACCATAGTATACGCTGAATCGGATCATGTGGGAGACTATGTAGACCGGAAAAGCACTAGCGGAGTTTGTACCTTCATGGGTTGTTGTTTAACTTCTTGGTTCTTTAAGAAACAAACCTCTCTTTCTATATCCACCACGGAAGCCAAGCATGTGAGTGTCGGTAAAGCTTGTCAACAAGCTCTATGGTTGAAGCAAGCGCTTGTTGATACGGGATTACACTCAATAATGTTCCCATCATGTGTGATATTAACGGTGAAATAGACCTTAGTAAGAATCCCGCGCAACATTCGCGAACTAAGCACATAGAGATTCGCCATCATTTCCATAAGGATAATGTTCAAAAGGGGAACATTTTGATTGAGAAGGTACCATCGGTAGAAAACTTAGCTGACATCTTCACTAAGCCACTTAAGATGGAACATTTTAATTACTTGCGTCTAGGTCTAGGTTTAATGGAACATATTCCTTAATTGCGCATTTTCTTTAATCGAGTCTCTTTGTCTTTTGAGTCTTTTCCTTATTTGAGTCTTTGAGTTTCTTTAAGCTCTATTGTTTTTGAAAATTCTTCTATCTCCTTTCAAAACTTCTCAAAGTTCTTTGTAAAATGGTCGAGAAATATTTTTGCATTGTTAATTCAATCTAAAAATGTTTTTCATGGTTTCTTGCTATTGATCTCGAAGATACATAATCAATATGTACGAGCCACTCAATTATAGCGAGAACAACATTGAAGCATGAAGGATTCTTGGATTATCGAAAATATGTCATGACTATGTGTCTAGATAATCGCACCTCCAACATCGATTTTACTTTAAAATCAAAATAGTTTGGTCAAAGTCGTGTTTGTTGAGTTCGTGTGTGCTTCATAGTCTTTTATTGCTCTTAAGCATGGCTTTATGATAAGTTAGACTA
Organism: Glebionis coronaria; assembly: GCA_025667525.1. Taxonomy (NCBI): domain Eukaryota; kingdom Viridiplantae; phylum Streptophyta; class Magnoliopsida; order Asterales; family Asteraceae; genus Glebionis; species Glebionis coronaria. The sequence continues at coordinate 9,925,481 of CM046878.1, read as the reverse complement.
GAATATTAGGATTTGTTGAATTGGAAAACTCTCCTTGTCCTTCAAAACACACCCTCTGTCGACGGATCCTTAGATGTCCGGCGGATCCATATATATATGGAACCGCGGGAACATTTTTTGAACCGTGGGCAAAAGCATCGAAAAACGGGTTTTCTGAAACTCCAATATTGTTCCAACACTTTTTAGAATCTTTGTTTCAAGCCTTTGACCACTCACAAAATATGTTGTGCTTTCTCTATTTAACCCTAAGCATTTTACATCTAATTCTCAAATCAAAATGTCTTATTCACCAAATGAAAGCCTTTATTCTCCTCCATTTTCCCCAATCTCTTTCAATCCAAATTCACCAAAGAACACACAAAAAGAAATATCTTCTCCTTCAAAGGAAATTGATTTTAGAAACTCTCCTTTTCCACCACTTCCCTTTTGTGTTCTTCCTCCATCACATGATAATGTCATGCATCATGGGACATATTGTCATTGTTGTCAATATCAACATCTTTCCATGTCTCATATCTATGAGGAGTTGAATTACATAAAGTGTCTTCTAGTCAAAACCCCTCTCAACTATGACTATAAGACCATTTGCCAAGTCTCCACCACCACATTTCGCTGCTACTTCGTCTTCAAATTAAGCATATGTGTTGCTTATTAATAAGACATCCAATTTAAGAAAATCTTAGAATTCTAGTGTAACTAGGATTAAATTTATGCTTAAGTTTTAGGCTTGTGTTTCATATACTTTTGTATGACTTTTCTTTTCCTTGTATCTTCTCGTGTTTGGTTTAATATGATTTCTTTTGGATATTGGATCTCTTATTCTTATCTTCTTTCTTTTATTTTGTGGGACCTTTGCTATATCTTGTTGGGTGTTTCTTTTCTTATTCTAACCATTTTATGTAGCTTGTCACCATAGCTCGATCTCTTAGTTCCCCCAAGCAAGGGGGAGTAAGAACCAAGGGGGAGCTCTAGCAAAGTCCGTTTATTCTCTTCTTCAAAGACTTTTGCTATCTTTTTGCTTCGACAAAAGGGGATAAATGAAATAAACTCATATTCGAAATCTTTTTTTACACTTGATTGAGTTTAGTATTGTCGGTATCAAAAAGGGGGAGATTGTTAATGCAATGATGCCTAAAAATGTTACTTGCATTTTTCGATCTCGCTTTGTTTATATTACAACAATATATAAAAACAAGCATTTACGAAACCCAACGAAAATCAAATTCTTGAGTTCAAGTATTTTTCATTTCATCCATTATCATTTAAGGTATGAATAAACAAGTTCTCAACCTAACTAAGTGATCAAGGATTTAGTTTTTCTTAAAACTCACTTTTTATTAAGAGTGACAAAAGTGTTTAATAAACTTGATTTTTAAGAAAATATTTTATTAAAATGGAAATTGAAAATTTGAATATGTCATATTCCATTTGGTTTAAGAATATCCTTTGAGGGTAAAAACTGTACCAATTGAAACTTCCCCACTAAAAGACAAAAAAGAGTGGAGTTTATGACCGCGATTCCATATATAGGTGTGCAGTTCTTTATTGAGAAAGAATCGTGGGCCTATTTAAAGAACCGCTCCCAGAGACGACCATTGGGATCTTGTCTTATACATAATGGACCATTTCCAGATTTTTATTTCGCATCTCTGCACACAAATTTCCATATTCAATCCACTTTCTTAAATCACTCAAATCCTTGATTATTTGGTTGATTACTACTTGTTTAGAAGTGAATCTTTTTCCTCCCATCTCATCCTCTCAAGTGCAAAGAGGAGAACACTTTCATCCATGAAGTGTTGTGTCTACCTTAATATCTATTGAAGATCAAACTTTATTTTTTCATTACTGTGTCATTGTGAAGATCCAAATAGTTGTGTATATTTGGAAGTTGTGTATGTATCTTGGTTAATACTTAGGCCTTATATTATATTGGTATAGATTGGTCATAGCTAAGATTAGGGCTCGAATTTTAGCTTAAAGTCAGAAATTGGTTAAGGGACGTGTACGGTTCATCCACCTTAAGGAGCTTGTTGATTAGTGAACTCTCGAGTAAGGAGTACTCGAGGAGTGGAGTAGGAACGAGGAGTGAGCTTCGTTGCCGAACCACAATAAATCCTTGGTGTTTGGATTGATCTTTCCTTTCCTTATCTCTTTCCATTCATTATTCCTTATTGCATATATTTGTGATTATTAGTTTAGATCCACTATCTATTGTTCATAAGAAGATTTCACATAACTCCCTCAAGTCTAGTTTTTGAAAAGGATTTTTGGAAACCGATCTTTGATCATTTTAACTTTACAAACTATTCAACCCCTTCTAGTTTCTACAGAAATAGCCACATTAGTGGATGAAGAAAGGCCTAATTGGATGACACCCAACATGGAATACTTAACCGACGGTACCCTGCCTGAAGATAAGAAGGTATGAAGGAATCTTCGTATCAAATAACAAGAGTACGAGGTAATGGGAATAACACTTTATAAGCGCTCTTTTTTAAAACCATGGTTAAGGCGTGTGGGCCCACTACAAGTAGAGTACATAATTTGGGAAATTCATGAAGGAACGTGTAGTATGCATGCAGGGCCGCAATCAGTGGTAGCAAAGGCTATGCGTTTCGGCTATTATTGGCTGAATATGAACCGAGATGCGTGAGATATGATACGTAAATGTCAAGAGTGCCAAGTGCCAAGAAAATCACTAGAGCCGTTGACAGCTATTACCGTCCCTTGGTTATTCTACAAATGGGGTATCAACATCGTAGGTCCTTATTCGGGAGGACCTACAAAAGGTTAAGTTCTTAATTTCGGCCATGGATTATTACACTAAATGGATAGGGGAAATTGTGGTGGCAAAAATCAAGGTCAACTAGATAAATAAATTTGTATGGAATTATATACTCTGTCGCTTTGGTTTGTCGGGGGAAACAATCTTGGACAACGCAAAGCAGTGCCGTGACAAATCATTCAAGGACTGGTGCGAGAAACTGAACATCAAACAACGTTTTGCCTCGGTAAAGCATCTATAGTCTTATGGATTTATGAATGAGCAAATCAAAACCTCAAGAGAGGATCAAGGCGAGACTGGATGCATGAAGTAAAAACTGAATTGAGGAAATCCCCCACGTGCTATGGGCTCACCAATAATGATCAAATCTAGTAATGGGGATACACCATTCTCCTAAACCTATGGGACGGAAGCCGTGATACCAGCTGAGATCGGAATGCCAACATACCGCACTGCGGAAGTAGATATTATGCACAATGACGAAGAATTGCGGCTAAATTTGGACTTACTAGAAGAAAAACGAGAACGAGTGACAATCTGTGAGGCTAAGGTCAAATCAATGATAAGAAAACATTATGATGCTAAGGTTCGTGGGGTCACTTTTCGGCCGGGGATTTTGTCTATCGAAGCTAGGGCTGAGCATCGGTCTGGGACCGGACCAGACCGGCCAAGACCGGACCGGACCGAGGACCGAAATAGTCCGAAACCTCGAACCGAGACCGGACCGAAATAGTTCGGTCCGGTCCGGGTAGGTCCGGTCCGGTCCTATTAGACATATTTGACAAGATTTTGGTAAGACCGAATCGGACCGGACCGGACCGACCGGACCAAGGACCGAATTCGTCCAAAACCCCGGACCAAGTACCGGACCGAATTTGTTCGGTCCAGTTCGGTTCGGTCCGGTCCGGTCCGGTTTTCCGGTCCGGGTCGGTTTTGGGTCTGTCGTGCTCAGCCCTAATCGAAGCAATGAAGCAAGCTATGCTATGGACGGAGGAAAGCTCGGGCCAAAGTGGAAGGGACCGTATAAGGTCACAGAAGGCGTGGGAAATGGTGCACACAAGTTAAGAGGTGCGGATGGACATGTCTTTCCGCGGACGTGTAATATTTGTAACCTCAAGAAGTGTGACACATGGAGCTATGGTTTAAGAATGAACGAACTAGCTTTGTAGTCAACACCATAAATAAACGCTCCATGTATTTTTTTCTTTTATTATTGTTCACAAGCTATTAATAAAATTCGTGCGGTCTAGCTAACCCACAAACTGTTTCTTTTACTTAATCTAAATGTATATCATTACTTTTTATTGCAAGATATATGCCATCTTATACACACCTGCATACACAAAATTATGATTATCCCCGGATAAATATAAGTTGAGTAACCTAGCAATTACCTCCTCAGATAAATACCGAAAAAGAAAACTTGCGCTACGAACTTAAAAAGGTAAATATAGTGTTATGTAACTAGGCTCTTCATCGGGTCGGTTCTCAAATTGTTTAGTTTATTCAGTTCGGGTAATTCTTTTTGGGTCAACCCAAAATTCAAACCAAAAACCAAATTTGAATTCTTTCGGTTTTCAGTTGACTCAAATAACCTGAATTACACTATTTATTTGGATTTTTAGTTAATTGGATTTTTTTGGACAACTAGGTATATTCTTTTGAATCAATAATTATGGGCCAAAAAAAGCACACAAAAAGCCCAAAAAGCAATAAACAAAAGTTTTTAACCCAAACCACAAATAACACCAACACCTCTCCCTCCCTCTCCTTCTTCTTCTGTAATTAATAAAAACAAAAATCAAAACCCACAAATTTCGAATTTTTTATTTTATTTTTTTTTCAATCGATTAAATTCATCTCCCAAAACCCAAATTAATCATCCTTAAAACACCCACAAACACACACATAAAAACATATACGTGAATCGTTTCTTTGATCGTAAAAAAAACCATCCAAAAACAGGGGTTTAATTGGGGTTTTTGCGCTTGATCACTTTCAGGCCAATTCCTTCAAGGGTTTTTCTGGGTTTTTCGTTTTGTGTATTGGGTTTTTTTTTTTTTTTAAATAGTTAAGTTTTCGGTCAGGAATGTGTGTTTTTTGATCACTTTAGGATTTAAAGCGATTTAAGGTTAGGTTTGATCAGTTTGGGAACAATCGGTTAAGGTTTTTTTTTTGAAAAAAATAAATTAAGGTTTGGTTTTTTTGGAATGCGTGTGTTGGACTTTCGGATACGAAAGTAGCCTTTTTCGGGGTGAGTTTTTAGGTTTTTTTTAAGGTTAGGGTTAGGGTAAGGTTAAGGTTAAGGTTAGGGCGTTTGTTGCGTTGTGATGATGCGTGGTGTTGAGCTTGAGAAAGGGGAGGCTTTTTGCGGTTATGATGAGGATAATGTTGATTCTATTGTAAGAACTTATTATCGTCTTGTTTTTTGTTTTTGTTTTTATCTTATTGAAGTTTAGGAATTTTGTTGGACAGTGTTTGATGGACGGTTAATTGAGTGAAATTTGGTTTTATTCGTGATTATCGGACTGTTATGCTTTGTTGACGATTTATGTTTGTTGCTAGTTGATTGACGATGTCACTTTGAAACTAGATTGTTATTGAACGATGAAACTACAGTTCCGGACAGTAAACACTAGTTTGTGTCATGCTACAGTCGTTTTAAAAACATTGAGTTTGACGATGTCACTTTGAAACTAGTTTGTTATTGAAAGATGAAACTACAGTTCCGGACAGTAAACACTAGTTTGTGTCATGCTACAGTCGTTTTAAAAACATTGAGTTTGACGATGTCACTTTGAAACTAGTTTGTTATTGAAAGATGAACCTACCGTTCCGGACAGTAAACACTAAACAGTAGTTTGTGTCATGCTACAGTTGTTTTAAAAAAATTGAGTTTGACAATGAACATAGAAGACGAGAAACTGTAAAAGATAAAATTTACTCGAGGTTGATCTAAATTGAAGTTGTGTATGGTTTTGTGGCGTTTTTCTGTAAATGGATGTGTACTTTCCGCAAATTTAGTAAAAGTTTTTCAGGGCATGTCACATGAGTCTTGCTGTGTTTTGATAACTTTAACTGAGATACTCTGAATCATATTAAGCTTACTCGAAGATGCTATCACTCATATGGATTAGTTCAAATATATTTGTCTTTTACTGCTGATGCGTGTTGCTGACCTATAGTAATTCAGTTAATGATGTCTTGTGTTGTTCTGTACTTCAAACCTTTTGTCTTTTACTGATGATGTCTGTCATTGACTTACATGTATACAATTAATGATGTCATGCGGAATAGGGCTTGGTTGTCTTGTATGTCGGCGCTTTGGTGTCAATTGATTGTTTACTATATTTAGATGATTAACTCTATTCCGTTACGTTGAAGTTTCAAATATGACATGTCCCATGTTTTAAATATGTATTACACATGATTTGTGTGAACTTCTGAGTGCAAATATAACGTGTAAGCGTTTTTATTGTAGTGAGATTATCACTAATGACAATTACGTCTTTGCTATTTTAGGACCAGAGGATTGAGGAATTATTGGGTCCATTTCAGAAAGATTTCGAAGGCTTGGTTACTGCAGAATCATTGGGTAAGCCGCGTGCGCGATTAAATTCTTCTACCCGAAACCGACATCTATAACAAAGTTTATTGACAGGGCAAGCATGGGGTGACTATGGGTCGTTTTTACCCATGTACAAGCATCCTCCCCCGACAACTCCTCAAACGAAGCCTCTTCAAATAGTTCCGAATTTCAGCACACCACGTGCACCTAACAATCATCGTTTGGAGGTATATTAAAATTTTTACTACTTATCTTAAATGCTGATAGATAACGTACTAATCTCTTATTTGACAATTATGGGCTGTGTTACTATTTAGGGTGCTTTGTTACATCCTGTCACACCCGTGAGCCTTATAAGACCCGCAGTTGAATCCGACCGAAAAAATGTCATTTCTAGTCAGAATACATTACCAGTTAATGTTTCGGCTAGCAAAAATGCCTCTAAAAATGAAGCCTCTACGAGTAATGTGGCAAATCCAAGTGAGCAAGGCTCACTGAGGTTACGAATTAAAGTCGGTTCTGATAAACCCGTTAGTAAAAACGAGGAAATTTACAGTGGTCTTGGACTTGGGTCGCCATCTTCCTCAACGGGAAACGATTCAGAGGATAGTGGTGGGTCCCCCATTGAGTCTCCTAGCTGCGTGATACGTGTAAGTTTGATCTTCTTTTTTTCGGTAATTTTATTAACATCAAAGCTTTTCAAAATATATATATATATATATATATATATATATATATATATATATATATATATATATATATATATATATATATATATATATATATATATATATATATATATATATATATATATATATATATATATATATATATATATATATATATATATATATATAATATATATATATATATATATTAACATCAGATATTGAAAAAATATAGACTTTTAGTAAAACACTCATAATGACACTTAGATCCTTTTAAACCTAAAAACGGGCTTATCTCGCCAAAATATACAATGCGCATTTAGGGGCAACAAGGCCTTTATTGGTAATTTTAATACAAGTCTACTGATTAAACCATATCTAAAGTAAACTTTTTTCGTGTAGGATATGACTTCTATATTTGTTCCGGGCGACCGTCTGGTTTCACCGCTAAGTGAGAGTCTACTCTGCCTAACAAAAGCGGATAGAATCTTAAACACCAAAGTTGAACTTCCTGTCAATCAATTTGTCGATGCTTCATCTTCACTTCATGAAGAAGTGAAACAGATAGAAGTAAAGTCAAGAGTGAAACGTGACGTCGCGGATGGAATAAAAAATGAGGGTCCGTTTTTAGAAAAATGTGCGGGTACAGAATCTTTTGACAGTAAACGTGATTTGATCAATGAGTCCAAAGGTAAGCTGTCAAAAGTTTCTGTAACAGTCAAAGCAAATAAAGAAGCTAAGAAAAACATAGTACCCGTAAAGAAAAGGGAAACAAAAGGAGAACGTGTCAAAGATGAATTGTTAAGCCCTGGCTTTACAAGCAAGGAGTCGGGGGAAAGTGTCAAACATAGTTCAGTTGAGCATAACCAGGAAACCAGACCAATGGCAGTCGACAAAAGGCTTTCACTTGATTCGAAAAGAAGTAGCAAAGGTAACAAGGCTCTCTCAGTTTGTAAAACTGAACCTGATGTTTCTAAGCATGCAACTGTTCATTTAGAAAAGAAAGTCGGCCCGAAAGTACCTGAAGCTGTTGATGAATTGCCATCTGAAAGAAAAAACAAGTTAACGGGCGTTCAAAGCACTGGCATATCGTCTTCAGAGTTAGTTAAGTTAAAGTCGAGATCTAGACTTTCTTTGGGAGCCATAAAAGACAAGACTGGTATAAAGGGTATCGTCAAGGTACGTAATAGCTATAAAGATCTATTCGACACAGAAGGGGAGGACCAGAAGAAAGCTGTCGTGTCAGGCACTCAGCAAACAGAAGTGGCTCCAACCGAGGCAGCAGCGTCTCATGATAATTGGGTAGGATGTGATCGATGTGAGGCGTGGCGTTTGTTACCAATCGGTATCACTACAGCTGATCTGCCTGAGAAGTGGTGGTGTAGCCTGTCAACATGGCTGTGAGTTCTATTCTGTTGTATTCTTGCCGTATATAAACCTTTCTCACGAAACTAAAAATTTTAAGAACGTTTTTTGTTCATTGTGTAGGCCTGGAAAGAACTTTTGTGACGTCAGTGAGGATGAAACCTCACAACTGGTTCGCGATATGAACTTCAAAAAACTTTCTCAGAATCATGTTATTGGAGATATGTATAATACTAACTTGAATGCTAATTCCGAGACAATGCCTAATGGATGGAAGAAGAATAAGTCCAGACCCGAAGGTAGCAACTCCAGTCAGGTAGAAACTTCACATTCATCAATGGATAGTAGACAGAAAAGAAAAAGGTTGAGTGAAGCAAACCAACAACTGCTCGAGAAAAACGTAGTGAATAAGCCTGTTGACGTGAGAAGGAATGTTGTGACAGTAAATGGTAAGGGTTTGTATATATCTTCATTACTAAATGTGATAGTTTTTTTTTAAAGTGTTAATATCTTATTATGAAATACGTTTGTAGGTGAACCGAGGCCTAAAAAGCTGAAAACAGTGACAGGCTTAGATCAGCATGACCTTCTAACTTCAACAAAGATAAAGCAAGAAAATGAGAGACAGACGGAATATACTCAAGCGTCCTCGAAGAGTAAGTTATTGGATAGGAAAATCTGTGAAGAAGCGGAAATGCCTGCAAAGAAGCGAAAGTTGAAAGACCGGCTGGATACACCGCCTTACGCGAATACAGTGAAAGAAAAGAGATTAAAGACTTCTGACACTGAGATTAATGGCGAAGAAAAACCTTTAATTAAAGGAAATGGTATGAAAATAAAATTGTCGGTTAGTAGAGAAAGTTCAGTTGACAGAAGCCATGAGAAGAATCTGAACTCTACTACTTCAAGAAAGGATTTGGAAGCTGAGCGTTTTCAGTTTGGGGCCGCTTCAAGTTCTTCAAAGGTTTCTGGTTCTTTTAGGAGGGCTAGCTTGCAAGAAATAAAAGGGTCACCTGTAGGGTCAGTTTCGTCATCTCCTTTTAAGGCTCCTAATCTAGACAAGCTTTCACCTGCGGCTGGGAGAACTATATCAAGAAAATTTCATGCTAAAAGTAGCGTTGCGCCTGAAGTTCCAAGAAAGTTACTTGCCAGGGAAGATAACATGCAAAGCCGTGAGGTTGATGCAAGCGAAAGTAAAAAACTTGGTGGCAAAGTTGAGCTTAAACGTAAAGAACCATCCAAATGTAATGGTACAGAGAGTACTCAGAGTTCTGAGAAGGGATCTTTATTAAGGTCCAAGGATAAAGACGAAAAATCTACTATTCAAAGAGTTAAGTTAAAGGCACCTGCTCGATTGACTGAGCAAGAATCCGTTCCTAAAAAAGTAAGACGGGATGACGTCAATGGACCTGCCTCAAATGATTCTAGTGTTGGCAAGAAAGTTATTAGAAAACGTTCAAGTGACAGTATAGCAGATCAAAAGCCAACAACTTTGACTGAGCATGCTCAGTCTGAATCAAAATTGGGTGATATGGGTCGTTCAAGAATGGATTCAACTGTAACAAAAGAACCGAGAAAGGATTCATTGGGCGGCATCTCACAAACAAGGGACACAAATGAGGTAGAATCAAAAGTGGAGGGTAAAGCGCTGGAAACAACCAGTTTGGATCTACAACCAGGTGATGGTTCTGTTCATAACGTGTCAAAAGTTATTAAACGCCCCAAAGATGCTGCTATTCAGAACGCTAAAAGTCTTGTGAAGGATAGTGGTACTGTGAAGGATCTCAGTGTTGTAAGTTTCTTGAAGGAGTATGCATCGAGTCAAACAGCTATGACTGCCCTAAAAAAAGCCGAGGAGTCGAAGGACTATGCTGATCGTATAAAGGTTTGCATAAAATACGCACATACGTTTTCATTGTCCCATTTCAGTCATCAAAAGATTGTGTTGTGTCCCATTTGAGTCATTGTGTAACAAAAAGAACTCATAAAACCGGGATGTGAGAAAAACTACATTGGTAATATATGCAAAACTCCCTATTCAAACTATTCCATATCGTTAGGCATAATAAGGGGTTTCGTATTCGTTAAACTTTCAATTACTTCTTTATACCATTAGTATTCTTTCTTATACATATCTCTCATCTCCTGCAGGCTTCTGGTTTTGATTATGAGTGCAACGATGCATACTTCGATTCCACTTTGAAGCTTCTTCATGCTGCTTCTCTTCTGGAGGCGTACTACAATGACTTCAGCAAATTGAAAGGGATGGTGGATCCATTGAGTGTTTACAGTACTGCCGCCAAACTTAGCAAGTAAGTTAAAAATTTATACTATAATATAATATAGAGCGACTTATTTGTATCCATGTTTTACTTATTTATTATTTACTTATCCTGTGACATATTACAATATTCGATGGTATAGCTTCTGACTTATATAAAACTTGTAGAATTTGTGCTGAAGAATACGAGAAACGAAAAGAAATGGCTGCTGCAGCATTAGCTTATAAATGCATGGAAGTGGCGTATATGAGAGTAGTTTATTGCAAAAGTTTCGTGACCAAACATGACTTGCAAATGAGTATGCAAATGGTTACTCAGGGTATGTTTATATTGTCACGTTTCCCTACTTTTTTTCATACTCGAGAAAAAGTATGTTTATTCCATATAGTATTCTAATTATCAACATACTCTTAGGCGAGTCACCATCGTCTTCTGCATCTGATGTTGATAACTTAAACAATCAAGCAACGATAATGGATAAAACCATGTTGTCTAAGAACACAACACATCTTGGAAACCAAGTCGTTGCTCGAAGCCAAGCCAACTTTACGAGACTTCTTGATTATGTAAGTTATATTCTCTCAAGCATATACTTATGTCGGGTGTGAATGGATTTGAGTTTACGAATTGAAGTCAAAATAATCAGTTTATAATGTTTAGACTAGGGTAAACTAAATTGACTTATTCTTGAAAGCTGACGTGCTTTTGTTGTAATTGAATTTGCAGACGGGTGACGTAAGTCTTGCAATGGAAGCTTCTCTAAACACACAAAACGCTTACAAAGCTGCTAGTACAACCCTTGAAGAATCTCAGAACAAAGACATGACGATTTCAGTCAAACGGGTTGTAGACTTCAGCTTTCAAGATGTAAAGGAACTTGTGACTTTGGTGCAAAATGCACGTGAGGCCATCAATCGTCAAGGCTTCAAAGGCAACGACAGGAAGCAGAGCTGTAAATAACATTCGGGATTTATTTTTTGACCTATCTGTACAAAACAGGTTCGGGATCAGGGATCAGAGAGCAGGATCAGAACATAGAAAAGTTATATCATTTTTGACCGAGGTAAAAGGCTGACCCTATAGCACTTTAACGATGGTGTTGGGTTCGCGAGATGAAAATATGGAGAGGATTTATGTTAGGATATTTGGTCTTATACTTCATATACATCAAATTGGTGTTTTTTTTTAAATTACCATAACATAGTATTTTAGAACTTAGAATATTTCATGGGCTTTGCAAAAAAGCATGGAATGTTAGCACTTGATGCTTTTTTGACAATCAAAAGGCAAGTTTTGGACACATGTTTCTGTGTTCTTTTTTTTTTGTTACTGTTTATGACTCGCTATTGCGACTGATTAATCGGCGATTGCTTTTTTTGGATATCTCAGAGTCGGCGCAGGTGAACCTCCGTGGCTACAAGGGTCTTTGTTGTTCTTTCTTCGTAATTCATCGTTTTAGACCTGACGAAAGACCTTTGATTTAAGGGTACTCGCCGCTCTAAGGCCACAAACTTAAAAGTTGTGGATCAAATACCAGATTAAAACATAATATTTTTTTCCTCCTGGAATTGCATAAATCGTCCTTTATGTTTGGTCATTTTGCATGTTTCGTCCTAAATATTTTAAAAGTACTGGTATCTAAAATCAAACTATTTCAAAAAATTTCATCCTTAATATTTTGTTATTTTGCAGGTTTTGTCCCAAAAGTTTTGGCTATTTTGCAGGTTTCGTCCTAATAATTTTCCTTATAAGGACGATGCTTGCATTAAAGTTTCTCCACAGGGATGATCCTTGCATTTTTGTAACGTTTAGGATGAAACATGCAATTTGGCCAAACTTTAGGGACGATTTATAAAATTTACTCAAAAAAATATAAAATTTTTCTTAATTGGCTATTTTTGGAATAAGGGACTCTTTTGAGATTGCTTATTTTTGGTACATAAGTAGTTTTCAGCAACTTAAATTCAATTTGAGATTAAAATTTATCTTTTTTCATATTTATATTTTTAAATCAAGTTAATTGAAAACTTTTAACTAAATAATATCTTTTTGGAAATTTTAAACAGAAACTTTTTATAAATAGTTTTAGCTCATTTTTTTTAGTTTAAATTTTTTTTTACGCGATACATGTAAGAGGGTTAGCTGGTTATCTTTTAGAAACTTAAATACGCAAAAGCAGTTATTTCTTTTGGAAAGAAAAAGATAGCTCAAGATATTCAATTAAAGAGTTTCTGGTGAATGTCGAGACGGGCAAAAAAGATTTGTGATGTTGAGAAAAATGGTTGCATGATCCTAACACATCAAACAATATGTTAGTGTAACCAACTGGCTTAACTTAGTTGGTCATCAAGATTTTATTAAGTGATTTTTTTAGGAGAGGTTCTTTTGAGATTTTGGGTTCAAGATCCGTCAAGGATTTTTCTTTTGAGACGAAGCGGATAAAGAGTTTAACATAACTAGGTGAAAGTTCGAAGAAAACATTTTACCGCGTGAATGTCATTGTACGATTCGACCCACTGACCACTCTGTAACATTTTTCTTATGCGGGCTTGGTTACATATTGGCACCTATTGAGATTGTATAGTGTTGTGGTCACAAGTTGGTATAGTACTTGTTACAGTATATGTTATATGAGTTGTTCATTTAGTTTATTTTTTTAATTAATTGAAGAAAGATACTTTATATTGTACTTTTTTTCGTCTCATAGTTATTGTTTATCGATAAAAAATACGTAATTTAATAGAAATATCATATTTTCAGTTTTTTTTCTCTTATTTTTATGTAATAAAAAATTTATTCTTAACAAATTAATTTACGACTTCTTTATTTTTTGTAATAATACTTTCAAGTGTAGGTGGTATGGTAAACTTAATCCACATTCATTATTTATTTTTGGAGTGGACTATTAATTTAGGACGTCTAAAAATAATAATATAGATTATAATTTTAAGACGAAGGGAGTAATATTTTTTTATTAAGTTTTTATATAAATATTGCCTTCTAGAAAAAAGAATAATACTCTTACATTCCAAAATTATTATTGATCTTTTCGTATTTAAATGTTTCGAAATAATTTCAACCAATCAATATATAGTTTAGTGGTAGGGATTACATATTAAAAATACAATAAATTTTTTATCCAACTTTTCCTAAAATTTACATTATTGTTTTTTTTTTAAATAATAACTTTATAATAACAAAACTATTAAAATACAAACAAATTATACATGTTTAATACTTTAAACATAACTCTTAGAGGGCGTTTGGTTGGAAATATTAGAAGATATTGGAGAATATTTATGGCATTAACATTTTAATTTTATTCAGATATTGCGTTTGGTATGACAAACGAAAGAATTAAGAATTCCCCAAATTAACAAAAAGAGGGAAATTAAAATTCTTTCAAAAAATGAAGAATTTGAATTTACTTGACAATTATTTTTTTACGAAAATCTATAAAATAAAAAAATATTATATGAAAATATATACAATTTATATAAAAATGAAAATTTCAAATTTATACAATAAAAAAATGTATCCAACAATAAAAAAATGTATCTAACTTTTCCTAAAATTTACATTATTGGTTTTTCTAAATAATAACTTTATAATATAAAAACTATTAAAATACAAACAAATTATACATGTTTCATACTTTAAACATAACTCTTAGAGGGCCTTTGGTTGGAGATATTGAAAGATATTCGGGAATATTAATTGCATTAACATTTTAATTTCAGTCAGATATTGCGTTTGATATGACAAACGAAGGAATTAAGAATTCCTCAAATTAACAAAAAGAGGGAAATTAAAATTCCTTCAAAAAGTGAAGAATTTGAATTTACTTGACAATTATTTTTTATGAAAATCTATAAAATTAAAAATATATATATAATTTATATAAAAATGAAAATTTCAAATTTTACTTATTTAAATAAAAAATTTAAAAGTTTAATAAAATTTTAAAAATAAAGTTTATTCAGTTTTTACTCCTATAAACAAAAAATAAATATATATACAAATTTATAAAATTTTTTATAAATTTTTTATAATTTTTTATAAAATTTATTTAAACTTTTTATAAATTTATATAATTTTTTTATAAAAGTTATATAAATTTTTTATAGAAATTTATAAAAAATTTATATAAATATAAACTCTTTATAAAAATATTTTATGAATTTTTTTATAAAATTTATAAACTATTGTTTGATTTACCCATTAGAGATTCTCTAACAACATTTTTTCATTAATTCTTTTTAAATGATTGAAATACAAATATACCCTGACTAATAAATATTTTATTTAGATGGTGTTATTTACTAAGAAGTTTTAAATTCAAATCTGACTCGTACAAATAATACTGTCATTTTAAAAAAATATTTGAATGTTTTATTAGCTCGACTAGAGACATTAATATGTTCTTTTTATGTATGATCCAATAAAGTGTAAGTGTTGTACATCTATATGTCTCTGAACTAAAAAAAACTAAATAAGTACACATTTAACACTCAAGAGCTCTAACCGACAAAGCTGGTTTATTAAAAGAAGACATTTCTAAAAGAATAAGGTGTCTTTGAGTCATCGTGCTCAAGCCGCGAGAAAAAATATTATCATGCCATCAGTTCCACGTAAACATCATAATCTATCGTAACAAATCTATCGTAACATTAATATGTTCTTTTTATGTATGATCCAATAAAGTGTAAGTGTTTTACATCTATATGTCTCTGAACTAAAAAAAAACTAAATAAGTACACATTTAACACTCAAGTGCTCTAACCGATAAAGCTGGTTTATTAAAAGAAGACATTTCTAAAAGAATAAGGTGTCTTTGAGTCATCGTGCTCAAGCCGCGAGAAAAAATATTATCACGCCATCAGTTCCACGTAAACATCATAATCTATCGTAACACCAAAAACAACGTCATTCCATAACACCAAATTTATGCTTTTTTAGATCATTTCGTCAGATTTCAAATTAAAGAAAAAAGATTGTTCTTGTGAGTTAGAGCGAGACTTTCGTTTATAGTGGGAAGGAAGAAACGTAGCGGACGAGAGGATTTAATATCCTACTCACAAGCCCTCGTAGAGGCTCACTTCATCCCTTTACGAGAAGTCTGCATTTCGAACCCGTATAACCTAATACTATTTATTAAGAAAACAAATCCTTTTTAATTTTAGGTGAAATCGTCTGCTTCCGATCGATCTAGCCACTTACAGCGTGAAGGTAGATGACCTTGTTCCCGTAAGGAATGAAAAAGAAAAATTGTTCTTGCGACTCAAAATGAGACGCAAAACGTCACCCCAAGGCATAAAGGCGCCGCGTAGGGGTGAAAACGAGTCGAGTTGCTCTTCAAAAGCTCGGGATCGAATCGGTAAAAAGCTCGAACGAGCCGAGCCTAAGTTGCAGCTCGTTTATTAAACGAGTTCGAGCCCGAGCTTTACGTACAAAACTCGTTTGAGTTCGCGAACCTAATGTTTTATATACGAGCTTAATAAAAAGCTTGTTAACAAGCCTAATTTAGATATATCACAAGCTGAATTCAAGCCAAGTTTTATGTTTACATTACCAAATCGTATAAACAAGGCAAGTTCAAGCCAAACACGAGCTTGTCTACCATACCATGAGCCGAACCCGAGCCTAAATAATGTAGGTGATGATTTGCACACTCCATAAATTTATCGATACATTCCAAAATATATATCTTAGGACTATTATGCCCTTAATATATATGCATATACTATTAAATGATATAAAAGTATAAATGTCAAAATATACATAATTTAAGTATGTAAATAAATATATGAAGTATGCGAATCACCACTCAAATAATAAGGCTCGAGACAAACAGAACTCGAGCGCGGCTCGGCTCGTTTCCACCCTGCCACTGCCGCGTCACCGCCTTATTCCGAAAGGAAAGGAAAAAGTTACACTAGTATATAAAGGAAATAAAACCCCCAAATTGTATTTCTATTTCTATTTATATTTATATTTATATATTTCTCTCTCTCACATCACTCGATTCAATTGAATTTAATTTAATTTCATTTCAATCCAATCCAATCACTAGGTATATATTTAACTAATCATTCAATTAATTAATTAATCAATTATTATTAATTCATTTCTCTGTGCGTAACTGATTCGCTAATCTTACGCAATCTGTTATGAATTTAATTAGATCGTATTGTTTTTCGGGCCCTAATTAGGGTTTGTTTCATCAATTAGGGGATTTCTAGGGTTTATGTGAGTTGTTAATCAATTAATTGTTGTTTAGATTGATTTTAGGATTTGATTGATTGTGAATTTGTTGTTTGAATCTGCTTATTGGTTTTAGAGGTGTAATTGAGTCGAGTCGAGTCGAGTCGATTAGATTAGCAGACTCGAGTCGGTTAGCTGGTGTTTGTTTCGGCTTAGAATACTCGAGGTTTGATTAGATTAGAACACTCGACTCGATTAGCTGTGTTTGTTTCGGCTTATGAGCGTATTTCATTTCGTCTTATATTTTTTAGGCATTATTTTCTGTAAGCCTCAGGATTTAATTGATTGTTTGAATCTGTTTATTGTTATAGAATTATAATAGGTTAGGTTTTAGAGGTGTAATTGAGTCGAGCTGACTGTCAAGCTCAAAACGAGTATAGATTAGATTAGAAGACTCGACTAGCTGGTGGTTGTTTTGGCTTATGAGCTTATTTCATTTCGCGTTATATTTTGTAAGCCTCAGTTTTAGGATTTAATTGATTGTTTGAATCTGTTTATTGTTATAGAATAATAATAGGTTAGGAATTTAGAGGTGGAATCGAGTCGAGCCGACTGTCAAAGTCGAAACGAGTATAGATTAGATTAGAAGACTCAGTTAGGGGGTGTTTGTTTCGGATTATGAGCGTATTTCATTTCGCCTTATATTTTTTAGGCATTATTTTCTGTTAGCCTCGGTTTTAGGATTTAATTGATTGTTTGAATCTGTTTAATTTTATAGAATAGTAATATGTTAGGTTTTAGAGGTGTTTGTTTAGATTAGAAGACTCGACTTGATTAGGAGGTGTTTGTTTCGGCTTATATGTCGGCTTATGAGCTTATTTCATTTCGCCTTATATTTTGTAAGCCTTAGTTTTAGGATTTAATTGGTTGTTTGAATCTGTTTATTGTTATAGAATAATAATAGGTTAGGAATATAGAGGTGTAATTGAGTCGAGCTGACCGTCAAGGTCGAAACAAGTGTAGATTAGATTAGAAGACTCGACTAGCTGGTGGTTGTTTTGGCTTATGAGCTTATTTCATTTCGCCTTATATTTTTTAGGCATTATATTCTGTAAGCCTCAGTTTTAGGATTTAATTGATTGTTTGAATCTGTTTATTGTTATAGAATAATAATATGTTAGGTTTTAGAGAGGTGTAATTGAGTCGAGCTGACTGTCAAGGTCGAATTGAGCCTCTTTTAGATTAGAAGACTCGACTTGATTAGGGGGTGTTAGTTTCGGCTTATATGTCGGCCTATGAGCTTATTTCATTTCGGCGTATATTTTGTAATTGTTTAGGTTTTAGAGGTGTAATTGTTGTTGTTTAGATTGCTTTTAGTGTTTAATTCATTGTTTGAATCTGCTTTTTGTTATAGTCTTATAGAATAATAATAAGTAATGTTTTAGAGGTGTAATTTACTTGAACCAACTGTTGAGCTCGAAACGAGTATGGATTAGATTAGAAGACTCGACTCGATTAGGGGGTTGTTTGTTTATATGTCGTCTTATGAGCTTAATTCATTTCGTCTTATATTTTGTAAGCCTCAGTTTTAGTTTCTGGTTATTTTAAGACTTTTGGGCTTATATAAGCCCAAAAATCTCCACATAAGCTGGAAAATTGAGGCTTACAAAATATAAGCCGAAATAAATTTGCTCATAAGCCTACATATAAGCCAAAAACAAACACCCCCTAGATTAGAGTAGGTTAGGTTAGATATTAGGTGTAATTGAGTCGAGCCGAAGGTTGGAACTTAACTCGCGATCCACCGAGTATTAGTTTTCGTTTTAGGAAATAGTGTTTGTATTTTGCTTAGAAAGGAAAAAGAAACTAATATTACACGAGTATATAAAGGAAATAAAAACCCCCAAATTATATTTCTATTTATATTTATATTTATTTCTCTCTCTATCTCACATCACTCGATTCAATTGAATTTAATTTAATTTCATTTCAATCCAATCCAATCACTAGGTATTTATATAATCATTCAATTAATTAATTAATTCATCAATTATTATTATTATTAATTCGTTTCTCTGTGCGTAACTGATTCGCTAATCTTACGCAATCTGTTATGAATTTGAATTAGATCGTATTGTTTTTCGGGCCCTAATTAGGGTTTGTTTCATCAATTAGGGGATTTCTAGGGTTTATGTGAGTTGTTAATTAATTAATTGTTGTTTAGATTGCTTTTAGGATTTGATTGATTGTGAATTTGTTGTTTGAATCTGCTTATTGTTATAGAATGATAATAGGTTAGGTTTTAGAGGTGTAATTGAGTCGAGTCGACTCGAAACGAGGTTTGATTAGATTAGCAGACTCGAGTCGGTTAGCTGGTGTTTGTTTCGGCTTAGAACACTCGAGGTTTTATTAGATTAGCAGACTCGACTCGATTAGCTGGTGTTTGTTTCAGCTTAGAACACTAGAGGTTTGATTAGATTAGTAGACTCGACTCAATTAGCTGGTGTTTGTTTCGGCTTATGAGCGTATTTCATTTTGCCTTATCTTTTGTAAGCATTATATTTTGTAAGCCTCGGTTGTAGGATTTAATTGATTGTTTGAATCTGTTTATTGTTATAGAATAATAATAGGCTATGTTTTAGAGGTGTAATTGAGTCGAGCCGACTGTCAAAGTCGAAACGAGTATAGATTAGATTAGAAGACTCGGTTAGAGGGTGTTTGTTTCGGATTATGAGCGTATTTCATTTCGCCTTATATTTTTTTAGGCATTATTTTCTGTAAGCCTCAGTTGTAGGATTTAATTGATTGTTTGAATTCGTTTATTGTTATAGAATAATATTAGGTTAGGAATTAGAGGTGGAATCGAGTCTAGCTGACTGTCGAGGTCGAATTGAGCCTCTTTTAGATTAGAAGACTCGACTTGATTAGGGGGTGTTAGTTTCGGTTTATATGTCGGCCTATGAGCTTATTTAATTTCGGCGTATATTTTGTAATTGTTTAGGTTTTAGAGGTGTAATGGTTTTTGTTTAGATTGCTTTTAGTGTTTAATTTATTGTTTGAATCTGCTTATTGTTGTAGAATAATAATAGGTTAGGTTTTTAGAGGTGTAATTGAGTCGAGCTAGTTTTAAGCTTGAAACTCGTCTTATTTAGATTAGAAGATTCAACTCGATTAGGAGGTGTTTGTTTCGGCTTATATTTTGTAAGCCTCGGTTTTAGTTTCTGGTTATTTTAAGACTTTTGGGCTTATATAAGCCCAAAAATATCCAAATAAGCTGGAAAACGAGGCTTACAAAATATAAGCCGGAATCAAATATGCTCCTGAAACAAACACTACCTAGATTAGAATAGTTAGGCTAGATATAAGGTGTACTTGAGTCAAGCCAAAGGTTGGAACTCAACTCGTGATCCACTGAGTATTAGTTTTCGTTTTAGGAAAGTGTTCGTGTAATACTCGATTCAAGCTGAGCCGACTGTACGGTGTTGTAATTGCTACTCTCGAGTAACAAGCTAAGAATATTAAGAGAGGTTAATATTTAGCTGATTTGACTTACTTGTATAATACCAAAAGTATGTAAGCATACATATAAAGAACGGTAAAAACTGTAAGAATACACAAGCTCGGTAAGGTTTGCGAGCTTTACGAGCCGGATATTTTGATACCGGAGCTTGACTGTCGATTAGCTCTGTTGAATTAGGTCGATTTCGTGTAGCTTGCGAGATGTTTAGTGTCGTTTTCACACCTACATATGATGGCAAAAAAAGTAATTTTATTTACATTTCAAATAAGCATTCTGAAATAAGCATGTCCTAAACCACTTATTTTCCCCAGAGTAAGCAGATAAGTGGTAGTAGTTTGGGTACTAGCTTATCTTTATTAAATTATAAGCAGTTGAAAATAAGCAAATCCAATTTCATTAAATTGCAGTTTAGGACGTCGCATATACTTTTTGTTTGAAAAAACAGGCAATTATTATCATTCTGAATTTTTCGATGTTTCTGTTTTGGTTTTCTTCATACGTGTTTGTTATACGTTTTAAGTTTGCTTCTTATTAATCACGTTAAATGGATTGATTCCTGTTTCAGAGCTGGTGTAACATCGTAATAACACAATGAATGAACGGAAGACAATAGACTTGGACCAAGGATGGGACTTCATGCAGAAAGGGATATTAAAGTTGAAGAATATCCTAGAAGGCCTTCCCGAGCCACAGTTCAGCTCCGAGGACTACATGATGCTCTACACGTATGATTATTATTTTTCATTGTTCATTGTTGGTTTGAGTGACTGAAATTATATGTTGTCTTCTAACTCTTTGAATTTTGTTTCAGGACCATCTACAACATGTGCACGCAGAAACCGCCGCATGACTACTCTCAGCAGCTATACGACAAGTATCGTGAGTCTTTCGAAGAGTACATTACGACAACGGTAAACTTTATATCCTTAAATAGCGCTCATATCTGATATGCTGCAGATGCATCTTCTATTGTTTGTGTAAATGATTTTTGTTGCATATTTGT
Source organism: Glebionis coronaria (assembly GCA_025667525.1). NCBI lineage: Eukaryota > Viridiplantae > Streptophyta > Magnoliopsida > Asterales > Asteraceae > Glebionis > Glebionis coronaria. The sequence goes on along the minus strand of CM046878.1, from coordinate 9,904,083 downwards.
TTACCCTGTAACGTTTATATATTGTTTGCATTGCTAAGGTAAACCTTCAATTATTTTGTGGGCTTATTAGCTTAATTGATTTCGGTTTATATTTTAATAAGCCCCAATTTACCGGCTTGTATTGAGACTTATGGGCTTATACAAGTTTTATCATATCGTAACGAACTAATATAAAGCCCACACGTCTCAAAATAAGCCGGAGATTTGGGGCTTAAGAAATATAAGCCGAAATCTGAGAAGCTTAAACAAACACCCTAATTCATTGTCTTTGGTATACAAGAAAATATTGTCATGAATTTGTGTTGCAAGTCCCCTTAAAATGGATGTTTGAACTTTGATAGCTCTCTACAAAATAAATCGAGTAGTAAGAACTGGTTGTAGTGTTGGTCAGTGTAGTCAAAAGCGAGAAAAGCGAGCGCTTAAGCGAAGAAGCGAAGCGAAGCGCCCTAAAGCGCTTTAATTCCAAAGAAGCGAGGCGTTTTACTAGAGCGAGAAAAAGCGTTGTCAGGCGACCAAAAAGCGACCGAAAAGCGTTCGCTTTTATGTAAAATGGCTAATTTTTTATTTTGTATCTAATTTTTAGACTTTAGGGTTTAAGTATTTGAATAAACTTCTCTTTTGTGGTCATTTTATATTAATAATGAAGATTTTAAGTTAATTATATTTTTATTTAATCATTGTTTTCATACTAAAAACTATTATATGCACAAAGGGTAAAAAGTTAACTGAAGCGCTCGCTTTTTTCGCTTCTCGCTTCTCGCTTTAGGGAAAGGCATGTCGCTTTGAGGTCGCTTTCGCCTTTAACTACCTTGGTGTTGGTACTTGGAGAAGTATTTAATATCATTCTCTTTTTTTCTTGGTTTTCAAAATTTGGTGATCCATTCTCTGTTACGGAGATTGCTATATGATAAACACTGCGCGAGGAGTAGCATAGTCGGCCAAAATGGTTGGAAAGCATGGTTACCAAAAATAGAACTTACAAGCCAAGATAACACGCTTTCAGTCACTTAAAAAACTGCAAACACTTGATAAAAGTTGTTAAAGCTACCGTGCTTCTTTTTATATAGATCATTAACCTATTTCTTTGCTAATGGGCACCACCAGATGGTACATAGGACACTATTAAGTCAGCCATACACCTGCAAAAACAAAAGATTATATAGTTCCAGAAAAGCAGTTAGTCCTTATGCCTATGCTTCTTCGTGCATGTTAGCAGGGCCTTAGTTTCCTCTTCTGATGTTGCAAATGATCTGCACGTTAGTGTTGTAAGCTAATGTATCAGATCTTCTACCTTATCGTGAGACTAAAAACTTCAATAACAACCAAACGTATTTCTTCATCAGTTTGGAGTGTCATTGTTATGCATCTGCAGAGTTTTGTTTAAATCTCACTGACTTTAAAGCATGAAATGTATTTCTGTTTCATATACCACAATGGTTTTGGCGGCTTATGTTCTTAATTGTTTATTAGTGCATGATGCTGATTGTAATCAGTGATTCCATCTGATGTTTGTTTAAATGCTACTTTCTTCTATACAGGTCTTGCCTTCTCTAAGAGAAAAGCATGACGAGTTCATGCTTAGGGAGCTTGTGAGAAGGTGGTCCAATCATAAAGTTATGGTTCGGTGGCTTTCCCGATTCTTTCATTATCTCGACCGCTATTTCATTGCTAGACGATCCCTTCCACCACTGAATGAAGTTGGACTTTGCTGTTTCCGTGATCTGGTATTTTATGATTGCATATCTAAGCTTTTGGTCTAGTCATTCACTAATTTCGTATCTATGTAATTAGTTATTACTTAAAAATGCGTAGGCGTATATTTTCATGCCCTTTAAGGATACTGCATCTTCCGAACGCCTAATTTGTCTTTCAATTGATTTTTTGTGTGTTGATTTACTCTCGGATATGCTTGATAGGTATACCAAGAGGTGAATGGGAAAGTGAGAGATGCTGTAATATCTCTGGTACGTTTCTCTTCATTGTTTCCTCCACAATCTTCATTCTCTTACTTCAGTATTAAGATTTTCGTCATTCTTCCTTATGATTTTTAATTAGATTGATCAAGAGCGCGAAGGCGAGCAGATTGACCGAGCTTTACTGAAGAATGTTCTAGATATATTTGTTGAAATAGGAATGGGTCAGATGGAATATTATGAGAATGATTTTGAAGCAGCCATGCTCACAGATACAGCATCATATTATTCACGCAAGGCTTCAAACTGGATCTTAGAAGATTCCTGTCCAGATTATATGCTGAAAGTAAACTTCTAATGCACTTTTACATCTTGAAAATAACTTGCTCCTTCAAAATATTATTTTGTCTAATGCAAGGATCTTTCTGTCTGGAATTTCAGGCAGAAGAGTGTTTGAAAAGGGAGAAGGATAGAGTTAATCATTATCTTCATTCCAGCAGTGAGCCTAAACTGCTCGAGGTATATTCTTCTAAGTTCCTATGAGTTCATCATCAGTCAATTTAAATAATAGTTCTGCTCTGCCTCTCTTATCTTTCAAATGCTGCCTCGGTAAATTTCTGATTTTGGCCTATGGTTATTAATTTGTTTATCTTCCATTTGGTGCATGTAGAGAGTGCAACATGAGCTGTTGACTGTTTATGCTACTCAACTGCTTGAGAAAGAGCACTCTGGCTGTCATGCGTTGCTCAGGGATGATAAGGTATGCGCCTATGTTAATAAAAAAAGTTTCTAGATCAGTTTCATAATCACAGCTATTTGCTTTATGTCTCTTTTTAACTTTTTTTTTGTTTAGGTTGATGATTTATCAAGGATGTACAGACTCTTTTCAAAGATACCCAAAGGACTGGATCCTGTATCGAGTATGTTTAAGCAGGTTGGTTATATACTGGACACAATTTTATTTATTTTCGAATTATCATCAATTTTGTTTCATATGTACTTTTGTTTTACAGCATGTCACAGCTGAAGGTACGACCTTGGTTAAACAGGCAGAGGATGCAGCAAGTAACAAGAAGGTATGTACATACTTACATGAGAATGTTTTAAGACATATCAGTGGCTTTTTGTCAGTTGGTCAATGTATTCGGAATATTAATAAAGCTGTTATGTGCTTCTTTACAGGCTGAGAAGAGAGACGTGGTTGGCTTGCAGGAACAGGTAGCCTCGATAACATCGAATTCACATAATTGTGTATTTATGTATCATCACTTCATCTGACATTTGTGTACTGGTCTCCAGGTTTTTGTTAGAAAAGTGATTGAGCTTCATGACAAGTACCTTGCATATGTAAACGACTGTTTCATGAACCATACCCTCTTCCATAAGGTTTGTATAGTAGCTTCATCGATAACCGTCAACGTGGTGACACTGTAGTCTTTTTATTCTTACTCTTCTTTTTTAAATGATCTTCTAGGCGCTTAAAGAAGCTTTTGAAATATTCTGCAACAAAGGTGTTGCAGGAAGTTCAAATGCAGAGTTACTTGCCACTTTTTGTGATAATATTCTTAAGAAGGGTGGAAGTGAGAAACTGAGCGACGAGGCCATTGAGGACACACTAGAGAAGGTATGTTTGTCGTCGTTGTCAAAATGTCTTCTTTCTATGTACCGGTAAAGACAGGCAATGAGGTTTGTATTAAATTTATTTGCAGGTTGTTAAGCTGCTTGCTTACATAAGTGATAAAGATCTGTTTGCTGAGTTTTACAGGTAAAGCTTTTGTTAGACATGGTTTAGAAAAATCCTTTGTGCTTTCATTTCTGACGATATATTTTATTTCCAGGAAAAAACTTGCTCGTCGGCTTTTGTTTGACAAGAGTGCTAATGATGAGCACGAGAGAAGTATTCTAACTAAGCTGAAGCAACAATGTGGCGGTCAATTTACCTCGAAAATGGAGGGGATGGTAAGTATGCAGAGTGAATAGTCAAATTTACACTTACATTTAGCTTTTCGAATTAAACTATATCTCGAGGTTTTGGTCATTAAAACTTCATCCTGTGCGATTTTCTACCAGAAGACACGTTGTCTTCTTATAAGCGTTCCTTTATTTTTGCCGTTAAGAGATAAACATTACGCATACTCTTCCATGTATAAGTAAATATGTTTGAATTGCCATGTACACCACCTTTTTATAAATTGTAATTCACCTTGTATGACTTTTCAGGTTACAGATTTAACTCTGGCTAAGGAAAACCAATCCCACTTCGAGGAGTATTTGAATAATAATCCAAATGTTACTCCTGGAATAGACCTGACCGTCACTGTGTTGACTACTGGCTTCTGGCCAAGTTACAAATCGTTTGATCTCAATCTGCCAGCAGAGATGGTACAGCCATTAACTACATTTTTATTAGACAGAGTGTTAGTTTATGTTCTTTAGAGTGTTGATATATTATCACTTGTGCTTTAGGTCAAGTGCGTTGAAGTTTTCAGAGAGTTTTATCAAACAAAAACAAAGCACAGGAAACTTACATGGATATATTCATTGGGTACCTGCAACATAAACGGGAAATTTGATGCCAAAACTATCGAGCTGATTGTGACAACCTACCAGGTATCTCCTATGGAGCTAATTGTGTTTAACTCGTGCTTATTAGATAGTTCTTTATCTGTAAACTTTTGACTAATTATATTTCATAATGCAGGCATCTGCCCTACTTCTTTTCAACCTATCAGACAGATTGAGCTATCAAGAAATTATGACTCAGTTGAACTTGTCAGATGACGACGTTGTTAGGCTACTCCATTCTCTCTCTTGTGCAAAATATAAGATTCTTCTCAAGGAGCCAAATACCAAAACTATCTCTCCTACCGATACCTTCGAGTTCAACTCCAAATTTACAGATAAAATGAGGAGGATCAAGGTATTTGAGTCTTCTTACTTTTTATGTTACAGTTTACAAAGTAGTTTTATTTCTGAATGGATTAAAGGTGGCAAAATAGACTGGTTGATCAGGTTGTGTAACAGGTATTTTTTGTACGCTTTGACGACTTGACATGAGTCGGGCTGAGTTGACCCTGAACTCTTTTTTAGTATCCAGAGATGACGACAAAAGTTTAAAATATTTCAAGAATTATATTATTTTTTTTTAAATAAAGCCATCTATAAGTTTTCATGTAGTTAATAGCTAATGCTGTCGTCGTTTTTATGTCTGATCTGATCTGTTAGAAATACAACACAACCCGAATCAATCCTCTCATAAGTAAATGAATCGAAAATGCCGCCTCTGAATTAGACCAACAAAGTAGGATATATTCGTAGTATTTACTCATGGTCTGATGTAAGTTTCTTTTCTTATAGATTCCTCTACCTCCTGTGGATGAGAAGAAAAAGGTAATTGAGGATGTTGACAAGGATAGGAGATATGCAATTGATGCTTCAATCGTGCGAATCATGAAGAGCAGAAAAGTGCTCGGTTATCAGCAGTTGGTTATGGAGTGTGTTGAGCAATTGGGGCGTATGTTTAAGGTGAGCTCTTTTCTTTTTGTTCCTTTTTTCGTAAATAGGCATGTCTAAGGTGAGTTTTTCATGTGTCCCTGACCCAAAAAATTATTTCTAGACTAAAAAAAATGGGTGCATTTGGGTTTGGAAAGTTAAACCAGGCAGATTTGTAACAAAAACTGGGACGAGTTTCTTTATGTAAAAAATTCCGTATGATTGTTTCCACTCTTACCAAAAATCTTTGAACATGTGTAGCCTGATGTTAAAGCAATAAAGAAGCGGATTGAAGATCTGATAACTCGTGATTATCTTGAAAGAGACAAAGAGAACCCTAACTTGTTCCGGTACTTGGCTTAATTCTTGTTATGGTTGATTAAAAAGCTCAAATAGCATGAAATCCAGAGTAGACCCGTGGTGCTCGAAGTTTGGCTGAAGGAAGCTAAGCTTTACTCTAGATCTTTTGCCAATATTTCAATGCCTGTTTTGGATTAATGATTGACGCTTGACCATGACACGAGACGTCTCTTTAAAGCTTATTACTATAAAAGCCAATATGATCTGTTGCTTGTGGATATTGTAATATTCTGCGTTTTCACATTCTAGTTTACAAATTAGACACATTCACTACCGTTTTCATATTTTGGTTTATTTGACTTGTTTTAGAATTCTATTGCTTGAATTCATCATCTGTAATGCAATTATGTTGGAAGAAAAAGAGGTAATATCGGATTTTTAATACATGTTTGTACTACTTGTTTAACGATCCTGCTATTCAACCCGATGAGGTTGTGATACTAAAGCGTGTACATGTTCGCTCCTGGTTTCCTTGTGTTTCTAAAAGCTAGTTATTGCCTTATCAGTGTCATCCTTGTTGGCTAAATTGAACTGAATAACGAGTACTTTTTTGCTTTAAAAAGTGAAAATAATGTACTATAGATAGAAATCTATTAAGTTTGTTTCAGTGGGTTTTTTTGCCAAACTTTTTACTACTATTACAATATTATTTTAAAAATATTGTTTTGGCATTTTAAATGCTTTTTTAATAATGGAAAAATCTTACAGCTTATTCTTCTGGGTGGTGTTGTTGCCACTGTTGGATGGACTTCTTCCATTTTAGATGCTTTTTTGATAATGGAAAATGGTTGACAACCATCTCTTTGTGAAAGCTTGGTCGTATACGCGATCGAGTCGTGCCAGTATGTCAACCACAGTCTTGTAAAAACTTGGTCGTATACTCGATCGAGTTGTGCGAGTATATTTGTGAGTGTTGTTTCTATTAATTATTTTTGTGGAGTTTACTTGGGTTTAACTAGCTTAGGGTATCCTTTTTGTGGTGACCGCGGTTAGGGTATCCTTTTTGAACCATGGTCTTTGTGAAAGCTTGGTCGTATACTCGATCGGGTCGCGCCAGTTTGTCAACCACGGTCTTGTAAAAACTTGGTTGTATACTCGATCGGTTGTGCGAGTATATTTGTGAGTGTTGTTTCTATTAATTATTTTTGTGGAGTTTACTTGGGTTTAACTAGCTTAGGGTATCCTTTTTGTGGTGACCGCGGTTAGGGTATCCTTTTTGTGGTTATGTGGTCACCACTTTTATCTAAAGGTTAAGCATTTTCATCAAAAAACCGACAGATACCGGGTCGGATCGAATTGAACTGACCTTATTATGTTCGGTTTGATTCGGGTTAAGCCAACAGTTTTACGGTTCGAATTAGGTAAACAGAACCGACCCGGCTTGTTAGATTCGGTTTCGTTCGATAGTATATAGTCGGTTCGGTTCTAACCCGATGCTCACCCTTACTTTTATCCACTTTATTGACCAGGCAAGACAAACTTTTGCGAATGTTTGCTCTGTATCTTGTCTTTTACTGTACTACTTTGGAGTTTGGACTTCTCTTTTACTACATGAGCTTGCTTGGTTAGTGATTTGAACCGGGAAAAAAAATCAAAACCGGTTTACAAAAATCAGTATTTTTAGACCGATTTTTCTCAATTCTGTTCGGTAGTTTGTAACCGGTCCAATAAAATGGTCATGACCGGTTTAAAACGGATTAAAACCGATCCAATTCACTGAACACGGTTAAATAACGGTTAAAATCTAACAAAAATTGATTTTGAACCGGTTTGGTGATCGGTTAACTCAAACAAAACCGGTTAAAAACCTAGTTTCCACCTACCCATTATGACTGTTAAAGTCTTAATCTAAAAGTAAATGCACCTCAGATTCAAATTGTTGTCTTCAAAATATGTCCAAACATATAAGTTTAATTATCAATATCATTTTACAAGTTAACAAAATGTAAGAGTGAGACTTTCGAGTCTGGTACCCGCATATGACCATTCCAAGACATGTTTGATCAAGAAACAAGAGATATCCTGAAGCATAAAACCGATAAAAGAAAACAAACATAATCATGATACAACAAAAATCAGACCACTTCTGCAGGCTGCCATACAACAAGTCGACTAATGCGCTAACCTTAAACCTCACAACATGAACCAAAACGGGTTCAAGTAGTTGCAATCCCAAGTATGCCGAGTTTTCTGAGTTTTATTTAGAACAAGTATAATGCTACTGTCATATCCCTGTAAAGTTGTGGCCGCTGGTACAGTAACAATCACTGATATAAGCTGAAGTGTAAGTAGAAGGATTATCTTGGATCCTTTTTCTGTTTATTGAAATATTCCGGTGGCATGGAAAGGAACTGCACGGCTCGTTGAACCTGAGCAACGTCCACACGAAACTTCTCTGCGATTTGGTTGACATCCATTGGGCCATTGTGATCTTCGGCTTTGCCTTGATATAGAAGGATGATTTGGCGAAGCTGTGCCACGTTTAAGGTTCCTGGTGGGGCCGGTCTTTGTTCATATCCGCCAGTTTCGGTAGTTGTATTTCTTAACTTTGGCATTGGTCTATTGTACTTGTCCACCACGAATGCCTGTACATGTAGTATTTTAGAAGATTATTGTTGGTAAATCTTCATCTGAAAACATAATATATATGCCATTTATCGTAACTCCGTGTGTGTTCCAAAAACTAACAATTTTGACCCAAATAGTCATGAATGGGTCGATTCAGGTTATGTTTTACATCGAACGGGCCAAACAGGAAAAATGTAAGTAGAAAATGGTTTGATAGATGCCCAAAAGGCTATTTTTAGTACATAAAACCAACTAATTCAGAGAATATAATTTCAAAATCATTGTTGATGCACAAACTAGTCATCAAAAACACGAGGACAGAAATGTTTCAGATCAATCCAACCGGACCTGCAAGTAAAAAAATCACACATTTTGACCCTTTTACCAGATAAGAAAAACAAAACTTCTGGCAAAATCTAATAGCACATGTCTGCCACTTGACATGTTACCAAGCATCACTTTTGTTACAAATGTGTCATTGTAGAATCCTCTAGGATAGATTGACAAAAAGTCAAACACGATCATTCGGGTCCTCGTACAGTCAAGAGTTTATAAACAAAAATGCATATACACCAGGAAGGACTGTTAACGAGAGGGCAGGATTACTGTCCTTGCTGCGGCTAATTGACGATTTGAGTATTTGACCTTGACAAGACTATTATAGAAATTCTAAGTAAAAGGCTATTGTTAGTGTTGTCGTCAACTCACCTCACCCATCTCCAATTTGCCTCCTGGTTTTGTTTGGATTCGGCCAACCATCTTGCTAAGCATAGCATCATATTCCGAATCACGTTCTTCTTCAATAACATTATTAGCAGCGTTTATTGGTTGACCATCTAACAAAAAACATAAAGACCACCAATGAGAAATATGCTTACTATGCAACATTTTAAAATAAAGAACTTTCAGTCATAGGGCAAAAACTGAAGTTGGTGACAAACTTTCGTCACTTCTATAAACCTCAGAGACAGCCAGTAATAGCTTTTTTTGTGCGTGTGTTTATACTGAACTTATGAACTAGAGTCCTTAAAGCCACAAAACCCTATCTTTTTACCTGATAAGAGATTTAGCCTCCTAGTCTATGAAGAGAAATTGTTTTTGCAAGATCCACTTTAGAGGGTGTTTGGGATTGCTTGTTAGAAGTGCTTATTATTTGGCTCAGGAGTAGCGTATTCTGATTACTTATCTGATCATTTCATTACCTAACAGCATAAACAAATCCAAACACTAGCACCAACTTGTACTTATATTTTGTCAAGCAATAGTGGGCATAAAGCGGAGGCCATGGGTTCAAATCCTGGTACCAATCGATTTACATCTCCATGACGGATGGTTAGGCACAGGGTTGCTCACCCTTTTTCACTTGGGTGTTTGTTTCAGATTTTATAGACGGCTTATGGATTATTTGGTTTTAGGCTTATGTTTCATAAGCTCACTTTTTGTGTCTTATTTTGTATCTTTTCGGCTTATATAAGTTTCTTATGTCATAATGAACTTATAAGCCGAAAATAAGCGACAAAAAGTGAGGTTATAAAACATAAGCTGAAAACCAAATAAGCCATAAGCAGACTATATAAGCCAAAACAAACAAGCATATGTAGTTGTTATTAAAAAACCACAACATTTGCACTTTGTTACAGCTAATTTACTTGTACACATATGGAGGTGATGAAGGAAGGGGTCAAAGAAACTGTCACGCCAATAATCTGAAGAAAGAAAACCTCCTCATGAAGAGAGAAAACCTGAGGGTGTGTTTAGTTGGTGACAGATACCCCTTCTTTAATAGAAAACTAAAAAAAAACAGAAAACCCGTTTATTTACAATTTTTTGAGAAACTTCTCTAAAATAATGAAAATCTCAAACTTCAACTAAGATTTTCAAGAGTCAAATTTACCATTCTCTTAACTAGAAAATGAAGGTTTAACACCATCTAAACAGATTTTCCAAGTTCTTAGGGTTTATGAGCTTATGTGATTTCGGGTTATATTTCATAAGCCCCAATTTTCTGGCTTATTTTGAAACGTGTGAGCTTATATAAAGTTTATTCCGATATGACGACTTATATACGCCCGAAAATCCCAAAATAAGCTACAACTAGGGACTTATGATATATAATCCGAAATCCAATAAACTCATAAGCCCCTCAAGGCCTCAACTCTTTCACTCTCAATGAAAAAGTGAGAATATTTCTACGCATCTAAACACAACCTTCATCCCTTTACACAAGCGCTTCTTATTAAGCAATCCCAAACACCCCCTAATCATTCTTCTTTTTTTTTTTTCTTATTTTTGGATAAACCTGGGTTTCTGACTCGACATTGCGAGCCGACTAATCATATTAAAGATGTTTTATTAGTAGTGGAGTACTAGATAAACCCTAAAAACATGAATTAAAATGAACACATAAAGCAACTAAACATAGTACTAGTTTATTCACAATGTGCAACTGGGTATTCATTAAATCATAATTCAAATCAAAAAAATAACTCAACTCAACTTAATAAAAAATAAAAATACCGGGAGTGGGGTCGACGGTGGGGGCAAGATTAGGATCGACTGGGGGCACTGGCTGGTGGGTATGTTCAAGTGGCTTTTTGATGGGGGCACTGGTTGTAGGTGTACGGGTGGTGATCTTAGTGCCAGATGCTCGACGAAATGCCTGTCCCATTTTTTGTTTTTTTTTTTTCAATGTTTTTCTGTCTGTGTTTTTTTAGGGTGTGTATGTGCAACACTTGGGATGGCCACGTAACACCTCCTTAACCCATCCACGTAGACACACACGCCCGGGGGCAATGTTTTGAAACCTGGATCGACCCAGCGGGTTCAACCAGTTGAACCGGTTCCGGCTAAAAAACGGTCAAATTGACTCAGTTCTTATATATTAGAAACCAAGTGTGACTCGTCGGGTTTGAAGCGACGCGGGTCGACTCAGTTCCTGAGACCCGACCGGGTTTTAATTTTTTTCATTTTTTTTTTGTGTTTTTCGATTTAATTAATGTATTTGTAACGAAACTTTAGTTTACATGTTACTGCCTCCGTCTTAAAATTATTGTCCACAGACAAAAAACACACAGTTTTAGAAAAACATCACTTTTTCAGCTTTCTCTCTTGCTTTTTGCAGAATGACAATTTTACCTTTAACCAATTAATTTTATACTTCTTTATTATTTGTTATAATAACCTCAAGTGAGGGTAATATGGTAAACTCAAACAAAATTCTATATCTAATTTTGGAAGTTTTGAAAGTGGACAATAATTTTGGGACAACCCAAAATGGAATAGTGGACAATAATATTGGGACGGAGTTAGTATATTTGTTAGTAAATACTCCCTCCGTCTCTAAATAAGTGTCAACTTTGACTTTTTTCGGTCTTTTTTTATTCAACTTTGATCGTAAATATTTATATTTGTGTTATATAATACTCGATACAAAATATATAAATGAATTGAGTTTTAAATAAAATTTTCTTAGAGACGGGGGAGTAGGTTTTAGGCCAAATATATGAAATATTCGTGATTTTTATATAAATATTTTTCGTAATATTGAAAATATATATATAATTTTTTTTATAGAAAACCAGGTCGACCCGGCGGTCCGACCGGTTGAACCGGTGACCCGGTCGCTCGACCGGGTCGATTCAAACCCGGGTTTCAAAATATTGCCCGAGGGGCTCAAAGTAAGGGTTAGTAAAAACAGATCGCGAACCGAACCAGATCGAGAAACCAGCATGAACCAAACCTCTTGAACCGGATCAAATCTAACCTATTTCCATCTTATCATTATTTTTCCTTCCATCCTCGGTCCGATCTGATTCGATTTTACAAAAAACCTGACAATTATGCTTTATAAAACTAGACCGAAGATCAAACCGGACTATTTCGATCCGGTGTTTTGACCAAGTTGGTTTTGATCCGGTTCGATTTTAGAATCGGTGTGAATCTTAAATCTTATTATGCAAACAACGTGCATCGTGTATTTTCTAATCAAAGCTCATAAAAGTTGAGATTCTTACTTTTAAGATCTAACGTTTCATACTCTAGGTGTTGTATGTTTGCGAATTTAAATATGTGACGAAACATTTTAAATCTGAATCGAATAATGTTGTTTGTAAATTTAAACGCTAGAGTACAAGAAAAAAAGATAGTTAATCGGGGTGTTTGTTTTAGCTTATATAATGGGCTTATAAGCTTATTAGCTTATATAAGCTTATAAGCCCAAACCAAGTGTCCTCAAAATCATTACAAACTTCAGCGTTCTCGCCTACAGTAGTTAAATCGATTGAGATTTAACAAAAATACGCAACCAATCAATCTAGTCTTGCAACTCTAGGATGATGAACAAAACCCGTGAAGGTTAAACTTCCACAGTTTGTCCGCGTGATAAACAGTACATAAACGTTAAATCTCCTAGAAAAACAATATGATACTTGAAAATGCGGTCCATTTTAGTTCTGGTAGCTTGCTTGAAGCGAAATTCGAGTACAATGATTACAATATATTCAGATTAGATTAATAATCTGAACAACAAAAAAACAACCCAATTTAAAACTTGTCAAACTGAAGATGTAATATGAAAAGCATCTCATAAGTTTGAATACAACGACGGTCTCAGATAATGCGTCTTGTTTGGCAAACTGACCAGAATTATTATGAGTGATGTGAAATACAACATTTTTTCCCCTGTTAGTTTAATGGGCAAGCTTTCTCGAACTCTTTCTGCTCTGCACGGCATCGTTCAAATTCATCGGTATTGTAGTACATGCAGCCGGCATAAGAATCCATCTCCTTTGTGCACTGCTGATGAAGATCTTTTAGCCTGCATAGGAACCGGGATTTTTAGTTTATACACTAAAATCATGAAAAATGCCAACCACATAACAGATGGTGGAGACGAATTACAATCGTTTCAAAATGTACCGAAACATGACAGTTACTAAAAGCATAACCTGTTTCGACACATTGACCATTTAAAACAGTATTTTTTTCATATTCTAACGGAAGAACATAAGGTGGTGGCAGGGAATGCAAGACAAATCTCAAATGTGCACGTAGCAATTCAAGTAGAAGTTGTTCACCAGAACTTATAAGGTTTTCCGTGTTCAGGTTACCCGCGGAGGGGGAGTCCTTAGCTCAGATGTACAGCCTAACCGAGGTATCCCATGTATTTCCGACCCTTTCCTAGGGCACCGACAACTGTGCCTAGCAAGGTTTGAACCCTAGATCTATTGTTAATGTTCACCAATTCTTACATAAACTTGATATCGTCGAAGCCAGAATGATCCTAACAACTATGATAACTTCTTTAGCGATAACAAGTATCCTAACAGGCTGATAACAAGATAATAGTGATACTAATAAACCATAAAAAACCATATGTAAACAATTTTATTTTTTTTGTAATTATCCTACCGTGCCTTCACAATATGATGGTACTACAAAAAAAACATGATGACACTGTGACGCTTGTACTCGCCTAAGAATCTCAAGGAACAAAATATCAGCTGTATGCCTGTAATGATAAGTCATTTTCTGGGCAAGCTTCCTGTATCAAAATGTAATCCTGAGCTGATGCGGATGACATGCAGAATATTTCTGGATTACTTTCTATGAGACTACTAAACGGTTTGATATCATCTTCTAGCTACATAATGTGAATGTCTGTATTTGACTTCTAGACGATGACATAAAGTTGTTGACGGAAGAAGTTAATCCAATAAACAATTAACATTTCAAAGGCTCTAGGCTGTGTATGATAATTGACAGGCTCTAGGCTCAGGCGGGATTGGGTATCGTTGTGGTTGTCTATAACTCCTATGAAAGCATGAGAAAGATCTCAATTAAGACATACGCATGTATTTGCTGCAATGCTGCCAGGTATCTTATTAAAGATCATTCTATTCTATCGAATCAACACCAAAAAGGCTCAGGAGCTTACCTAGTGAATACCGCATCAATGCACTGAAACTTTTCCAAGAATATGTATTCATTTATTCTGGGTTGCAAACACACTTTCAAAGATGCACATTGAACATGTACTATATGATGTTTACCATCAGAAAAAAGACTGATTTTTTCATATGGAATTGTACCGGTATTCAATTTCTACGATAATGAAAAGCATGCCTTGTCTGTCGGAAGGAAAGAAGGATCACTAAATTTTAGATAGTGAGAGAACTGTCAAGCTTGCGCAAAGATGAAACGACTGCAGAAATCAACAAGGTCAACCCTAATCCTAAAATCATGATCCTCAAACCAACATGGCTACAAATCTCAAATAAAGACTACTAAAAGACGCATTACATCCATTCTTACACCTTTAACAATATTTGGTAGGTTAAATTCAATTTGAACAAAAAAAATTGGTACTCACAACCGAATGAATAACTATATTGCATGCCGGAAAAATGTTGTTAGGTCAACTAGATGCCTAGATGTATACAAGCACAAGACTTTATCAAATGGTCTGCGAACTGGTTCTATAACAGGTAATGATCTGCGTAACTCAGCTCATGATTCATGCAGCAAATAAACCAAAAAGTTGGTCTTGTTTAGCTAAGTTCAAATATGACTTTTGACACTAAGAAAGACCCATGGCGTATGTAGTCTATAGAAGACAGTGCATATAGCTAGCTACGAGCAGCAGATTTAGTGTTCGTTTGAGCCATATATGATTATATACATCACGCATAGTTATACATATCACCTATTGCTCAGTACGAGTAAACAGCCTAACAAGAGATCACTGTATCCAAACATACAATGTAGAAGCAACAGCAAACATATACTTAAAAAGGTATAATCCAAAATTCACATTCAAAACAGCTTTACCATATAACAAGTAACAACTTATGTTACTCCCTACATCAGAGAATAACTTTTACTACGATAATTGACACCAATGTTTAACCAAATCGCATACAATTCAGAACCTATCATGTATTAATGTCTGCAAATTATAGTATTAATTTACATATAGGAAACAGATTATACGATATCACAGAATAACAGCAACATCAGAACATCTCAATCATTAGTGTACACACATCATTGTAACATAAAGACATAAACCTATTGCATACGATTTAGATCATATCAATTAGATATAACCAGCTCTAAAACATCTCATTAATTATTATGTGCACATTTCGATACCCAACACAAAGACGCAACAGAAATTCTCCCTCTACAGAACATCTCGTTCATTTGTATGTGCTTATCTAGTAACGTGACATGAACGCCTAACTAAACTGCATATAACCAAGTATATATAGGAAAAAACCATCACAAAACGGCCAAGCGGTAAGGCACCTGACTTCATAGGTATACCATTTAAACCTCACTAGGTACACATTTGGGGTTGGCCAGGTAAAGGGTTGGAAACGGCCACTGGGATACCTATCTTAGGTCGCGTACATCTAAGTCAAAGAATCGCCCTCTCCGGGTAATCTTAACAGGGAAACCCACATCCGTTTATTAGACAAATGTCGCTCATATGAATGCACAAACATAGCATTCAAGTATCATATGGTAAACGGATGAAGTTTTCCCTGTTTAGGTTATCCGAGTAGGGCGAGTCATTGACTCAAATGTACACGGCCTAACCATGGTAACCTAAAAAGGGAAAACCACATTTGTTTATGTGTTTGTATCATTTATTAGTGTGTGGTGCAACGTATACTATAGGGGATGTTTGTTGCTTATTTGTGAGCTATCATAACAAGCGAATATAAGCAGTGTCAAAGTAAGCCGAAATCATATAAACTCATACACCACATATAAGCCTAAACAAAAAAAAAACCGGGTGTGTTTGGACTAGCTTATTTTTAGCCTGCTTATGAGCTTATTTCAGTTTAAAAAAGCCGATAACCTCACTTTTTTGAGCTTATGAGATGTTAGCTTACGCCAATAATCTTAAGTTGATAAGCTCTAGTAAAAAATGAGCTTATTGACTATTCCAAAATCAAATAAGCCCATAAACAGACTAAATAAGCTAATCCAAACGTATCCTATATCTTAAAAAACTATAGCAATTTCACAAAATCTCATCCACCGCACATAAAAGCGAGCGAGCAAATTCACACTTACAAGGACAAAACGCAACGCGTAACCTGGCGCCCCTTCTCCAAACACTTCTCCGGGTTGGGATCATCCTTCTTACACTTCAAAAAGGCCACATTCTCACCTCGGCACCTAGTCGCGATATGTTTCGAAGCCGACATTAAAACCGCAGAAGTCGGTATGGGTTCGCCGCCTACATCAGCCATCTCGATCTATCCAAATGTCTCAAAACCCTAACCTTAAACTTAACAAACAACAAAACCCAAATCAGATCAACAATAGTAACAACAAATAGAGTTAAATTGAAGTGTAGATTAAGAATAGACTATATATGCGCAAGTTAGCGGCGTAAGTTAGCATAAATTGATAAAAGAGAGATGCGTAAGTTAGATGAATTAACTAGCTACCGATAGGTAGAGTGAATTGAAATGTGGTAGATGGTGAGTGCGTAAGTTAGTGGCGTAAGATAGCGGTACAAGATAGCGGCGTAAGATAGTTACCTGAGTATTGTTGACGAGGATGAAATGAAATGAAATGAAATTGATTTCAGGGATGAATTTAAGGGGGGTGTTTGCAATGTTTTTAAAAAAATGAAATTTAATTTAATATTTTAGCTTAATGTAATGATATATATTAAAACTTGTGTTTAATATTTTATAATTGTAATATTATTAGTTTATAAAATATAAAAATTATTTGTTATCTTTTTTTAACTTATTAAAAATATATAAAAATTTATAATTTTCACTTAACATAATCTAATTTATTAAGAAAAAAAATATAAAATTATAGGTGTCAAGTTTGTGAAAAGAAGATTTTTTTAAAAAAAAATAATAAAATTTTAACTATTAAAATTTTATTATTTTTTTTTAAAAAAATCTTCTTTTCACAAACTTGACACCTATAATTTTATATTTTTTTTCTCTATCAAATTTCACCATCAATTTTTTTAAAAAAAAATTCCAAATAAAATAAAGATTTTTTTTTAAAAAACATAAAAATAAAAATAAATAAATCAAAAGAATCTTTTCTATTAAAGAAACATTTTTTTAAAAAAAGTTTCAATTTTAAGTTTTTTTGCTTTACAAAGAAAAGGTTATGTTTGGCACTAAGAGCTTATTAGAGCATAAGCTTATTTAAAAAAAATATAAACTATTTTTAAAAATAAGTTTTTATTTGGTTGATATAGCTTGTGAAAAATTAAGTTAAAATAATCTATTAAATAAAATGCTTTTTAAACTAGCGTTTAAAAAAATCTTCAGCCTCTTCTCTTCCATCAATCAATTCTAACGACTCGCTTTAGCTTTCGCTAGTATTGCCAAATATACTCTATACTGATGATTAAGGGAAAAAGACCAATTTGGTCAAAATCACCCCTCAAAAGTTAAATCATGGTCAAGTTTTTTCATTATGACAAATTTGCTCATACACAATTGCACAAGTGCACAACTCCATCCAATAAACGCCACGTGTCCACTGACACAATATTATCAGAATAGCAAATTACTAAAACGCCCTTTCTCTTTCTCTTTCTCTTTCTTCTTTCTTCTTTGTTCTTTCTTCTGTTTTGAATCCCACTCCAGATCATAACATCAAAATCCCACACCAACAAACACCAATTGATAATCAATCGGGTTTAATGCAAAGTCGTTGCGGTGGAGTTGGTAGGCGGTGTAGCTACGATTCCGACGGGGTCAAGAAATCAATCGGGTCTTAGGTAATCATTACATTCGATTTGTGAAATTTATTTTCTATTACATTTTAATGAATTTAAATGATATTGGGTAATAATTTTAGGGTTTTCAGTATGATTTGGGTATTTCTTGATTTTTTTCTTGTTTTTGATATGGGTTTTTAAAATTATGAATCGGGCAAAAAAAGCTTTTCAAATTTTCACCAGCTAGCAACTTTGTATAGTTGCTTCTAATCAGGGCTTAGGTTTTTGTTATTGCTCGAGAATCTGCTACTGAATAACAGTCAGCTAACGGGCGAAATCCCAGCAACATTTGCAAATCTGTCAAGTTTGATGACATGCAATGTTTCCTACAACGAACTGACGGGCCCTTTACCTTCTGTCCCGTTGTTTCAAAACATGGGTTTAACCAGTTTCATTGGGAACAAGGGGATTTGTGGGGGCAAAGAAGTCAGACATGGTTACGTGTTGATACACAAGTTTAAATGTTGTTGCTAATAGGTTGCAGGTTTGACGAACAATTCTAATATATGAGAGATGCATGAAGTGCGCCACTGTGTGATGACCCATCAGACTCTTGGCAAATATGTGCTTGAAGTTGCAAAGGTAATTTAAAGGTCTTGAAGGAGTCGTGAAATTACGTCAGTCTTTTGTTTACATTGAGGCCTTTAAGGGTATATCTATATGACAAGAGGCAAGCCTGAAAAGCTCAAACTCGGCCTGCCTGAAGCTCAAGGCTCACTTGGCCCTTATAGGGTTCTGTTTCTATGGCCGCATCTAGATTCGTAAGTTCGGGCATTGGCTTGTAGAATTAGAACACAAGCCTTCCGAATGAAAACACAAATAACTAATTGTAGAATTTATACCCATTTAGGCTCACCAATCTGCCGAGCATGATCCATACTAGGTCAAGCTTGAAGTATCTCGTCTCATATGCACAATGCACCTATAGTTCATTAGGTCGAACTGTTTACCTGACCTTGATGGTTTTATGCAGAAAAGATTGGATGAGATGCTATATGTTGGACTTACTGAAGACCACAGAGAATCTGCCACCATGTTTGCAAACTTAGTTGGTGCACAAGTTATTTCACAGCTAGGGGCATCCAGCGCTGTCACTGAATCAGGTACACTGTGTTATATGGTTTTGTATTAACACATTCCGTAATGGTGCACAAGTTATTAACAATTTCGACTCGATTATACTAGTCACACCATACATGATACAACATAATTTGAAAGTAATGGTGCAATGATAGATTATGCTTTGCTCGGTTATTCTTGTGATGATTAAAAATATGAGCTCCATGGCCTTGAAATGGTTGTTAGTAAATAGAGTTATGCAACATGTTAATCTGCTATTTATTTCTTTTTCTAAAGTTCGGTCTTGTCACTTATTCTATTTGGTGTGAACATGTTAGGTTGCTGATCCAACCCATTGTGCACTTTTCAGAACACTCTTTGTTTGGTCATGTGAACCGTATTTTGACTTCATCAGATCCTCGATTTTCAAGGCCAAGATTACTGATCCTTTTAGCGAGTTCATCGTGGCCGAGGCTGAGAGTGAGCAATCTTATTCACTTTCTAACACTGGAGTCGTTATTTATTTTCCATCAGCCACCATTAGGATAAATACGGAGCTGTAGTATCTTTGTTCCTCTAGTCAGAGTCGTGAAAATATGGTCTTTGTACTTCCTTTTGATGCTTATTCTTGCAATGTCATTTTGTTAATTCCAGGAGTAAGATGGAGTTTCTGTATGCTTCCATAAACAAGTAAACAAAAGAGTGTTCAGGTTTTCGTGATGATAGAAGGAATCAGAATCAGAATCGGAATAGGGATTGGAGTCGTCAACAGAAGACGTTCAAGAGATTCTCACCGATACTAAGCCGTCTTGCCAGAAGCAACTACTGACTTTTCGCGCTGAACAGGTTATGCAGTGGGTAGATGTCTCTTCGAGGTTCTTTTTTAAGATATAGTTATTAGGGCCTTTCGCGAAAGATATGTAACATGTGCAGTGTAGGAGTCACTTATGCTTCTGTAAATATATTATTTTTATTAAATAAATATATTATTTATTTTTTGAAATACCAAGTAAAGCTAGCGTGACATTAAACGTGATTCTGGAGAAGAAATCACAAATACTCGGCGTTTATAAACTCGCAACAAAGTGTGGCGTCAAATGTACTCGTTTAATACATGGCCTGATTGGCATCAAACAATGTCCAAACCTGATGGATCAAAAACATATATACATGCCACATGTTCACATTTTAGATAAAATTTGATTAGTTCGTCACGAACACTTCATACCAAAATGTAGGGATAAAAGACATGGGCACAATAGTTGCTGTCCTAACCGCTAATCTCCGCTTAGAATATTCTGCTTAATAAAAAGTAAAAAAATCTTTCTAGGATCACCAACTTTGTGGAAGCCAACAACACTCAACTGTTGTCTTCGTCTTCAGATGGGCTGCTGTCAGCGTCTTCAGATGGGTTGCTATCATCGTCTTTAGATTGGTTGATGTCTTCATCTTCACTACTGCTGTTTTCGTCTTCAGATGAGCTGTTGTCATCGTCTTCGGGAGTGTTTTCCTCATCATCATCTAAAGGATTCTCAACAATGATGTCTACTAGACGAGATGCACATGGACAGTCCAAGAGAAGTTGTTTCACCTCCAACTTTTTATTCACCGCAGACCAGTAGAGCAGTATGCTCACCTTCTTCAACATGGGTGATTTCGCCAAGATAAGCTTAACAAACTTCCACTGGTGCTCTAGGTTTTCAAAATTCTCAACCTCCAATTCATGAAGATGCTCCAACCAAATATCTGAATAATTTTCCTCTGGGTAGGACTCTTCGGAGCCAGGATCCACAAGTATCTGTCAGTATTTACTCTCTCAGACTCGGCGTACTATGTTATAAGAAAGGGACAACATTGATTTATAACGATGTTGGAAGCTGACGTCGAAACCTACAAGCTTTAGTTTCTCCAAGTTTGGTGAGCTTCTTATGTGAGGTGGAATAACGATGTTGGAAGCTGACGTCGAAACCTACAAGCAGCATAACACTTGAACCACAAGCCAAAACAAATATCAACAACCAAAGTATTTTTAAGTTGAATATAATATATATATCACTTGGATAATTATTACCTCAATGACAAATACTGTAATGGTTAGATGTTCAATAACTGGTAAAAGCTCAAACTACAAAGATGGTTGGATTGACAAATGGTCGAGGATGTTGTAAAACTCGTTTGTATATTGTTGCAGAATTCGGGTTATGTCATGAAGACTCATTTTGAAAGATGGACCGTTAAGGATAGAATGCTGTGAGTCGTGACCAATTGTAAATTTGGTTATACCGTTGAATTAGGTATATGTAGGTCAGATTGTCTTTTGTTATTGTTCATATGATCATATAAGTGATCTGCTGTAACTATGTGGAATGGCATTTGAAGTAAATGTTTTGAAAAGCCAACGCCTGTTAGCATCAGCAGCAATGAGATATATTTACAGCTCAATCTATGTATTCATAGTTAAAATTTTAAAGCATACCCAAGTAACGACCATCTGGACTCCACCTAAGACATGTTACACGATTAGCTTCCTTGTTGTCCATAGCACTCTGCAGAAGACCAAGAAAACAATTTTAAGAATTTATCTCGATAGGAAAATTTGAAACTTGCATACATATTCAAGGAAAAAAAAGTCTTGCCTTAAAGTCTTGGGTGTATTGATCATCCGGGTTCAGAAGTCTAAATCTTCAAGTTTGTATACCACTGCTCAACTGCTCCACCGCTACTGCTCAACTGCTCCACTACTCCACCGCCACTGCTCAACTGCTCCACCGCTACTGCTCAACTGCTCAACTACTCCGCCACTGCTCAACTGCTCCACCGCTATTGCTCAATTGCTCCACCGCTACACAAATTCAATACCATCCCTACGAGCATGCTGTCAATCACAAATATAGGGGCGAGTTCTTTTGAGAACACTAAAAACTTGAGAACAGAAGAACACTTTGTTGTCCTTATTTAAAGTGTTCTCATCTGAACTTCCCCTGTAACCCTAACATAAACATAATAGAAAGATAAACATAATCACTTTGATTCCTGTAACAAGGATCTGTTGTTCTAGGGGCGAGTTCTTTAAAATCTGACCCATAATAGATCTTGCTACCTGTAATACAGTCCCTTGGTGCAACTTACCCTTCTTTTGTCATGTGTAAATCATCTTGATTGTCAAAATCTGTTGCTTTGTGGAAAGCGTCTATGACAACGTAATAGAGAAATTTATCTACCAAGTGATGTTTAACTGTTTCACTAGCTTCTGCTCCCCCATGACCATCCATTACTACAAATAGATCGACCTTAGCTGCATTCTTCCCATATTTTTCTGCATTAGACAACTCGTTATCTGTCTTTTCTATTCTTTAAGCTGGATAATCACTTTTTAAACGCATATCTAATGATATAAATGCATGCTCATTTGTTTCTTGATCTAACATATGCAAAACTATTTAACACCAACACATTTGACTTACAAATGTCAAACTAGCAATAATGAAGTCATTAAAGGGAAAAAATAAACCTAAAAGAACTTTTGAGATTGCAAATAACACGATCCTCTTGATGGTATTTACGCCCTTGAACACTCACAAATGGGCATTCTTGAATTGACTTACCGATACTCCCAATAACTAAGCCCTATCGAGCACTTGAGCACACTTGAGCAGTGGCGGTGGAGCAGTTGAGCAGTGACGGTTAGGCCATCTAAATGTGAACTAATGAAAGACTGTAAATAGACATAATGAGGACTCACCACCAAAAAGGTAGTGCAGCTGTGGACATGCTGACTTTCTAGATGCATCTGATGTCGAAACTATCACAACTCTTCTCTATAACTTTATCACGTGAAACAAAACTACTGGATGGGGAAACAACCCATGTTTGAGCCAGAGGTAAATTCTGGACGTCACACACTGTATTTACAGTTAACTACAGTAACATGCTTTTTGCTTGTACACTTATTTTATATGAACTATTTGAGACCATCTAAGTTTTTTATTTTTCAATAATAATGCATTTACAGTTAACTACGGAGTATGTTTAAGTACACATAATTTCAAAGGCTACAATAATCAACACATAAATCATTGTGTTGAATGATTTGTTTTTAATGCATGTTTTAGCAGGTCTTATAATAAATATCTCTTCTGCAAGAGTAAACTGAAAATTCGTCAATTTGGTATGACTGAAATGCAGGCGCAGTCCCTGCCTTTCTGAAAGTGCAGGGACGGTCGGTCCCTATGCGAAACCTTTAGTGCAGTTACCGTCCTGTCCCAAAGTGAAGTGATTAAATGCCTTTTTATTCGGGGAGACTTTGTCATTTCACCTTTGGGGCATTTTAGTACTTTCACGTTGGAGCCAAGACCATATCCGCGTCAAAGGTTCCACTCAGACGGTGCCTTCACTTATGATAAGGTAAGGGCTGCGACCTGTAATGATGCTTTTTGCAATTTACTCCTGCATAATATGAATTATAATCAACAATTTGGTCTTTACCATCAAATGGTAGACAAGCAACAATGTTAAGATCATTAAAATATGACTTGTTTCTACCCAAAACTGTTTTGGCAGTTCGACCCATCTACTGATGGTGGGTCAATTTAATACCAGAATATGTAAAGTAAAGTAGACAAATATGTTTATTTTCGGGGATGCACGATGATAAATCATATATGGGGTTGTAAGCGTGTCACCAGATAAAATTTCAACATACATTATTCAATGATAAGATTCATAATGCTATACTATCACCATACCTTTAGGACTCCTTAAGCATATAACCGTTCATATGAGCAAAAGGAATTTTGGGGATACTCTTACCTCTTAAGGCATAAGGGCACTGCATTGGCTCAGCGAGGACACCCAAAATGCTAGCACTACACAGCAAGAAAATTTATCCGTAAATAACACAACTGGGAAAATACATATTTATCTATAAATAATATTATGAGATATTTGAAAGTCAAATGAACTGTGTTTGGGATATTGCCACAATCCCAACACGCGTGTGATATCTCAAGCAACATTAACTTTGACTTTAAAGTCAAATGGACTTATTCCAGACTCGTTATAGACTTGACTAAAATCAGCATCAAAAGTATCTAAAAAAACAGAAACTAAAACTGATCTAATTGACATCGAAAGAACTTACGAGTTGCAAGAAATGGAAACGCAGGGAGTGACACATGTGTGTACGGAGGTGTAGGAGAGGAAATGAGAGCGGATGAAGGTGGCCATGGTTACAGTCATCCAAAGAGTGGATTGATTTTGCTTCACCCATTCTGCCGTCTTTAAATCACGCATTAACATTATTATCTGCTCCTTTTAACAATAATTTTGACTTTGCATCTTATAAACTTGTTCATTTTGTTGTTGAAGGTCTGAATCAGAGTTTATAAAGGAAATTGTTACAAAGATCTATAACAAACAAGATCGGAAAGAAGTCCAACTCCCACTCAATCTAATCGGGACAGAGACTCGAGAAGAAGAGATCAAAATCTGGTTAAGGCAAACTGATGTTGTGCTTTTAGTAATTTGTGGCATGGGAGGAAGTGGCAACTAGCAAGAGAAAGAGATAAGAAAAGGGGTATATTTGTAATTTCAAAATTTTAATAATATAATAAATATTGTGTGAGTGGACACATGGCAATAAAGCAGTGGAGTTGTGCATTTGTGCAGTTGTGAATTGCTCAACATGACCATATTGGTCTTTAGTGGAAAACTTGACCATGATAAGGTTATGAAGTGATCAAAATGACCAAATTGGTCTTTTTCCCGATGATTAAACCATGTTTTTCTTTTAAAATAAGAGTTCGATCACATGACTAAAGGGATGTTTACTAGATTAAATAGCTCCACATAATTACCTTAATTAATCACTTATACGAAAGAAGTCTCTCAATTAAAATAAACTAAAAGTTAAACTTACCCATTAAATAAAAACAAGAGAAAAAAACACATTTTAAATCAAATTTCAGCCGGTTTAACATGTTAAATCAATCCCAAGTTTAAAACACCGGGTGTTTGTTTAGGTTTTGGCTTATGTTTTGTGAGCTACTCTTTTTTTGCTTTTGAAACTTTTGACAAAAAACGAGTTTTTGAAACGTAAACTCAAAATCAAATACTATCTCGTGTTTAGTTAGCAAACTAACACGAACTCATGTGGGCCAATTATTCACTTAGACTCCCTTATTCCTAGGTGTATCTCTTATATTTTATTGTTGTCTTGAATGATCATGAGGATGCATTGTTTGACTTATTTCGATAATTATTAAGTCTGAAAATAAAGTGAACGATTTAATCCATAGTTAGCTAAAGGACAAAATCTTTTAAAACTGCTTCTCGGGACCTCATAAAGTTCATATCTTGGCATAACTCGCTTCGCGATTTGAGACCTTTCTCGGACCGATATTTGGCAGCGACTTCATACTTCAAATCTTGAGAGACGTTCATGAAATAATGGCCTTCTCTTCATAATAGGAATTTCTTCACTTGAAGTTTTGAGAGATTCATACTTGGACCACGACTTCTTCATTTTTCTCCAATCTTTATTTTGGACTTTGATATACAACGATCCGCCTCCTTTTATGACTTGGATCTATTTATCCTCATACCTTGTTAGGGTCTTTTCGGATACACTTCTCCATGACTTTTGGGAGTTTCTGCTTTTCGTCGTGTGTCTCGATCCTTCATATTGATTTTCGATAAATGATTCTTCATATCACTTCGGATCTTTAGCAACAAAATATAGCCCTCATGCCTTGTTAGGGCCTTTTCGGACTCGCCAATCTTCGCATCCCGCTTCAATAATTTATGCCTTGGCTATGAACTCTAATCCATACCGAGCAACTTTTAAACGATCTTGGGCTAGAAGCTAAGTAACTTTTCAAATCGTACAACCTTATTTATTGCAGATAAATTTATTAGCAAGCGATGGGAGAATAGGCTTATAATTAACTCACATAAATTCACGAAAGAATACCGAACTTATAATTGGCTCTATCATCTCTCGTTCTCCACAGTTTAAAATCTCAAGTAATGAGACTCGTGGATACTTAGCCTATTAAATCAAAGTTTTGGGTTTTCGAGTCGCCTATAGGATCTTGCAAACTCTTAGACTTTTTCAAGTTTAGAAATCGCATTTTAAAGTTCCCTTGATAAACGACTCTCTAGGATCAATTATAGGAACTTGCAAAAAGTTCTTGTTCTTAACCCGTGAGAGTTAAGACTTTCGCGTTTTATAGCTCCCTATATAAAAGCCTAGCAAAACTTGACTTAAACACGTTAAGGATACTAGCTAGAGTAACTTAAGTAAGTAAACTCGGGTTGAGTCAAAAGATTCACAACGTTTGAAAATTAAAACCACTTTATTAAACATTTATTCTAATAAGGAAAGAAATTAACTATACAAAGGGAAAAACTAATAGGCCAAAATAGATCAAAAATTTTGAAAAATGTCGAAAAAATGATTTTCCGGTTAAAATGAGGACAAATACAAGGAAAAGGCCACTTAACTTCGATAGAAGTCCCCCTACACTTAAGATAAACATTGTCCTCAATGTTTAAGCATGTGGGAGTAAACTCCCCTACACTTAGGACATTGTGCACTTTGTTTAAATCTCGCTAAGGAAAAGACAAGTAAAGAGATTCCTATTTTAATATTGAGAAATATAAAATAGTGAATCGAAAAGAGTTTAGGATAAAACCGCGAAAAAGTGAATCACGGAATCACGGGTCGTCAAGAATCATCAAGAGTGGATCAGTGAAGCTCGAATCCCTGATTAAGAGAGGAGAGGAAATAGCAAACCAAAGGGTCTCCCCTACACTTATGGTAAAAACAAAGAAAAAGATAGATAGATAATTGGGTTGCCTCCCAAAAAGCGCTTGTTTTTGTTATACGAGTCACGAGCCTGACTCGTCCCCGAATTAAATGGTCCATGGGGAGGCCTCTAATGTTATACCGGGATCAAAGACCTTGTCCTCATTCCCGGAGGAATATAACAAAGGGGAGGCAGGAGGATAAGTCTTAAACGGTAGAAATGTCCTTTCAACATACGAGAAGTATGTGAAATCTTGATCCTCGAGAGGTGAGGTGGGTATAGGAATCACATTGTCATCCTCCAAAGACAATGGATGTGGACCAATTGGCAAAGCCGTAAGGTTATCAATCATAAAATGGTCATTGTCACCTCCCAGGTCAAAACACTCATCCTCATTTCCCGGAGAGGGAAATTGATACATCACCCGCTTGGGTGTGCATTCAGTAGGATGAGGGGGCAATATAGTAGGAGAAGTAAGAGAAGAATTACCTTCCACCTGTGATACCTTTCCAGTAGAGTCAGAACGCTCCACCTCTGCGATAGAAGGGGGCATGGCTATCAAAGTATGCTCATCAGTAACAAGAGAGTCATAGCTATCAATGTCTTCAATCCTTTCGTCAAAGAGAGGATTCACCTCACTAGATATGTAATCGTCATCAAAATCAAATAAAGGGTTCGAATAAATCTTGAAAGTTTCCTTCGGAACGTCTTCATCAGATAGTGACTCGTCATCACTAGAAGTAGAATCATCATCTTGATCGAAAAGAGGATTAGAGAAAACCATAGAATCCTCTTCCAAAGTGTTGGTGGAAGGAACATCATCAGAAGAAAGTGCATCATACTCATCGTCACTGTCGGATGTCAACTCAGATTCACTTGGAATTGAGACCAGGTTATCAGTGCTAGACGTATTGAATTTGTCGGATTCCTTTGCAGGAATTGTGCTGATATCCTCATCCCTTAAGATGGTTGAATCCTTAGGCTCCGGCAAGTCAGGAGAAGGAATAGCATTCTCGTTGGTCCAAGAAATAGGAATCTCATCGTCATCACTGTCATAATAATATGGAGGCACAAGAGGAGGAGTATAAGCATTAAGGTTAGATACCTGCTCTTGGTGCTGATCCGCTTGCCATTTCTCCATCATCCTGTTGACGGCTTCTTGAACTTTTTGAAAGTTGTCAAAAAGTGTGGCCAGTAGATCAGGAGGAAATGCACGACAGGGTTGAGGATTGACGGTGTGACGTGGGGGCTCACGGTTATAAACACTGGGATGATAGCACGGAACTTTCTCAAAGATCTTCGACGGATCACAAGAAGAAGCATCGTGAGGGCCCCCACAAATATAGCACCACGGGTATGAAGAAAAACCCGGTGCGGCTTGAGGATAGGGATTGTCATAGGCGGGAGAGGGTGGGAAAGTATTGTAAGAGTTGAAGTATGAATTTGTTGAATTGCAAAATGGACAAAATCCAAATTGTGTATCGTCGATATCAAAACCACACCGCTCAGAAGTACACCATTGACATGTTTGAAAACCATGCCAAGGTCGCCCACACCGTCCGCAAGACGGATCCATGAAGAATTATGAATAAGAGGGGTAAAGAAAAGAATTAAACATACTAGAGGATAAAGAGGAATATTTTTGGTGCAAAACTTTTGAAAAGAAATGCTTTTTATGATTTTTCAAATGTTTTTGGGGTTTTTGGAAAATTTTTGACACGAAAAATAACGTTCACAAGTGAACGGATCCCAAAAAGCAACGCGTCTCTCACAGAAAACCGTTAATCTTTACGAAAAGAGCCGGCAGCGGCGCCATTTTAATATTATGATTTTGCTAGTTTAAAAGTTCGTTGTTCCAGTCTTAACGAATTGATTTCCGGCTTAAAGTACGACTCAGTTGATCTTGGTGAAACAAATATTTTTGGTTGTTTATAAATAAAAGTGCAAAAACTTCAAATGTAAATGACGTTAAAGTAAATCTAAATTTAAAGTAAATGGTGCAAGTATTTAAAAGCCAGACGGAAATTAAAACGGAACAAAAAGTAATTAACGCAAACTTAAATCTAACTAAGGTAAACTTAAAACGCAACTAGAACTAAATCTTAAACTAAGGCAAAACTAAAATAAATCTAAGGCAAGTAAATTTAAAGTGCGACTAAAGAAAAAGGCGGGAAAAATAAAGCTTGAAATAAAAAGGCAGAAAATTTAAAACTGGAAATAAAGAAACTGAAAATAACTCCTATTCGGAATAAAACTCTATCCGGAATAGTGGGTCTATTCGGAATAAAATGGCCTACTCGGAATAAGTTCCCTACCCTGAATATTGTCACCTATTCGGAATAGGTCCCCTATGCGGAATGTCCTGCCTATTCGGAATAACACCTCTATGCGGAATAAAGTCCTACTCGGAATATTGTCCCTTATGCGGAATACTAGCACAATCCGGAATAAAGTGCCTACTCGGAATATTTGGCCTATTCTGAATATTGTCACCTATTCGGAATATCCTCCTATCCGGAATACACTCCCTATCCTGAATAATACTCCTATGCGGAATCTTGAGCCTATTCGGAATAACAGCCCTTACTCGGAATAATTCCTATTCGGAATACTATTCGGAATGAAGTGCCTTATGCGGAACAATACCCCTGTGCGGAATATTGTCCTATGCGGAATATCTCCCTATTCCGAATAAGCTGCTATTTAAGACCTCTATTCGAAATATCGAATATTCTGAATAGACCACCTAAGAAATGCTCCGTTCGGAATACTGCTGGGCTTGTGTTACCTGGGAAGATCAGAAACAAGAAACCGAAGAACAAGGAACAAATAATAACACGAATTTAACCAAAACAAAGCTAAATCAAACACAAGATTAAATCAAACTAATAACAAAACAACTATTAATCATAAACAATCAATCCAAAACAACAAAACTAACAAAACTAATCAATATGATCAAAACCCACTTTGATCAAAATAAGAACATGAACATGAACTAATCAACATAAAGATAAAAGAAAGGTAGATAGGAGAATCAACAATAAAGATAAAGATTAACAAGAATTAAAAGAAAAACTTACTTGAAATTAAATGGTAATTAAGGTGCAAGACAAGGTATTTAAATGGACAAGGTAATTAAATGTGCATAAATTTAAATGTGCAGGAAAGTAAATGTGGAAGAAATGGTTTGTCAAGCCACCCAACAAGGAAAAATGATTAACATCCTAAACTATATATAGGGGAGGATTAAGGAGTGCTTAGGAAGCTTCCTCCCCTCCTTCATTTCTTCTTAATTGCATCATTAGGTCCTTCTCTTCTTAATCTTTGGTTAATTGCACCATTAGTCCTTAAGCCTTTTAATCTTCTTTAATCTTGGACTTTAATGACTTTTGGCTCGGGATTTCTTTGAACTCGTCTTTCAATTCTTCAATAAATTAGACTTGAGTTCTTCGGCTTTAAGTAAACTTCCGTCTTTCGACTTTTTCTTCGATAAATCTTCAGAATTGGTCTTGGACTTCCGTTCTTTTTGCACTCTTGACTTTATGACTTCGTCTTTCATCTTTTTCTTCAATAAAAGCCCGTAAATGCCGTGTTTTCTCCACTTTTCACAATTCAGTCCTAAATCACAACAAAAACACAAACCACGCATAATTCCGACATAAAAGACATAAAATACACGTTTTGGCTCGGTTATTATTGTAATTAAGTGGTAAAAAGGATGGGTGTTTACACACCTATCAGTGAACTTTTTTAACAAGTTGTGTAATTTGTAGGGTTAAGTCCACATATTGGTAATATACTATCCATCATTTACACATCTAGGTAATGTACTATTTTTATTACTAATATCGCTATAAAAACCGGCTAAACTTTTCCAATATGTGACCGGCTAGAACATGTTACAACTCGAAATTAGGAACAAACGCTTCATTTTTTCATCTCCTTCATCTTTTCATCTGGCACAAACGCTTCATTTTTTTCATCTGAAACAAACGCTTATTTTTTTTCTTCAAAAAAGCTTTAAAAAACAAGAATCTATACTCGGATATGAAACCAATAACCGAGATTCATGTAGCTGCATTTACCATCTAAATGTTTACGAAGGGTTCCGATAGTAACATATTTTAGCATGATAATACGCTCACCAACATGATCGATGTAACCATAAAATCTGACCAGGTTTAGATGGTCGATCTGTGATAATATTATAATTTCATTTTTGAACTCCAATGGAGTCCCGTGGTCATAATTGTCCTGCCACAGAAAAACGTAAATAATTGATAGATACTCTTTAATACTCCATAGAATTTGAATTATAATGCTTTTCTACATAAAAACTTTTATGTATTCCAAATACCATAATGCTGATAACTTGATCGTGTTGCTTTAGAATCACAAGATTCTATTCTTGAGTGTTATTTGACAAGCACACGCGTATTAGATATGTATATCAGATATTAGCAACCAATTTACAAGCTAAGAATTTGTTTAGGAGTATATTTATTTTCAATTTAAAGAGGTAGTAATTGTTTTGTTCCAAATTTCGAGTTCTAACCTGTCATAGCCGGTTATATTACCTATATTAGAAAAGTTTAGCCGGTTTTTATAGTGATATTAGTAATAAAAATAGTACATTACCTAGATGTGTAAACCATGAATAGCATATTACCAATATATGGACTTAACCCAATTTTGTATCAAAAATAATTTATTTTTTAAAAAAATGAACATGATTTCTAAATTTTGTAAACTGCCTAACTGAAAATGTAACAATCAGCTTAATCCAGGGACCTAAGTGAAAACCGGAGAAAGTTAAATCTATTTAAAAAAGATTAACACTATACCTAAAAATTAGGGACTAAAGTGTAATTTATCCTAATATTCAACCAAAAACGGGCATAGTGACTTTGATAAGCTAGAACTTAAGCTATAAGCTACCAATTAAGCTGATTTTTGTTTCAAAAATCTTATAATGCAAAATTAACTAGCCAGTATCAAGGATTTTGGCTGAAGTGGTCTAAAAGTCCAATAAGCACTTTTTGAATAAGCACATTTAAGAGAAAAGCTTAATGGATTAATCACTAAGGTTGATATGCTAAAAACAAGTTCAATAGGCCAAATAATGAAGACCTATCCAAGAAATTCTCAAAAAGCTTCAAAGAATAAGTAGAAAAATAAAATAAGCTGTTTTTAGCTTATGTTGACCAAAGTTGACCAGCGTTGACCTTGGTCCAATATTATTTTTCTAGCTTATACAACTAAATTGTAGAAGAAAATCACTAGGTTTATGAAAGGAATAAGTGGGAAATGAAAAACTGCTTAGTACTTATCACAGAAACTGGCAAATGCTCAACAACTTATTCTAAGGCTAATTCCTAGCTTATTACTGGATACTGTATTGTCTACTTAGTATGTCTAGAAAGCTTATATTATAAGCTTCACTCAGCAACAAATTTCACTTCCTAAATCCAAGTAATGAAGATATTGCAAGCTTATGAATTAGGCACGTTTAGGCTGCTTATTTTGACCCAAAGCTTTTTATGACTAATTGCCTGTTTGACCCAATGTTTGACTGCAAATACTTCTAGTTTTACTTGTTATCAACTAGTAAGTGTAAATGACCTCTAAACAACAACTTTCATTCACTGAATTAAGAAATGTGATCTAAGCCAAACACCACTTAAACCGATAAGCACAAATTCAAGCTATGCAAAATATGTAAAGCTAGCAGATTAAGCTAACAATCACTACAAACAGATCAAGTAACTGAAATGGAACATGAAGCATACATCATCAAGTAGAATTATACTAGAAAGTAGAATTGAGCATGGCAATTGCATTTTAGAGAAAAATTAAACAAGGAATGAGCACTTTTTAGCTATAGGCCTCCTTTGATGGAGAAATGAGCGCTGAGCTCACTTAGAAACAAAATCTCTACCCAATCAACTATCTACTACAGCTACACACCATGATTGTAACACCCCACTTGGATAAGTGGACTGTTACGTGTATTTATGGCGTGTCATCAAAGCATAAGGTAAATGTCCTAAAACATTAATTGACCATAAAGGAAATACCGGAATCAAACATCGGCAATCCAAACATAAGCCCAAAACATGAAAAGTAGAATACTGAAGGAAAAGACTAAACAATGTCCAAATAAGCAGAATAATGTAAGTACATAAAGTATGAAGTCTGGATAGCTTCCATCCAAATGCACATGCTCTCAGAATCCTAAGAGCGTCCTGGTGTACCTGCCGTTAGAACATGAAAGGGAACTACGGCTGAGCATAACGCTCAGTGAACGGATATAAAGCATGATAAGGAATTACTGAAAGGAAACAGCAGATGAAATACTGGAGCTGTAAGTCTGACAAGTAAAGTTGCAACGGAAATCTGTGTATAATCTATAAAGTCTGATTTATAAATAATAAAGATGAACTGTTATCTGTTAAATCTGAAAACATGCATTTACTGTATTTTAATTGCCAGAGCTTATATAGGTCATATGCTGTAACAACGGTGCATGAATAACTGGAGGGGTGACCTCGTCATGCTGTAGAGGGGTGACCTCTAAATAACTGTAGAGGGGTGACCTCTAAATACTGTGCTGGGTGGAAGGATCAGCTCCAATGTGAAGGATGTAGAGCACACACCACATTCACCCTGATAACTTGTAAACTGATAAGCCTAGGATGCATCCATACGCCCCACTAAACATACATATAAAAATGGCCAAACTGAACATGAGTGGGACGATGCAGGATATCACTCTCCTGCATGTGAGTCACGACACCGGTGCCTCTAGTGTCGTGGTTACGGTACCTCCGTAACTAGTACATAAACTGGTCGTGCTTGTATATCATGCTCAGGCAATTTATTTAGTTATTAACATGATTACTGATAAGCTTAAACATATACTGGGGAAAAACATTTGGCTGAAGACGGGGAAATCCTAATCATGCATAGAAAGGAAGTCCTTACTGAAAGGACGAAAAAATCCGTACGATCAACCGAAACGAAAGAGGAAAATAATAATAGAGAGATAGGAATATCCGTACCTTAGCCACATCTTAACGCCAAAAATCGTCCATACTTATTTACCGGTTAGATAATCTACATAAATTGCGAACTTTATATTAACAACGTTCCTACATATTGCTGTATTATTCATTTCCTACTATTTAAATGGTACATTCATTGTTAGATATTTCATGTAGTCATGCAAGTGTGTATGACAAAACCAGTTACATACTTTATATTCTAATAGTAATATACTTCTTTAGTTTGATGATCATATATTAGGAGA
Source organism: Glebionis coronaria (assembly GCA_025667525.1). Classification (NCBI taxonomy): domain Eukaryota; kingdom Viridiplantae; phylum Streptophyta; class Magnoliopsida; order Asterales; family Asteraceae; genus Glebionis; species Glebionis coronaria. Next base: position 9,869,796 of record CM046878.1, on the reverse strand, counting down.
AGGTTCAGAATATACCTCTAATCAAGCTAAAAGATTACTAGTCGATGCCGAAAACACGAACACAAAATGCACGAGCAGGAATCAAACATATTTACACGGCACAACATCAACCGAGTTCAGACCCGGCCTAACCGAATACGAAACCAAAGCACAACTCCAGCATATGTGGCAAACCTCACGTGAACTTTGGCTACTCTCCGACCATGGGACAAACTGAAACTAATTTCGATCACTGGAACCGCAACTCGAACGAACCTCAAACTCCTATGAATGCAACACAACCTTCACTCGTACGAAACTCCAAGCTTCGGTAATGAAACCGAGACCTTTTGCTCGAACTCGTTATCGTCCATCAGACCAGAATGATTGTTCATCGCTGTTGTGAGCACGACAACAACACTTGGAATTCATGCGGTATGAACACTAAGCAGACGTGATGTGAACTCTAAAATCGAAACACAAATCCAACCCGCAACAAAGAAACCAAACACGCAGATCAACATGAACCCAACTTGTGTTCTTTCCATCGTTTATATGCAGAAGCAGTTGAGGTTTGAAACTTGCTTATGAGATGAATAAGGATATGCGGTTTGTATGCTATTCATTCCGATAATCTCGTCGTAATTAGTGTAAATTAAGGAGAGGATAACTATGGCAAGAAACATGCGTATCTGTTATGATTTTTGTCAAATGTTATATATCATTTTTGCATAGTAAAGAATAGGCTGTCATTTTATGAAGATTTAATTTCCAAATATAATAATCTGTTAGCATTCGTGTCCTATCGGGTGTCACTTTTCAAAAGCAACAAAATAAATTAGACTGTTAGTTATATAGCTACGTTGATAGCGAAAAATGTGAACAACTCGTCACACTTTTTTTTTAACTTAGGGTATATTCAAAATGTTGAAATAAAATACAAACCAAATTTTGTAATGTTTTTCTAAAACTTAATAATTTTCTGAATAATTATTATTTTGTAATATTTAAATAAAACTGAGACTGCGTATTTAATGTTAACGTTTAATTAAAGTTAAAGCTGAGACTACGCGTATTTAATATTCGAGGATTTTAAATACGGGTTTTACAATGATTCACCATCATCATCATCAAATCTCCCATGCTTCAATGTCTGATCAAAACAATGGCTATGGCTGCTAAGAACTTGAACTACAAAGGCTGAATTCTTGTACAAAGCTCCAAAATCAATCAACACAACTCCATTGTTCACTTAAGAACAATAGAATCAACACAGTAACAGTAGGATAGTAAGATAGGACAAGTGCATTGAGTAGAGAGTGAATTTAGGTAAAATGTGATTTCGTAAATGGTGGAAGTAGTTACAACTATATGCTAACAAACTAACAAACTATCTCAAGTGTTTGTCACTCACTTGAGAAGTTTCTATCTGCTAAACTCTAACTGAATTGAGAGAGAAATCTAAGTGTGTGTGAATTTACACACTTAGCTACATTAAAAGAAATGAGAACTAGCTAGGGTATTTATAGAGGAGAAGGGGAGTGAGGGTGATGTTGGTGACGTGTCAGAACCAATAAGGGAGTTCCACGTGTCTTCAATCGATCAATTAGAAATTGCAGGTTATGAACACAATTGGGCCTTTTTGATTAAATGGATTTCATCTTAATTGGATAAGTGGGGAAGCTTCGTCTTGCAATTCCAAGCACTTTTCATGTTACAAGCTTTTCATGATCTTCACTCCTTAGCGTTCTTCGATCTGGGCTTGAAGAGGCCACGTGTTATGTTTTTATTGGAGGAGAGAGTGTCACACGGATCATTATCCGTTTAGTGATTTTTGATTGGTTAATGGACTGAGTACACACTGTTATGATTCGTTCCCCACTTCTTCTCTCTCTTTAATTAATATAGCTGATGTGGTGATCCCAATAAAAAAAATACTGCCTTCTCATTGGTGGAAAGCCTTTCACACGGATTAAGCATGCATTAAACTTTCAAAGTTGGTAGTTTTAGTCCTTGTACTTGGCAGATTAGTATCTTGAGCTTCAAACTTCATCAACTTGTCATTTATGGCCCTTTTGACTTTGAACTTGAGCAATAATGATCCCTTGACTTATTGATTTTGTCTTTGACCATGTTTGACTTGATTCTTGACTTTTCCAACTTTGCACTTTTAGTCCTTCTACTTTCAAAGTTGTCAAGAAAGGTCATTTGACTTTGTTTGACTTGTCACTTTTCATCCTTCTTTTGTCATTTCTTCATCAATATTAGCTTGATTTCCTTCTAAAAATGCATTTAAACTCTTTCCCTCCCAAATTAAAACTTAGGATAAGATCTAATAGATATTTTGAGATATTTTTAAGTAGGTGGATAAGTTACTTGAAGACTACACATCATTGTGCTCATCCTTAATATGTCGTGGCTTAGTATAGACCTAAACCATAGATTGGTTTGAATCTAGCTTATATAAAATATCTCTAAGACCTCCTTAGGCTTCCCTAGCATTCCTTAGTCACTGCTCTCCGGTTCTTACACGTTTAGATGAGAAACTTGAAGGTTAAGGCTTGAAAATAGTATAAATAGGTACCGTATGCCTCATAATTTCTTCATCCCTCACTTTCACTTATAAACACCTACACATTATGTTCCTTTACCACCATTTAAGGCCTAAGAAGTCCCTAAGATCAGTAGTAAGCTTTGGAAGAAGTTTCAAGAGTTCTTGAAGAGTTATGAAGAGGGTATAGTCCATATGCCTCATTAGATTTCCGACTTTCTTGTGCGAGCAGAAAAGCAATGGCTGATTGAACACGATCTTCACTTAGCCGCGAAGGGTGCGCTAGAATCCCCAAACATCTGTGAAGCCAACTGGGACGTTATGGTTGCCGATATGGTTATAGTTGGTTATATTAGTAACAAAAATAGTACATTACCTTTTATTCATAAATTTATCTCTCTATTTAAGTTTCCCCAAGCAGAAATACATATATGTGTATTAGTTATTTTTCCGTAAGATTATAGTATACGATAAGAGTATCGTGTATCGTAACACCTTCATCGCGTCATTCATATGTGGCACCAAACCAGTGTTAAGGTGACATGACGTGACATCGTTTATGAGGGAGGGTGTGTTTTGCGAGGTGTGATAGGTTCTCATGTTATAAGAAAAAAGTATTGAGGTTGCACCGCTTTTCCTCACGGCACCAATTGTACTCAATTCTCTTAGCGGTAATCGGCTTATGAGACCGATCTTAAATCAAAGATCTTTCTATCGATATATCACACAACCCAACACGGGTTACAATCAATGCTACATGTTTTAAAAAAACTGCATAAAACTGCACCAGTAAGTCAGTAACCTACGGCCTGCACTATCTTTATTTGAAATTATACCCAGAAAACATGAACACAACTGATATTGGATGCATAACTAGTCTCATGTATATACACAGGATGACAAACACATCAGAAAAATGAACCATTCGACACAATATACAAAAATGTGAAACGAGATTGTATTTACATTCACGCAAATAATCTGGCTCAATCACACATAATCACAAATGACTTTACCAATGTCGTTTTTCAACTGAAGTTGCGAGTAATTAGCCTCTCGAATACAGCATACAGATCCTTGTTATCAGGTCCAAGAATTTCATCCGCTTTACGTAAAGTATCCTACAATCGCGGCAAATAATTAGACAACAAAAGACGCAAAAAACTGAAAACATGTAAAGAAACACTTGCCTCTTTGGATTGCCTTTTAGAATTTAATTCCTTCACATTTGCTAAAAATGCAGCAAACTGCTCGTACGCCAATCGACTCCTGACCAAGTAAACAAAAATGAGCAAATTCAGTGGAAGCAGTTGATGGTATTTTTATGAATTTGAAAAAACAATGCGACGTATCAAAATGATGATTTGAAAAGTTAGTAACTACTGTTATGTTGATTATGCCGTCTTCTCTAGAATTACGAGGGAAATGTATCTTTACCTGACTTGTCTAAAAAATTCCTTGCTATCGACGCGAGTCTGACCTGAAATAAACACAACCCAAGAAATGTTAAATATTACCCGTTTTGACCTTGACCCGCCCATTTTGTCACGTGAATATTATTATATTAAGAAAAGTAAACCCTTATCTAGTTTTAGTACCTGTCATTGATGCATAGGGACTTGAATTCGCAGATGAATACACAGAAGATCTATCATCGGATGTGCCTCTTGTTGGTGCACCAGAAAACGAGTGTCTTCTTGGAGAAACTGGCGGAGGTGTCCTCGTTGGCGATGCAGATGCTGATAAAGTTGGTGGAGTTTCAGGAGGTGTAAGCCAAGGTGAGCTTGTTTGCGATGATAGCAAAAGACTTTGTGATATACGAGGTCTTGATGCTGATAAGATACACAACAAGATTCACTTGGTCAAAATAACACTGGATGTCGTCAATTCGTTAAATGAGGATACACTATAATATCTCAGCTTTGAAACAAGTTAAGTTTATATGACGACCCTTGGGTAACTTTAACACGTAAGGCCGTAACTAATCAAAACTAAAATATCCTTAACCAACACTACAAAATCAATTATTGTTCCAAAACACAGACCCAAACACCCCTTATGTAGCATACCATCCGTTACGTGCTCGTCATGGTATGAATATTTTACGTCTGAGATCTGGCTATTAGTCGATGAAGTGCTCTCTGCATATTCTGTAACACAGATCACATTACCCTTTCGTCAACAACAAAAACTCGTCTTCTAAATAGAAATATTTAAAACGAAACAAAATATTAAGTGACCTTCAGAATATGTGTGAGATGATAAACTCGGTATGAAATTTCCATCATCATCTTGAAGTGACCTCATGAGTGTCGTTCTAAAGTTCTCCAACTACAAAAAGTACAACCATGATTTAGTTAATGGCGATTAACCAAACTTTCGGTTTTTGAACTTTTGATTATCCATTCTTGAACGGCCAAAAATACTGGCTTGGATGTACATTTGTAACAAAATTACAACGAAGTTAGTTCATTTCATCACATTACAATTTCGACAGATAATGCATTGTTTTACTAAGATAAGATATCATGATTTTATAGCTTATTTTTGTATCCTATATCAAATTTTTTGACATGGCGTACGGTTCAAGTATCTTTCAGAAATCAAGTTCAGCAAAACATCAGGATGAAATTCACTAAGCTGATATATCGCTTTAATCTACTTACACAAATCGAATAAAAAGAAACCATTAAAAAGCAATAAATTAGCATCAAATGAAGGATAGCAAATTACCTTTGCGACATCACGCTTGAGCTTATTAAGTGTTTCCAATAGCGATGCATTTTCTATCAACAAGTTTTCCTAACATCACAGTCTTAAGTCAGAACTCAAATGAACATATTACTGTAACCAAATTACAGGATAATGCATGTATATAGACAATGAATTGTTGAAAGCTTTTCGTTATATAAAACAGCTCATTGACTTTGCTATGTCAAAACACAATACAAGATATACTAATAAGCTACAGCGCTGAAATAGCTTAAGAGTGTTTGAGATTGCTAATTTTTTCTGTTTAGCATTGTAATTTACTTCATGTCCAAGCTAATTAAAAGAACTAAAAAGTCTAATTTAGAGTGTGTTTGGTGCAGAGCTTTTTTAGCGTTTAGTGATAAGATGCAAAACTTGTTTTGCAACAAGTCGTGAGTGTTTGCAGGTAATCTATCGCTACTTTTTCTAAGGCTTTTTCGAGTTTGCAGGTAAATTGAACGCTGCTTTTTCAAAGGCTGAGCTACTTTTATCAGTTTACCCATGTATTTACAACTAATTAACGCTACTTTCACCAAACATACTTTTAATATTCTTAAAGTGTTAAAATTTGTACAATTAGATGACGTGTCAAAAATCATATTTTGATACGCGAACTTTTTTTATAATGACACGTCACGAAAATGTAACAAATAATCACCTAAGGGGCTGTTCGTTTAAGCTTATAAAGTGGGCTTATCACTTACTATTTGGTTTTCAGCTTATATTACGTAAGCTCGTTTTTTTTCTTCCTTTAAAACATATAGGCTTACATAATAAACTTGAGAGTAAATTGCAAAAATAGTCCATGAGACCATTTCGAAAGTGCAGATACCCTCCTTTTATGGACCTTTCGAGTGCAATTTTCGTCCCTAACCAAAATTAAGTAACCAAATACCCTTCGTCTCATTGTCTGCAGGTTTGGGGCATTTTTGTCAGGGACGAAAATTGCACAAAAAAGTTCTACACGGTGCCTGCATTTTCGAAAACTTATGCACCCACAATTTGGCCAAATCTCAGAGACGACTTTTGCAATTTACTCTATAATCTTATTATACACGATAAGCTTATAAAAACCGAAAAGTTTCAAAATAAGCCACCAAAAAGCGAGCTTCTGAAACATAAGCCGAAAACCACATTATAAGCTTAAACAAACACCCCCTAAAACATGAAACAAAGATACATTTCTACTTTATAACTTCTACTAAACTAAATGGGTGTTTATTTTGGCTTATATAGCAGGCTTGTGGCTTATTTGATTTTGGGCTTAAGTTTCATAACCACATTTTTTATGACTTATTTTAAAACTCTTCGACTAACGTAAGTTTATAATATCATACTCCATAACCTAATACGTAGTATAAAAAGCTTCAAAACAAGCCAAAAAAAATAAAAGGAGCTTACGTAACATAAGCCCAAAACCAAATACGTCATAAGCCGAAACAAACACCCCCTAAAACATGAAACAAAGATACATTTTTATTTTATAACTTAAACTAAACCAAAAGGGTGTTTATTTTGGCTTATATAGCAGGCTTATTGCTTATTTGGTTTTGGGCTTATGTTTCATATGCTCACTTTTCATGGCTTTTTTGAAACTTTTCGGCTTACGTAAGTTTATTATGTCATAATAACCTTATATAAAAAGTTTTAAAACAAGCCACAAAAAGCAAGCTTACGAAACATAAGCCGAAAACCAAATAAGCCGTAAGCCCGTTATATAAGCCGAAACAAACACCCCCAAGAAACCTACTTTCTGATGATCAGCAAGAGACAAGTTATGCAAATCCTGAGACAAAGAAATGTCAAGGGAGTTCAGCTTGGACTCAAGGTCAACGATGACGTCATCACGAGCAGCAATGTCTTGCAGGAGAATGGACGACTCAGATTCAAGGGAAGAGACACGTGTCGAAAGGGCAATGGATGTGATCTTACGAGCAATATCAAGCTGTTCGAATGGATCACTTGGTAAAACATCGAGTACTTGTTTTGGAACATTCATATCCTTACCCCCCGACATGTTTTTCTTTTAATACTTTTGTACAATGTTAAAAAAAGTGTTTTTTTTTTAATGTTGGCTTTTTGATATAAAAAGAAAGAATGACAACTAAGAGGTAGAGTTATTGCTAGTGGGTTGTCCTAACTTGGAACGTGAGTTGTAAGTCATGGGTGTCATTCGGGTTCACTCGCTCGGGTTCAGGTCAACTCGGGTTGAGAGTAAAAAAATTATATTTGAACTTGGGTTATCTGAGTTCGGATCAATTTGGATCAGATCAGTTTTGGTCGAGTTAATTCGGGTTCGGGTTAATCCGAGTATAAGGAAAAAGTCTAAAAAGTGGTTTATTTAAGTATTAATGCAATGTATAAAGTGTTATTCAAGTCGGGTAAATTTCTTCTTAAAAAAAGTCGGGTCATTTCGGATCAAAGCTAAAAATATAAACCCGAACCCGAGTCTAATTAGAACTCGGGTCAATTCGGGTCAACCCGAATTGACCCGAATCACCCGAGTGACCCGACCCGAATAAGCTTATTCGGGTTCGGGTATGGTTGACCTTTTCGACACCCCTAGTTGTAACTAAAATATACATTGGCGACTTGGCGTATATTTAAGGGCCGAGCCGACCGGTCTGAATCAAAAAGTCGGTTTGAACCGGATCGAATTAAATGCATTTGTGTTCGGTCTTTGATTGCTTCTGTTAATTACTTTTGTTCCTCGGTTAGGTCCGGTTTTGTTTTGGTTTTACAAATTAATGTTGTCAAGTACCCAATCTTATTATAGGTCGTTTTTGTCTTTACAAGATCAAAATCATAAAATCGAATCCAGATCGAAATATTCTACTTACATGTTTATAAGTCTTATTTTTTTAACACGTATTCAAATGTGATTTTGTAAAAAAAGCCACAAAGTTTAAGTTTTGAATGTAATATATTTTTACCATTATGAGATAACCAAATGATACCCCATTTAATGCAATAAACCAAAAAGAAAAAAAAAAAGAATTGCATAAATCGTCCTTTAAGTTTGGTGATTTTGTATGTTTCGTCCTAAATATTTTAAAAGTGCTGGTATCGTCTTAAAATCAAACTATTTCGCAAATTTTCATCCTTAATGTTTTGTCATTTTTCAGGTTTTGTCCCAAAAGTTTTGGCTATTTTGCAGGTTTCATCCTAATAATTTTTCTCATAAGGACGATGCTTGCATTAAGGTTTCCCCACAGGGATGATATTTGCACTTTTGTAACATTTAGGACGAAACATGCAATTTAGCCAAACTTTAGGGACGATTTATGCAATTTACTAAAAAAAAAAAACCTTAAATGTGAGCCATTCGTTCAAACGGAAAAATAGAAAATTTAGTTATCAAAATTTCTTCATTAATTATAGTGGACACTTAAAATATGATAACCAAAGATACCATTATGGACACTTAATATGAGACGGAATGAATAAAACATGTATAACAATTTTATGGTAAGATTACGCTTATTCTATTGTTTTACTTTAGTTCATTTATTTAAGAAAAATGAGATCGAACTGAATCAAGATCTTTAAGATCCTATGATTATATCGAAATTCCACTTAAGATCTTATGGTTTTTAAGATATACCGACTCGTAAAATTGAAAGATCTTAAGAGTTAGACCGCGATCTTAACAGATATGTTACATACATCATATTTTGTTGGATTGGCCCGACCTGAATATTTGTGTGTATGAAAAAAATGGGCATATGTGCCAATTAAGAGGTAGAGTTATTATTGCTAGTGGGGTGTCATGATATGATTTATGAGTTATGTTTTAAAAATCAGTTTTTAATTGGTCTGATTAAATTATTGAGTCATGATTCAGTCAGTTCAACTAGGTTCTTTTTGCTTAAAACCGATGTTCGATCACCTGATCGGGTCATGGTTCGACCGACGATATAAACCCGGGTTTTAAAACACTGGTTGTTTAGCCTGTAATTAGAAGAAATACATGATTGGTCTTAAGAATCGCTTGACCTTAAAGTCGTAAAAATCTGAGATATTGAGTATGTTTGGGTAGCCGTGCGCATAATAACCGAAATCGAACCAAAAAAAATGAACCCAAACTCGGTCACCATAACCAGTTAGGGTACAAAGTTAACTGTCGGTTAGTAACCGATAAGGTGTCCGAGCAATAGACCGGGTAAGGAGCGGTTATTCACTAACCGGTTATAAAATCGGGTACAAATTAACCGGTCAGTAACCGGTTTTTTTTTGTTGGATGTTGGGATCTTTCTGTGAGGACAAGCAACAACAGAAACATAGCAGGTGAACATTGGGCTTTTTTCTGCTCGGTTTTTATGTCCCTTACCATACGACTACATTCATATACTTCATATACACCGGATATAACGTCCACAAAATCACTTATAATACACTTTCAAGATGATAAAACCCTAAACATATCACCCTAATTAAACTCTAATCAAAATAAGTCCAAAATAAACCCTAGCACATATTCCTAAACGACTAATTTTTTAAATAAAATATTCATTTCACAATTATAAACCTAGGCGAACTCCTTTTTTTCTAAATCGGACGGGCCACTTACATTATGCCACGTGTCCTACATTTTGTCCGCCTAACAAAATCCCGCGAAATGGATCAATTGGGTAAAAAACAGGGTGTCAGCATGACAAGTCTAAGGGTCCGTTTGGTTTAATGGTATAAGACTAGGGTATTGAATGAAAGAAGTATCAAGTCAGCCGTTTGGTATTAATTTGATTGTCTGATATCAACTATTGAATCATAGATTCCACACCTACCAACGTTAGTGTCTATCAGTTCAATCAATCAATAGAATTTCTGTTTTTTGTTTTATCATTTTTCTGAGCCACACAATAATTTATTTTTCATTTTGTTTTATCTTTTAAAATTTTTAAAATAAATTTTAATATCTTAAATTATATATAAACAAAATATCTTTACTATCTTATAAAGAGTTTATTAAAATGATTAAAATATTGAAATGTTAAAACATTTAATGCAATATAAAAAGATTAAAAAAGTACATTTTTTTCTCATATTCTCTCACTGACAATATTTTACTATCTTTACTCCCTTATAAAGCATCAATATCCTAACCAAAATCCAACCCTCCCATTTTAAGTTTTAGACTTTCAAACAACATCACATCCTAAATTTACACACACCAAACCAACATCCAACCCTAAAATATTTCCAAACCAATACACTATATAAACACACACCAAACAAATACTTTCATAAAAAAGCACACACAACTAAACAATCACCTCACAATAAAAATACTTTCATAATGACTCTCTCATCTCCACCAGTACTCCCACCACCTCCGGCCGTCTCCACCACTGATGATCTCCACCACTCCGCATCATGACACATACATAATCACAACGTGTCACCCCTGCTGTACGTCACTACCACCGCCACCACGATAACGTACCTCGACCGAACAGTATAGCCACCACACAATACGAGATTTGCAAGCTATAATGTACTCTTAATTTGTGAGTGTATTATTTGTGTAGATCTATAATTTTTATATCTAGATCAATTTTTTTAGATTTTTAATTTTAATTCTAGAGCTAGAGTTTGTAAAGGTAGATCTTTAGTTTTTTGTTGTAGATCTAAGTTCTAATATTGTTTTGTGTTTTTAAACAGCCATCATCTTGCCGGAATTTGTTGCGCTTACTTGACCCGCCGCTAAAAAAGTCGTCATCGCTGCTGGTTCAAGCGGCTTGTCAGAATTAAGTTACCGTCATCGCGCCGCCGACTGCTGTGTCGCTGCTTAGTATATTTTGTTGCCTAAAATACGTATCGTTCACTTTTACCTTTTTTATAAGATTTATTCTGTAAACATTGCTATTATAAATATTATCATATATTATCAAACTTGGTAGGTAAATTTGTATTATTATGTTTATGCAATTTATTTAGTTTGTTTTTAGATGCAATAGTATTAGTTGTTTGTAAATTTGCAATAGTGATTTATTTTGTTGTTATATGTAGTTGATATATTGTAGACAACGGAAAATGTAAACTTTTTAACATTTTAAAGTTTGTACATATATTGTAGTACTTTTGGAATTTTAGTTTTCATTAAAATTGAAAGACTTTTTATATTTAAAATATTTGAATTATAAAACTTTTGGATGTTTAAGAGTTATAAATTTGTTGAACTTCTTAGGTTCGTATTTTTAGATTTTTTTTAAATTTATAAGGTATACATTTTAAATTTAAATTTTTGGAAGTATGAAATATTTCAAAAAATAAAGACACTTTGGATTTCTATATATTTTAGAATATTTCAGTTTTCCAAAAAATAAACTTTTTTTTTCCTATTTCTTAAAACTTCGAATTTTATAAAAAAAATTTGTAGTTTAAAAATTTTAAATAGTTCGAAACTTGATGTGTTAATTCCGAATACATGGTTCCTATTTAAAGAACATAAATGAAGTGAATATGACTTTTGAAAACAAAAAGTTACTCTAATAAAGATAGAGTTTGAAATATTTGATGGGCTCAAAGTTCTCGTGAGTGTGTCAGGATTTTTTTTTACCAATAAAGTGAATATGACTTTTGAAAATAAAAAGTTAATAAAGAAATAGTTTGAAATATTTGATGCATTTCTCTCTCCGAGCAACTAAAAAATATAATGTTCTCAATAATGCACAAGTAAACGTTACGGTGTTCTTTATTTGTCTTATAGTTATGTCTTTTTTTTTTCAAAACAAATTGTTAAATGAAAGAAAAAACAACGCTATTTAAAAAACACCATTCTCACTTAAGAATTAACTCTTTCTAATCAAATAATGTAATCATCAAAAATAGTTCTTAAAGGAAGAACATTGCAGCTTAAACATTTTGCTATCAAAAAATGATTCTCCGACGCTAGGAATGCTTGAAAACATTTTTGAGAATTTTGATACCTTAGAAAATATTCATAATGTAAAATATTTTGAAATTTTAGAAATTTGAAAATATTTGAAGTTAAAAATATTTCCCAAATGTTTTGAATAATTTTTCCCATAAAGTGGCGTGGGTTTTAATGTGCAGGATCTTGATAAATTTTGACTTTAGACACGATACACCAGGGTACTCAAATTTAAAGTCCCAAAAGTATAAAAAAAACGTGTAACTTCATTTTGAAAAGGGAAATATTCGCCTTGCACCATTTTCAAGATTAAGCGAATAGCATATAAGAATAATCTTTTAAAATATTTATATTGATGATGTTATGTGAATTTAATATTAGAGTCATTACTTTCTTTATAAGACGTAATTTAAATGATACGGAGTAGTGTTATTTTGACATTAATTATTTACACCCTAACAAGTAGCTTTGAACAATGCTTAAAATTTGTTTTAAAAGAAAAAAGGCTTGAAGCCTTAAATATTTATACATGTCTGATGGAGCAAAATAAAACTCCAAAGCCACACATCAAATGATGTAGCGTTTCGTTAATTATCTACCGCTAGGCAATTCCGCCGCTATGCGCGAGTACTCGCCTAATATAATATAAACACCATTTTATTTTCTCTCATACTTTTCTTTCAAATTATTCCCATGTTTATATTTGATTCTAACCCCTTCACAAACCAAACGGGCCCTTATTTTGGGTTGTTTACGTAACTTTTACTTATTAAAATTATATTAATATTATAAAAAAATAATGCTTTCTAATGGACATGACTCTTTTCTAAGGGCATCCACTATAATGGTTTATATATAGGTTTATAAATTTATGAAGAGGTCTAAAAACTTGTAAACCATAGTGGAGATGCATTTCAAGCTTATGTGGCATGAAGAGGTTTAAGATGTTGAACCTCTTCATAATTTAATGCATGTGAGTTATTAAGAGGTTTATAAATTTAGAAGAGGTTTATACATAGTAGAAGTAGGTTTATAAAACAAAATTTTGTGTAAATTAATGTTATAAACCTCTAGAAAAGTTCATCATAGGAGATGCTCTAATGACTTTATTGTCATAATATGAGCATCATATTTATTATTTCATTACACCACATAATGCGAGTCATAAATTTAAATAATCTCCGTTCTATATTAAATGTTCATTTTAATATTTTTCGGTTTTATTTTTTAAACTTTAACTATAAATATTTTTATTTATATTATATATATTACTTGATAAAAGTCATATCAATAAATAATTATTTAAAACTCTATCTATCCATATAGTTTGCGCAAAATATTATACAACACAAATAAAAATATTTATGATCAAAGATGTGAAGGAAAGACCGAAAAAATTCAAACTGAACATTTAATATGGGACGAAAGGAGTATCTATTATGTTAAAATTTAACCAAGTAAATGTTAGAGCACAGGGTATGGGGCGTTTTCGCCTAGCGTTTTCCCACGGCGCCACACCAAAACGCGAGAGACCACACCCCTGTTGGCGTTTTCGTGTCTCGAGCCAAAGGCACGGCGCGCGTTTTCGCACGAAAAAGCAAGACACGAAAACGCGAGACCGTACCCGGTATCGCGTTTTCGTGCATAAATAATAATATATATATATTTTTAAGAAAAGTGACCCCAATTTTTTTCCCATGGCTCAAGCCAACCAGGGAGTGTGAAATCTAGTGTTTTCGTGTTTGTGCTGTGGTGGGATCATTTAGCCACCACTCACCATAACCCCTGAAAATTCTCGTGTTTTCTCACGGCTCAACACGAAAACACCAAACCATACCTCGTGCTCTTAGAGAAATCAGATTGTAAGTGATAGATTTATATGGAACATTACCAAATAAAAAAACAAACAAGTAAATCTTAACTATTCATTTTTTATCAAACAACAAAGAAAAACCAATTTTCCATCTTTTAATATATAAAAATATATTTCAAACTGTAAATCGTCGGAGTACAAAAAATAAACCATGGTGACAAGAAAATTCATATCTTTCATATAAACATATTTAGCGTTTAAATTGTCGCCCAGAAAAATCACACGTGATTCGTAAAGTCACTAAGGATTTTTTTCTTTCTTGTTTTTTTTTTCCAAAATAGGTAATTAATTTTTATTATGATTTATTTATTTATTATATAATAATAGAAATCAAACGAGTAACAAACTACATTACTAATCTTTTTTAATTGAAAAGCAATTTTTGAAAACCACTTTTTTAGATCTAGGTGTCACAACACTGAGTAGCTCGACCGTTTTAAGTTTAAAGAGAATAAGATTTCAAAAGCGAAATTTAATAAAAATCATATGTGATTTCATAAATCACACGTGATTTCACAAAATCATATATTGTGACAACGAGAATATTTTTGTCATTAAGTTTACTATTATTTTTATATACTTTCAATGATTTTTTAATGTAAAGATTTTTGAAAAAAATGAATTACACGTAATTTGTAAAATCACTTGTAATTTTTTATTTTAAAATTAATGTGTGATTTCAAAAATCAGTTTGAAAAATTAACATGTGTTATTTAAAGTAACAAATTACGTTTAATTACATAAATCCATAAAACTACATGTGGTTTAAAAATGTCCGTGTGATTTTTAAATTAATAAATGACATGTGATTTTTAGAATCACGTGAGGGTTTTGTACGGAAATTTAAATAAAAATCGTTAGAAGTATATATATATATATATATATATATATATATATATATATATATATATATATATATATATATATATATATATATATATATATATATATATATATATATATATATATATATGTTATTCTACAAAACGATAACTTAAGTCTCGTCGTGACGATATTATTACTTTTGCATAATGGCTAACGGGTTAAAAGATAGTTTAATTTTAATAAATAAGAGAAAAGTAGATTTTTTAATTATATAAAAAATATAAAAGCAAATGAAAAAAATATATTCAACTTAAAAACTATATTCAATCAAAACTTCACTTTTTTTCTTGCATAAGAAGATGCTTAACTTATTTTCTTAACTAATTTAGGTATTTTCGTTGAATATTTAACTATTATCTCTTAAGTTTTACATTTCAGATCCATCACGCTACCACCACCATCAATCATCATTGTAATCACGAAGCCTCCCGGCCATCAATTTTTGTATTCAAAAGTCATTAAAGCTAATCGTTCAAGAAATCCATAATTAGGTATTGAATGCAATAGGGCCCTTTTTGTGTATTCGAAAGTCATTGAATATAATCGTTCATTTGTTATTTTGTCTGAATTTGATAAATTCATCGATTTTTACGCTACGCTTTTGAGTTTTATTTTCGAAAAAAGAGTTGGAAGAAAACAGAATAAATTTTATTCTCGATTTCTTTCAAGAAAGAAGAAAAGAGTAAATTGGCTTTAACTTTTCTCCAAAAACTTCTCTCAAAAGTAGGATGATTTAGAAAGAACTTACTTTAAAAAGTTTTAAATAAATACAATTACTAGATTCACTTTATGTAAAATAATAGTTTAAAGACCCGCGGGATTCGCGGATATTTTAAAAGAATAATTCTATGAGAATTTATATGTATGAATAAAATAAGAAAAAAATGACGTAAATACGTTTTATGAATATGTGAAAGAAATTATAAGACAATAAGTGTATTGTTCGATGAACACTTGAGTTTGTAACAATCAAAATAACAACCGTCCATGCATTTTTGTTTTGATGGTCTTGATTAGAAAAATGATGTCAATGAGTGCTAATATTAATCCATGTAATATCCAAATGTCTGTTCTGTGAACATCTAAATATCTAATAGTCACTTACAATGTAACTAAAGTAAGTCGTGATTGATAATATATTAGAATTTAAAATATGAATTATGTGTATATTATATATAGCTTAAAGACCCGTCTAACCTCCGGTATAACTTACTGAAGGATTTTTGTAAGAAGTAACAAATAAATTTAATATTAAAAGAACCTAACGGTTTCTATCAGTAGAGTAAATACAACTTTAATTATTCGATAAACGTTTAATTATGTAACAATCACAATGATAAAGTTTCATGCATTTTGGTCCTGAACCTTGATGTATGTGAGAGCGAATCAAGTCAACAGCCGATACTCATTCCACAAACACCGGGTGTATTTTAAGATTTTTTTATATAAATAAAAAAGCCAACATAAACACATTCCGTTAATGCATGAAATAATCAGAATATACTTGTATTATTCACGATATTTGTAACACATTAAGATAGTTGCAAAACGTCCCTCAAACTTCATAAAAAAACGTCCCTCAAACAATTATGTTTCCAAACAACCTTTAGACAATTACTATTTGATACTAAAATTAGAAAATGAATCGATGCTTCTGATACTCGTTAGTTGAGCATTGTTAATATATCAAGTTTTTTATACCTGCGCTTCACGGCTACGTCTTGTGTACAACAATTCTTTCTACAAAATTGAAGCATAGATTTTTGTTAATATATGTGTTTGAAGTTATTGTGTAGAAGGGACGTCCAAAAAAGCAAGACAATCTAGATAGAATTGTTATTGTAATATTGGTGCTCTAACCATTGAAGAAACTAATATAAAAGATTACGAAAATGAAGTAAAGTTGCATAATAATAATGGGAGAAGTGAATATGGTGCTGTTATGCATGTAACCTTACATGCCAACCATCCTAAAACTACGTAGTTTTGATTGATATAACTTGTTAACCGCTTATTATTTAATGACTTGACTAAAATACCCTTGTCTTCAACTCATCATCTTCATCCTATTCTAAACACATTTCAAAAAAGTTCAAGTGACAACGTACTTTATTGATTCACATACATTAACACTGTGACAAAGAAACTTACACTTAAAGTCTATATATGAATTTTAGATTTACAACACGCATGTGTGTAAATCTCAAAGTGATGGGGTATTTTATTAATTCTCTGGAAACACGTAACATGATGTGAAATTGGATTGAGATTTAACCGGTTTCACGTTAATTATTTCAGTTCATGATAAATCAGATAATGTAAATTGCTTTTTATAAATTTTTATTGATTTTGAACAAAATAGGAGATGAACGTCGATCTGATTAATGTGATAGGGGAAGTTTAATTTTAGATTTTATGATTTAGGATGTTTTTTTAATCAAAACATTGTAGTTTTGGATGGTAGGCATGTAAGGTTACATGTATAACAGCCCTATATTCACTTTCCCCAATAATAATTTATTATAGAAAGCAACCAAAGATTATGTTGAGCAAAATTAAAAACTCTTTTTGTTGAAGCGGCAACTTGAGGCTTGGTATTTGTTTTTGACCTTGTACTCACATAACTTGCAGACACATATCTGTGTATGAGTGGCAACGCACGTCATAGGAAATAAATCGAGCTAACCTTATATGCATAAGTTCCTAAACTTCCAGGAGCATTCTCAGAATTAGTAACATAAAAGCTCATGGACCTAGTCACCACTCACCACGACATTAAGACAACTAAGAATAAATCGATGTCGAAATGGGATACTAATATTTTTAGACACATAGTAACAACATTTAATTGCAACTTTCCATTTTTACCAATTCCCGTATAATGGCGTAAAACAACTACAACTTCGTAAGTGCTTTCACAGTTACGTTGTCTGCTCAAATGGGAACTGACTTTCATATCAAAATAGTTTTTGAATGTTTTGCACTTTTAAAAGGGATAGATATCCGAATAAATGTGAGGAAATTAAGAGGGCATCATTAAGGCTATGTTTATTGACAGCATGCCATGGTTTACTACTAATCATAGAAAAACTCTATATCCTTTTTAAACTACTTCATACAATGTAAAAGATTCTTTCACATTAGGGCATTTTAAACTACTTCACTCAGTCATTGTATCGAAGTTGAAACCCGTCAATACATAAAGCTATTTTGAGATAAGGATTCGAGTGTCACAACATCTAACAATTTAAGGGCATTTTTCAGGGTAAGTACACAATCGCCTAAATAGCACAGGCGCTAAAGTATTCAAACTTTGTCCAATATATAAAAGGTTCTTGCTTGCACTACGGGTGAACTAACTACAACCTAAGGGATGAAATTTTTTTAAATATAGATTTCTACCATTACACGTTACCTCAAATCTACTCCTTAGCGTTCAATGATCTTAAATTCACTCTCATTTTATAAAAGGGGGGGGGGGGGGGGGGGGGGGGTTATTTTGACCCATTTTAAATACATACAATTTTTCTTTCAACTGTTTTAGTTGACACTTAATATACCAAATACGTAAATATTGACTAAAATTAAAGTTCTCGATTTGTGCTTACTTTATTAACTTGGTCTGGTAAATTTATTTGTCATAAGACTTTTACATGTTACGCCGTGACGATTCATACCTTTTTCACTTATTCACGTGTATATGGTCCAGGACTATTATGATTCATGTAGGTGTATACGGACCACTCAAATCTGCTAGAACACAATAGTCATTAGAACAATAACACCGAATGCATTTTTTTTCATTAACAGTAAAATACGATACAGTTACAACTGTTATTTCTGGTAAGCAAATTATTATGTGATCTTATATAAATTATTTAATGTACTCAAAATATCAGGCGAACTTGTCCTTTCTAAAGTACTTTTAATGCGAACCTTTCCCAAATGTAACTGTTATTGTATGCATCAGTTACATGGGTTGCACCTTGGTCCATGAAATACCGATTGTAGACCACATAACTAACGTCATTATCATTACACCTCCCACAATCACCCACCAGTGTCCCAACTATCTTCCTTTAAACTCTATTTTATTGGTGTCCCACCTTACTAATTATTTTGTGTTTCTAGTGTCTATTTCAATTCAATCAAGCCACTTTAAAGATAAAAAACATTGGAAATCTTAATTTGAAAACATGATGTCATTGATATTCAGCTAAAAAAAAGTTGGCCAATTTTAATAGACAATAATGTTTCCAGGAATTTCATCAGACAGTTTTTATGCATCAAGAAAATACATAAAAATCATTCAATAAAGAAAACTAAAAAAACTTACCTTTATAAAACCTACACATATCAAATCATACGAATTAGAAACCGAGAGTAATATTTTGTGAAGACCTAAATCGTAATAATTTCAATTAGCCATTCAATCAAACACCTTATGCACATAAATAGGGGCTTTTCAAAGACAAAAAATAGAAAGGCACATACCTTTTGAGTTGGTTTAGTTGATGGATACATAAAAGTTATAACCTAGTTTGTAAAAAAAGAAAAGAAATGACCATAAAATAATTCAAAATTGCCAACTGCGGTAGAAGAAACGAAAACCATGCTTGAAAAACCAAAATCGATTGAAAGGTAGATATGAAACAAAACGGTTTATTTTTGTTTCTCCATAAACTCCGCCATAATGAACAACCAATAATCACAATCTAAAGAGATCAAAAAAGCACCCATAAACAACATCGCCAACCTACCAACAACGTCGCACAGGACACACGCCGGCAACAAAGAGATAGGGGCAATGAAACATATGTGGTTCAATCATATCGGGATCAAATCAAATGTTGAAAGAATGATGAAAATGATTTTAATTTCTATTGGAACATGCATAGGGTAGGACTGATCCGAATTGGATTGAAACGGATGGAGCATGTATGAGTGAAATAGCGTATGTGCGGGGTATTATATTTGAATAATAAACTCTGTGTATTCATAGAAGCCGTGTGATAATTTTGTAAACTAATTATGGGGTTTATATAAATAATTAATTTTAACAAAAATAGTTTTTCTCATTTAATAGTTTTTTTCAAAATTTAAAAAGTCAATCAATATCATTAAATATACGCTTCGACTATTTTTTCAACCCGCTTTTAATTTTTGTTACAAAGTTTTAAAAATTGTTATGACTTGCCATAATTATATATTTTTATATTTTTTTAGATTAAAATATATATATTTAATTTAAATAACTGGTAGGACTTATACCTTACTAACCAAGAAAAATAAATTTACATAAAGAGTTTTTAGTTTTTTTCGTATACAAAAAAATAATGAGTTTTTCATGAGTTTTTTTTAATATACACAAAATAATTTACATAAAAATACGAATATAATTTTTTTGAATGTCATTTAAAAACTTTGCAAAAATACAAATAAAAATTGAAACAACAAAAAAATTTGTAAAAAATTAAAAAGTTGTAAAAGAGTTTAAATTTTTTATAAACTAGAAAATCTGCCTGTGATATAAAGTTTTTGTTTTTATAAAAAGTTGTAAATGAGTTTAATTTTTTATAAATTCTTTCAAATATTACAATTTTTTGTGATATACACAAAATTAATTGATATCACATGATTTTTTAGGGAAGTATATATGGTAATGTTTTAATTTTTAGGACTTGCCATAGTATTATTACTTTCTATATTTATATATTCTCGAGTTCTTTCAAGAAAGAAGAAAAGAGTAAATTTGCTTTAACTTTTCTCCAAAAACTTCTCTCAAAAGTAGGATGATTTGGAAAGAACTTATTTTAAAAAGTTTTAAATAAATACAATTACTAGATTGACTTTAAATAAAACATAACTTTCATATATAACAAAAGGTATATTTGTAAGATCACTAGTTATCTTTTTTATCTTTTTCTAACTCGAAAACATGATATAAAAAATTAAAATGTCATTCGTGTCCTTTTTTTTCCATTTTTTCCTCTTCTCTTTTTTTCTCTTATTCAGAAACTCGAGAACAAATTGTAAAATATCAAAATGCCATAAATTTGTTATTACCTGAATCCTGAAAGTCTTGTAGTGCTGGAAGCTATGGTTTTTCTTTTCATATTGCATTGTATTATTTATGGAAGTCTTTTTAAGGCATCCTTTTCATATCTATACTACATCTTATCTTATATAATATAAGATTCAGTTGCAATGACAGTAATTGTCTGTATTTATGACTGATACAAATGTTTTTGCTAGGTTGAAAGTTCGTTTCTCGGTATCTTCTCGAATTGATCACGACTCAAAGTGGAATTATCGTTCTTGGTTACTAAAAAAGGGGTTTGGTTTTCTATTCTACTAAAAAGGATTAAATGCGTAAAGTGCTAAAAAAATAAGCCAAAAACAGTTAATAAAATAAAGCTTGAATTGAATTAAAATTAAACAATAAAACACAAACAGTAAAATACCCTTTACTAGAAAAACAACTGATTCGGAATAAAATGCTTGATCCGGAATAATAAAAAAAGGCTCATTCGGAATGTAATGCTTATTCGAAATAATATAGCTGACCCGAAATATTGTGCTGTATGCGGAATAAATATTTGATTCGGAATAAATTTGAAAAAACCTTGATTCGGAATAAAAGTTGCTTATTCGGAAAATCCTTTGACCCCGAATAAACTGCTCACTCGGAATATTAGGCTGATCCTGAATAATGCTTGATCCGGAATATTTGGTTCACTCGGAATAATTCATCCGGAATAACTGTTGGTTCGGAATAACCTTTGATCCGGAATAACTAGAACAAAAGACTCATTCGGAATAAATTAACAAATCCCTTGGTTCGGAATGTCTTGCTTGATTCGGAATAATAAAAACTAAAACGTTGGTTCGGAAAACTTAGTTCATCCGGAATGTTGCTTCATCCGGAATAATTTAAACAAAACCTTGGTTCGAAAAGAAAGCTTCGTTCAGAATAAATGTAGAAAAGCTTTATCCGGAATATTCGTTCATCCGGAATATTTGAAAAGAAAGCACTTGATCCGGAATAAATTAACTCATCCGGGAATAATTGACAAAAACCCTTGATCCGGAATATTTCGTTGATTCGGAATCTGGGAAAACAGAAGGTATGCGAAGAACAGGGAAATAAAACAAGAACGAATTTTAACCAAAATTAACCAAGTTTTTACCAAAGATTAAACCAAACTAACCACCAATCATCTACTAATGATAAACTTAAACCAAATCAATAAAAACACAAAACCCACTTACTTTTAAAGATCAAAATCAACAAAATAAAAACTTAAAACTTAAGATCAATAAGAAAAGAAGAACAAGATTAAAGGAAGAATTGTATTGAAAGATTAAGGTTTAACAAACAAAAGGAAAGATTAAAACTTACAAGATTTGTGAATTCAACAAAGATGAAAAATCACCAACACCTTAATGGTGTTGGTTTCCTACGAAACAAAAGAAAGAAACTGAAAAAAAGAAAAACTAGTCTCTAATGTTGTGAAGGGATCCTCTATATATAGGCCTTGGGCTTGGTTGGTGAGTGTGCTTTCTTCCTTTCTTTTTGTCTTCTCGTCTTTTCTGTAAAGTTGACGTTTTCGATTCTGATTCGAGATTTGTCGATGAATAAATTCAACTCGTCTTTTAATTTCTTCGTTTAATAGACTTGATTTCTTCGATATATGTAAATCTTCCATCTTTGGTCCTTTTCTTAGATAAATTCTTCAAATAGGCCCATTGACTTCAAATCTTTTGCATCTCTTGGACTATAGACTTCGTCTTTTCGTCTTTTTCTTCGATAAAACCCGTGCAATCCCATGTTTTCTTCAATATTTATCCGGTTGGCTCTGAAAACACAACAATCACACAAACCACGCATAATTCCAAACAAATGATATTAAATACGCGTTTTGGTCTCGTTTTAGCAAGAAATAAGTGGTAAAAGGATGGATGTTTTCACACCTATCAATGACCCAACAACTCATACACAACCCCATATTTTCACAGCCAAAATTATACGTTTCTTAATGTTTTTGCAAGTTACACAACGCAAGGATAATGAGAAGTATCCAATTACACACAAATCAATGTTTTTATTGAATATCATCTTTTCTGTTGCCTGCTTTCCGTTTTCAATCAAAGCAGCATATGCTCGACCTTATAAATTCCAGGCTGCTTTGCCTCCAATCGTATCTTCTTTGCTTTCATTGTACACGAATTTATTATTGTTCCTAATATAAATTGTTCTCCCTCCCACTCTCAGTTGGATTTGAAATCCAAAAAGGTTGTCCATGTTGATGTTGCACAGACAAGGTGAAACCTCAAATGCCTGCTGTAGTTAGAACCCGTTCTTTATACAGAAACAAAAAAGATGTAGTAATTGATCTTGAACATCCACAACTTGATAGTCAGCTTGATCAGGATGATACATCTGTGTTGGTTGTGCTAACTCAAAAGGCGGCTGCTGCAAAATCAAAGGGTGATCTATGTCTGAAAGATTTAGATGTTAGTGTTACTGGCACAATTATGGTGATGCTATGCAGGTCTTGGGATGTTAATTCTACAACCGGCCATTATTTGAGTACCGATTTCATAGTTTTAGATGCTATGGTATGCAGATTATTTGTTACACCATAATCCTGTAAATTAACAAAATAAGAAAAAAATATTAGTTGAATTGCATCCTCATACTATTTGTTGCAGGGTAATATAATGCACTATACGGCGAAGGCGACTATGGCTCACTATTTTCTAAAACTGAAAGAGGGGTCCATATACTCACTCAGAAACTTTGATGTGTAACCTAATAAGGATGAATTTCGTGTCATCAAGAAGGGAGCTTTCATTCTGGAATTTGACGACGAAACTGTAGTGCGAAGGGCGGCTGTGAAATCAAATGGCTTTGTGAGATATCCGTTTGAGATGGTGGATATTCCAAACCTTTAAATCACCCACAACAAATACATGATTGGTTAGCATCTATATGTAGTTTTTTTTTACATATGATGTAATCCATTGTTACCTAGGTTAATATTTATATCAATTTACTGCTATGCAGATATAGCTGGGCATGTGAAACATGTTGGGAGGATGGTTTTCCAACGTTCAGGCTCGAGATGTATTGATTTCAAGTTGCTCAACCGGATGTATGTTGCAATTTGCGAACTTATATTTTTTTATGTGTGGTCTAATAGCCTATGATTTTTTTAAAAAGTAACAATTACATTTGTATATGTAGGGGAGAATCAGTTAGAGTTACCTTATGGGGGCTTTGGGCGAGCGTTTGATTGAGAAGAGAACCTTCCGGGCTGGCGTTTATGCTGTTGTTTTGACCTGCATGATACCGAGAACTTATAACAGTAAGGATGTTCGCATTCGAAACATATAAAAAAAAGAAACAAAAATAAAAAATAAAGACACAAGTAAACTTATATTAAAAGAAAAAAATTGCATTAAAGTACATTATTTTATTGACTGCATATGGTGATTGCCTTATAGATAAGTTGTATATTTCGAGTTCATCCTTGACTATGATACTCGATGATGATGCTATCCCTGCCATACGAACCCTGATGGGGGAAAACAGGTCGGTCAGTCTATGAATTTTTGTATGGATATATGGTTTATCAGTAGTTATTGTAAATTATAACACCCATTTTGTTTATGATTTCAGTGTTGCCGAAGGTGGGTGGGAGATGTTGGTTGTTGATCACACTGAGCCCAAAGATGGGACATTGGAAAACTTGCTATCGTGGTCACGTAATAGGTCACAAGATGCAAGCATTGTTTGGTTTTATATGTTGTACATTCGTTGCCTGTTCATATTTCTGACTTTTGCCCGTGGTACTATGTGTAGAGTTCTACTTTTCACTACAAGGTTCGCATAGACAACATCAGGAGAAAGAGGGGTTGGAACTCCCCACATTGTGGTGGTGACAAGTGTAAAAAAGGTTGTAGACGGAGAGAAGGCAGGTTCTATTGTGATTCGTGTGAGAAGCCCGTAGAGTACCCGGTGTTGAAGTATGTGTATTGTTGATTACAACCTACTCTCTACAAATATCCTATGTATAATGGTAAGAGTAAAATATAAAATGTGTGGGGTGTTTTCAGGTTTAGACTTGAGTTGGAGGTTTCTGACCCCACGTCGTCAGTTGTGATTGTGTTATTTGATGAGACAGCCAAAGAGTTAGTTAAGTGCTCAGCCGATTCAATCGCACATGTTGATGAACAGGTATGATGATTGTGTTTATAAACATACAGGTTACACTAAGCCTAACACTATTTGTAATACAAACTGCTGGAGAGAGTGCAGAATTACCTCGCGCGTTGGCAGCTCTAATTGGTACTTCCCCAATATTGGAGCTCAAAAGCAACACTTATTTTGAGCATGCCAATTTTGAGAGCTTCACATGTTGGAGAGTCATTTCGGCGTCGAACATTGATGAGCATGAAGATTCCACACCAGATAGCCCGCCACCCTTGAAAAGTAATTTGTTGAAGAGTTTGGTGAAGGAGCCAACGGTTTCTACCCCGACTAAACCTGTTGAGGAAGGCTGATAGGTGTGAAAACACCCATCCTTTTACCACTTATTTCTTGCTAAAACGAGACCAAATCGCGTATTTAATATCATTTGTTTGGAATTATGCGTGGTTTGTGTGTTTGTTGTGTTTTCAGAGCCAACGGGATAAATATTAAAGAAAACATGGGATTGCACGGGTTTTATCGAAGAAAAAGACGAAAAGACGAAGTCTATAGTCCAAGAGATGCAAAAGATTTGAAGTCAATGGGCCTATTTGAAGATTTATCGAAGAAAAGTACCAAAGATGGAAGATTTACATATGTCGAAGAACTCAAGTCTATTAAACGAAGAAATTAAAAGTCGAGTTGAATTTATTCACCGACAAATCCCGAATCAGAATCGAAAACGTCAACTTTACTGAAAAGACGAGAAGACAAAAAGAAGGAAGAAAGCCCACTCACCAACCAACCACATTTCCTATAAATAGGAAACCTCCTTCACAATTAGTGGCTAGTTTTTTATTTTTCCTATTTTTTTTCTTTTTGGTTCGTAGGAAAACCAACACCATTAAGGTGTTTGGTGATTTTCATTTTTCCCTTTTAATCCAAGAATCTTGTAAGTTTAATATCTACTTTTGATTGTTTAAACCTTAATCTTTTAATACCATCTTCATTTTAATCTTGTTCTTCTTTTTATTATTGATTCTAAAGTTTTAAGTTTTTTATTTTGTTGATTTTGATCTTTAAAAACAAGTGGGTTTTGTGTTTTTGTTGATTTGGTTTGATGTTTATTATTAGTAGATGATTAGTGGTTAGTTTGGTTTAATCTTTGGTAAAAACTTGGTTGATTTTGTTTAAATTCGTGGCCTTAGTTTTCCCTGTTCTTCGTATATCTCCTGTTTACCCAGATTCCGAACCAAGGAATTTATTCCGAACGAAGTGTTTTTCCAAGTTATTCCAAATAAACGATTTTTCCGAGTGAAGGCTTTTCTTTTAATTATTCCGGATGAACTGATATTCCGGATGAAGGTATATTCCGAACGAAGCAATTATTCCGGATCAGTCAAATATTCCGCATGAGTTTTTATTCCGAATCAAGCATTTGTTTTTATTATTCCGAATGAAGCTTTTGTTTAATTATTCCGCATAAAGCTAAGCATTCCGAACCAAGGTTTTCAAACAGTTATCCCGGATGAACTGATATTCCGGATGAAGGTATATTCCGAACGAAGGGTTTATTCTGGATCAAGCATTTTATTCCGCATGAGTGATTTTTCCATTTTATTCCGGATGAGCCAATTTCTGAATAAACGATTTTATTCCGGATCAACACATATTCCGAACGAAGGTATTTTATTCCGAATGAAGGTATTCCGGATGAAGGAAGTATATTCCGCATGAGCATTTTTCTGGATGAAGGTTATTTATTTTGAGTTGATATTCCGAATAAGCAGATTTATTCCGGATCAAGCAATTATTCCGAATCAGTTGTTTTTCAAGTAAAGATATTTTACTGTTACTGTTTTACTGTTTAATTTTAATTCAATTCAAGCTTTATTTTAAATTGTTTTTATTAACTGGTTTTAGTTTATTTTTATCACTTCACGCATTTAATCCTTTTTAGTAGAATAGAAAACCAACCCCCTTTTTAGTAACCAAGAACGATAATTCCACTTTAAGCCGTAATCGATTCGAGAAGATACCGAGAACTTAATTGAACCCATACAAAATCTCTGTATCAAATGGCGCCGCTGCCGGCTCTTTTCGTAAGGATTAACGGTTTTTTGTGAGAAAATTGGATTTTGGGATCCGTTCACCGTGAACGTTACTTTTTCATCATAAATTTTTTTCAAAAAACCTAAAAAATATAAAATTTTCAAAAAAAAAAAATTAAAAAATTAAAAAAACAATTAAAAAAACCAAAAATATTTCTGCTTTGTTATTTGTTTTGCAGGTGTATGCGCACTCGATCAACGTCTTATCCCGAGTCCGAGACTCTCGATAATTTAGACATGCCCGGTGTACACAACAATAATAATAATCCACCTCAGCCTAACATGAATAATAACAACAATGAACCTCTATCGGACAATCGTCCAATGATCGAACTTTTACAAGCACATGTAGAGGGCAACAACGATGCTATTGTCATACCCGCGATTGCAGCCAACAACTTTGAGCTCAAATCCGGCTTCATTTAAATGGTCTCTACTCAACCATTCTTGGGGCGTACAATTGATGATCCTCATGACCACATCAAAAGGTTCCTTGAACTCACGAATACGGTCAAATTCAATGGGGTTCCACAAGAGGTAATCCGCTTACAACTTTTTCCTTTCTCCTTAGAGGGACAAGCCCGGCATTGGCTTGCAAAGGAACCGCCACAAAGTATTCTTACGTGGACGGACTTAGAGACCAAATTCATAAATTACTTTTTCCCACCCTCACGTACTACCGCTTTGCGGAATGAAATTATTAATTTTTAACAAAAGTACGATGAGACTTTTAGTGAATCTTGGGACCGTTTTAAAGACCTTTTAAGAAAGTGCCCACAACATGGTTTTACCAAAGTTCACCAAATTAATACTTTTTACAATGGTTTAAGCATGAATGACCAAGATTCACTAAATAGTGCCTCGGGGGGTAATATTTTGGTTAAGACTTCTAACGCCGCTTGGGATATTATTGAGAATAAGTCTAGAGTGCAAACCAAGAGTGTTCGGACCAATGCCGCTAGTGCTAGCACTAATGAAAACGACAAGAGAATTGATAAGCTTACTTCGCTTATTGAATCACTTGCTGTCCAAACCGCTAACAATACCAAAAGCATCAACGCTCAAAACGCTCAAGTCAATGATTTAAGCCAACCATGTGAAATATGCGGGGGTCCTCACTCTTACACTACTTGTACCTCCACCCAAGACTATCTTTGTGAGAATGTTAACACAGCATACGGTACCTATCCTCCGGCAGGCTATTCAGCCCGCCCTCAAGGAGACCTTAACTTGCTAAGTTATCGTTCCACCAACTTTCTTTCCCCGCCCGGTTTTCCTCCAACCAATCAAAACCAACAACAAAACCTTATCCGAACCAATCGAAACCAACCTCAAGCACCATACCAACCACCTTAAAGACAACCATATCCACCTCAAAATCCTACTCAAGTTTACCAACCCGCTCCTTACCAACCACCTGCTTATCAAGCACCCCCTCCTACGCAACCCACCGTTTTCAACCACGAGGTCGAAACGTACATGCGGACGAATGATGTGTTGGTGAAGAATCTGCAGACCCAGATTATTAATTTGAAGGGCGATATGGTGAAACAAGGGAATGATCTTAGAGCCGATATGCGAAACTCTTTGAGTAGTCAAACGAATGACCTAAGGGACATGATGGCTGGTTTCTTCCAAGGTAATCAACCGTCTTCTTTAGGTACTCTTCCGAGTAACACCGTTGCTAACCCAAGAGGGGAGATGAAAGCAATCACCACTCGCATTGGAAAAGGTACCAAGGAACCCAAGCTTCCTACACCTACACCGGTGATTGTGACAAAGGAAAACGAGTCCACCACTCCCATTCCTCCACCTCTTACTTCCACCCCTCCTCCACCCAAGGATGTGCATGATCCTACAATTCCAAAGCCTTCCTCTTCATCCGATATACCTTATCCCTCAAGGTTGAGGAAAGAGAAGCTCAAAAGCAAGGACGATATTCAAGTTTCAGACTTTCTCAAAATGTTTAAACAATTGAATTTCAACATCTCCTTTGCTGAGGCTCTCGCTCACATGCCTAAATATGCGAAGATGTTTAAAGATCTTCTAAGTGACAAGGAGAAGCTTCTTGAAATTGCTCAGACCCAACTTAATGAGAATTGCTCTGCGGTTCTCTTAAGGAAATTGCCAACCAAACTTGGTGATCCGGGTCGCTTTTTAATCCCTTGCAACTTCCCGGGAGTAGAAAATTGCATGGCCCTAGCCGATCTAGGTGCTAGTATCAACTTAATGCCCTTAAGTGTTTGGAAGCAATTATCTCTCCCCGAGCTAGTCCCCACCAAAATGACTTTGGAATTAGCTAACCGTACGGTTGCTTATCCAGTGGGGATAACCGAAGACGTTTTCGTTGGCGTTGACAAATTCACCTTCCCGGCGGATTTTGTTGTCGTTGATTACGAGATGGATCCTCGTGTTCTATTAATCGTTGGACGTCCATTCTTGAGGACCGGTCGCACTCTCATCGATGTAGACGCAGGTGAGCTTATCATGAGAGTTGGTGACGTCAAATTGTCTTCAACATGGGTAAGATTTCTAAACAGCCTTATTCATACGAGAGTGTTAATTGTATCGATGTTCTTGATGAGGCTTGTGAAAAACACTTTAATGATGCTTGCAAAAGTATTCTTACCTCTCTTCCCAATGTTGAGACTGTTGCCTCTATTGCTTCATCACTAACTCCATTTGGAGAAAATGATTTCCTTCTGACAGAATTTGAAGCAACTTTGGGAGATGTGAACTTACAATATGACGATTCTCCTACCGATTGGGATGAAGACATTCGTACCATTGAGAAACTTCTCAATGAGGACCATATTTCTCCACCATCTCTCAAGGCTATTGCTATCGATGAACCGAATTTGACTACGCCTTCCATCGAAAATCCTCTGGATTTAGAGCTTAAGGAACTACCGTCTCATCTCGAGTACGTATTCCTTGAAGACAAGAAGAAGTTACCCGTCATCATCGCTAAGGACTTGAAAGAAGAAGAAAAATCTCGCCTTATCGCCGTGCTTAAAGATCATAAGAAGGCAATTGCTTGGAAAATTTCCGATATCCGCGGAATTGATCCAAACTTTTGTACTCACAAAATTCTCATGGAAGATGACTTTAAACCCGCAATCCAAAACCAAAGAAGGGTTAATCCTCGAATTCATGACGTCATCAAACAAGAGGTTATTAAACTTCTAGATGCCAGAATGATTTACCCTATTTCGGATTCGCCATGGGTAAGTCCCGTCCATTGTGTGCCTAAGAAATTGTTGTAGTATAGTGGTAAGTATTCCCGTCTGTCACGCGGGTGACCCGGGATCAGACACCAAGACTTCTATCGAAGTTTTAAGTGGACTTTTCCATTAAAATGCCTTCATTTAACCGGAAAATCATCTTTTTCAGCATTTTTCAAATTTTTAATTAACTTTGGCCATATAGTCGTAATTTTTAAATTTTTATCGTTGCTTTCATATGTATATATCCCATAATAAAGTGGTGTAGCTAGTTTAGAAGTCTTTGACATATTAGGCCCGTTGCGATTATTTTGACTCAACCTGAATAGACTTATCCAAGTTTATTCTAGCAAGTATCCTTAACCATGTAGACCTTAATTGGTTTATTAGGCTAAGCATCCACGAGTCTCATTACTTGAGATTTTAAATTGTGGAGAACGATAAATGATAGAGTCAATTATAAGTCGGTATTCTTGCACAAGCACACTTGGTGTGATTATAAGCTTTTCCTCCCATCGCCTTAAATGAATAAATGCAATAAGTAAGGTCGTGCGATTTTATTGAATAACTTAGCTTCTAGCCCAAGATCGTTTAAAAGTTGCTCGGTAATGATAAGAGTTCATAGCCAAGGCATAACTATTGAAGCGGGGCGCGAAGATTGGCGAATCCGAAAAGGCCCTAACAAGGCATGAGGATTCCATTTTATTGCTAAAGATCCAAGATGATGTGAAAAGCATTATTCCCAAAATCAATATGAAGGATCAAGACACACGACGAAAAGCAATCAACTCCCATAAAGATCATGGAGAAGTCTATCCGAAAAGACCCTAACAAGGTATGAGGATAAATAGATCCAAGTCCGAAAAGGAGGCGGATCGTTGTATCTCAAAATCCCAATTAACGATTGAAGAAATAATGATGAAGTTGTGGTCAACAAAGTTGGAGTATCCCTCAAAATACTCCAAGTGAAGAAACTCTATTAATGAAAAGAAGACCATTATCTCAAGAACGTCTCTCAAGATATGAAGTATGAAGTACATGCCAAATATCGGCCCGAGAAAGGTCTCAAATCGTGAAGCGAGTTATGCCAAGATATGAACTTTTTGAGGTCTAGAGAAGTAGTTTTAAGAGATTTTGTCCTTTAGCTAAATATTAATCAAATCGTCCTACTTTATTTTCAGCCTAAATAAACTATCGAAATAAGTCCAAAAATGCATCTTCATGATCATTCTAAGACAAAAATAAAATATAAGAGATACACCTAGGAATAAGGGAGTTAAGCATATAATTAAGCCATGTGTGTAAGTGTTTGTTTTGCTAACTTATAATAACAATGATCTCGTTTTTAAGCTTAGTTTGGGGAACGTGAAACTTGAGGGTGATAAATCTTCGCAGCACCAAAGCCCTAATGTAAGTCTTAGATCTCTTTGCAAGTTATTTCCATGTAGCTATTTTCAAGTGAAAATGGTTTTCTATCCCTTTTGTTTCCTTTAAAGCTTTTATTTCTTTATAGTAGTTTAATTTTTGTTTTAGTAGTATATTAATAAGGCCAAGGTTGATTGATTATGAGAAAAGTGTAAATTTGCTTTGTCACTAAGCATTGCATGAGGGCATGGCAATGGTTAAGTGTAGGGGATTTGATAGGTGTGAAAACACCCATCCTTTTACCACTTATTTCTTGCTAAAACGAGACCAAATCGCGTATTTAATATCATTTGTTTGGAATTATGCGTGGTTTGTGTGTTTGTTGTGTTTTCAGAGCCAACCGGATAAATATTAAAAAAACATGGGATTACACGGGTTTTATCGAAGAAAAAGACGAAAAGACGAAGTCTATAGTCCAAGAGATGCAAAAGTTTGAAGTTAATGGGCCTATTTGAAGATTTATCGAAGAAAAGGACCAAAGATGGAAGATTTACATATGTCGAAGAACTCAAGTCTATTAAACGAAGAAATTAAAAGACGAGTTGAATTTATTCATCGACAAATCCCGAATAAGAATCGAAAACGTCAACTTTACTGAAAAGACGAGAAGACAAAAAGAAGGGAGAAAGCCCACTCACCAACCAACCACATTTCCTATAAATAGGACACCTCCTTCACAGTTAGTGGCTAGTTTTTTTATTTTTCCTGTTTTTTTCTTTTTGGTTCGTAGGAAAACCAACACCATTAAGGTGTTTGGTGATTTTCATTTTTCCCTTTTAATCCAAGAATCTTGTAAGTTTAATCTTTACTTTTGATTGTTTAAATCTTAATCTTTCAATACCATCTGCCTTTTAATCTTGTTCTTCTTTTTATTATTGATTCTAAAGTTTTAAGTTTTTTATTTAGTTGATTTTGATCTTTAAAAACAAGTGGGTTTTATGTTTTTGTTGATTTGGTTTGATGTTTATTATTAGTAGATGATTAGTGGTTAGTTTGGTTTAATCTTTGGTAAAAACTTGGTTGATTTTGTTTAAATTCGTGGCCTTAGTTTTCCCTGTTCTTCGTATATCTCCTGTTTACCCAGATTCCGAACCAAGGAATTTATTCCGAACGAAGTGTTTTTCCAAGTTATTCCGAATAAACGATTTTTCCAAGTGAAGGCTTTTCTTTTAATTATTCCGGATGAACTGATATTCCGGATGAAGGTATATTCCGAACGAACCAATTATTCCGGATCAGTCAAATATTCCGCATGAGTTTTTATTCCGAATCAAGCATTTGTTTTTATTATTCCGAATGAAGCTTTTGTTAATTTATTCCGCATAAAGCTAAACATTCCGAACCAAGGTTTTCAAACAGTTATTCCGGATGAACTGATATTCCGGATGAAGGTATATTCCGAACAAAGGGTTTATTCCGGATCAAGCATTTTATTCCGCATGAGTGATTTTTCCATTTTATTCTGGATGAGCCAATATTCCGCATAAACGATATTATTCCGGATCAACACATATTCCGAACGAAGGTATTTTATTCCGAATGAAGGTATTCCGGATGAAGGAAGTATATCCCGTATGAGCATTTTTCCGGATGAAGATTATTTCTTTTGAGTTGATATTCCGAATAAGCAGATTTATTCCGGATCAAGCAATTATTCCGAATCAGTTGTTTTTCAAGTAAAGATATGTTACTGTTAGTGTTTTACTGTTTAATTTTAATTCAATTCAAGATTTATTTTAAATTGTTTTTATTAACTGCTTTTAGTTTATTTTTATCACTTCACGCATTTAATTCTTTTTAATAGAATAGAAAACCAACCCCCTTTTTAGTAACCAAGAACGATAATTCCACTTTGAGCCGTAATCGATTCGAGAAGATACCGAGAACTTAATTGAACCCATACAAAATCTCTGTATCAAAGGCAAACATGCCAGGTTATTCTCATAGTGTTTATGTTCACTCTACATACATTTAAAAGCTATAACTCTCGATAATCAAGTAACTTACATTTTTTAAATCACTTGGTGGTTGCATGAATCAACTTGATGCTTCTGATACTGAAGAAACCTCATCCGTCGCGTCTAACAAGAAAAAAAGAAGGCATTGTTGTGCATAATTGTTGTATGAAAGTTCAAATGACAGCCATCGCTTATATTGAGTACCTGATGAACTGTTTTCAGATATGTCGCATCCGATTCTGCTTTAGAGTGAATTTCCATCTGCATTTCCGTTGGATCAGCAATAAGACCATAACTCAAGTGTTTGGCTCAATAAAATGACGCTGCCAACATTAGAGATAATGTCAGTTGTCATGTTTAGCTTGATTTAGTGCATTTAAACTATATGTTTGGATATTGGTGTGTTTGGACAATTGTTTTGGTTTGGCAATGGTTACGTTCAACAATTTATGTTATATATTTTTTGTTGGACTATTGTTGTATAAATCTGTTAAGCAGAGTATGATTTAATACAAATGCAGCTTTACCACAGAGTGCCCCTGCGTAAATAATAACAGGCATGCATATCTTTTACTATATACTTGAGCTTATTATGAATAATGTTATGCTATTTTTTATATAAGATATAAGTTTTTGGTGTTGTGTGCAGGATGTGTACGGTAACCTCCAGTCGTTATTGCTTGAAGATTGTGTTATGGATAGGACAAGGATGTAGTTTTTGCACATTAGTGTTAGTTGACATAATTGTTGTATACCACAAAATATAATAGCTTAATGTTACACAAGGTTGTAGTTTTTGCACCAAACGTAATAGTACTTGATTTATTTGAATTTCAAGCTTTATGTCATACATTTGAGCATGTGAACTCTTATTCTATCTTACGATATAAGTTTCCAAAAACGACCCAATTAGTTCCTTTAAAAAACCTACCAGATGCCTCCTTATAAGTTTACACAAGGTTGTAGTTTTTGCACCAAAAGTAATAGTACTTGATTTATTTGAATTCCAAGCTTTATGTCATACATTTAAGCATGTGAACTCTTATTCTATCTTACGATATAAGTTTTCAAAAACGACCCAATTAATTCCTTTAAACAACCTACCGGATGCCTCCTTAAAAGTTGCACCTTATTTGTCCATATTTACAATTACATTATGACAACCAAAATCTTACACTTTATAAAATCAAATTTGCAGGAAACCGGTCTGTGTGCAACTATATGAATAACCAATTCCTTCCATAAACAATTACCTACCAAGTTTTTTAATATCTTAAACTAATCATACAAAAATATTGTATATTGTGTAAAGTGCTATTTACTTAGGATGTTAATTGTGACCTCTTATTTCCTTTTACTACTATGTCTGTACATTTTTTTGGGGTGAATCTTATATATTTAATTTGCTGATTAGTAATAAAGATATCATTTATTTATATTAACAGCTAAAGATACATAACTGATGACCTTTTGATAAACCTAACATTAATTATTTTTTAGTCATTATCTGTCAATAGTCTTTCTTCTATATATACTTTCTGATATCTACCAAGTAAAACACACAAAACCTTTTTCAATCTATGATTGTAGTTATCCTATAACAAATATATATTATTCTTGATGGAAGACCATTCTGGCGTCATGCTTGTGGGTCAGCCAAATAATCCTGCAATTGTTCCCACCCTATCCAACATATTGAATAACACCATGGTTATTCACTCGCATACAGTTGTTGAACATGGAACTTTGCGGAGTTTTTGTGGCCTAAACTTGACAGCTATACCTCCGTCATTCCAAGGTAATTCCTAATTGTGTACTTTATATGTATAATCTCCAAAAGTTAATGGTTACCATATTTTCCAGATAATAATGAACCAAATATGAACAATAACAATATGGCGTCTACTTCAAAACATCCATATATACAATCAGATTTGAAACTCAAAGGTATTCGGTTAACCTATTGATATGAAATACGATTATTTGTTAGAAATATTACGCCCTAAGTTAGGATTTCTGTTTATGTCATGCATATTTCAGGACAAACATTCAAAAGTGGGAGGAATAAGCTTCGCAAATGGCAAGGGTTGACATCTGCACGTATTGATGTGAATGCCATTATCTTGGTCTTCCATCGTATCAGTGTAGATGTTGTAATGCAATTATGTGGTAAGAAGAACGAAATAACAAAGGATATAAACCTCGGAATCCTACATTCTCCCTATGCTGCAATGATGGAAAAATACTACTACCCAAATTCCAAGAAACCCCACAACCATTGAAGGATTTGCTTGACTATGATGATTCTACTACGTCTCGATTTAGAGACCAAATTAGGATATATAATAGTATGTTTTGCTACACTTCTTTTGGTGCCAGAATAGATCATGACATCAATGAAGGAATGGGCTTATATACCTTTAGAATAAATGGGCAGAATTATCACAGGATAGGTTCCCTACTTCTTAAAGAAGGCACTCAGCCCATATATGCGCAACTTTGGTTTTTTGACACGGACAATGAAATAAGGAATAGGATGTCCACTTTCCTTGATAATAATAAAGAATCTGGGCTAGATGGTATAATAGTAGGAGGGTTGATTGAGATGTTTGATCGGGTCAGCTCAGTTGCCAAGTCTTTCCGCATGGCAAGAAATTGGTGCATTTCACATGGTTCTATTAGCGCGAAATTACATTTACTTGGTGACAGAAAAACAACAAGGCAGTACGATGCACCAATTGTTTCAAAAGTTGTGGCCCTAATTACAAACGATTTTGGGGATGGAGAACCCACAAGGGATATTGTTGTCAATACATTAGACACTGGCCCAAAAAGGATATCAGAATTGCACCCATCTTACATAGCGTTGCAGTATCCACTTTTGTTCCCGCACGGGGAGGATACCTATCATGACAAGATATCCTATCATACTAACACAGGGACAAATAAGACTGCACGTGGGTTTGTGAATATGAAAGAATATTACTGTTGCATAATACATCAAAGGAATGATCAGGGTACTACTTTATTACGAGGAGGCCGTATATTTAGTGGATGCATTCACTGTTGTTGAAGAACAACAGCTTAAATGGACGAGGAACAACCAAGAGACCTTGCGCGTAGATCTTTATAACAATGTTTGTGATGCTGTAACAAGAGGCGACACTGACGCTGCAAGCCTTGGGAAAGAATAGTCTTACCGAGTAGTTTTACCGGAGGCCCGAGATATATGATGCAAAATTACCAGGATGCTATGGCTCTGTTTCGAGTTTACGGCAATCCAGATTTGTTTATCACATTTACCTCTAATCCTAAGTGGGTAGAGATTTCTGAAATGCTATTAAATATGTCTGGCCAAAAGGCACACGATAGGTCTGCAGAACTCCCGTGTGCAACAAATTATCCTGATGGATTCAAAGTTGTTACATAATACATGTTGCATGGACCATGTGGTAAGGAGGTTAAATACGCCCCTTGTCATGTGGAGGGTAGATGTTCAAAACATTATCCTAAGCGTTCTTTCATTGAGACAATTATTGATGATGATGGTTACCCTATTTATCACAGGAGAGATAATAAACCTACGTTTAAAAGAGGGAAGTTTGTATTTGATAACCGAAATGTGGTCCCCCACAACCGTTATCTTCTCTTAAAATATAATGCTCATATAAATGTGGAATGGTGTAATAGATCCAAAGCAATCAAGTACCTATTCAAGTACTTGAATAAGGGACCCGATAGGGCAACAATTGTGATTCAAGAAAATGTAAAGGACGGTCATCATGTGACGACTGAGACGATCACCGAGGTTGATGAGATAAAAAATTACCTAAATTGTAGGTATCTGGCTCCATGTGAAGCTGTTTGGCGGGTTTTTTCATTTGACATTGATTATTCATATCCATCAGTTATGACAATGAATTTCCATCTGAAAAATCGCAATTCCAGTCAAATTGCGCGATACCGAATGTTTACCTGCTTTACTACAAAAGGAAGGTATTGATGTAACCATGTTCACAGATTGGTTCGCGTTGAATGTACGAGACACTAATGCCCGTTCACTTACTTATGCACAGATACCTAAACACTACGTCTGGCACGATCGACGTAAGCTATGGCAGCCGCGAAAACAGAGGAAAGTCATAGGCAGGATAGTATATTCTAGCCCGGCAGCGGGTGAACGATACTATCTCCGGATGATATTGAATGTTGCTAAAGGACCAGAGTCATATGAGGAATTGATGACTGTGAATAATAAACTATATGGAACATTCAATGAAGCATGTTTCGCGTATGGATTACTTAGCGATGACCAGGAATGGACACATGCTATATCAGAAGCAAGCGTGTGGGATTTTGGGCCACAACTGCGTGACATATTTGTTATAATATTATTATTTTGTGATGTCAGTAGGCCACTGAAACTATGGGAAGAAAATTGGGAACTGCTATCCGAAGATATTCTATACAAAAAGAGGAAACTTTATAATTATCCGGAGTTGCAATTACCAGATGCGCAATTGAAAAATTATTGTTTGATTGACAGGATTTGTTGTACAGGCACGGAAGAAATTTAGATGATTTCCAAGATCTTCCAAAGCCTACCCTAAAGTTACTAACAAATACTGACAACCGGTTAATCAGGGAAGCCTTGCATTTGATATGCGGAAGAGTAAGATTGAACACGAAAAGCTTCATGCATTGTTAAATCTCGAACAGATGTTGATTTATCAAGAAGTTATTGATTTTGTCAATAATAAAAAGGGTAAGTTCTATTTTGTTTATGGTCCTGGCGGAACCGGCAAGACTTTTGTGTTCAACACTATAATTGCACGCTTAAGATCAGAAAGAAAAATTGTGCTAGCAGTAGCATCTTCAGGTGTACTGTTTATCAATTATTTGTACACATGATTTGAAGCTTTTATAAAATTTTACATGAACTCACCTTTCTTTGTTTGTTATGTGAATATTGGTACAGGTATTGCTTCGTTACTACTGCCAGCAGGCCGGACAGCCCATAGCAGGTTCATTATACCGCTAGAATTGGTAGAGAACAGCACGTGTGGCATAAAGCAGAACATACATTTGGCTCAACTAATGCAAGAAGTCCATCTTATCATTTGGGACGAAGCACCCATGACTCAAAATTATGCTTTTGAGGCATTAGACAAGACACTCAAAGATATATTAGGATACGAAGTACCAACACGCAGGGATGAGATATTTGGAGGCATGACCGTGTTACTTGGAGGTGACTTTAGGCAGATATTGCCTATCATACCAAAAGGAAAACGAGTCGATATAGTCCAAGCATCCATAAACTGGTCAGTATTGTGGAAATTGCGCAAAGTGTTTACTATTACACGCAGCATGAGGGTGAATGAATTTTATGCCAAAGGGGATATTGAATGGCGGAAGTAGGAGTTTAATAAATGGGTTTTAGATGTGGAGGATGGTAAAGTGCCAGCAAGAATGAAAGAAGGTGAAGATGAAGCAACCTGGATTCAAATTCCCGAGAGATTCCTTATCAAATTATGGACTACACCAATCGAGCAGATTGTTGAAGAAACATACCCAGATTTCATCACGCGACAATCAGACGGAGAGTACCTTAAGGAAAGGGCAATCTTAACTCCGAGAAATGATGATGCCGACACAATTAATAGATATATGTTCGAAAAACTAGAATCCGAATCAGTTACATACAATAGTGCGAATGAAATATGCAAAGCATTGACCGATACTCTAGATCAACACAGCCTATACCCTATTGAATTTTTGAATTCGTTAAACTTTTCAGGTATGCCTCCACACGCTCTTGAACTAAAAAAGGAATTACCTATCATGCTTTTGCGAAATATCAACCCAACCAAAGGACTTTACAATGGGACTAGATTGCTTATCACAGATCTTGGTCAGTTTGTTATTTATACTCAAATACTTACTGGATCACATGTTGGTGACGATGTCGTGATACATCGGATCATTCTCACCTCTACGCAGTCCAAGTGGCCGTTTGTGTTAAAGCGAAGGCAGTTGCCAGTCAGAGCATGTTATGCGATGACAATTTACAAAATCCAAGGACAGTCGCTTAATTATGTAGGCCTCTATTTACCTCAGTCGATTTTCTGTCACGGACAGCTTTATGTTGCACTCTCGAGGGTTACAAGTCCGGACGGGCTAAAGATTCTCATGATCGAAGACGAAGACCCCAATCTTAAGAATTGTACTAGAAATATTGTTTACAGAGAAGCTTTCAATAACCTTTCACTAACCACTTAAGGTATCTACTTTATACATATCGTGATTGTAATAAATTGCCCAAATGACAAGTTTTACATTCATAACATGTTACTCCTGATCAAACCATGTTAATTCTACATACCTATTATTTTATATTCAATAAGAAATCTACAATATCTAACTGGGTAAACTACCTAACAGATTATCAGGTCTAATCTAATTGTAACCCTAAATATTAAAATACTTAATTGAATTGATAAAATAATAGATTATAAACTTTAATCTGATTGCATACCTTTTATAAACACGTTCGTGTTCTAAGACAATCATTGAGGATCGTAACCAGACGCCAAATTTTAAATAAGATAACTGAAATGAAACAGTTTTTGATCGATGTTAACAAAAGGTTTTCCCAGTAATATTTTAAAAAAACACCCTCCAAAAAGATAGTTTCCAAAAATGGTATATATTTTGTATGTTTAGCTGTTATTTAAAGTAAACCCAAACACTCTGTTAAATAATAACTTAGTTATTATTTCAAGTAAACCCAAACACCTGTTAACTGATTTCTAACTATCAAATCCTGATTTTTATTCAATGTCTCACTGTTCTATTTGAGATTATAAACATATGATCACATAAACCGTGTCACAACCAATTTATACGTATATGTGAACAAAACGGTAAAATACTAAACGCCTAAATACGACACGGGTAAAATGTATCCTGCTGACGCAAACGATATGAAAACTCATATATTCAAAGGCATAAATACAAAGTAAAAATCCTGACAAATTACCTACATTGCAGCCCTATTAAAAAATTATCGCTACCAACAAATAGTCGACCATGATGAAACAACCAATTTATTACTCTGTTTTGGATCATGATGATGAAGATGACGAGGTTGAAGTGGTATATGATGAAACAACCAATTTATTCTCTAAAACAAATGCAGGTGGAAACTCCTTCACGGCAGCTGTTACCTAGTTTGGTTTGTTTCGTTGTGTACTAGGTGTTTGTAAGTGTTTATGGCCTGTCATAAGCACTAGATTTAGGTGTTTATTCAAGCTGTTTGTAGCTTGAAGGTTAATGTGGTACTTTAGCCACATTCCATTTGTACTTCACTGTTTTTTGGTTAATCTATTTACCGGGGAAACCCATTACTAAAAAAAAACAAATAGCCGACCAAAAAAATAAAACAAATTTTGCTGATATGTTTGAAGATAACGTATAACCAAATCATGATCCTGATGAGACAAGAGTAAAGCCAATGGATAGTTGCAGAATGATATGTTATCCACTATTGTGTAGGTAACCACATCGGGATTCCTTAGAAGGGTGACAATTTAAATAAGCGTGACAAAGTTGTAGAAAGATAAGTGTGATAATTTTTTGAAGGTCAACTGTTATATACCTTTAGTTATATTATGCATGGTGATCAATTGTTAATACCAATCCCTACAAACTATATAAATTCATTCCACCATTGAGAGTCATATGCGCATTATACTATAAACACATACAACCATATGCAACCATTGTTGTCGTCCCCATGTCACTACCATTGTCGACCACACCTACTAGCAGCATTTCCTCTACAACCCTCACCTCCTTATATCTTATTAGTATGTATACAAAACAACTATAATCTTCGACCACCACCACTGTCGCTCACTATCGTTGGTACTATTACTGTGCCCTACAGTCATTAACCCGCGACCACTGTCAATACTCTTGAGTCCATCACAACATTCACAAAATAAGCACCCAAAAGCTATTTTTGACATTAATTTGCTACTAAATGCAAGCAACAAAGCATTTAGCTGCTTGCACCGCAACATTCTGAAATATAGCAATACAACCACGAATATACTTGAGAAAAATATGTGTAGGAACACACATAACCTTAAGACCTGCGTGAAGCTCAAGTAGCATATGATGAGCCAACATCAGTTACTGTCTTGAAAACATTTGATGCAACTTATGGAATGACATTCATGGTCTTTTCATATTATCAACAACAGTTACTACTATTTATTCAGGAAGTTGAAATCTATAAATATAACCCAAACATATTTAATCTGATGGCATAAACTAATATGACTACAGATGACTCAATCGGTCAAAAGGTTATTCTGCCATCAAGTTTCATTGGTAAAATATCACATGTTTGTTGCAATAAGTTGCTCAATCACCTTTCCTATCGCAACAAGAATATCATAAATAAGCTACTGGATATCGAAGACATATCTATTAAGGAGAAATAGGCGTGTAGCCAAATGTCATAACTTTACCATCCGTGTCGTGTAATCCTGAATCATAAATACATGAATGTATAAAATTAATGCTTCAAGGTTGACTTATATGGGTTTAGACTGTACTTCATAAACCCAAAATTTTCAGCTTATTTTGATAATCATCTCCTTATGTATCTTATTATGTGATTATACTTCATAAGCCCAAAATCTTTGACTTATTTTGATAAGTATGAGCTTATGTATCTTATTATGCCTGAGCACGTCTAAAAATAAGCTGACAAAATAAAGCGTGTATAAATCAACAAATAAGCTTAAACAAATACCAAACTTGCATAAGCCTGTGGGTCTAAAAATAAGATGGAAAAATCAAGCTTACGAAATATAAGCATATATCATATGAACCAATAAATAAACTAAAGCAAACACCAATTACTTATGACTTATTTGATATTAGCCAACAAATAAGCTTAAGCAAACACCACAAGCTTATGACTTATTTAATGTTAACCATATACACTGTGAAAACCTCAGGTAACATATCTAAAATGGGACATTCTCATATTCTAGAGATCAACACAACTAAAACTTGCCACAACTGACTGAATTAAATGATAATAATGAAGAAATAAAAATAACAAATCATAAGTAAACCACCATTCCATTGATTCGATTTCCAAAATAACATAGATTCATTGTTTTTCAAACATATAGTTCACCCAAACAAGCTTCATAAAATTAGTACCTGATTACATAACATAAAACATAAATAAAAGGCTTTACCGCAGCTGTTCTAATAACCCCAAAACGCAAAATAAGGACATGGATAAATGTCTATTCATCATGGAGAGCCATGAAGCTAACATACCCATCCTTCTG
This sequence comes from Glebionis coronaria, assembly GCA_025667525.1. Taxonomy (NCBI): domain Eukaryota; kingdom Viridiplantae; phylum Streptophyta; class Magnoliopsida; order Asterales; family Asteraceae; genus Glebionis; species Glebionis coronaria. The sequence goes on along the minus strand of CM046878.1, from coordinate 9,826,590 downwards.
GCTGGATTGAATCTTTGGATTTTGACAACATGAGCTTGATTGAAGCCATCGTCATGCTTTCACTTTCACGGAGTTCCTTTAGAGTTTCCACAACATCCAAGACCTCCTCTGTTTGCAACTCGCGCTCCAGCTCACCAATGAACATAGATGTCTTTGCAATACAAGCTTTGAGATTATCACACTGAGTGTTCAACACATTAACAAATAGTTGTTCCTGGCTCTTCATTTGACCAATGTAAAACCCAACGCACTTTCTTATCTCATACTCTTCGGTTATTTCTTTAAGCTCATTCATCACAGGCTTGGAAGTAGAACTGGCCATGATCAATTATTTGTAGAAGGTGGAAGAAGGATGGTATATAGGTTAGGTGGGATACACGGTGTATATATAATACCCAAAGGACACATATAACCGCGGTAAACCATCGGTCAAAGCTCCGAAAAGCCATGACAGTTACAATGGAACGAGTATTTAAACTTGATAAATTAATGATCGTTGGGTGTTATGAACACACAAAAGAAAAAAAAGCCCCTAAAATCATGGTTTAAATAAAAAATATACATCCCTTAATTTTGTATTGTTACAATAGTAATCCTTTAAATACTTCTAATATTTATTTTAGGTTATTAAAGTTTCAAAACATGTTAACGTACACAATATGATCATGTTAATATACCCGATGTAACATGTATACATGACTATTCATTTGTTTGTAACACTTGCCTTATATATAGCCTTGAAAAATTTAAATCTTAATTTACACAATTTATAACACGTCTTCAAATACATGACACAACCGGGCATCGCCTGGGTTTCGCAAGACTTGTATAAATTATTTTAGACACTTTCTTTTCAATAAATGCATAAAATTGAAGTAGTACAATTAAAACAACATGATGTAAATTCTTTTAATACACCAACTCAAATATAATTTAAATAATACAATCCCAAAAGCCAAATGTACAAATCTTTTAGTATACAATAATTACAAAAATTTTATTAGCAACACTTTTCTCAAAATTAATTTTAATTAATATATGCTATAAAGCATATGTTACAAATATACATTAATTAATATAATAAATAGAATTATACATATTGAACAATTAAAAAAACATTATATAACTTACAAGTTGGTGGTACATATGATTTTAAAATCGAACCAGGTTAAAGAGTTTAATCGAAAACAAAAGAAAACCGGCCAAAACTTATGCAAAAGTGAACCAGGCCTGACCAAAATTATTTTTTACCTTTTTTTGTTTAATCACAGGATATCCGCCGTCGCATCGCGCGGGTATCCTGCTAGTTGCATTTCATTGTTTATGGAAGTTTTTTTTTTCTTTTTTAAAAGACTCTTTTCATATTGAATTTTATTGTTTATGAAAGTCTTTTTTCTATAGTTTTTTTTTTCATGTTGCATTTTATTATTTACGGAAGTCTTTTTTTTTCTTTCTTGAAAGACTTTATTTTCATATTGACTTTTATTGTTTATGAAAGTTTTTTTTTTGAAAGCTTTCATTTTATATTGCATTTTATTGTTGATAAAAGTCTTTTATTGTTAAAATCTGGATCTTTTTTCTAATACCTATACACGATTACATTTTGGATACATCGTAAGTATGATTTTTTAGGCAATGCTTGGTACTAAGTATTGACGACAATTATTGGGTTGATGGTTGCCGCAATGGACTTGAGAAGTAAAATTTAACGGATGATCATTAAATATTGAATGAGTATATTTAAATTGACTAAAAAAAATAAGTTGAGTGTTTTTATATAAAAAAAAAATATATGATATCTCAATCGAAAACACTCATAAATTATATACATTTTTGTGCTATTTACTTAAAAAAAACAATTAACATAAAGTATTAGATAAAACAAACATGAAAGGTTTAAGAGATCCTCCGACGGGCAGAATTTTGCTGGGTTATTGGGTCTATCGGATTCGGTTTTTCGCTGATTTTGTGAATGAATGTCTTTAGAGGCCTATGTACCATTAGATGGTTTTTCCCTATTGGTACTTTTGGTTTTATAATGGTTTGTTAGTTTTCATATAGCCTGTCATATGAATTCTTAGAAGTTCAAGTGTTTCACTTGAGGTTAATGTGACATTAAGTCACATTCCATTGTACTTAACTGTTTTTTTGGTGTAATATATATTTTACCGGGGAAATTGCCCTTTTACCAAAAAAAAAAAAAAACATGAATGATTAGGGATAAAAAAAATTATTCTTTAAGTAGCTATATTTTCTTTGTAATTTTAATATTGATGCCAACTAAAATATGGCGCCATCATCTTTGATAAATGATAAAATAACATGATTCAAAATACAGTCAATCTTTTATAATTATTTAAGCACGGTTGATATGATTTTTGAACATTTAAACATTTAAACATAACTCTTTTTAAACAATTCATTTTGAACTATGGTTTCATACATGTTAACCATTTAATTTACGAGGTTTAAACTCACGGTACACAAGCTCAAACTAAATAAAGCTTTTAATTTTTTAAAAATTGACATAGCTATTTTATGATTATTTACATCTAAGTGAAATTGAATTTGAAACTTCACGATTATTAAAATGATAGTCACAACTACTTTATCATTATGTCACGAATGGTTAAACAATGGTTAAACGGTTTAATAACAGTCTCGTGTTTACGTAATTACAATTTTTCATGAGAAAACATGTATTGCTCAAATATATTATTGATGATAATAAAAAAATTATGAGCCAATAAGGTAACATAGCTTGTTTAAGAAAAGACGATGAATGAGAAAAAAAATATTGCATTCGTCTTATAATAACTATTTACTTAAATTTTTTTAGTCTTTCTTATTTGATTTTTATTATAAATATTTTTATTTGTGTTATATAATATTTAATAAAATTTATATAAATGGGTTGGTTTCTAAATTTATTTCATTAATATATTTTTTATCAAGTACTAGCTCCTTCCCTAAATAAGTGTCAAGTTTGACTTTTTAAAGTCAAACTGGTTTAACTTTGACCTTCACTATTTTCCAAGGTTCCATAACTTGTAATCGTTCTAGACGGGATTAATTGGTAATTAATGAGATCCGTATTTTCAGCAAATTTTGAGTATTTCTAGCAATTTTGGGTATTTCTAATGAGTTTTAGCCATTTTTGAGAATATTATTTTTAAAATCCAACTTATCATGCATATAAATAGTTGCTATAAGTGATAAACATAAGTTTAGAGTGAGTTTGATCTCCCTTAACCGTCGTTAACCACAGTTGACTGCCGTTAATTACTTTTACATTAATAGGCAACATTGATGGCCTTGTAACGACTACGCGGTGATTAATCGGCCTTGTAGGACTCGTTTTGCAACATTGCTATTTTCGAGTGTGTTATACAAATAGTTAATGTAAGATTATGAATGGATTGGATTTTATATGTATTTTCATTGGTATAAATTTGATCAAGTGTTATATCATACAAAAACATATATTTAAGGTTAAAATCGACAAAGAAAAAACGAAAAAAGTCAAAGTAAACTCTTATTTTAAAACGGAGGGAGTATTATATTACATAAATAAAATTATTTATAATTAAAGTTTAACAAAAAAAAATTAAAAAAAAAATTAAAATGAACGCCTATTATAAAACGGATAACGAGAAAGTATTCTGTGTATGGTACTAGATGTGGTTGACAATTTGTTTTTATTGCAACGTCTCAATCACTTGGCCATGCATAACTAAATGGTTGTCTTATAAATATACATATACATGACTCGCATTCTTACACAAAGGTTGAACAAATGGATTATTCGACCCTCTTTCTCTTATTTTCTTTCATATTAACATTAGCCTACCTCACCACGATCTCGGCCGGTCGTCGTAACTCTAACCTTCCACCGGGACCTTACCCTCTTCCGATAATCGGAAACCTTTTACAACTCGGCGACAAACCACATATTTCTCTCGCTACACTTTCTAAACGTTATGGTCCTTTAATGTCACTTAAGCTAGGAAGTAAAACAACTATAGTTGTTTCATCACCCGATATCGCAAAAGAGTTTTTTCAAACAAATGATCAGTCGTTCTCTAGTCGATCAGTTCCCCACATGGTGCAAGTTATGGACCATGATAAGTACTCCGTAGTGTGGCTTCCAGTCGGTGATCAATGGCGGAAACTACGAAGAATAACGAAAGAATATATATTCTCGTTACAACAGCTGGATGCTAGTGAAGCTTTACGCAAAGAAAAGGTACGAGTGAACGTATATTTTTTATAACATGTGTGCTAAGATATAAAGGAATTAATTTTTGTTAAGGAAGCTGACCATATATAAGGTAAAACGTTATAGTGATTAAGGGAGGTTTAATGTAAAAACTAATAGGAAAACGAAGGAAAACGACTTGTAATACACATAAATAATGAATGAAATAATTTGATAAGAGGCTCAGCACTCATTAGTTTTCCTACTAGCTTGTCCCTGAATGGGTACAGTTCTATTAGTGTAAGAAAAGGATATATAGCAAAATCTTGAAAGGGTACCCCTATTGGTACCCCCTACCCCACAAAAAAGGTACAAAAAGTACACTATTTGTGTATTTTTTTGTCTCCTAGATTTTTTCTGGACAGTTTTTTTATCAGTTTTTGTTCCGTATTTTTGACTGTTTAACAGTTTTAACCTGTTAAACTTTATTTTTTTGATTCCGTATTTTCTGATTCACAATTTTATAACAAAACCAAAATTATAAAAAATAAAAAAATAATAAAAAAATTAAAAATCAGGAGGGTATATATAGAGTTTTTTGGGGTCTTTATAACCTGACCCATCTTGAAAATGTTCTGGTTTTAGTTTTGTTAGAGAAAGTCAGAAACATTGAAGAGGATGAAAGAGACCTTTAGTTGACGTTGCTTGTTTTTTCACCAATAAGATAACACTTGCTTTATATGTATTTTTCAAAGTGTTGAATGCCAACATTATATTTTAGGCAATGTTTTAAAATCGGGTTGACTCGGTTGAACCAGTTGAATCGTGACTCGATCGGATAATTAGACATTGGTTTTGACCGAAAAATTCGGTTGTATAGTTGGTTATACTGGTTGAACCGTGACTCGATGATTCGGTCCGGTCAATTTAAAAACCGAATTTTAAAACATCGATTTTAAGGCTAATTCTTAAAAAAACTTAAAAGATGATTTTTTTTTTAATTTATCAACTCAAAATTTCTTTAAATACTTCACACGACTTACGCGAAATATACGATTTATACAATTTATTGAAATTTCTTAAATACATTTTTTATTTATTTTGTACTAAGCTGCATAGATTACATTGATAGCATAAGTCGCATGATGTATTTATATAAATTTTGGTTTGATAGTTAAAAAAAAAAAAGAATAATAAGTAATCTCGAGGCATTTTAAAAGTTAGTCTTATCTTTTATCTACCATTTTGTTTAGCTTTTAATATAATAAGAAATACGCATGGTAGAATATTTTAAAACTTGATTATTTCAATATATTATTCTAACTCAAAGTATTAATTAAAAAATTGAGGGAAGTGCAAAAATCATCCTCGTGGTATGTCGAAAAATCAAATTACATCATTCGTTAGTTTTTTGGACAACAGTCATCCTTCCGTTAGTGCGGGGGGCACAATACGTCCCTCATGGACTAACGATGCTAATATTTTTTTCGTTAAGAATTAACAAGGTTTAAAGAGATGGTATACTTTTCTTTTTCCTTTTCCAGGGATATACGATGAACTTTAATATAACTTGTTTCGAAGAAAAAAAATTATTCTAAAAAAAATAAATTATTTACAAAATTTTTTTTTGTTTTTCAAAAAAATAATTATTTTCGAAAAAAAAAGTTTATTTTCAAAAAAAAAAGTTTAATTTTTGAAAAACAAAAGTTCAATTTTCGAAAAAAAAAGTTTTATTTTCGAAGAAAAAAGTTTTTTTTTGAAAATTAGTTTTCTTTTAAAATATTTTTTTTTTGAAAATAGAACTTTTTTTTCGAAAATAATTTTTTTTTGAAAATAAAAGTTTAATTCTAAAATAAAAATTTTTCAAAAATAAAATAAATTTTTTTTTTCGAAAATAAATTTTTTTTTGAGAATAATTTTTTCTAAAATATATTTTTTCTGAAAATAAATTTTTTCCGGAAATAAAATTTTTTCGAAAATAAAATAATTTTTTTTGAAAATAAACTCTTTTTTTAAAAAAAAGTTTTATTTTCAAAATTAAATTTTCTTTTCGAAAATAATTTTTTTTTCTGAAAATAATTTTTTTTTTCCGAAAATATTTTTTTTTTAAAATAAACTTTTTTTTAAACAAGTTATGATAAGGTTCATCATACATCCCTGGAAAAGAAAAAAGACAAATATGCCCTCTCTTTAAACCTTGTTAATTTTTAACGAGAAAAACATTTGCACCGTTAGTCCATGAGGGACGTGTTGTGCCCCGCACACTAACGGAGGGATGACTGTTGTCCAAAAACTAACGAAGATGTAATTCGATTTTTCGACATAACACAAGGATGATTTTTGCAATTCCCTCTAAAAAAATACCTCAAAGTATAAGTGATGAAATAATTTTTGGAATTTGCAAATATATCTCGTGAAACCTGTTTAGGGGCAATTTCATATCTCCTCTCCTTTTGAATGAAAATTTTATGCATTGTAAATCATGTATTTATAACTTACACTTTGAGTATATATGAAATTAAACATGAAAGTAGGGTGATATATGAAAGATATTTTTTTAAAGGGCAATTTCATATCTCCCCTCCTTTTGAATGAAAATTTCATATATAACTAAACATGCATTAACAACATTGTAAATTATGCATTCATAACTTGCACTTTGGGTATATATAAATTAAACATGAAAGTAGGGTGATATATGAAAGATATTTTTTAAGGGGCAATTTCATATCTCCCCTCCTTTTGAATGAAAATTTCATATATATCCAAACATGCATTAAAAACATTGTAAATTATGCATTCAATAACTTGCACTTTGGGTATATATGAAATTAAACATGAAAGTAGGGTGATATATAAAAGATATTTTTTTAAGGGGCAATTTCATATCTCTCCTTATTTTGAATGGAAATTTCGTATATACCCAAACATGCATTAAAAACATTGTAAATTATGCATTCATAATTTGCACTTTCGGTATATATGAAATTAAACATGAAAGTAGTAAAATACAAAATTTAAACAATAAGTAAATAAAAGCGGTAAAAAGTTATGAAAAGAGGTTTATGTTTAACACGTTTTTATAAACAAATGCGTCGTTTATTTTTAAAGGTACAATATCTAAAACTATTATGCAAGCGGACCTGGCAAACTTGCTTTATATATCATGAAAAGTTGTGTGATTTTCTATGGAAAAGACTGTCAAAATCCGCCTGTATATGAGTACTTTTTTCTGGATAATTCCAACTGGAAGTGGCGCAGACAATATTTATCCTGAAAACTCAACTTGTTCTTCAAGATAAATGTTTGCCAAACTTAAGCAAATATGTTATACAAATACACGATTTGCAAATAATATGTACACAAAGAATATTCTGTTAAATAATCCTAATATAGATTAAAGAATATTCTCGAAAAGAACATGGATCTTGCGGCAAAAAGGTCACATGCATGCGAAATTCAGAGCTGCATTCGTGCCCACACGTAGCGCAGGCTCGGATGAGTTCAGAAGTTTCGAACCTATTTTGGACCAGAAATCCTGAAATCTGCACCCCAATGCGCACACACGTGGGTGTTGGCATCTAACCAATTAAATAGATTTGAATGTCCAGACCAAGATTTTCTTATAAACACCAATCCACTTCTTTTACTTGACGACGTGGATGTATTTTTTCCCCAATTTCGTGTTTCACGTACTCATTTTGAGAAACGACATCTCATTCATATCAACACAATTTTGGACATACTTTACCTCTTTGCAAAGCTCTTATCTAAAAGAACGTAAAGCTGCTAATTAATTAAAATATATATAGCAAATACATATATTAAGTTATGTCCAATTTTTGTAAAAAGCTCATTTTGCAAACTATTTTCCGAACAATCCCTCACATGAATAGAAATCGGTTGAAAACACACGAAAGTTTCGAAGAAAGTTTTGTAGTTAAGTCTCATATGGGATAGGTAGGTTTGACCCTTTGAAGCTTTCCCTGTGAGATGCATTTAATCTCTTAGATTTGAGTAGGCGCAGTGTCCTTGAACCCAACCCTGTTTACAAAGACGACATTACATTTCACATAAGACTGTCAAATCCTCATAGTTGTGTTCGTTATAGTCAGGTAAACTAGCCTTATTCTACAAGAGCTCTTACAAATTATGCCCCCACAATCCCTTTCGAAGCGGCCCCACTTCTCTCTCACATATGTGATATCATCTTGAATCATTAAAAACATATACTTTAAGATTTAGGGCTTGTTTACCAAATTAAGTGGTTTCACTAACTCATCTTAATTAGCCGCTTATTGGGGGGCTTAGTTATAATGAGTCTCCCAATTAAGACATGTTAAGGGTTAGGCCCACCAATTAAGTGAAAATAAGGGAAAGAAAAACACCCCATTAATCTTGAATCGTTATGCTTTATGATTTCATCTTGAACCACATTTATATGATTAGGTTGTCCCATTAAACCCAGATCTTGGGATCTCTAGTCAACTAGGTTAGATTTACCTTCACAATAACTCATTCCTTCAAAGGATTTAGTCTCATTCCTTTAGACGACTTACTAACTAACTCTCTGCTTAAATCTTTCGTAAATGGATTCGCAATGTTCTCCTTTTACTTCACACATCCAATTAAGATAACTCCCGTTGAGAGTAGTTGTCGTATCGAATTATGTCAACGACGGATATGTCTAGACTTTCCATTATACATTATGCTATGAGCCTTGCCAATTGTCGATTGACTATCGCAATGTATACTAATGGTCGTTACATATGAGGCCCCCTAGGTATGTCCTTTACGAATTGGTGTAGCCATTCTGCCTCTTCTCCGCATTATCTAACGCGATAAATTCTGATTCCATCCTAGGCTTAACTATTACAGTTTGCTTGGAAGACTTCCAAGATATAGCGGCCCTCCTAGTGTAAACACGTATTCAGTCGAACTAGAATCCTTTATGCCATATATCCAATTTGCATCATTGTATCATTCAATAATATATTAAGTACCCTAGTCATAGCTTTCGAATGTGAACCACTTAGATTACTAGTATACCTACTTAGCCTGATAACAACATATGTCAAGTCAGGTTAGGTACCTGTCATAAAATGCATCAACATATCAATAATTCTTGAATACTTTAATTGGGAAACTCTTGCGTCTCTATTTTTAGATAAATGCATGCTGGTGTCAATTGGACTTCTAGCTAGGTCGGAGTCCTCCACATTATGAGTATTAAGACTTTTGTCCACGTAATGTGCTTGACTTAACACAAGTCCAGTATGAGTTCATATGATCTTTATTACAAGGATCACATGAGCCAAACCCATATCTTTCATGTCAAACTTTGATTTAAACATGTCTTTAGTAGCCTTGATCATCTTGTCGTTACTACCATCATCAACATATAAACACAAGATTACATATCTACTATTTGTGTCTTTTACATATACATACTTGTGACATTCATTAATTTTGATCCACTCTCTAACATGACATGGTTAAACTTTTTTGCCATTGTTTTGGACCTTGCTTCAAGTTGTATAATGACTTAACAAGCCTATAAACTTTTCTCTTTTGTCCAAGAGCTATGAAACCCTCATCTTGGTTCATGTATATTTCTTCTTGTAAATCCATGTTTAGAAAAGTCATTTTCACATCCATTTGGTGAACTTCCAAATTTCTTAGTGCGTCAACATCAAGTATCATTCTAATTGACGTTATTCATGTAACATGCTAATAAGTATCAAATTAATCTAGACATCCACGTTGTCTAAATCCTTCGACTACCAATCTTGATTTGTACTTGTGAATGGTGCCATCAACTGTCATCTTCTTCTTGAAGATTTATTTATAGCCTAGTGGTTTACAACCATGTGGTAAATCCATGAGTTTCGAAGTATGATTTTATAAAATAGAATATGTTTCACTTTTAATGGCTTCTTTCCATCAATGTCCTTCCAAGGAAGTTATCACTTCTTGATAATAAGTGGGTTCATTATACCATAAAAGAAACAAATTTGATCCGAAAGATTTCTCGGTTTTTCCCTTTTGCTTCTTATTAGTTCTACCTCTTCCTCCTTGGGTTGATTTTGTCTCTCATCTTGGAGATCATTATCATTTCTTTGTCTCTTATTATACACAACTCCATCATCTATTTTAGATGAGCTTCTAGTTTTCTTCGTCAAACAAGGAAATATATTTTAAGAGAATTAAGCATTCCTTTTCCATTATTGTGTACTTTTGTATATCTGGATTTTTCGGACCATGTACAATGACACGATAATCATTGCTATTCTTAGCATATCCAATGAGTATAAAATCCACATATTTATGTCCAATCTTTTGGGCCTTGATGACATTTTCATGCGTCGGTGACGCAGCACACGACGTAGTCGGAGTTTTAGAACCCTCAAAAAGTGTACCTTGTCGTGTAGTATAATATAGACAAGGACTCGAGGTTGTTATCGTTCTGTCGATGGATAGTGTGTGAGATCAGTGTCAAGCGTACATAAGTCTATAGGTGGGAAAATGATTCTTTTTTTGTATTTGTATTTTATGAAAGAAGTAACGTTATCGGTTCAGGAGGAGGTTTGTCTAACACAATCTACGCTACAATGGTGAGAATTTCACTTATTTAAACAAATGTGTTTATCTAATCATGCATTACTCCCTATAATATTCTTCCTCCATGTTCATTTCTCATCACACCTGTGGTTAAATTTGTAAGTGTTTCCATTTGTATTAATCATAAGTTATGTGCGAAACAAATAAAATCTAGCATAGTGGTACAATAACGTTTACTAGACCTACCCATTGGCGTACGCACCTATAATCGTCTGTGACAAATTATAAACCTATAACCTTAAATATACTTCGTTAATACATGCATTAACAAACACCTAAATTAATCCTCCAGAACGAGCGACAAGACCAAATGCAATTGACGACCCAAAACGGGACTCAACGACCAACTGCACCGATCTACGATGTGAGGCATGATCTATGCATCCATGTTTCCCTAAACATATCAATAGTTAAGATATGAATATCTGGTATTATTTTCTAGATCCTAACATGCACACAACTAATCAAGAAGCAATAAATATATAAAAACCACATTGTGAGTTTCATGCAATCATAAACAAACACTAGTTAATTTAGCCAAACATAACAAAGGAAGAAAAGATTAAAGACATAATCAAATAGCACATAGACATGATAAATGATAAATGAATAAAACCATTTTCTTTAATTCATATGAGGTGATAAAACAATATTTTTAGGGGTTTAGAAACCTTGGAAACAAACAAAAGTAGGTGCTTCAAAGTGACCCTAAAATTCCACACGGATTGTATGCTTACGAGGGATTGTATATGTAGAATACAGGCAGTGACGACGTCGGGTTATAGTCGTGGTTTCGTCTAGTCATCGAATCTTCTTAGGGTTTCTTAAGTCGATAAGCTTCAACGTCCTCAGGTATTACATGTGACGTCGTCTGGAGGGGTATAAGGATGACGTTAGGTGTTATTATGACGTCGTCTATAGCTCTTGATGACACTTTCTTTGGTGACTTGAGGAACTCGTGCATTCTTGTTTCGACTTCTTCCTTACTTAATCATCCCAAATTACTCCAAGTGCTTCCAAATTGCTAAACTCACAAAAAAAGGATTTAGGACCTTTTAAAGGCATATTTAGATAAATATAGGTGTGAAATGACCCCGCAAACGTGTATAAAATGACACCGCATTGTGCCTTAGGTGTCGACTCTTTTTTTCTTACAAGGTATCTTATTTAAAAGATAAGTAGCCATTAGAATGGCTTCCCTCTCCCCCCCACACACATGTCCTAGCTTACACCATAACTTATCAATATGATGTTAACCATTTCTTTCAAGGTACCGTTCTTCATTTTGGCAATACCGTTTTGCTGAGGTGAATACGGAGCAGTGAACTCGTGTCTAATTTCATGTTTCACACATAGATAATAAAATGAAGACATATATTCACCTCCTTTATCTCTTTATAAACCTTGATTTTCTTACCAAGTTGATTCTTAACTTCATTTTTGTATAGAACAAACTTGTCTATAGCTTCATATTTACTTTTAAGCAAATAAACATAGCTATAGTTATTACAATCGACAATAAACATAATGAAGTACTTATTGCCACATTTTGTGGGTAGTGATTTCAAACCACGTATGTCTATGTGTATCATATCAAGGTGTTTGGTTTTTGTTCAACCGATTTGAAAGATAGTCTTGTAAGTTTGGCTTCGACACAAGTTTCACACTTAAAATTTGAATCAATATGATGAATTGGTATGCCATTAAATTGAATAAAACAATGCATTAAATTAAAATTAACATGTCCAAGACAACCATAGAACATATTGGAGGACTCAATCAAGTAAGAAAAAAGTTCATTATATTGATATCGTTTGAAACAAACTTTACATTAAGCTTAAACATACCATTAAGGGAATATCCCTTACCAACATACATTTAATTCTTAGAAATAATTAATTAATTAGATTTAAATACTATACGAAAGCCAAACTTCTTCAACAGCCAACCAGACACAAGATTCTTATGAATCTCTGTAACATACATGACATTAGTCAATTTGAGCTCTTTATCGGATGTCATTTCAAGATAACATCTCCTTCTCCCTTGATAACAATAGTTGTAGAATTTCCCATGCACAAGTTCTCTCCATTTTCAACCGCACTCAAAGAGTGAAAGATACTCTTATCGGCATACATATAAAAGGTTTCCCTAGTATCAACCCACCAATCATTGTTGTTAGAACTTACTAGGTTAACTTCATAGATCATGGCAATGAATTCAGACACCTTAACAATCATGTCCACGTCATCATTTAACATATCAGCTTGGCTCGAGTCACCCGCTCTAACATCTTATAGTTAGCTGCACGGTGACTTGGCTGGTCACAGGTCACCGTTGTAGTTATTTCCTTGGAACTTTTGTTTCATAATTCCAACATTAGGAGCAAGGTGCTCAGACTTCCCTTTTCTCATTTTTTCATTCTTCTCTTTGCCTTTGCCTTTTCCTTTAGACTTTGAAGAGGACGAACCATTATCAATCATATTTGACTCGGAAGAATCAGGTGTATAAGTGTTTTTATGAGTCAACTTATTGACATCTTTCGTAAAAAGACGAACAACCAAGTCTTTAACACTCATCTCCTTTCATATATGCTTTAGGTAGTTTTTAAACTTTACCCACCTTGGAGGTAACTTTTCAATAATAGCAACAACTTGAAAAGTTTCAATCAAAGTCATTCCCTTAGCATGAATGTCGTGTAGAAAAACATGCACATCTTGAACCAGAGTTATCATATTCTTTGAATCAACCATCTTGTTACAAAAACAAGGAACTACCACAAACTTCTTTGTACCAACATCCTCAGTTTCGTTCCAACGATTCCTATAATTATTTAGCAATTGTGGTCTTGTAGTCCACGTTGTACAAAGATTCCACCAAACCATTCAAATCATAGTTACGACATAAGAAATCTGAATGTTTCCACACTTCCAAGACTTTCATAGCCTGTGAATTATAGGGTTGACCTTATTTAGGAGGTTCCACATGAGGTACAATCTCTTTTAAGAACCGTACAACGTTCAAAGTAGTGAGCTAGAAGAAAATCTTTTAGTGCCACCTCTTAAAATTATGTCCATTAAAAATTTTCTGTTTTTTCTTTCATGATTAGCGACTATGTTAGTAACTAGCGCACCAGTTACTTTTACAAGGGAAATCACAATAGTGGTGTTTGTCATCTTAGAAGATCAAACACAAATAGTTAAATAAACTGTTATAAATCAGTATTTAAGAAATTCAATCTTGATTTCTATAATCTTGTATCGGATCTGCTTCAAAGAAACTCAATCTAGGTTTCAATGAATTGGATTTAACAATCAAATAAATCTATTTAATTGAAACTCAATCTAGGTTTCAATATAATTTGATTAGAAGAACTCCTTTTAAAATTCATTACGGATTTGTAATACCAGTAGATCCGCCAATTAAATACTGTCTACTTAAAATTGATTTTCAAAGAAACTCAATCTTGCTTTAGACTATAAACAATTTATATATAAAAATCCATTAATTTTTAATCCGATTTTAACAAAAGAGTTTTGATTCTGTCACACGTCATTTGTTTAAGAATGTTGGGAAACTTACACGTGCAGGTGGGTTGACGTGAATCCTACCACACAAATTTGAATGTCCATACCAATATTTTCTTATAGATACCATTCCACTTCCTTCACTATGCGTTGTAGGGTGTTTTTCTTTTCTTAAATTTGTATTTCATATGACTCACTTGGAGACACGATATCTAATTCATATTAACTCCATTTTAAACATATTTTAGCTTGTTGCGAATTTCTCTTCAAGAAGAACACATACTTAATAACTAATCCAAATATATATAGCAAATACGTATATTAAATCATTTCAAGTTTTGTAAGAACATATTTTGCAAACTATTTTTCCAATAGTTTAATGGTAAATAGTTAAATCTAAGTAGAGAGAAGACGTGTAAGCATTGCCAAACATTGATAAAATATATGTTACTTATGTTAATTATGCATACTATTAATCATGAGAAATTTCAAGTGCATATAAGTTTAACGAGTACAAGTAACAAGAGAAATAACTTCAAGAAAATATAGATCACATTATTTTTCAAAGTTTTTATTATAAAGTTTGGGCGGATCTATTCCTCATTAATTATATAGATAAGTTTATCTGTAAAGAAGTCGAGTCTTGGTCATTCGGCTATTCTGCTTCTGTGTTTTTTTTTTTTTTTTTTTGGAACAAATTATACTATTGTTGTTCATGGATTTGTATTTAATGACATTTAATTAATTTACATTGATTAGGTTATAAACTAGTAAATGAAACTATATACTATAACTTTTTGACATTCAATATTTATACTTCTAGGTACAAGAACTTGTTGACCAAGTTACTCATTGTTGTACGAGTGAGAAGCCTGTAAATATAGGAGAAGTTGTTTTTACGACAATGCTTAACATTCTCTCCAACTTCATATTCTCTAAAGATCTCATCAAGTATGATTCTGCCTCAGCACACGAGTTCAAGGTCGCAGTGTTGAGTTTACAGGAGATTGCTGGGAAACCAAATCTAGCGGACTTCTTTCCGATTTTCAAACCATTTGATCCGCAAAGGTTGCTGCGAAAAGCAAATGTTCATGTTATGAAGATAATGGCTATATTTGATAAAATCATTCAAGAACGGGTACAATTACACAATTGCGTTACACAAAGAAACAACGATGTATTAGATTCGTTGACGAACCTCGCCTTAAAAGACGACGAAGAATTTAGTCAAAATGACATGAGGCATTTGTTTCTTGTAAGTATATCTATTTCTCATTTCAACATGATAATCAAAGTAGTTATGTAAAAACATGGTAGGTTTATACTAACACACCATTATGAGATTTGGTTCAATTTCAAGTGACATGTTAATACTTTGGTTAAAAAAAGATAAACACACTTTGGTTCAAGCAGTTGAAATATGATGTACGGAGATAAAGCTATTTACCTAAGTATATTCGATTGTGTACGCATAACTTATACTATATTATTTATTTCTTTTTTTCATTAACACTCAAAACTAATCACTTGAGATAAATATTGGTGCAGACTTTATTTGTCGCAGGAAGTGACACTATATCAGTTACAATAGAATGGGCAATGGCCGAGCTAATCCGTAACCCCCAAAAAATGGAAACAACAAGGTTAGAGATCACCAATTACATGAAAGGAAGAAGTAATAATATACAAGAGTCGGACATCTCTCAACTTCCTTACTTGCAAGCTGTTATAAAAGAAGTTTTTCGGCTACACCCACCTGGCCCGTTTCTTGTCCCTCACCAAGCTATACATGACGTAGAAGTCCAAGGATTCACTGTCCCTCAAAATGCACAAATCCTTTGTAATGTTTGGGCAATGGGACGAGACCCAAACATTTGGCCAAACCCAGAAGCATTTTTGCCCGAGAGATTTTTAGATGTTAAAATCGACTATAAAGGCCAAGATTTCGAGCTCATTCCATTTGGTGCTGGGAGAAGGATTTGCCCAGGATTGAATATGGCCCATATAATGTTACACATTATTTTGGGTTCTTTGGTTTATAAGTTTGATTGGAAGCTTGAAGAAAATATGGGTTCAGAAATTATCGATATGGACGAAAAGTTTGGGCTTTCATTATCGAGGAACACACCACTCCTTGCAATTCCAATCAGAATTTGATGACTTTAAACATATCACATGTACCAATAAGTGATCGAATGTTATATTACATTTTGATTCAAATGTCTTGATATAATGACATTATTATACTACTAAAACCTGGGGATATATTCTATGTACTTACTATTTTCTGTTAAAATAGTTTTTAACATCTAAATATTAACATCTAATAATTGAAATAGTAATGAAATAATTGAAATACTAATTTGACAAAATAGATAAGTAAAATGGCAAGACTTAAACTCTAGTTTTCTAAAATACTATTATCATTTATATGTAAAGAGGGCGTCCACGTGCAGCTCAATCTTCTCGGAGGTCTAAAGTGAAGACGTAAAGAAAAGCTTTTTTATCAGAACTATTGCCGAAAATTGTATATATAAATTTAATTTTCCACATTTTATGTGAAATCTTTAATTATTTTCTCTAATTCAATGTAATATAGTATGTCTATTCGGTTGATGAATCAACCAATAGATCTAATGACACTTTCAATGACATATAGCTTTTGATTATCTTTAGTTTCGAAATACTTCTATTTTATGAACAAAACTATAACCAAAACGGTTAGCATTATTTTATACAACATATAGTTTAGATTTATAATATGATTAAGCATATCAATTCGTGTAACATTTCTCACATATATAATTTCTCGAAAATATGTAGTTTCAAAAATAAATTTATACCATTAATATCGAGATAATTGTTATAATATGACTTATGTAACTTTTAAGCTCAAACAACCACCTTTAATTCTTCCTTTCATCTAGTGATTTTAAATTTTGAATGCTATATAATAAATTAAAAATACCTTACAGTGTGATCAGATTTACTTTCTAATGATGAAATAGATTGATATACAATGTAAAAATAATAATCGGTTTTAAAAAGCTATTCGGTATTTATAGTTTCATTCTCAACATCATCATCATATCTGTTAATGCAATGATGCCTAAAAACGTTACTTGCATTTTTTGGTCTCTCTTAGTTTTGATTACGACAATATGTAAAAACAAGCATTTACGAAAACAACGAAAAACGAATTCTTGAGTTCAAGTATTTTTCATTTTACCCATTTTCACTTAAGGTATGGATAAACAAGTACTAACCTTAATCAAGTGATCAAGTGATTTAATCTTTTCTTAAAACTCACTTTTTATTAAGTGTGACAAGTTTTTATTAAACTTTCTTTTTAAGAAAATGTTTTATTAAATTAATTATTTGAAAATTTGAAAATGGCATATTCTTATTTGGTTAGGAATATTCTATCAGGATATTTTTTAAACCAGATATGACCTCCACCACTAAAGGACAAAAAGGGAGCGGAGTCTAGTCCAGCGGTTTTTTAGCTCCTGGGCGGTTCCTTATCGATAAGGTACCGCGGGCTAAGATAAGGAACCGCGGGCAGATATAGCCGTTGGCCTTTTGTCCTATAAATAGTGGACCATTCTCAGCTTTTCAATTCACCTCTTTTGCACATCTATTTCCAGATTCAAACACTCTTCTTTAATCACTCAAATCTTTGATCATTTGTTTGATTACTACCTGTTTAAGAAGTGAATCTTGTTCTTCCATCCATTCCTTTCCAAGTGCAAAGAGAAGAACACTATCCTTGTGAAGTGTTGAGTCCACCACCAAAGATCCATTGAAGATCTAATTTTATACATTTGTTGTTGTGTCATAGTTGTGAAGATCCAAGTAGTTGTGTCTATTTGAAAGTTGTGTATGTACTAAGTATAGTTGTGTAGATTGGTCCTAGCTACGATCAGGGCTCGACTTTTAGCTTAGAGTCGGAAATTGGTTAAGCGACGTGTACGGTTTCTCCACCATAAGGAGCTTGTTGTGTAGTGAACTCTCGAGTAAGGAGTACTCGAGGAGTGGAGTAGGAACGAGGAGTGAGCTTCGTTGCCGAACCACTATAAATCCTTGGTGTTCGGTTTGATCTTTCTTTACCCTTAACTCTTTACATTCTTTATTCTTTGTGCATATATATATTTGTTAGTATTAGTTTAGTTACACTATCATTGTTCATATTGTGCATAAGAAGATTTCACATATTCCTAAAGACTAAGTTTTTGAAAAAGGATTTTTGAAAACCACCTTTTAACAAGTAAATATAAGAAACTATTCAACACCCCTCTAGTTTCTACAATATCCTCTGTTTTTACAAATAGCTCGTTTTACTTTCAAATTCTTGTGTTACATTCATTTCTCTTTAATGAGAACTAAAGCATCTTTTAAAGAAACTTTGTCCTAAAGAATGACATATGTGTCGATGAGAGAAAGCCAGTTTCTGATGTGTAAAAAAATAATGTTGATTCATCAATGTAAATGGTCAAATGGTTATCATCACATGACGTAATTCAAGATTAGATTAGTTTATGCAAGAATGGGTTTTTTATATACTTAATTTATGGTAGGTATGAAAAATAAAAAGTAATAAATAAAAGAGGTTGAGAACTTTGATTATTTAATATTTATTGGTGAATTGAGGTTTTATAGAATTAGATCTATAAAGATGACGGAAGAAAAATGCGTGACTGGCTTTATGTATATACATGGTTCTATAAAATTTGAGGCTTTTAAAAATTGTAGGTCTAAAGCCCAATTTACTTGTTTTACCCTTGAGCCATCACTGAGAACGTCTCAAGGGTAAACTCATAATTCTATAAGGTAACACTATATAGTTAGTCACACCTTTTGTTTTTCCTAGATTTACAGTCTCGATGAATTGATATTTTCGGTTTAATAGTTAGATACACTAAAATAGTTAAAGATGTTGTTTGCTTCTATAATTTACTTTTCATGCCCTAAAGACTACTCATTATGGACTAGTATTTAAGTTTGAAGAAGTGATTAAGAACATCTTATGGGTATTTATTTTCAAGGGGGATGCTAATGTTTTCCATAATTTATTCGTAATGCGGGTTTGATGATTTACCTTCAGGTAGTAAGTTGTTCAGTTGGGTCAATAAGGTGACTACGAAGATTAGCAAATTGGATGGGTTCATGGTCTCTGAGAGTGTGTTGGACTCATTTCCTGATTTGGAAGTCTTAGACATCTAAAAATTTGGGTCGGATCATATCCCTATTTTTATTTATGTCAAGAAGGTAGATTATGGTCCT
Source organism: Glebionis coronaria (assembly GCA_025667525.1). Classification (NCBI taxonomy): domain Eukaryota; kingdom Viridiplantae; phylum Streptophyta; class Magnoliopsida; order Asterales; family Asteraceae; genus Glebionis; species Glebionis coronaria. The sequence continues at coordinate 9,806,961 of CM046878.1, read as the reverse complement.
ATACAATACAAGTTTTTTTTCATTCTTTGATCATAGTCAAGAGCTAACAATATACGACTAGGCTTTCACCCCTGTTCTATATTTTCCAACTACGTAAGTATCTAGTAATTTATAGAACTTTCATCGAAAAAAATTCAAGGTTTAATGATGCATGGGTGATGGAATTTGATGGTGGTCAATTCGACTATTATTCTCAACCGAGGAGCTAATTGATCAATTCTCAATACTATTAGGCTTTACTAACTATGATGAACCGATAACTGAAGTAAGCGTATGAAACCCACAATGGTTGCCTCATCACATGCAAATATGGAATCAACATGTGTAGTCCTTTGTTCAACAATCTAATATTCAAAGAAATGGTGGTTTTTTTAGTGTGGCTGTTTAAAAAATCACTAATTCTAATAGACCGTCCCACATAATTAATTTTTTATTTAAATTCTTTCCTAACTAAAATTATTGTATGTACTTCAATATATAAGTTTTTTATCTTATTGTATGTACTTTCAACAAAGTTTGGCAACTCTATAATCAATATTGTGTGTGCTTTGTTTGTAGGCATTTGAATACACCCGTTTTTAGATATTCGACTCCTAGCCAAACTTTTGACCCAATCATTTGGTCCCGTAATATTTTTCAAAGGAGCGTAGAAGCATCTTCTTTTTCAGCCAAAGGGAATCGTCTTTCGATTGATGTTTATGAGATAAATGTTTTGATTGTAATATGAGTTGAGATTGTTATTCTATATAAAAGCTACTGGTTAACATACAGAATCACATGATTATAATTAAATATAATATGATTAATACTTGATACTTCATTTAATTCTACTAATCGGGTAGAACCGTCTTATTGTAACTAAAAAACTACTAACTAATCGAATATTGCTCGCCTAGTTGGAATGACTGACTGAATGTATTTCGATTTAGCTTTTGGGCTTTTTTTTAATTATTTTTTATATACGTTTTTGTTTGATATGGTTCGGTCTTATGCAAAACCAGATATTATATCTTGTTGGACTGACTCGACTCGTACATGGACCGAATGTTTCAATCAATTGTTTTGGATCAAATCGATTTTTGGTCTAATTTGGTTGGTGTTGGTGGTCCGATCCAGTTGTCAAACCTGTACTTGATCCTACATCTAAGTTAAAAGGTTGGCTTTTTTCGAATAACATGAACATGAAACTTTCATTTGTTTATCATATCATACTCCCTTATAAAACATATTGACATGTTATTTTTAGAATATTTGAAATTTCAACATACATCTTCTAATGCATTGCAAGCAAAATAAGCATAAAAAACTAAAATAGCAAATTTTGACACCTCATTAATACAAACGTAATTTAATACTCATATTAAAACTAATTAATACACAATTAAAACTAAAAATAATTAATACACAATTAAAAATAAAAATAATTAATACTACTTAGTACATAATTAAAACATCTCAATATTTAAAAGGATAAGTACATATTCACATTATACAACAACTAAAAGCATTAGTGTACACAAATGTACATATGTTGTCTACCTAAAATAATAGTGCATAAAGTTTTAAACACTGAATCGTGTCAACGGCTTCAACCAGAGACCGGAGTCACCATGGGTTCGGCTAGTCAGTTACATACAGTTACCTAAAACTCAAATTTTTGGGTTTCGAGATGTCGTTGTAAGAAAAACATAAAAATAAAATTAAGTTCGCTGAAAATTATGTTACAAGGTACTAGCCGTTGCAACACACGGGTACCCTGCTAGTTCTATTTAAGTTGGAATTTGGTTTTGGATAATTTAGCTAGAAAGAGTTTTAACTTAAGTTGCGTTTGTTTATGTTTAAACCGTCTGAAATGATTATGTAAACATCTAGACCGTTTGTTTTCTTTCATATTTAGCAACCTAAATTATCGGAATATCCTCTAATTTAGTCAAGGGTGGATCTACGTGGGAGTTGCATGTGGCACAGGCTACACTCTAATTTTCTTCACGTAAGATAAATTTGTTATAAAATAGGTTTTTTTAATACGTGCAACACCAATTTTTCCTAACATAAAATAACTTCAGCACTAATAATTATATAAAAAATTTGTGCAATATTAAATTACAATATTTGAGTCCGCCTCTGAGTTAAAGGTTGAATATAATCTGATAATATCTGATACATTGATATAAGAGGGCCAACAAATATCACTCATCACGCCACTATTTATGTTCATGAGAAAAGTTATTTTGCATCCTTGTTTTTTGTTGGAAACCAAGGAACAAATCCCCACCCTTCATCTATTTGTAATCTAATGGTAGAGATTAACCTAAGATTAAAAAACACGGAGGGGCCATTTTTGCCAAAATGTCCGAAAGATTAAAAAATGGGCGGAGGTACCAAAATTGTAAATATGACGGAGTAATGAATTATCACTAGTGATATTTCACTAGCGAAAATCAATGAAATATCACTGTTAATAAAACAATGAAATATCACTGGGATATTACGCAGTAACTATGTTAATGAAATATGACTAGTGATTTCATTGGTTTATCTCTAGTGATATTTCATTGTTTTTATCAGTAACGAAATATCACTTGTGATAACCAATTTTCGTCATATTTACAATTTAGTCCTTCCGCCGATTTTTTGTAAATTTTGGACATTTTGGCAAAAGTAGCCCCTCCGTGTTTTTTTAATCTTAGGTAATGGATGGCTAGGATTAGTCCCTTAGATTCCAACAAAAAACAAGTTTCCAAAATAACCGGACTCTTATGTTCATTACTTTATTGTTATTTCCATAAATATATTCTCTTTTTTATGAATAGTTAGAACTTAGATTATATATACTTTGTTTTAAAATCTTGGTTGCAAATGAGGATCATCATAAAAACTTATTGTTTATTTTAGGGATAATAGGTTGTAAATGTAACATTGTTGTCTAATTTCACTATGTTATACAATGTCTTATTAATTTTACCAAAAAACACACCCACCATTACTAATCCTCTCTATTGTAACAGAAGTTGCATATCCGTTTGGTTTTTATGACGTGGCACCCACTACCCACATGTTTGACCCGTTACATTTAGTTGACCCCGTTATTTTCACTCAACCACTGTTATAAAAAAACGCACCCACCTAATATATTACCATCATCTCCATCCTTATCTTATCCTTCATCACACTCCCACCAGTCCACATACTCATCTTAAGGATTCATATACCAAAACTCATCATCTCCATGAAACAAAACATAAACCTCCAGAACCGCCTTATACGTATTCTTACTAAACTCCATTTCTTTCGTCTTGACATCAAATTCATCCTTAATCCTAAACCAAAAACCCTCACTAACACCGTTACTCACCAATATCGGCATTATCACATCCGCAACCTTAGGATATAACCCCAATTCCTCACCCCAACACTACCTAGCGGTAAATTAACACCGTTAACAGCACTCAACTTCCTACTAACCCCACCAGCTTCCAAATCCAACACGCTACTTAAATTCCTACTAACCCCACCAGCTTCCAAATCCAACACGCTACTTAACGGAGACTTAATGGTAAGTTGATAAAAATCCAAACTCACATTAACAGAAAAAACACAAGTAAACTCCTCATTCACTAGATTCTCCAACATAACAAAAACCACGATGTCATCCTTTCTTAAGAACAGAGCTATATTTAGTAACATCTTTGGCTACATTCCAGAAGATGGCGTCACCATCAGGCTGAGCAGTGTTAGTTATGAGAAGCTCAACCCCATCAACCCAAACATAAGCAATGCGATCGTACTGTTCGCCTTGGACTTGAGCTTGGAAGGTGAGGACAACGTGGGACCAGTGACACGTGGAGGGTGGTGAGGCGTAAAGAGTTGAGACATGTGGGAGGTTGTAGGTGTTTCCAAAAGGTTGGTTGGTGAGGACTGGGGTTGAGCATGATGGTTTTTGGGTGACGTCAGTAGGGAGTGGGTGTGTGGGTGTGAAGTATTGTTTTGGGGTGGTGGTGATGTCATCATGGTTAAGGTTAAGGGGGTGTTTGGATGTTGATTTTATGAAATGTGAGGAATGGACTGGTGTGAGTGTGATGAAGAAGAAGATAGGATGGAGATGATGGTGCTATATTAGGTGGGTGCGTTTTTTAATAACATGGGTTGAGTGAAAATAACGGGGTCAACTAAATGTAACAGGTCAAACATGTGGGTAGTGGGTGCCACGTCATAAAAACCAAACGAAAATGCTAATTATGTTACAATAGAGATAATTAGTAATGGTGGGTGTGTTTTTTAGTAAGATTAATAAGATATTGTATAACATAGTAAAATTGGACAATAATATTACATTTACAACCTATTATCCCTTTATTTTAAAAATATTATTTTTGGTACATGTAAATAGATAACATTTTGTTAAAAGAAACTTCGAACGTATGTCAATGAACATTACCATTAGATTAGGAAATGAGCAAACCATAACACGTTTGATGAATCAAAGTATTCACACGTTTTAAAAAAACAAACAGTTTTATATAATTCAAATTCAAACTTTTAACAATCTCTTATTACTCAGACATTATTTAGAATCATACTTGAAATCTCCAAAAAAAAACAAACACAACTTTAGTCTTGGTTGACTTGAAATTCGTAACCGGAGTCCAAAGACGAGCACGGTATCAGTACACTCGTATTGCTTGATGGTATCGATTTTTTTCGAGCATAAAAAAAAATATCGGTATCATATCGAAAGAAATTCGAGTAATGCAACTCGCATCAGTACTAGTACTAGGTACCGGAAATAGATACCAATTCGGTTATTTCCGAGTTTTTGTTAAATTAAAACCGATTTCAGTTTTCCTTCTAATATACTCCGTAAGCAACAAAAAAATCTAGATACGGGTTTCAAAAGTTGCAAGAGTTTCAAAACTTAAAACTCCAAGTAAGTTAAATATTTGGTGTTCAATTTAGGTATAGTTTTGAAATTCAAACCAGAAAACCGAATTCATATATAAAGACAATTAGAATTTTATTCAAATATAAGAGAAATTTTTTTTATGGTTGAAATATTTTTTTTTAAGTTTTTTTTAAATATCAATGATGTATTTTGAGTTATTTAGGTCAACCCAAAAACCTTTTGTGAGGAGCCCGAAGTTACGAGGCTATTTTTCCTAGTTCTTTAAAAAGAGTTGTCTCGCGCCCCTAGGTATTCTCTACCTACCCATTTGTATCGGTTTCGGGTACAGAATTTAAATTCGACTTTCGATAAGTTTTAGTAAAAAAAATTATCCAAATTGAATAAACCAAAAACCGAACCGATAAACACCCTGCTGTGGATAAAGGTGTCCAAGTTTAAAGAGAAGCAATTACTTCTCACCAGACATATAAGCTCATCATATATTCAAGTCGCCTAACAGTTCACAAATGAGTAAATATATCCAAATATCCCATGGACATCTAAAATTACATATCTAAAACTTGAAACCAAACCAAGCTAAATGATAGGCATGGGCAAGCCGAGCTTAGCAACATCATTTGGAGCGAAAATTCGAAATTCCATAAGTGAACGCAAATACAATAACTGACGCGGCACATGCCCAAAGTAATTCTGTGCCTAGCATAAGAAATTGTGACATACCATCAAATTCCATACTTAAAAAGGGTAAAAATTAAGAAACAGGTGTGTAATTTACCTACAATTGGAGCAGGTGTGTAATTCCATACTTCACTGGTTTTTTCAGAAGAACGTGGAGTATATTTCTTGGGAGTGATTGGATGCGCCTGGTCGGGTACTTTCTGTAAAGACCAAATATATACAGGTGTGGTGAGTAATGTCCATGTTGCATTTTGTAAATCAACAAGAAAGTAAGCACATAATGCGCATCAAAGCAAGTAAAATCCGATGTATAGAAAACAAGGATCGGATACCTGAATGCCCCATGTAGGATGTGAAAAGCGGGGATTAGCTTTTAGTATGCCCGTCACAAATTCAACGGATGACGTGATAGGAGGATCAACGGATTCGCTACTCTTTTTTCCTTCTGCAAAACTCTTGCAAACTATCAATTTCCGAAACAAGTACTACATTATATAAAGCACCCTTAGAAGAATAAGTTTACATTAGTTTTGACTAACCTTGCTTATAGCGATATGCAATTACTTCCTTGAGAAAAAGTGACTTCCGGCAGTTAGGTTTAATCTGTAAATCAAGTGAAAAAAACATGACAACGTAAGAATAGAAAATTTCCACGTCTTACGTGTGTTTATCTACTGCAGCATGCCAGTATATATGCCTATGTTTCATCCGTAATCGAGCTTAGAAGAAGATGTATTGATACCTCCAAGCACCTATCGACAAGTTCTTCGCTCTTTGTGTAGTTCCCACTCCTAAAGAATCCAACAGCAAGCAGATACATCTCTTTCTTCTTTTGTTTGGGGTTCATACTACTAGTACCTTCTAGTGAACCATGCCACGATTCCGATCATCAGGTAACCTAGAGTGAACAAGAGCGTTAGCACATGGATAACGAATCGCCTGATCTTTTTGTTCCTCGACAGATGAACAAGCAAATTTTCAGTCCCATAGCTGTCATAAAAACATGATGAATTGATTTTTTTTAGAACGGCAAATGTTAGTGGTTAGTGGGTCGAGTCGTGCAACACTACAACAAAATGTGGGTTTAGGGTCGAAATTTTCGACCCTAAATACAAAGGGATTTCGACCCTAATATTTAGGGTCGAAATATTCGACCATAAGTGGTCGACCCTAACTTTTTGACCCTAAAAAACTAGGGTCGAAATACCCTTTGTAATTTAGGGTCGAAAAAATGGGGCCCACCACTTTTCAGAAAACATTTTGACCAAAATTTAGGGTCGAAATACTTTGTAATTTAGGGTCGAAATTTTCGACCCTAAATAATATCCACGTGTAATTTATAAATCATTGTGAAAAGTTTTTTTTTTTTAATTATTAAATTAGGGTCGAAATAAGATTCAAATTTAGGGTCGAAATTTTCGACCCTAATTAATATCCACGTGTACATTTTAAAAAGTTTGTGAAAACGTTTTTTTTTTAATTTAATAAATTAGGGTCGAAAAACTATTTAAGTTTAGGGTCGAAAATTTCGACCCTAAACATTTTATATTATTTTTTTTCCAGAAATCATGCGTGCAGGATTGGTTTAGGGTCGAAATCTAGGGTCGAAATTTTCGACCCTAAAACTTAGGGTCGAAAATTTCGACCCTAGCTATAATTTAGGGTCGAAATTTCGACCCTACCTATATGGTTAGGGTCGAAATTTCGACCCTAAATGGTTTCTGGGCAAAAAAAAAAACTGCATTTTGCAGGTTTTTTCCAGATTTTTTTCCGGCATTTTTTCCGGAAAAAAATCTATATTTCAACAAATCCACAATATTACAAATCACTAAACAGTACAATACTAATAATTTACAATACGTTAAATAGCCAAAACGTTAGAATACATTTCACCAAATCCTTATTTCACAAATGTAACAAGTCAAATTAATACACATCACAATAAATCCATGTTTCACAATTTAACAAGTCTTAAGTTATTACACAAAATAAAAAGTCTAAAACCAACAACTCCTAATCTGAATAGTCCCCGCCGGCCTGATCATTATCACCCGAATCATCCCCCTCATCAGCATCCGAGTTAATTAGCTCATTATCGGACATGTTGTTGGCATTCTCAAGATCTCGAGCCAACTCGTCGACGGTCCGAGTATCATTTTGATGAGGATTTAGTCTGACGGTATAGTTGGGACTTTCCCGAGAATTAGAACTCGAGGGGCCAGTGGTGTTGACAACGGGTCGATTACAGTTGTTGAAACTGTTATTTTGGGTAATTGGAGGTTGGAGTGGGTTGAGTGGAGCATTATATGGAAATCCGGGAGGGGGAGGAATACCACGGAACTGGGGCATAACAGGGACACATTGGATTCAGCTGCACTACTTCACGACCTTTACGATGACATGGGGAACCTTAGTTTGAACTAGTTTGTGATGTGTTTTTTTCCGTGTTTACGAGTCTAATATCGTTGTAATATCAATGTTTAATTAAGCGCGTGTATAAGTGTCCGTGAAAAAATTATGTTTAGGAGTGTTTGGTTCTGTGATTAATTAGTATTCTAGCTTGAATCATTGTGAGAATTTAGTTTGTTTGAGTCACAGAATTTAGTTTAAGTCTGTTGTGTTAGGTTTTGCAGTCAAAAGTTCAGTCAAAAGCATTTTACTTCAATCAAATCTTGCTCAAACTCATAAATAAAGGATCCTTTTTTATTCATACAAACATACAAGTACATTTCAAACACAAAAACCATAAAAGATGCAGAAGCATCATTATACACAACAACATGTGTTAGTATGGTTCTTATTCTATATGAACAACAATTATTAATTAGATTAAAAGAGACACAGTCTTAACGAATTCCTTCATCAAACTTTGCTCAAACTCATAAATAAAGGCTCCTTCTAAGCATTTACGAATGCTTATTTATTGATCCTTCATTTTCTTAACGAATTCCTCCTTCTTAGTCATTCTTGCTGCTGTATCTTTAATTAAACCTTCCAACCGACTTGAGGTTTTCTTATCCTTCTTTTGAGTATCTTTCAATACTTTAGCGCATTTCTTTAAGATATATATATCTCCAACACGTTCTAATTCCTGGATAAACTGTTGTCTTTCTTCAACAGCTTCATCTAAAACCTCATGTAAACGTTCAAGTTTCAGACCAAAACGTTTGTCCGCTTCGGCAGATTGTTCAAAATATGCTACCATTCGATCAGTCCAATTATCTGAACCAGCAACTTCTTTTAATTCTTCTAACCTTCCTAACCAGGCCATTATTGTTGTTTTTTTTAGTATTGGAAAACTGAGATGAGTGATAATTGGAGGCAAACTACAAACCATTAAATAGCAAAACAACTACCCAATATGGATGGCACACATACATCTATTATCATCTTCTTGTTCACAATGGGTACATAATGAAAACACTAAAACTAGTACCATCAATAGTGGGACTAATGAAAGCACTAAAACAATGGGTACAGTCATTTGTAGTCTAGTTGGTTTTTCATAGTGGTAACCAGCTTGATCTTTCTGGATTTGTGGTGTAATTGATGAACTTGTTATGTTCTTGTAGTTGCTAAGTTATTTGCACAGCTTTAGTTCTGCTTAGACTTAATTATTTTTAGCTATTACTGCATTATCTAAATATATACATATATTAATATTTTAAAAGCATTAACACTTAAAAAAAATATTTTAAAATATATTTAATAATTTAGGGTCAAAATTTCGACCCTAAATATAAACCGCGAATTTTTTAAATTTTTCGTGTGAAATTTTAAATTTTTCGGGAAAAATTTTTAAAATTTTAAATTTAGGGTCGAAAATTCGACCCTAAAGTTTTAAATATTAAAAATAATTTTTTTTGAAATAATTTTTAGTTATTACAAATATAATATATAATACATAAATTAAAATTATTTTAAATTTTATATTTAGGGTCGAAATTTCGACCCTAAATTATTAAATTTAAAATTTAATTCTTTTAAAATTGTTTTTAATTATTAAAAATAAATTATATAATAAATAAATTAAAATTATTTAAAACTTTTAATATAGGGTCGAAATTCCGACCCTAAATTTTGTGGGTCCCACCTGCTTTTTGACCAGCCTTTTTGGGCTCTTTTGGGTTGAAAATGTGTGGGCCCCCACCTTAATTTAGGGTCGAAAATTTCGACCCTAAATTTCGTCCGACCCTAAACATTGATTTTGTTGTAGTGCAATGACATTCAAGCGGTAGGATGTCTTCTTCGAACCCTCGTCTAGTTATTTTAGACAGGGCCCTTGACAGGTCTTGAACCAAAAACTCTAGGTAACATGCTGATTTTAGAGGAGCATGCATGCATGACATAAGTATTAAAAAAAAAAAAACCTTACAAAGACAGTCTCAGAGCCGGTCCAAGGAAGAAAGTGAACCCTTCTTTAGGCTTGTCAAAGTAACCCATTATAATCTTCTTCTTGTGTGTGTTTCTTTTTCTTTCGATATGCCAAAACAAAGTAATAATATAAAAGATCGAGGATGATGTTTGGTATTTATAGTGAACTAGTTTGAGTATGAGTTTAACTCGATAACTACGTTGTTGTCTTCATCCAAACGTTCAAACATAACCCTAAAAACTGAGCCTAAAAAAAACGAAAAAAGCCCACTTTTTTAATATCAGCAAGAGACACGTTATGCAAATCCTGAGACAAAGAAAAGCCTAGGGAGTTCAGTTTCGACTCAAGGTCAATGATGATGTCATCACGAGCATCAATGTCTTGCAGGAGAATGGGCGAGTCGGATTCAAGGGAAGAGACGCGTTTCGAAAGAGCAATGGATGTGATCTTACGAGCAATGTCAAGCTGTTCAAATGAATCATATGGTAAAACATCGTGAACAAGAGCTTGATAAGACTTGAGTAGCACTGCAATCAAGCTAAGCTTGTATTAACAACTCGAGTTCAAGCTTGAGTTTGACTCGTTCAAACAGAGTTTCTATCAAGCTCGAGTCTTAGCCCAATAATTAAGTTTGAAACAGATAGGAGGTCGAGCTCGGGCTTTTATCAAGCTTCTCAAGCTTTCATCTCTATAGAATTTATCCCTGGATCATATCTAGTCTAAAATAAGCAGATCATTTTCATCCAAACTCGCAAAACTGTTCATCTTCTCAAGAAGTAATCTGCATTTCCTCGTATGTTAAAATATCAGCTTGTTTCTTCATTTGGTCGTATTTAGATAGACGACTTTCATCCACATAAGTGCATCTCCAGTGTATTTAATGTATTTAATGAAAGTTTATGGACTTAAAATTGATAGTCGTAAGATAGGATCGAATTCGTGATCACGGGATTGCACACATTACGTAAAAGGTTAATTTATTTATTAAATATATTTATTATATTTATTAAACCAAACCAAAGCTTAACTAACGATTGTTAATAATTAAAAGTTAAGTATTAAACGACCGTATGGAAATTAAATAGAAGCTAAAAGAAGGAAATCGGAAAAGTTTCGGAAGCCCCATATGGGCCTTGTGAACCGTCGGCCTAAGGGAACAAGAAGGAAAGAAAAAGATTTTGTTTCCTAATTTGTTTTTAACTTGGAGGAAAAGTTTTTCCAAGGCTATATAAACAAACCATTGCCTTCATAATTCACAACTCTCTTCCTTCTTTCTCTTGCTCTAGTCGTCGGCCAAACACCCCTCAATTAGGGTTTTGGTTTTCGATTTTTCTAAACATTATCTAGTCCTAGCCCCTCTCTAGGGTTGTCGGGTAGATACTCCATAAGCGTGGAAGCTCGGTTTGTTCGTGCTAGACTCACGATTAACTCGTCGTATTACGTGTGTACAAGATCATGATATAGTATTACTTTAGACTATATCCTGGTGGTGTTCATGATTAACCCTAGTTGCTGATTGTTTCGTTGTCTTGTGGATCTTGCTAGAATAAAAGTATGTAACCCTAAACTCGGTTAATTATAATTGTGTTAATTATGATCTTGTTAATTCAATTCCGCTATGTGTCCTTCGATCCATATTAGGGTTTTTAATAATTGTTATGAACTATATAAACCTTCAGTGGCATCGAGAGCCGTTTTAACATGATTATAATTTTCGAGATCTAAAGTTTTTTAACTAATATTGATTTGTGTTAAAAATTACATGTTGTTTTTTAGGTTTTATAAAATAATTAGGGTTTTGTTTTATTGTTTTTTTTAAATCGGCTATGCCGAATTTTTTTTATTAAAATAAAATAAAATTTGTAAACCCTAAAATACATGGTAATTAGCTTTAAATGTTTTGCATGAATTAATTGTTATGTCATGTGTGGTTACGATCCGTAGTATTTAATTGTTAAGAGAATGTGGGAGATCCGTAATGAACATGCATGTTTTTTACGAATCATATAATTTTGTATGCTATTTGCTTTATTTGATTCAAAGTTTTAAAATTAGGGAAGACTTTTTATGTTTATAAAAACCCTAGATTTGATGTTCTTTGAATAAATTATTATGCATGTGGCTATTTGATTTAGTTTTTTTGTACTACTTATTTTCATGCGTTTTTTTATATTGTATGTTGTAAACAAGGGTAATTTTTTCCAAGAGAAATAATATTGACTAAATCTTATCAAAATTAATGAATTGTTTTGAGATCTAAATTACACATGATTTGCGTTGATTAGAATTGCAATAACAACTTAACGGCCTACTCAATTTTGACAAACTATAAAGTGGGTATAACGCACCACTGGTCATGTACCCGGTTAAGGAAGGAGGTGTTATGCTTCAGCGCTGACCAAATTCTCGGCTCGCCTGTGCGTTAAAATTGGAATTACCTACGGTTGTTATTTGTATAATTCTTTAAGGTTGATTTAACTGCATTAATTCACATCCGAAACACAATGAATAAGGTTATTGCTTTGTGCTTTAGCTGAGTTCTAGAAAAAGTACGGTGTGAATTTAGTTGTGGGTAAAATCTTTAATTGGTTTAACCAATACCTCAGCTTGCATATATATGATGAAATTTTAGTCTCACCAAAAGTTTACTAAACGTTATGTTAAACTTATGTTATGGAGATGTATGCATGATTCTCCATACATGATTTTGACACCAAAAATCTATACCCTAAAATTTAAGTCATATGCCCTCTAATTGACGAACACTTGAAGTCACAATTATCGTCATATGAGATTCAGGGCGGTGTTGTGATGAAAAGAAAACGTTCATAAGAATGAGAATTCGCAATGAATGTTTTACGTTCTTTAGATTAGTCGACTTAATTAAGTTACTCAGTAATAACTGGAAACTTAAGGCGTAAAGTAGGGATGAAACATGTTTACAATGCACATGATTTTGGCAATGTAAATCCCTAACATATCTAGAAATTTCAAATTTGTTTGTTAATTATTGTTGGACAAGTTACTGTGTTAAATACATTTGTCACTAGCAGATCAACTGATGTGATGAGTATATGTCAATATGGATTCTAGTTTCAAGGAAAATACTATGGTTTTATTACCGGGGTAATTTTATTTTCTTTAATTGTATTATCAAAAATACTAATGTTTTGAACTTATTTTGTAGAAATGGCTCAACCCGAAAACAATCTGACAATAAGTTCGGCGTTCAAAGCTTTCTTTGAACGTCCTGAACTTACTGGCCCTAACTTCAATGACTAGTATCGCTCACTAAGAATTGTTCTAAGAGCAGCCGGTACTATTGATATCTTGACTACTCCTTTTCCGGAGGATCTTGCTGAGGGAGCATCTGATGCGCAAAGGCTTGAACACGCTGTTAACGTTAAGAAGCACCATGAGGTGGCTGCTGTAATGTTAGGGAGAATGGCTTCCTCACTTCAAAGGAAGTATGAGCTATTTTCACCTCAGCGAATGCTTGATGAACTCAAGGCTGTGTATGAAACGCCTCAAGCTGTAGAGATATAGGATTTGGTTGATGCTCTACATAGCTGCAAGTAAGCTCTTGGAAAGTCCGTAAGTGCTCATTATATGGAGATGAGGGGTTATATGGAACAACTCATCGCACTAGGACAACCCTATGATCATAATATGGCTATCAACTTGATCAATAGGTCCCTTAATAAAGACTTCAATGATTTCGTTCGTAACTATAATATGCATTGCACGGGGAAGACGGTTAATGATCTGCATGCAATGCTCACTGACTTTGAAAAGGGGTTAGAAGATAAGGCATCCACTCCTACTCCTCAAGTACTTTATGTGCAAAAGGGTAGAGTGAATAAGCCAAAACCGCATGTGAACAAGAAGCAGAAAGGCAAAGGCAAGGTTGATAAGAGCAAGCAAGTTACGACTCCATCAAAACCGAAGTAGAACTTTGTCAAGAAGAATCAATCTCAAAAAGATGAGACTTGTCACCATTGCAAAATGACTGGACACTAGAAGAGGAATTTCTCTCTCTACCTCCATGAGTTGCAAGAACATAAGAAGAAGGCTGAGCTAGCTGCTGCAGCATCTTCAGGTAACTTATTTATGATAGAGTTATTTAATCTTACATATAAATCAAACTCCTGGGTATATGATACGGGATGTGGTATTAACATTTTTAATACCCTGCAGGGATTTGAGTTGAAGAGGAAGCTTACCTACGGGGAACAATTTCTGCAAGTGGGCAATGGCGCACAAGCAACGGTTGAAGCTATAAGAATATTTAAACTAGTTTTACCTTCGGGTTTAGTACTGTTTTTAAATAATTGTCATTATGCACCTTCAATTGTTTGGGGTGTCATTTCCTTTTCTTGTATGTTGGATCTTAGATTTATTCACACGATTGATAATAATAGAATCTCTGTTTTCAAAGATGGTTTGTTCTATTTTGATGCAATTTTTGTGAATGGTGTTTTTGAAATTAACATGCATGATAATAATTCCAAGAGGAAAAATAATTCTGTTTTTAGCATGAATAAGAAGAGAAAGTTAGACAAGAACTCTTCTTATCTTTGGCATTGTAGACTTGCCCATATTGGGAAGACTCGTATACAAAAGCTTCAACGTGATGATCTTTTGGAAAATATCAATGATGAATCATTTGATAAATGTGGGTCTTGTATCTCTGGAAAGATGACCAAGAAACCTTTTAATAGCAATATTGAAAGGGCTACTGAACTACTTGGTTTGATACATACTGATGTGTGTGGACCACTTAGACATGTGTCAAGGAAAGGTGCTAGCTACTTCTTAAAGTTTACGGATGATTATAGCCGTTATGGTTATGTTTATTTACTTAAGCATGAACATGAGGTTTTTGAAACATTCAAAATGTTTAAAGCAGAAGTAGAGTTACAACTAGGAAAGAAGATTAAAGCTCTTATTTCTGATCGAGGTGGTGAATATTTAAGTCAAGAGTTTAAAGATTATTTAAGTGAGAATGGAATTGTTCAGAAACTTACTTCTCCATATACTCCACAACAAAATGGTGTATCTGAAAGGAGAAATCGTACATTATTGGATATGGTGCGATCTATGTTTAATCTTACAACTTTACCTTTATCCTTTTGGGATTATGCTCTTGAATCTGCTGTTCGTATTCTGAATATGGTTCCCACAAAGAAGGTTGATAAGACACCATATGAACTATGGCATGGCAAGAAGCCATATTTGTCTTATCTGAAAATTTGGGGTTGTGAGGCGTATGTGAAACGTGACTCTAGAGATAAACTCCAACAACGCTCAGTAAAGTGTATATTTGTAGGTTACCTTAAGGAAACTATGGGTTACTACTTTTATTATCCGGCTGAGAACAAAGTAGTTGTGGCTCGGTATGGAGACTTCCTTGAAAGTGATCTTGTCAATCAAGAATTCAGTGGGAGAAATTATGATCTTGAAGAAATTCAAGAAGATACATTGCCTTCTGAAAATACTAGCGAAGAAATTCCTGTAGAACCAGAAAGTCTGGGAGTTCCACCGGAATTAATTCCTCCACGTAGGTCTAAAAGAACCATACGTGCACCAAGAAAACTATGTCTTTACATAGAGGATGATGAGGAGGAAGTAGGGGATCTTGGTGAACCTGCTAACTATCGATCCGCAATGCTTGATCCAGAAAAGTCAAAATGGATAGTTGCAATGAATAAGGAAATGAAATCCATGGAATCAATGATGTTTGGATTCTTGTAGACGCGCCTAAAAATGCTAAAGTAGTGAAAATAGGTGGCTTTACAAGAAGAAAACTGACATGGATGGTGAAATACAATCCTATAAAGCACGTTTAGTAGCTAAAGGTTTTACTCAAACTTTTGGCATAGACTACGAGGAGACATTTTCCCCGGTAGCAGACTTACGAGCTATTAGGATTCTTATAGCTATAGCAGCATACTGTGACTATGAGATATGGCAAATGGATGTTAAAACTGCCTTCTTGAACGGTCGCTTAGATGAAGACATCTATATGCAACAACCGGAAGGGTACGTTGATCCTAAATATCCAAAGCGCGTGTGCAAACTTCAAAGATCTATTTATGGTTTGAAGCAAGCATCACGACAATGGAATAAGCAATTTGATGAAGAAATCAAAAAGTTCGGATTTATTCAAAATCGTGATGAGCCATGTGTATATCGCAAAGCTAGTGGGAGTAATGTAGTGTTCCTAATTTTATATGCCGATGACATATTAATTATGGGCAGTAACATTCCAAGACTTAAGGAAGTTAAGGATTATCTTGGTAAATGTTTTTCTATGAAGGATTTGGGAGATGCTGCATATATTCTGGGAATTAAAATCTATCGAGATAGGAGTAGACGGTTAATTGGTCTTAGTCAATATGTTTATATAGATAAGATATTGAAAAAGTATAACATGCATAACTCTAAGAAAGGTTTTCAACCGATGGAGGTTAAGCATGAATTAAGTCATGAGAAAGATGCATCAACACCCGAAGAGGTGGCTTACATGCGAAAGGTGCCTTATGCTTCGGCTGTAGGATCTATTATGTATGTTGTAAGATGCACAAGGCCTGATGTGGCGTTTGCTTAGAACTTGGTCAGTAGATACCAACAGACTCCAAGAAAGTTCCACTAGACTGTTTGTTAGGACCTTTGGAATAGTTATTTGTAATAGGTATACTAGGAGGTATGTAGTTCCTCCTGGTCCTAGTAGTAGTAGGAGCAATGCGTGCTCCTGGTCTTTAGAAAGTCAAACTTTATTATTTTTTAGTATTCTGTTAGGATATACGATATGTTAGGAAAGGATATGCATATCAATTTTACACGTTTTGGTTTATTGATGTATTAGGGTTTCCTTGTAGTATAAAAGGAACCTTAGGCAGAAGGGTTATACATACCTTCATAAAACATTATTCTAGTTTATATTAATATTAGAAATCCTTAGTAAAGGATCAAGTCATTATAGTTATTATGTTCTTCTTGTTCATAGTATTCGTATTCCGCACTTATACTGTGTGATTCATCTAGAGTCTCTTTGTGAATAGACTTGTGATTACAGAAGTCGTTCACCGTTCCTAACAGGCTGCATGATCCACATCTAGTGGACCCAACAAGTGGTATTAGAGCCTGGGAGAGTCTCTGTACAAGAAGAATCAATTTTTCTTATTACTAACATCTTTGTTTAATCATGTCTGCCTCAAGTTCTACTCAAACAGGAGAAGATAGCATCCCTAAAACACAGCAACCTCAGCAGATCATTGCTACGGTTTCCAACACAAATTGAAAGTTTACTCTTCTGAAAAAGGATGAGTATGATAGCTGGACAATGAAGATGGAATGCTGGATCACCAACACTGATCAAGATCTTTGGAAGATTATTCTGAATGGAAACAGCAAGAGGTTTACTGGAAGAGACAAGAATGGTAATATTATTCTTCTTGACCCTAAAACTCATGAAGAAATCACAGCTGTTCAGAAGGAGATCAAAGTAAAAACTATTTTGCTTCAGTCTCTTCCTGATGATCACATGAGTGACTTCTATCACCTGGATGATGCTAGAGAGATCTGGAACGGAATAAAAGCAAGGTTTGGTGGGAATAAGGAGTCAAAGAAAATGCACAGATCCATGCTGAGAGATGAATTCACAAAATTCAAGATCTCAGAAACTAAAGGTATTCATCAAGGTTATGACAGGTTCCAAAAGATACCGAGCCAGTTGAATCAACTCAGGTCGAAACCTGACAATGGATATATCAATGCAAGGTTTCTTAGAGCCTTACCCTACTCATGGAATCAGGTGGTAATCTCTCTTAAAGCAAAAGGTGGCCTTGACTATCTTAATTTTGATGATCTGTTTTATAAGCTCAAAACCTTTGAGCCTCATGTGAGAGGATACTAAAGTGATTCTTTTCCTACTCCTGCTAACTCTGCCTTTGTGAGTTCTATGGGATCTAGTCCCATGTCTTATGCTAGTAGCCCAAGCTATACTGTGTCTTCTCAGCATACTTCTACTCAACATACTTCTACTCCTGAACCAAAAGCCAAGTCTGGTAGCATGGTAGAAGCTATTCTTCACTCTTTTGTTGCTGATGTTGATCCACAACAACAACTTGCCTTTGATGACTTCAAACAGGTTGATGAACTTGACCTGGATTAAATGGATCTCAAGTGGCAGATGGCCATGCTCACTCTCCGGGTTTACAAGTTTGAGAAGAAAGCCGGTCGAAAGTTTAACTACAACCCAAGAGAGCCAGCAAGGTTTGATAGAAGCAAGGTTAGATGCTATAACTGCCAGCAGTAAGGTCACTTTGCTAGGGAATGCCCTAACAAGAATGACCAGGAGAAGAACAGGTACTCAGCCTTCAAGATTCAAGAGGTGAAGGATGACAAGAAAGCTTTGGTGTCTGTTGACTCTATGGTCAACTAGAGTGATCATCAGAATGCTACCCTGGAAACAGCTGAACCTTCTACTGATGTGTTTGCAATGATTGCTGGGAATATGTCTAATGCCAAGGAAGCAGAAGAGTTTGCTCTTATGGGCATCTCACCTCAGGTACAACATTGTCCTCTTGGTTGTCATGATAAATATTCAGAACTGTTGTCTCAATACAATGAATTAAATGAACAAAATGATAAGTATTTTTTAGAGGTTCAAGCATATAAGAATTCTTTAAAAACATTAGAACAACAAAAGAGGTGGCTTCAAGAAACACAACGTGAATATGAAGATAAAATTAGAATTCTAAAAATTGATTTAGAAAACACAACCAATATGCTTAAATACACTGAAAAGGTAAAAGATGATGGTATCAAGGATAAGCAAGACATGAAGGAAAAATTGGATGCTGCACTTTTAAGATTTGATAAATGGCAAAATGCACCTAAGAATCTTTCAAAGTTAATTGATAGTAGCATGTCTGGTAGGACTAAGAGAGAGTTAGGATTTGATAAATATATTGACTCAAAAGATGTGTTTGATTTATCTTTTTCAAGTGTCTTTGATCCTGACAAGGAGGAGGAGGGAATACCTAGCTACAATAGGTTTCAACCAGCTGCAGCAATGCATGCTGTCCCTCCACCTCTTACAGGAACTTTTATGCCCATATCTAGGCATAATGACTTGGAAGGATCACAGATGCATGAGTCCCCAAAAAGCTCTACTAATACTAATGACTTTGTCTCTTGTACTTTCAGTGACAAAGCCAGTGACTCTGCATCATGTGGTTCAAGTGATGAGTCAAGACCTACCAGCTCCAAGACAAATGACCCTGCTGCCACTAGTGCTAGGAAGAGTGAAGACAGAGTTGCTTCTACTTCAACTGTGTCTAGTTCTAGTTTATTGAGTCCTAGGAATGCTGTTTCTCCTAGAGTTGTATGTAAAAAATTTAGCAGTATGAAACAATGTCATTTGAATAAAAGGTCGTTTAAAACATGTTTTGTTTGTGGGAGTAAATTTCATTTGATTAAAGATTGAAATTTTTATGACCAACATCCTTCTGTTTATCAAGCATATCCTGCTCCTGGTCCACCAGGAGTTGCTCCATATTCATCTAGAAGACTAAACCCATGTGTACAATCTTATTCTTCTTCTAGAAAGACCTCTCCTTTAGCTTCTGATCATTGGAGAAACAATGGATTTATCCCTAATAGACCAACCAACAACTATTTTCAGAACTCTAATCAGAATTATGCATTTAATTTAGACCAAATGTATTTTGGGTTGGGAAATTTAGGTACTGCTGTTAAGCCCTCAGCAGGTTGTTCTTGGTCAAACAATAACACCCATATGATGAATAGGCAACCTAAGAACAACAGTTAATCTCATCTCTTCTTGGTTATCTACTAAAGATCCACAAGGCAGGCTCAAACCTGAAAAGGTTTGGGTCCCCTTAAGACACTAACTTTTGCATATATGTTTTCTTATTGTTGTAGGTTACTCCATACCAAGATCCTACTCTAGGAATAGTTGATAGTGGATGCTCTAGGAGCATGACAGGGAATAAAGGACTTCTATCTAACTTTGTACCATTTCAAGGCGGAAAGGTCTACTTTGGAGGTGGTGAAGGAAGGATCGCTGGCAAAGGAACGATTCATACACCTAACCTTAATTTTGAGCAGGTCTACTATGTGGAAGCACTTCAACACTTCAACTTGATCTTTGTCTCTCAGATTTGTGACAAGAAGCAGTTTGTCCTCTTTACGTAGCTGCTGAATACGTAGTTGCTGCTAGTTGTTGTGGACAAGTCTTGTGGATACAAAATCAGATGACGGATTATGGGTTCAACTTTATGAATACCAAAATTTTTATTGACAATCAAAGCACTATCTGCATTGTGAAGAATCCTGTTTTTCATCAACGAACAAAACATATTGAAATTAGGCACCACTTTATAAGGGATGCCAATGAGAAGAAGTTGATACAGGTTCTTAAAGTACATATGGATGATAATGTTGCTGATTTATTGACTAAAGACTTTGATGGTCCTCGGTTCAACAACTTGGTGGTTCACATTGGAATGATCAATCCTTGAGACCTAGGATTGAGGGGAGGCTAAGCCTAAGGGGAGGCTTAGTGTACATATTTAATTGCACAGTCTAACATATTGGTAGTTTCTAACATCAGATTTCATGGGTGTTTGCGGTGTGTGCTACTTCTAGTGGAGGATTTTGTTCACTTCTAGTGGCTGTCTTCAGCTTCTAGTGGATACAAACCCTTCAATGTCATTGATGGTTGACTTCTAGTATCGGTTTAGGTCACTGTTCACTTCGTTGGCTTTCATTGACCACATTGTGCTTCTAGTGGTGACCCTTGCGCGTTTTGACTTTTAGTCAACGCGAGTTACTTCGGGTATATATCTTATTATTTAACTTTGGTAACTGTGATTTGCAAATAAAGGTAAAAGGGCAAGTGGTTACTTTTGCATTTATTGCTTAATTTGAAAGGGCAACCCACATTATTAGGGGTCAATGAACAGTTACATGACCATTATTTATGGTCAAATCCCACACTTGACTCATTCATCCCAACAATAACACACACATACGCTCCTACTCTTTCACTCTCCAATCAATCATCTTCCATCATATGTGGTGTCTGAAGCTTCTATTAGGTCTGCTCTTCATCTTCAGGATGAAGGTGGTGTTGTCTCCATCCCCAATTCTGAGGTATTGGATGGGATGGCTGATCTTGGTTATAATCATAGGGGGAAGTTTAAATTCTAAAAAAATAGGTTTTCCCCCAATGGAAGCTTCTAGTACACTTTTTGATTCATTGCTTAAGCCCAAAGTCTGGGAGTTGAGATGCATTTCCCATTCCTTTGGCTACTGGTTTGATTTGCATTGCACAGGGTCGTGTGTTTAATTTTTCTCGCTACTTGTTTGATGGAATGGTTTGCAATCTTAGTAGTACTGGCTCTAGGAAGAAGTTTTTAATGTACCCTAGGTTCTTGCAGCAGGTTCTTATGTGCATACCTAGAAATAGGGAGGAATATGAGACCCCTAAGCTTAGTTCTAAGGTGTATTCGAATATGGCACTTGGATTTAAGGGTGTTTGGAGGCCTCTTACTGATGTTATGCTGGGTCTTGCCCAAGGGGATCCTAATGTGATTCCTCCAGCTGGTGAAGCCGATGAGGAACTTCCATTAGGGGATGATCTTATGGAGGAGGAGCATCATGCTAATGGTGAGCCTCATGTGGACGTGGAGGAGCCATCTAAAGAAGTGGTGGTCGAAATGCCATCCACTTACAAGGTTGCCCCCTCTTCTCTGCCACATAAGTCCCCATTTGTTGATACTCTTCCTTATAGTCCAGCACCACATTCTGCTGAGAAGACATCTTGCTCTCATGCTCATGATGATGACCCCTTTGTTGCCTCTGGTTCCAATGATGCTTTCCCCGATCCAAGTCCTCTTGGTGGGGAAGCGGAGGAACCTGTTTCACTAACTTCTTTGCTAGCTCTCATGCACAGGTATTACGCAAGGATTGTTTCTTTGGAGAATGATTTAACTCAGCACCGCAAGCTTATTCGGGACTTTGTCCTTCCATTGACGAACATGATTAAAGCTTTGGAGTCGCAGCAGAGGAGACAAAAGAAGAAAGTTGTTCTTTCTGATTCTGATGAGGATATTGGGAGGATGGGTTGACTTTGTTGGCGAAGGCTGCTTTTGCTGATAAGTCGTATGATGATTTGCTTGTTCCTCCTAGTCCATCAAGCATTCATACTGTTGCTGCTAGTCCTGGACCAATGGAGGATATTGCTGGTTCTTCTGCTGGTACTTTTGCTGGCCTGTCTGCTGGGCCATCTCATGATCCTAAAGGGAAAGCCCCTATGACTGCTGCACCCTCTCCTTCAAGGAAGCGTACTCGCAAAAATATTGAGGAAGAAAGGTTGGGGGAGGAGGCTGCACAACGACTGCAAGCAGAGATTGATCAACAAGCTAGGGCTGAGGAAGAAGCCCTTCAACAGCAGAGGCGTGAGCAGTTGAGGCATGATGCCATGCATTGGGATGATAATGATTGGATGCGGGTGCTTACTATTCTTACTTCTGATTACTCACAATTCACTGATCTTTTGGTCACTGATGTGAATCTACATAATTGTATCCCACGGGCAATGGTCTTAATGCGTCAACAACAGTTGTCTCTTGCTGCTCAGCTCCGTGAAAAGCTTCGTAACAGACCTTTGTCAAGAACTGAGGAGAGGAAGCTAATGTAGCAATATGTCAAATATCAATCGGCTGCTTACTTTAATGTTGGATGGACTTGGGAACGGGTTAGGGGATTGTCCTTTGACGAGCTTAAGGATCTGTACCAGAAGATGATCAAGCGTCAACACACACCGGTTCTTGAACGCTTTATCTATCGCCCTCCTCCAAGAGTTGTTCACACTTCTCAGCCTGCTGCTGCTCGTGCTTCTTCATCTGGTGTTCCTCATGTGACTACTGGTGTTCCATCTGTTGCTGCTACTTCTACTACTGGTCCTACTACTACACCTTCGGTTGTTCATCCCACTCCATCTCAGGTTCCTACCACCACTGAAGCTACTACTACCACCCCTGCTACTTTTGTTGCGGAGCAACCGTCACCACCGGTAACTGAACCGCACCCTACCTCATCCGCTGGTGCAGCAGAATTTGATCCTATGGTTGGTCAAGGTTTTGAGTCTACTCATGCTGATACTACTGCTGCTGGGAAGGTAAAGGTTGAATCATCTTCTGGTGTTCCTTCCCCTCATCGCTCAATTAGTAAGAAGAAGGCTAGACGTGGTAAGTCTGTTCCTTTTGAGAAGCGTGATCCTGAAAACCTTATTGATTCGGCTTCGAATAGTGAGACAGAGTAACCAATGGGTAAGGGTTATATTGTTGCTTGGGAGGTTAAGCCATCCCCTATTGTTGCTGGTACATTCACACATAAGATTTCCACCAGTGATGGTTATGTTCGCTATGTCTCGGGACTGCAAAGTATTTTGACATGGGTGGACCGTCGAGATCTTATGTCATTATATGGGTTGGTGGATGCTGGTATTCCTGCCTCTCCGAGTGAGGTGGCCAACTGGCCTGGTTTGCCAATCTGGGGTGACTTGAAGATGATGCTCGATTCCCCTCCTGATGCTCCTTATTCTGGTGTCTGGAGTGTTGGGAATAAAATGTAGCCAATACACTTGGACGCTAACAAGAGTAACCGGGACGTTGATAAGAAGAAAACAAGCGTTGACAGAGCAAGCGTTGACAGGAAGATGTCAAGCGTTGATAGGATGAATTCAAGCACTGATAGAAGACTTAGTCTACACGTATTATGTTTCTAGTTTGTTTCTAGTAAAGATATGATCAACAATGTATTTTCTATGTTTATCTTTACCTAAAATAGCTGATACGCAGACTCTTGTACAAGGCTCCTTATGTCTATAAAATGAGGTCTTTAGGTTTTGTTTCAATATAAGTTTTCATACGTTTAACACTTTCATTGTACGCAAGTTTGTTCTAATCAATCAAGTGAAAGTTTGGTTTACATTGTTTGTGTATTCTTGTTTGAGTATTAATTCCGCATAATACTTAAATTGTTTTATACACAACAAAGTTTCTCTATGTGTTTAACTTGATTTAATCTCGTTTACACAAGCTAAATCGATCTAAGTTTGGGATCAACAAGTGGTATCAGAGCTTGTTGAGAAACTTTGATCTAAAGAATACAAGAACCCTAAATCGCCAAAAACCCTAATTTTCACAAAACCCTAAAAACATCATGTCTACCCCAGAAGTAAACTCCTCCTCCTCCTCAACTCCCAACATCAAGATTCCCATGCTAGACCCAGACAATTTTGAGCTGTGGAAGTTTAACTTTGAACAGTATCTACAAATCCATGACTACACTCTATGGGAAATTATGGAATATGGAAACACATTCAATAAGGCTCAAAAGATTGCAGTTTCCATCTTACAAAGAACAAATGTTCAAGGCTCTACTGAAGAGGATCGAAGAGAAAAACCTGAAGATGGTAGAGCTGTCTCAACTGAGGACATAGCAAAAAGAAGGTGTGACATGAAAACCCTAAGCATTCTGAAACTTTCTTTGGGACAAGAAAATCAACACAAATATAGAAGCTATGAGTCTACAAAAGATCTTTGGGCAGCTCTTGAAGTTGCTTATGGTGGTAATGCTGATACTATACAAGATAAAAAGAAACAACTCTTGCATGAGTATGCCGTTTTTAAAGCTCAACCCAGTGAGAAGCTAAGTAGTGTGAGAAGCAGACTTCTTGACATTACAAGCAAGCTGTCCTTCATGGGAACAGTGCTTGGTGATGTTGATATTATCACCACTTTTCTTAAAAGTCTTGGTGATGCATAGAAGATAGAAGCAAGATCTATAATTGCTAATAACACTCACAAAAGTTCTACTTTTGATGATGTTTACAATAAACTGAGGCTGGTGGAGAATGAAACTCTTTTGGATCATGGAAGCAAGTCTACCAATGGAAACATGGCCTTCTTCTCACATAGTGAAGGTCAATTTGATCAAAAGGAGTCATACATGCACCCCGTTACTGGATCAACTTGTGTCAACGCTGGATCAAATCCTATCAACGCCTTACATTCAGACGCTGACACATACAAAGTTGGCTCACCAAGAGTTAAGCCTGCTGGTATTGATCTAGATACTGTGTGTACATACATTGCTTCATTGCCCAATGGTTCAGTGATTACATATGAGGACCTTGAGCAAATTAGTGATGAACATTTGGAGGAGATGGACATAAAATGGAATATGGCCCTTGCAAGCATAAGGGCAAACAGATGGAATAGAAGATTTAAGAAGAAGATGACTTTTAATGCCAAGGACACTGCTGGATTTGATAAATCAAAGGTTGAGTGTTACAATTGTCATTGTATGGGACACTTTATGAGAGAATGCAGATCTCCAAGAAGATCTGATGCTGGAAAACCCTCAAGCTAAATCATTAAGGCTCAGGATTCCAAAGCCGTGGTTGTAATGCAAGAAATTGATGGTGTTGGATGGGATTAGAGCTACTTAGCTAAGGATGAGGAAGAGAACAAAGCTTTGTTTGCAGAAAAGAAAGAAGAAGAGCATGTTCACTATGCTCTCATGGCACACTCCTCATCTTCATCAGATAATGAGGTATATGATGATATATTTTGTAGTAAGGGTTGTCGTCTAAATACTGAAAAACTTAACAAAGAAGTTTTAAAATTGTCAACAGATGTGGTTAATGAAAGATGCAAGTTTTCTAACTATCAACTTGCTCTTACTCAAACTGAAAAGGCTGTAGCTGAGTATAAGAAAATGGAGTTTGACCTAAAAGATCAAATCAATATTTTAAAACATGATTTAAATTCTAGTATTTATATTAGAAACATCATGGAGAGAGTCAATGCTGAATTACAGGCTAAGTTAGATGAAGCTATAAAAAATACGGATAATGTAGATCTTAAAATTCAGAGATTTGATAAAGCCTCACAAACCCTAGAAAAACGTGTTAGTGAACAAAGGGTGTTGGAAACTCACTTTATGTGACGACATTTAAGAATTCCCGTTAGTTATCATAGTCACGCACATTTAGACTAGACTAGGCTCTTTGTATAGTTTAGGTTGTGTGCGTGACTATATATACCCCTCCTTAGCTTCCAAGGAGGGGTGTTGATTGTATTTTTGTTCATTTGGGAACACACACATTTTTACTCTCAACCTCTCTTTCTCTCTCTCTAAGCCATCAATGGCTTCCACCACCATCTACCACCACATTAGACCACCGGATCTCATTTAGCTTTTCTTCATTTGGCATCAGAGCCTCGGTTCTATCCTTGGATCGTGTTTATTTATGCGATTTTGGTGGTCTATATTATTTCTTGTGTCTCGTTTATAATAGTTATGTCCATTGTCACAAAAAATTTTTTGGGTCACGTCATATGATTATGTCCATTTGTCCAAACAGTAGCAGGTCTTTGGGGTCTTATCATATTTTTGTGTCACGGTTACATCATAATCTTCATGGTCAAAAGTCTTATCACATATGGTCACATCTTTCTGGGTTCATATTTCTGGGTTTATGCAGTTAGAAAAGGACAAGTTTGCAGATCCACTATTTTAGGGTCCTTCAAAACCCTTTTCAGATTGGGTTTTCAGATTGGGTTTCCTATTGCACATTCAGATTGGGTTTCCTATTGCACATTCAGATTGGGTTTTCAGATTGGGTTTCCTATTGCACATTCAGATTGGGTTTCAGATTGCCTTTCTGATTGAACTTTCAAATTGGTCTTTCCCATTAAACATTCAGATTGAACTTTCGGATTGGTTATTCAGATTGGGGTGTTTGTTTGATTCCGATAATGACTCATAAACAAACTTTCCGATGAGACCAATTTAATTTAAATATTCCGATGAGACCACGCACTAAAACATTCCGATTGGATTGTTTTTACATTCTGATTGGCCTGTTTTTGTTAAAGACTTGTGAACAAAAATTGTGACTTAAACCAAAATCACCCCAACCAAGTCAACTCGGTAATTACCGAGTTGACTCAGATCACTCACTGAGTCGCCATAACTCTTCATTGACTCAGTCAACCCAACTGAGTTTAAATCACTGAGTCGACCAACTCACTCATTCCAACCTTTTATCTCCTCAACACCAAATCTAACTAAGCCATTCGTCTCCTAATCCCATCAATTCTAGACTCGACTCACAACATATATAACCAATCTCATATTCGTAACACTTTGAAAGATCCTTTTAAAGATCTTGTAAGTTCGAAATATATCTGCATCGATCTGTGTTTCTATACGAATCAGAATGAAAAGAACTCAAACTAGAAAGTTTAGTTCTTGTTTCTCCCGATTCGAGAATAGACTCGATACACACAAACTAAAATAACAACATGCATGTCATGATCTTTTTAGATCTAACACGAGCTCATCATCACATATCTCAGTTTATATTCGGACATCATTTAATATTCGAAATTAATGAAAGATTGATAACAAGTTTGTTTCAATCAACTCAATATTTCGTTTTAAAAACACAATCGAATTAAACATAAACACCTACTTGAGACCCCTTTACAAGATCTTGAAGACCAGTAATCATTCGTGCTTAGTAGATGAATAGTAAGAATTAATGATCTTCGTGGGTCAGAGGTGTATTAATCGTGGATAATTGAGGCGTGATGATTTGTATGTAGTTTATAGAAGTTTGGATGATCTAACCGGTTTGAAGAAAAGGAAGAGATTTGGAGATGATTTTTGTTTGGTTTGTGTGACAGAAGGATTGGAAGGGACGGAGGATTCGAGGTGTGTTGGGAGAGATGAAGATGGAGTTTGGTGAGGCGTTATTTACTAGGTGAAGATAGGTGAGAAGATTTGGTATAAACTATGTGAGTGATTAGGGGGATATGTGGCTGTGTTTTATCTCCATTTCAATGGATCGGGTATACACATGACAGACACGAATTGGGCCTTGGACTCAAGGTTATATACACATGGGTGATGGGCTGGTCCTATGAATTGTTGGACACTCGTTTTTCATTGATAATCATGGGCTTTTGTTTTCAAATGATGGCCCGTTTGTTTTAACACTCAATATAAACAAAATTTTATTTCAAAATTAACTATTTTGAATAAAAATTTTGTACATATTGTCGGGATTTCATTGTGTCATCGGGTCGAGACAAACAGTGACGAGACATTATTAAGGAGGATGGATGCTCAAACAAACAAATTCCTTTTTTGAATTTGTAGTTTTTTTGTCGCATTTGTGGTTCTTTAATTCTTTCTTGACACTGATGGGCTGACGAGAAATGTGACGCGACAAAATGAAGTGACAAATGTGACGAGAATTTATTTTGACGAAACCAAGAAAAATGGGCGATTTTTTAGTGGCTTCAGATTTTGTTTGATCAGGGTATTAATTACGTGACGTTGAA
Source organism: Glebionis coronaria (assembly GCA_025667525.1). Lineage (NCBI taxonomy): Eukaryota > Viridiplantae > Streptophyta > Magnoliopsida > Asterales > Asteraceae > Glebionis > Glebionis coronaria. Next base: position 9,778,550 of record CM046878.1, on the reverse strand, counting down.
GACGGATTTTTCGAAGGCGTGTATTTATTTTATCTTTTACTAGATAACTTGCTCGTGCTTAATCCTAGAATGAAGACTTGGTTATCTAGTTTCCGGGTTCGGGGTGGATGGTTGATGACTCGGATAACTATCACTTAAAGGGGTTACATTGTTGTACTCAGTGTCACGCGCTTAGTCGACGTGGATAATTTCAAGAGGTGTTGTGCTTATAGACTTCTTCAGTGATGCATTGAGTACTTAGAGATTTCTCCACCGTTCTTCATTCAACAATAGTGCAAGCTTAAGTCAGATCGAAGGATTTTTATTCAGCTTCACGTTTGACGTATCTGGTTCATTCTTTCAGTGGTCACTTCAAATTGCTTTCACGTGGAATGGTAAAGGTGGCCATGGAGAGTTTATGAGAAGAGATTTCCGATCAACAGCTGATTCTCACAAAGAATATAATTCAGCTTATTTATTATTCTCACGAGATTTCAGGTTCATGTGCGTACAATTTATTGATGGTTCCGAGTTTCGAAACCATCAAGGGGGAAGAAGAAGACACATTGAACGCACAACGAGTACACGTGATGAACTTCATACCTTCTTTTGATTTGAAGATATTCCGGGATGACTTTTGTCATAGCCGCAGAGAAAATCAGTGTTTTAACTCGTGTCGTTATCAATCTCTAAACGGTACACTACTGATTCGAGGTTTAATTGTTTGATTGTTGAAATTAAACATCATCATTATCCTATATGCATTCCCGGGACTTAATTGACTCTGGTGCATCTCCGGAAGAAGACGTGTGCATTTCCGGGACTTAATTGACTCTGGTGTTACGATGTCAACTTCATGAATGGGATAAAGTGTCCACTTCAGTATTTGAGCTTCATAATTGGGATTGATTTACCTTCTTCAACTATGTGGGGGAAGAAGTGTCTTGATTCTTTCTGGTATGCATAACTTGAACTCTCAGGGGGAAGAAAAATTCAGAAGAATTATTCAAGCGTGAGAAGAGAAGTTGTTGATCTACTTGGGGGAAGCTATTTAAAATGCTTCTACATCAAGTTTACGTGGCATGAATTAGGGGGAAGCTAATTCAGAAGCTTCTCCTTAACCAGAAGTGTATGGGTTACTTAGCTCGTGCCGTTACAGTATTTCTACTACAAGTTAAAGATGAGTCGTTTTGAAGACGAAGGCCTCAGAAGACTTCATCAGCATTGGATGCTTCAAGAAAGCTCTTGTTCTTAATTATTCTGTACTTGATAGGTAGAATATTGTAAGGAATTCTACACGTCGTCCCATGGGGGAAGATTGTTGGAAACTCACTTTATGTGACGACATTTAAGAATTCCCGTTAGTTATCATAGTCACGCACATTTAGACTAGACTAGGCTCTTTGTATAGTTTAGGTTGTGTGCGTGACTATATATACCCCTCCTTAGCTTCCAAGGAGGGGTGTTGATTGTATTTTTGTTCATTTGGGAACACACAAATTTTTACTCTCAACCTCTCTTTCACTCTCTCTAAGCCATCAATGGCTTCCACCACCATCTACCACCACATTAGACCACCGGATCTCATTTAGCTTTTCTACAAAGGGATTCTAGGGATATGACTGGGATTGGGATGAAAGAGTATGCTGGTGTTCCACCACCTGTTGGGAACTTCTATGGTGTCCAAAGAAAGGACTTATCTTGGATTGGTTTACCAGAACTCCAAGAAGAGGAATTTATTCCTCCACCAAGAGTTCTTACCCCAGTAGAGGAATATAGGCAGAAGTTGACTAATTTAGACCAATGGAAGAAAGCTAACCCTACCTTGTTTGTCAAGGGTGGCATGCTTAGTGATTGCCCAAATGAGTCTACACCCATCAAAGTGACAAACCCAACCACTGGCAAGACTGTTGACCTTGGCTTAAACGTTGATAGAAAACCTAGTATTAAATATGCAGAAATGTATAGAAAACCTAGGTCACCAAAAAGCCAAATTAGTGATAATGGAAGAGGTTTCTTTTCTTCTAGACCTAGAGTTATGTCTAGAAAAGCCTGTTATACTTGTGGAAGTTTTTCACATTTAGCCTATAAGTGTGTCAATGCTTTAAAGGTCAACGCTGACAAAAAGTCAAACACTGGCAAACCCAAATCTTATGTCCAGCAAAGTCCACAAGTTGTTAGACCAACCCCATTCTTTACTAAAGGGTCTAATACTTATGGACAAAGACCTTTTTAGAAGACCAATACATGGTCTAATAGACAATGGGTTCCTGTAGCAAACCCTAGATTCAACGCTGATAAGGGTAATTGCAGCGTTGACAAGACCAAATCAAACGCTGACAGAAACGTTGCCAGACCAAATACTGGCAAATATTTGCAACCAAAGGGAAAGGGGTCTAAAGCTTCTTCTAGCTTGACATGGAGACCAAAGCAAGATCAAAACCCTAATTCAGATGGGATTTCTATGACCTGTAACAGATTTAATTATATTTCAAAGGTCATAACAAAACCATTTGGGGTTAACTGGGTGTTTAATCCAAAAAGGGATGAACAAGAGGTTGTCATAAGGACTAAGTCTGTTCTTGTTGAACAACCAAATGAATCCAAGTCTGCTCAGGCTTGGGTTCCCAAAGAAAACTAATTTGTTTTCTTTATGTGCAGGGCATTCAAAAACAGGTTAATGATTATGGCTATTGGGATAGTGGATGCTCTAGGCACATGATTGGAAAGGAAGATTATCTCACAAACTTCACTCCCATTAAGGATGGTGACAAAGTTTACATTGGAGGCGGATATGAAACTATCACAGGCAATGGAACTCTTCTCACCAACAATTTGCGTTTTGAAAACGTGTTTCTGGTAAAAGAACTTGACTATAATCTGTTTAGTGTATCACAAGTTTGTGATAACAAAAATAAGGTTATTTTTACTGATACTGAATGCTTGGTGTTGAGCAAAGATTTTAAAATACGAGATGAGAAATTCATTGATTATAGAACATCTAGGCATAAGGACATTTATAATGTGAATCTTAATGGAATTAGGATGAATAATAATTTGTCATGTCTATATGCTATGGCTTCAGTTGATGAAAGTAATCTTTGGCACAGGAGATTAGGGCACATTAATTTTAAAAATATAAACAGACTTGTGAGACATGGTTTGGTTGATGGTTTTCCTGAAAAGGCTTTCCACAATGACCACTCTTGTGTTGCATGCCTTAAAGGCAAACAACACAAGGTCTCATTTAAGTCTAAACAGGTGCACTCTAGTTCTAAACCTCTTCACTTGCTACATATGGACTTGTTTGGTCTAACTAATATAGAAAGCTTAAATGGTAAATCTTATTGTTTTGTCATCACTGATGATTTTTCTAGATTTACTTGGACTTTCTTTTTAGCCTTGAAAAGTGACACTGCTGATACCTTGATTAACTTTATTACCCAAATAGAAAAGAAGTCTGGTAATGAGGTTAAGATTCTTAGAAGTAACAATGGTGGTGAGTTTAGAAATAAGTTGTTAGATGATTTTTGTGCCAAGAAAGGGATTACTAGACAGTTTAGTGTAGCTAGAACCCCACAGCAAAATGGGGTAGCTGAGAGAAAGAATAGAACCCTCATAGAAGCAGCCAGGACTATGTTGGCTGATGCTCACTTTCCCATTGCTTTTTAGGCTGAGGCTGTGAATACAGCTTGTTATGTTCAGAATAGGGCATTAGTCAACAAGATTCACAACAAAACACCTTATTAGTTACTTTGGGGAAGAAAACCTAATATTAGTTTTCTTAAACCTTTTGGATGTCATGTAGTTATGCTGGACACTAGTGATGCCTTAGGTAAGTTTAGTGCTAAAGGTGATGAAGGTTGCTTCATGGGTTATTCTGTGTAGAGTAGAGGATATAGAGTTTACCTTAAGAAAGAAAAACGTATACTTGAAAAAGTACATGTTAGGTTTTTAGAAAGTAAACCTAGTGATTCTAAAAGTGGTCCAAATTGGTTATTTGACTTGGAACCTCTATCTAGGACTTTGAATTATATGCCTGTTACTAATCCAAACATTGTGAGGGTAACTTCAAATGTTGTGGAAGAATCAGTTGTTGATGTTTCAGGTAAACAGGTTGATGAATAGGTTGGATCACAAGCAGACAAATCAACACCCATACTTGAGTATGTTACCATTCCCATATGGACAGATGCATTTGCTGCTGCTGCTGCTGCTGGAAAGGAAAAAAGGTGGTCCCCAAGTATCACCAGTTGACAACATGCATGATCTTTCAGACGCTGACAAAGGAAATTTGGCGCTGACAAGACAAATTTAGGCATTGATGGCTCAACCGTTGACAGCCATGGTCCAGGCGTTGACAGCTCTTTTGACCATATTTTCTCTTCCAATAATTTTGAACAAGGTGAACCTTCAAACAGAAATAGAGAGGTTTATTCAGATATTGATGGAAGAGAGTCTAAAGAGGATATTGGTAACATAGAAGATGAGATTGAGGACAACACACTTATTGAGGGAGGAGTGCTTACTTCTACAATCAAAAATCACCCTCCTTCTCTTATTACTGGTGATGTTATGACTCCTGTTCAAACTAGAAGATCTCATCAGAATCTTGGAGGATTTATTGCCAATATTCACAAGAAGGTTGATACCTCTCTTGTTCAAGCATGTTTGTTTGCCTGTTTTCTATCACAACAGGAACCCAAGAATATTTTTGATGCTCTCAAAGAACCAAGTTGGGTGGAAGCAATGCAAGATGAGCTTCACCAATTTGCTATCCAGGATGTTTGGGAGTTGGTTGATTATCCCATACATGTCAGACCTATTGGGACAAGATGGGTTCTTAGAAACAAAAAGGATGAAAGTGGCATTATGGTCAGAAACAAGGCACGTTTAGTGGCTCAAGGATATACACAAGAGGAAGGGATAGACTATGAGGAGGTCTTTGCACCAGTTGCAAGGGTTGAGGCTATAAGGATTTTTCTAGCCTATGCTTCCTGCATGGGCTTTATAGTCTATCAAATGGATGTGAAGAGTGCTTTTCTTTATGGCACAATTGTAGAGGAGGTTTATGTTATGCAGCCTCCTAGTTTTGAAGATTCAGAACATCCAGACAATGTGTATAGAGTCAAGAAAGCTATGTATGGACTTCATCAAGCCCCAAGAGCATGGTATGGCACATTGTCAACCTATCTGGTGGAAAATGGATTCAAAAGGGGCACCATAGACCAGACCTTATTTACAAAGAAGACTGGTAAGGATTTCTTACTTGTCTAGGTTTATGTGGATGATATCATCTTTGGCTCTTCAAGTCCAAAGATGAGTGAAGACTTTTCTAAGCTTATGACAGACAAGTTCAAGATGAGTGCAATGGGGGAGATGAACTTCTTTCTAGGGTTACAAGTTTAGCAGAAAGAAGATGGTATCTTTATCTCTCAAGATAAATATGTAGCAGAAATCTTGAAGAAGTTTGGCTTTTCTCCACATGAGAAAAGGGCTAGCACTCCTATGGACAGAGAACACCCTTGGGGAACAGTTGGAGATGGAAAAGAAATGGATGTCAGGCACTATAGATCAATGATTGGTTCATTGATGTATCTCACAGCTTCAAGACCTGACATTATGTTTGCTGTGTGTGCATGTGCACGCCATCAAGTGACTCCCAAAGAGTGTCATCTTCATGTTGTCAAGAGGATCTTTAGATACCTTAGATGTTATCCAGACCTGGGATTATGGTATCCAAAAGATTCACCATTGGAGCTTATTGCATATTCAGACAGTGATTATGGTGGTGACAAGTTTGATAGAAAATCCACAACTGGTGGATGTCAGTTTCTTGGGAGTAGATTGATATCTTGGCAATGCAAGAAACAAACAGTGGTGGCCAATTCTACAACTGAAGCAGAATATGTTGCAGCAGCTGCTTGTTGTGGACAAGTCTTATGGATTCAGAACCAGCTGTTGGATTATGGGTAAAATTTCATGCATACCAAGATTTTTGTAGACAATAACAGTACTTTATATATTATTAAAAGTCCTGTACATCATTCTAAAACAAAACACATAGAAATTAGACATCATTTTATAAGAGATTGTTTTGAAAAAGGTTTAATACAACCAGATAGGGTTGACACAGAAGAAAATGTGTCTGATTTATTAACTAAACCTTTTGATACTGGAAGATTTCAATACTTGGTAACAAGTATTGGAATGATCAATCTCACTTAATATGTGTTTTGGGGTCTTATTGTAAAAGTATGTACAGGGTATGCATTGTTATTGGTCTTTATGTGAAATTAGATTTTCCACTTTATTTGTCTAACGCTGACAAAGGTTATTTTAACGCTGATAAGTGTTATCGTGACGTTGTTAGCAACATGTTAGTTTTGTGGTTTTTGATCTAATTGTGCAGGCGTTGTTAGCATTGTACCATTGGATACAGAGTTGCTTATGGATCCTTGGAAACTTATTGGAGCATGTTTTATTTTATGGATGATGGTTGGAATATTTATATTCCTATCTTGACATAAATTTTTATTTCCATGCATATTAATTGGCAACTTTTGTATCATAGTTTAAGGGGAGGTTTAGGAACCTTTAGGACTTTTGGGTATTCTTATGATACTCTTATCACAATTCTAGATTGTGTCCACTGGTGAGTATGAGTTATTTTACTATCTCATGAGGCACTATAGTATGCAAAGTTGATATACTATGCATGCTGCCAAGACCTGTTTGGCCTATAAGTTGGATGTGGTCTTTTGGGAGACTTGGTATGATTTATATTGGGCTTACCTGGGAGTCACAAGGGATTTTATGAGATAACTTAACTGTTAAGAATTTTGGTTAGCAAGGGACACTAGAGGACTGTTATGTCTATCTTGCATAAGCAAGTGTGCATAATTGGACAGTGCTTGCCGCCCTATAGTAATTTTCAGTTTATAGGTTATCTTCACTAGGATAAATTACTTTGTTAAGGTCCTTTTTAATTTTATTATTTATATTTTTGGACGTTGACAGATATATTTCCAAGCGTTGTTATGACCAATTTAGACGTTGACATGGCTTTTACCAACGTTGACAAGAATATAGCCGTTGGGCGTTGATGGGTTATTTTTGACCGTTAACACTCATTGGGTCCTACCCAGTTGTTATTTTTGACGAAAATTGGGGCCGTAATTTTGGGAGTTGATAACTTTTAACTAATTCACAAGATAACTTATTTTCTTTTCAATATTTTCATCATTATATTTTGAAAATACTTGCCTCATTTTTTACCAATCACATGTGCCTATCACTCCTATATATTTGGCTCCTACTTTTTAAACAGGGTACTCTCATATTCTTGTCTAACAACTTTTATCCTATAATTCATCTTTTACAATCTTTCACAAATAGCTTTCTACATCAATGGCGCCTAAGTTTAAACCAAGTGACTAGGTATTGGGATTCAGAAGCCAGCATAATATGATTGCTTATTTGGAGGCTGATGATGCTCTGTTTCCTCAATACACCCAGATGGTGGCGTATTTGAATGCATCTCCTCATAGGTATGCACTTTCTCATGCTCCTCTCATCCCTGTCACTCATATTAAACAGTTTTGGAACACTGTCAGTTCCTCAACGCTTAATAATGTGACTACATTAACAGCTATTGTTCATGGGCGTTCATGGGTGGTTACTGAAGCCTTAGTTTGCCAGGCTTTGCATCTTAATGATACAGATGGTATAACCACTCTACCCATTACTGAGATAGAACAAGGACTTCAAGCTTTGGGGTATCCTTTCCCTGAAGAGGGTACTTTAAATAAATATCATAAACAAGAATTCCCCCAGCTTGAAAGTACTTAATACATATCATCCTTCAATGTTTGAGTCCCAAATGTACTGCACATAATGAAATTAACAGATCAATTGCTAGTGTAATTGTGTGTATTACAAATGGGCAAAAGTATAATTTTTCTAAACTGATTTTTGATGGCATGTGTAAAAACAAGGGTAATAAGATGACTTTGGCTTACCCAATATTTTTACAAATGATTTTTGATAAGCAAAGGTACTGCACAAGGGATCATGATGATTTTTATGCGATCCCTGTGCAAAAGAAAGCTATTTTTAGTAAGATGAACTCACCTCCTCACAGAGACTTACCCCTTACCCAAGCTATGCTTGCTGTTATTGCAGCAGCACAACCTCAACCTGACCCACAACCACTGCCCGAACCATCATTTTCACCTCAACACATGGAACTTGACCAAGAATCCTTCAACACTGACACGTTAAATGTTGGCGTTGACACTACTAATTCAAACGTTGACACCTTTCCATCACAGACCCAAACACCCCTTAACCTTTAAACTACCACCCAATCCACATCATCTTCTTCACCCCCAGACTATAGGATGGAAAAACGCCAAAGGACCATTGGAGTGTTCTCCTCTGGTGGTCCTAGTCATGTTGCAGAGAGGACCACCACCACATGTGTGGTTGGTGATATGGGTGAGGCTAGGACTATTGGTGCTAGCTTAGATGTAGGCCAAGCCAGTCCTAACACCTTTAAGACCTCATCCATGCCCCATGACTCTACTTTGGGAGGTCAAATACCCATTCTAGAGGAGGGCAGATTGGAACCATACACAATGTTGGAATTGGCGGCTGTCTGCATTAGCTTGCAAAAGCAAAATGTAGACTTGGTACAAACAGTCAGTACACAAGGCCTTGAACTCAAGCAATTGAGGGAGAGGATTGTTCTTTTGGAGGATGCTAACAACAGGCGTGGTATGGAGGATTCTTCCAAAGGGGAGGATGAGCAGATACATGTGAGTAACAAAGGCTCACATGATGGAGAATCTTTGGGTGTGGCTGAAGCTCTTACTGAATTGAAGAAGCAACCAGGTTTTGATGTATCTTTGGTTACTCCTACAAACTTGAACTTGTCCTTTACAGCAATGATGGAGCAGTTCACAAAAGGCGCTGAGAAGAGTAAGGTGAGCATTGACAAGCAGATTTTGGACGCTTACACACCAAGCGCTGACAAGAGTAAGTTGGGTGCTGACACACAGGATTTGAACGTTGACAGACCTGCATATATGGTTGATGTATTCCAGTCATCAGCTATCATCAAGGAAGTGTCTTCACAGGTACCATCATCATCTTTACCCATCATTGATCCATTAGATAAGGGTAAAGGAATCATGGTAGAAACAGAAGTTCTAAAGGATGCAGCACAAGTAGAGTTTGATTCAAAGTTGGCTGCACAACTTGTGGAACAAGAAAAGAAGAAGGTTGGTGAATCACCATTTGTAGTTACTTCTAAGTAACAAGAAGGAAGTGATGATGAAAGTTCAGATTTAAGTGCTATGATAATTGAACAACCAGAAAGACTTGAATATGGTGATGAGTTGGCAAGGGAGAAACTTAGAGAGTTAAAGTTGCAGGTAGATTATGATATGCCAGAAGTTGCTCAGATGTACCATGCTTGGGAAGATAAGGTTATGGAGAATCCAGATATGACAGTTTCAGATCAAATTTTAGGATTGGAGATTCTTCTAAGAGTTCAAAGAGATTGCAAGGTAATTCTGAAGCATAAGGCTAGCAATGTTTTCTCACTGCTGAAGAGAGATAGAAGGGAGCTTTATTCACTACTAGAAAATCCAGCATCAGCAACGAACGTTGTTATCGCTATTCTGTCACTAAAGCCCTACAACGACAGAATACTGACGAATACATTCCGTCGCAAAAAAGGCCTCGCAAATTTTTTGAGACAAACTTAGCGACAAAAGTGTTTCAGTTCAGCGACAGATCGTTTGTCTCCAGCCCCTCACTAACGGCTTTATAAATTTGCTTAAAAGAAATTTAATTCGACCATAAAGTGACGACTTAGTGACAAACTGTTGTCGTTGAGTAACGACAAAGCGTTCGCTAATCAGCCAATAAATGATACGAGTACAATTTATTTTTCATTTATTTTTGTATGTTCAAGATGCCACGCAAACAGATACTTCACTTACAACAGTAACTAAATCCATATCCAAATAAAATAACAAACGTATCCAAATCAAATAACAAGCATATTCAAAAGAAAACTAACATTTACTCTTCAACAACATAAAAAAAATTGTAAACCGAATAATATCTCTTACATAAAAGTGAGAACCTAAATAGATTGAAAGCTCTTCATAAAGTGTAATGGTTGATGTTCAAGATGCACCGCGCTTGCATTACCTCGCTTTGTTTCTTTGGCAGGTAACACGACTCGTGATACCATGATCGACAAGCATATCTTGAATTTATGCACGCGTTTCATCCATGAGCCCTTCACGTATTTCTTCTTTTAACTCCCCACGCATTTCTTCCTGAGCTCATTCTTTATTTTTTTTCTTATGCCCAACTTTCATTTCTTCCTTTTAACATTCATCAGATGATCAACTACAATCAACAAGCCAAATGAAATAGGTGTAAGGATTTCTATCAGTTATAGTAATGACAGATTAAGATAATCATATGTTTAAAGGCTGAAAAACTTAGATTATTCAAGGATTGGGAGTTAAGTCTTCTTAATATGTTATTGGAAGGGGGTGTATACGTAATTTTATTTTACCCTTAGATAAACAGTTCTGTTGCAGTTATCTTGTATGAAACTAAAATGATGGTAATAATCAGGTAGAAAGAAGAATATGTAGTTCGAAATAAAGAAAAGAAACTGATAATTCTAAGTTCGAGTCGTAATAATCAGAAAAGTCAACTTAAAAACGCAAATCCAACATCCCTTAAATCCCCCAATGTCAACTGTCTAATTTGATCAAATTAATAGAAAGATACCGGTATAACCTGACTCTCTGTAAGAGCTAATAAGTTGACAAGAATAGGAACCGTCCAATGAACTCAGATATTAAGCCATAAGCAATAAGATCACTACTTTCAACCTAACAGAAACATAACACCCAGAAAGAAAAAAATGACTAACAAAACACTAGATTTATGTACAAAATAGGAAACTAAATATTAATTCCGTGAATAATAATCGGCTGAGCTTACATTATCCAATAAGGTTGAAGTCATAGAAGCCGTTGTAACACCACATGTTCCTAGTCTCATGTTTGCACGAACAGGTGCCCAAACCGAATAGAAAAGTCCTGGCGTCTGAAAACAATAAAATGGTTTGATACTTTTTGGTTAAAAAAACACTCAAATACCTTCCATTGTGAATCTTTATAAAGTACACTATTCCTGTTAACTAAATCATAAAGTGGTTCTTTCTCTTCTTCCACCTACAAGTGATGCATCAAGTCATCAAAAAGATTCAAGTAATGAATATACTATCTTATGAAAACTCAGTGTGATTTAGACAGCAGTATTCAAACAATGTTCATGTTTTTTTAAAACTGATGGAATCTTTGGGATTACTTCATATATCATATAAAGTGATTATCGCCATACAGAGATGTAAGTAATATACTTCAGCATTAAATTATCAGATAAGCAGTTTTAGCTGAACACTTGAAACCATGATATGTACATAAACATATAACCACTCATATAAGTAATCCCAAACACCCTCATAATCAGAAAAAGTACATGAATGAACCTTCCAGTCTAAACCCCTCAACTAAGAAACAAACTAATGTACTTTAAGGTTGTGTGTCACACGAACTGTAAATGCTATAGAAATCCTAACACTGATGGAGATATATCTACGAACGCTAGCCCAAACCCCTCAACAACTATGCGCATAATTAACAACCACAAGACAAATGCTAAGGAAAAAAAAGGCCATCAAGATTGCGCCATTTGGTGCTAAATTCAAATAACAGTTGTGAGACTAGAAATAAGTCCGACAGATAAACGGATGTCCTAAGCCAGACGACTACTTTCATACTCTAGCATACTACAGAACGATAACTAGCCAACCAGGGTCTCATCAGCTTTGAAAAGTGTAAGTAGGTAAAACAAATAAACGGAGTTCCACAGTATTCCATCATCAATGGAAATTCAGAAACTAGCATGTCGACATATCTTGCAAGGCCACTACTAAAATGCGTAAGACGCGTTTTTGTATCTCAATTTTAGGACAAACAGGGATGAAAAATCATGTGAATATCATGTTACTATAGAACCTAAACATTAGAGGCTTAAACTACTAGCTTAATTTGCAATCAGAGCACACTGTTAGACGAGAAGATTAAAGTAACAATCTAACAGCTTTTAAGCTGCTAGAATTGCTTGCAAGTCCTTCGTAAGTCATACACCCAAATAGTTGAATAAAATACTTAGGATTCTTTTCAGGCTTTGAGAAGCGTAAAATGGCCACATGCTTGTACGCTGTATGCAGAGATGCTATAACATAACATTCAACAACTTTATATAACCAAATAGAGCACAAACTAGAAAACAAACCATAAGAGTAGCATAAGAAAAATACTAAAAGTGTCGGATATTCCTCATACTCTATTGAATGTTGACTTCTATGTCAAATGGGTTAAATTTTGACTTGGAAAAATTTAATAATAGTTTTAGAGGGTGTTTTCTAAGCTTACTAGATGGACTTGTGAGCTTACTAGAAAAATTGTATTTATGATTGTGTGGATAACAGGGAAGATATTATAAAATATTTCATGGTACAAATAAAATTGTTCTTCAAGGGTTGTAAAAATGCTTCTTAAAGGGCTGAACAATCCTTTAGAGTTATAGTAGATATAATCCAAGTTACCTGGTGCATTAGTTTTAACCATTTTCATAAACCATGTTCAACTACAAATGCTTCTTGAAGGGTTGAACAAAGCAGACTTAGCTCACTACCTTTCCAATTGGCCCTGAAATATTGAATACTGTGAATAAACCCAAACCCATGATCATACATAAGTGCCTCTAACGGCACGTTTGATTTTTAAAGGATCATCAATTAAGCAAAGTCATATAATGATCCTAAGTCAACATGGATAACCAGCTAAGGTAGGAACCATTCACTTAATAGGTTCATAGTTAACTTATTTACGTATAAAAAATAGATGTAAGTAGATACCCCGATAATTTTATAATAAGGTAGGTGTATAATTGAAATCCACATCATATATATTTGTCAATGCAAGCAGAGACGGAGCCAGTAGGAGGGCTGGCGGGTGCTGCCCCCCTCCCCCCCCCCCCCCCCCAAAAAAAAAAAAAAAAACTGGCCGATCAACTAGAGCCGCTTGTAGGTTTGTTCCGGCACATGGTTTGTGAAGTCCTCAATCCATCCCCTTCCAATTAGCTATGTCTAAAGATATTCACGTTATTATGTAAAAAAATATGGAAATGTAAGTCTGGAAATTTAAGAAGAAAATAAAACTTGTCAAGGAAGAAGATGCATCAAAAATAGTACTTAATAAAGAAGAGTTAATATTTAATGTACATTGATAGGGGTGTCACGTGGGTGAGAAGTAGCTTTATAAAAGCAAGTTCTATTTCTTAAAAAGTTTATGCAAATTTTAGTACAGGACTTACTTGGAAGTACCTAAAGAAAACATGTTTATAATTTAAAGCATGTTGATTATACTATTATAGTATTATGTATAACTAATTTTGATAACATGTCATGATGAGGTATGATTTTGTTGCAAATGTTGATTATATAAAGATTATTAAGATTTTTTCATCACACAACGATTGCAATGTTCGTGATATATATTGTCCTTGAGATTTGGGTTTATCGTAACAGGTTTTCACATTCCGTTGGGCAATCTAGGTTATGGCCCCCTCCTAATACTAAATACTGGCTCCGTCCCTGAATGTAAGTATAGAACAATAGACATGAACAGGTTCAATAGATATAGATTTAAATCACTTATCATATATTATACTAACTCATTTATACTAATCATGAATTGAATTGACCTAATATAATCATATCAACACAAATTCGTGATCTAAGCCTATCAGACAATAAACATTAAACACTAATTCATTATTTAACAAAACCTATTATAGATTTAAATCAGTAGATATGAATAAGTTCAATGGATATGGATCGAAAGGTTACCGGAGATGATGGAGGTGGTGTCGGAGAGCCGACGGTGATGAACGAAGATGGATCAAAAAATTGAAGTGAGATTTGTAACAATGGTGGAGATGTAAGTATTTTGAGTATTTTAATATTTTGGAAAAAGAAAAGTGTATAATTCTTCTAACCGCTGTATCATCATCAATTGGAGATGGTTTGCCTTTTGGTTGGTCGTTGGCTTTTTGCCCAACTTTTAAGAGGTGTTTGTGCGTGGGAATCGGGTTTAGGTTGGTCGATCTCGGGTTATTCGGGTTGAGTTGAAGTCGGGTTAAGACTAAAATAATTCATTCGAATTCGACCTAATTTCATCTCAAGTTAGTCGCGTTCAGGTCTATTTGAGTCGGGTTTATTCGGGTTCGGGTCAACCTGAATTCGAGTAAAATATTAAAAGAATAGTTTAAAAATAAAAATTATATTAAACTTATATTTAAAAAAAAAAAATTCTTATTCGGCTCAATCGGTTGACCCGAACCCGAATTAGATATAATATTATACTTGAGTAACCCGAATTGAAATTTGAACCAAACTAACCCGACCCGAATATGCTAGGGTCGGGTTTGGTCGAGAATATTGACACACCTATTTGTGATTGCTTATTTAAAACTAGCATGATGTCCGTATAATGCGGCGGCAAGTACTTGATTATAATTGTTGAAGCGAACAAATGGAAATATTTATATATCAAGTCCATATTTACATTGAAGTTAAAGGTTTAAAAGGTGAAATCAAAATTAAATTGCTAAAAATTTAAAAGTAAAATTAAAAGTTAATAAATTTATCAAAATGATATTGATTAAAAACGCAAAATTTTATAAAATATGGTGAACTTAGGATATAAAAATAATAAATAGATATTTTAATTTAAAATAAAATATTATTTTAATAAATTGTTACAAAATGTTGTTACAAACGGTCATATGGTATACAATATGAGAAAGACACCAACAACTTGGTATATTTTGTAAGTAAAAATAGATGAAAATTCAGTCTTGCTATTTTTAAAATGTCTCAAATGGTTTATAATGTAATTATATATAAATTATATATTTTGAAATTTTTAGATAATTATTTTTTATAAAATGTGGTTTTGAAATTTTGTGTTCGGATTTGATTATGCAGTTTAGTAAGGCAATAATCGAATAACCAAAATTTTAAAATATTTGGCTTGCCAAAATTTTTATAACTTAACATGTACAATCATAAAAATAAACATTCATACTAACGGAGGCTTTAAGAGATAACATATACACACATACTCTTCTTTCAATTTCATTATCTCATGTAAACCAGTCCTCACCCCTTCTTCGTATGTGTGAACTAAAAAAATCCATAGATACATCGTCATAATTCTGTCACTAATAGTTGCAACCTAACTTTGTTGCTAACTCGTCTCTGTATGATCACAATTAGTGATAAAATTGTGATAGATGTGTCATTCGTCTCTAACATTGTTACTAGTTTGTCACTACTTTGTCGTTTTTTATCAAAGATAAATTTGTAGCTAATTTATCGTTAGTCCGTCACTGTTAACCATTATTTTGTGACGGACTAATTCGGTCGCTAATTTTCGTCGCTGTTGTTCATTATTCTAGTAGTGATTACATGTTGCTCAGATGTCATCAAACAGGATGGACATTTCAGAAATTGCAGGGATTATCTTTTGAAGAATTGGAGTATAAGGCTTATCCCATTTGGGCAACAGTGCAGGAAATGAATACTATCAGACTTCTCTCAGATGAAAGGAGAGAAGAACTTGCAAAAGAGATGGAGATTCAAAAGGCTATGATTGTTCCAAGGCCTTTGAAGAAGGGAGTTCCACTTGAGTTCCCTAAAGATTTAAATAAAGTGATTCCCAGTGAAGCTGTTACTAGAAGGAGCATTAAGCTCTCACCCATGGAAGCTTCAGATATGGTACAAGTGTTACCTCTTGATGCCAGAAACCCTATCATTAGCTATGAAGAAGATGCAAGTGGGTTTTAGATGATTGGCAGATATGGGAAAGAGGTACACATATTTACTACTCTTATGTCTCTCCTTGCAAGTATGGATAGGGAGGACTTGGCAGACCTTTGGAGGTTATTGCTGGCCAAGTATGAGACTGAAGCACCTACTTCAGTCAATGGAATAAAGCTTTGGTCAACATTCAAGAATATGTGTGCACCAGAAGAAGAAGATCCTGTTTGGATGGATCTTGAGGATGATATCAGTGGACTTCAATGGCGTTTGTATTCAGCTGCTGGTGTGTATTGGATTTCTACAAAGTTTTCCGAATATCTTCTTGTGGATGCTGAGTATCCCATGTCCAAAGAAGTTTTTGAAAAGATGAAGACAACACAGCTGGAGATTGACTACTCAAGTGACGTGGTCAAAGATTTGATTAGGCATGTTTATTACCAATATGATAAGATTTGTAAGAATCCTCCTAGTTCTTAGTTTTTATTCAGAAACTTGATTACCAGAGTAGATATCAAGTTTAGGGGAGGATTGTTGGGAATAAAATGTAGCCAGTACACTTGGACGCTGACAAGAGTAATCGGGACGTTGATAAGAAGAAAACAAGCGTTGATAGAGCAAGCGTTGACAGGAAGATGTCAAGCGTTGATAGGATGAAGTCAAGCACTGATAGAAGACTTAGTCTACACGTATTATGTTTCTAGTTTGTTTCTAGTAAAGATATGATCAACAATGTATTTTCTATGTTTATCTTTACCTAAAATAGCTGATACGTAGACTCTTGTACAAGGCTCCTTATGTCTATAAAAGGAGGTCTTTAGGTTTTGTTTCAATATAAGTTTTCATACGTTTAACACTTTCATTGTACGCAAGTTTGTTCTAATCAATCAAGTGAAAGTTTGGTTTACATTGTTTGTGTGTTCTTGTTTGAGTATTAATTCCGCGTAATACTTAAATTGTTTTATATGCAACAAAGCTTCTCTACGTGTTTAACTTGATTTAATCTCATTTACACAAGCTAAATCGATCTAAGTTTGGGATCAACATGGAGAGATCAGCCTCGCTGGGTGATCAAGAGGTGGAAACTTTATGCTGGATGTGGGGTTCATGTATTGGAGTTAGAGACTGGTGCCATAGTGTTTATGCTTACGGATATGGAGTATCCGTTGACGATTGCTACTATGGAGGCTATGCTGGAATGACATCTACAGATATTCAATGCCCCTTTTGGGAATGAGTCTACCATGGCTACTACTTTGGTGGAAGGAATTCAAGCCCGGTTGCAAGTTGACAAAGTTGCGGCGTTTGGTATATGATGGGTATGCTTTTCTATTTTTGTGATTATACTGACATTCTTTTCACCAATCTGTACAGTGATTGGTGACTTACATTATAGTTTAAAAAACATATTATTTATAAAAAAAAACAAATATACTTTTTATATAATATCTGCTTATACTTTAAACATATGATGGAATTTCACACTTGTACATACTATAATATCTGCTTATACTTTTCCATCATAAATTGGTTTTCATTTGACTGTTTTACACTTGGGCTGTTTTGGAGTTACTTCTGGTGTTGGACCTGGTCCACACAACAAATGGTGTTCAACTCACCATGTTTCACAGACAAGAAAGAGTTTATTCACCATGAGGGTACGGCTCTGGTGTGATAGTCAAATCCGTTGATGGTTGCCAGGTTACCCAAAACTGGATGGTTTTCACTTGCCATGGTTGTTAGTTTATCGTAATCCTTGGATTATCTAACTATGGAGATGATTATTAGAGAGAGAGATAGATGAAGATGTAGAGAGAGAAACTAGAGAGAGGTTGGAGAGAAAAATGAAAGATTAGATTAAGTGTGTGAAAAGTGAATGACCAACCCCTCCTAACATTCTAGGAGGGGGTTTATATAGCCCACCCTACATGTGGGCTATATGGGCTATATTGGATCACGAGCCTAATATATTATTGGAGTGACCGATCCTTTCTAAATACGTAAAAACGTATTTCCAACAATCTCCCCCAAAGGGAGGTCACTCCAAGTTAAAATGTCCTAAATAGTCTATAGCTCGTGATCTATGCTAATAATGATGTGACCGAGACTTTCCTTGGAAAAACGTATTTCCAACAATCTACCCCAAAGGGAGGTCACACCATTTTACAAAATCTTAAACCTAGCATACTATGCTTGAGTCTTCGATCTTGTTCCTGTGAATATGATTGATGTGATCTTTGACTGTAGTCTTGAGCATGTTTCCTTGCCTTGACCTTGTGCATTCATCACTTGTGATATTTGCCTCCTCGTGACTTCATGTTCCACATACTTATACTTTTATAAATTCTTGAAAGTTTCAGAGTTTGATACAGCGGAAGACTTGACTTTTAGACTTTCTTGAATTTGTTGAAGTATTAAGTGCATACAGTATAAGCATGTGGTGACAACTTCTTCTGGATTGTACACCGCAATGCCACCTTCTTGTTACTCTGCATAAGACAGTTAGCAACAAAACATATACACGGATGAAATGGCCTTGAACATCTCATTCTAATTCGATAGCATTTTACCTCCGGCCGGTGAAGACCGTTAGACGATATTAAATATCGTACTTGTGGCAGGTAGTTTCAATTAAGAACCTCTTTGACAAGATTTCGCGGGTAAACCCGTTCTCTTTATTCGACCGTCCAAAGCTGACTGCGAACATAAGGAGTGAATCATTTGGATAATAATATCCTCATGATTTGAAGCCGTCAATTCATATTCCTGGAACAAGTGAAATTCAATTAAGAACCGCACCATCGTTGCTTTCCAGTTGTCACAAGCTTGATTCGTATAAAATCTTGCGAGTTACCTACCAAGTGCTGTTTGAGGTTAACACTAGAAGGATTTCCATTCGTCACTGTAAATACTTAATAGTATTACTCTGAATGTTCTGACAAGATCACTAAGATATTGCGTAAAGGCCTGGAACGTGTTTAAATTCATTTAAGAATTAAACCACTGTTGATTTCCAGTTATCACAAGTTTGATTCATAAAGAATCACACAAGTCACCTACCATGAGCTTTTTGATGTTCGATCAAGAAGAATTTCCATCTTCATTGTAAATACTTTCGTATTACTCGGATGTTCAGGCAAGATCATGAAGATTTTGCGTAGGACTCTTAAGATCTTTCTTACTTTTCACGGTGTGTGAAGAAGCAAGGAAATATGAAAGTGTGTCCTAATGAGATATTTTATGATCTCAAATGGCTCTAGACTCGATCGTGCATTTTGGATTTTAGTGATCGGAGGCTGGAGAGGAGTGCCACCTTTTCAATACCAATTTATTCGGAGTGAATAAATCAATAGATAATGCGTTGTCTCCGTGTGATTAAAACAAATACATTTTGAGAGATATCTGAGTTAGCTGGGATGGGTTGTGCATTGCATCACTGGGTCCATGATGTCTTATCTTCAATATCAAGCATCATTAAAAATGATCTCAATAGCATATGTGTTGACCCGGTTTTTGCCTAAAGTTGTAAGGAGGGCTTCTTTCTTTACACCCTTTATCTTTACAATTCTTTTTCATTCTTCAACCCCTTCAATGCTTACCAATACGTCATAACTAGCACCTTGTTGTGATTGTTCCAGTGTTAACTTACGTACTTGGTCGGCATTCAGCTACGTTCACAATCTTTCTCCATCTTTCCTAAGGACTACTATTTCTAGGTATGGAATGTCCTTGGGAAGATTCCTCCGTTTCTGGAAGAATCATAGGACTTAACCTATCCTACCATCCTTATGTCACCACAATCTTCATCGTCGTGAAATAAATGGGTTTTGGGTAAGTATATGTCACCATGAAATCCATTTTGAAGTGCAAATCCATTTTGCTCCCCCTTAACATATGCCACGATATCCGAAAACATTTCGCACATGTCGGGATGAGCTAGCACGTTAAGTCAAACCATTTGTGATTAATCATTTCCCATATTAAATCACATTTTCTCCCCCATATTAAAAATATTAATCCAATCGATGTTTTTAATATCAATTGATTTAATAGCATTTTAAAAAAAATTTGGGAAGAAAAATACAAATCCAATTATCTTCATGAATTACACAGGCTCCCCCTCAAATTAATGAGGGTGTGTTTAAAACGTAAATTAAATACCTTTTAAACACAAGTGTAAGGTATTTATCACGTGCAAAGATCATATATGATAATGAATTCACAAGATTAGCGATTTATGAGGTTGGACCTGAATGATGAAGAACATCATATGAAAGAAGCACATGGTTCTTGTTCACGAATGTTGGTCGCCTCATCACGTCTGAAGTTATCTCTTGACTCCATTGGATTGATATCATTGTCTTGACACCAACATGTGAACTTTGCACTTTCGGCGTCAAAGATTCTCAATGCTGGAAAATTGCTCCCCCTCAATTGTTGACCCGTGTTCTATTGAAAGAGCTGTAGTCGCCGTTTGAGTAGTCGCATCGTCGAGTATGTAGATATCAATTGTAAATTGCTACGGTTGGTGGAGACGATAACTTCATAAAAACAAGATTTCTCTTGTTTTAACAAATAAATGCACTGACACATACATATATCCGTGTTAGATTGTGTTATAAAGTAAACACAATCCCTTACATGGTTATCAAGTAAACCATGCCCGAGAAAAATTAATTCCCGTTGTTGAGTCAAAGCTTTCTGGTGAAATGCTTGACTTGAGTAAGAAAATCGGGTTACTATCTGAAATAATAGCAAACCATTTTGAGCATGTTTTAAAACATTTGAACTTCTGCTCGAACTTTATTTACAACCCCGTGTCATTATTGAATGACATTTCTAGTATCGTAAATATTATCGATTCTAGAAGACATGCTCTTTTTATCAAAACATTTTTGAACACACAATTTTGAAAGATTTAGAAAAACCTTTTTGAGAAATTCTCGAAAAATTGTGTTCAACGTTTTGAAAACCAATTACTTGAGCTTAAGATGTTGAATATCTTGCAAAACGAGCTCAAGTCCGAGAAGTTGTAAACTTCCCGTTGTTAAGGATAAGTTTATCATCGGCGATAAACTTTCCTTTTAACTGAAGAACGAGTCCTAAGTTGACATTTACTTAGAAGTCGTTTTCATGAGCTTGAAAAACTTTTGAATGTTTTAACATAAAGCTCATGACCGAGAAATGTGAATTTCTCGTTAGGAGGGAAAGTTCTCTTATTTAAAAGATACACTTTCCTTGATGAGCTTAAAACCTGGAATGTTTTACTACAAGCTCATGACCGAGAAAAATTAATTTCCCGTTACAAGGATAAGCTATCTTTAAAGATAAGCTTTCCTTTAATTGAAGTCCGGGGCATAATCTGAAATATAATTATACACCATTTACACGAGCTTAAAACCTTTGAATGGTTTTAACATAAGCTCGTGTCCGAGAAAATTTAATTTCTCGTTAATGAGGATAAGTTTATCATTGGCGATAAACTTTCCTTTATTTGAAGAACGGGTCATCGTCTGACATTTAGCGATGAGCCTTATACACGAGCTTAAAACCTTTGAATGGTTTTAGGATAAGCTCGTGTCCGAGAAAACTTATTTTCTCGTTTTGAGGGTAAGTTATCGTTGCGTAGATAAACTTTCCTGTCTCTGAAGTCCGGGTCATCGTCTGTCATTTAACGAGGAGCCATAGTGCATGAGCTTAAAAACTTGGAATGTTTTTGATATAAGCTCATGCCCGAGAAAAATTAATTTCTCGTTATAAGGATAAGTTTATCATCGGCGATAAACTTTCCTTTCTTTGAAGATCGAGTTATAGTATGTAATGTGACTATAAATCCTGCTTAAGCTTAACCATGAATCCCCTGAGACACGTGTTTCTCCGATATCTGCTTCTTCAGCAACCAAACTCTAAGAGTGTCCTTAATTGAATGGTATATAATGATTGGACCACTTCGTTCTTTTGGACATCCTCTTTGGTACCTGCATTCTCATTAGGAGTTTGCATGCTTTGATATGGGTTAGCAATATCTATCTTAGAAGCAAGTGGGGGTTCACAATTTTCTTTTCTTGTGCTAGAGGTGACCTGAGGAGATGATTCACTTGTCTTAGCTGGCAAACGTTTCCTTTTATAGAAAACCTTAAGTTCAGGCTTAAGTGATGTATCATCCTTTTCACTTTCCTCCCTGGCAGTCTTAGTAGAATCGGAGACTATCCTAGTTAAAGGGCACTCGTTTCCTACAAGAGTGAAGTTCTACCAGTGGGGCGCCACATTTTACCAACGGGTTTGATTTTAGCCACCCACTGGGATTTAAGTCTAGCACGGGAGTTCACCTCATTAAGTAATTTTTTGATACAAGAATCATGATTGGCTTTAAAGACACATTTCCTACATGTTTTACAGGTAGCATATTTAATGTCCGAGTAAGATCTAGAATTCCTAGATGATTGATTGATGCTCCTAGGATATGATATGCTACAGTTAGCAATGTTGGGTAATCTAGAAGGCATCTGACTAGGTTTAAAATTCCTATCTCTTACTTGTGTCTTCTGAATAGCTTCCCTTAGACCAAATTTATGGCGAACATCATTTGAACTAGTTCGAGACGTGTTCTTTAGACTATGTCTAGGGAGGCTAGATGCAATCATGTGATTAGGTCTTGCAAAAGCTGTTTTAGTTACATTGGGCCTAGATAGTGGAGTGACTGGTCTAGAAAGATGAACCATATCAACTTGGGAGGCAAACCGCGGTCTCGAGGATTTTGGCCGCTCAGATCTAAATGCAGTCGGTTGTCTAACAGACTGAATTTGAGGCGGTTTCCCCAAGATTGATGGTTTTTCAAGCTTAGTGTCCAAACTAGTTCCTTTAGTTTTCCGCATAGCAAAGACCTTTTCCTGTACTTGAGCCTTTAAAGTCTCATTCTCTTTGAGCAATTCATCTTGGGATGCCAACTTAGATTCAAGCGACTTAATTTGTCTCACAAAATTATCTTTTTCAGCTTTAGAATCTTGAATTTTTTGATTTAATTTTCTTTCAAGAACAACGTTTGAATTTTCAAGTTTTTCAAAATACTTTTCAAATTTATCCGTTTTCTTCGAAAATTCAATTTTGGCATCCTCAAGAGCTTTAGATTGCTGAGCTAAAATCGTTTCAAGCTCATTAATCTTGGAATCAGAATCGGTTAGAGAAGCAGTCATAAAGCATTTATCATGATGAACTATAGCATTCTGAACAATTTCTCCCCTATTTTGACTCACATCGGATGAATCTGAAGTGGTAGAACTATCACCCTTTTCCATCCCATGATTGTTATAATTAGGTTCGGAATGCGCAACATGCGGTAGTTCATCGGCATAGAAATCATATACCACATTCTTTTGTACCGTATTTGTAGACTCTTCGTCAGATACGGGTATGGTGTCATCAATCCTTGACATGCTGCTTGTATCATGCTTTCCTCTCGAATCCTTGCTCTTGCAATCTTTAGGCTCCAAGTTGTCAACCGTATGATCATTCTCCTCTTGCATCTGCATCGTAGAATCTTGCACTCCACTATCATACTCTTGCCGAAGTCGGGATCTTTCATAAATCGAAGACGAGACCGATGTCATGAATTTCAACGGTGTACCACGGAACTCTTGAACCTTCGTTTGTGTGTATTGAAGAAATGACTGACATATCCCTGAATTTTCAGACTTAACAATGTTGAATTGGAAGAAGTGCGTAAGCTATGTCACTAGAGCTTTATAGGCAGATACTGATTCAGAGTGATTAAAGTCTTCTTTGTGAAGTTGCTCAGCTAGTTGGTTCAAGTTGAGGAATATTGAGTCGATGAATGTATAACGATCTTGACCAAAGAGTGTCACAAATTCACTTCCTCCTTGAAGCCATGAAAGGGTTACAAGATGAGACTGAAGTAGTCGAAATAACGTTATACCACTTTCTCTAGCTGTGTTTTGCATGAGATGCAAGTCTCCCTCTCGAGATGTCGAATTCAACGAATCCATTAAAAATCGATGATAAATGAAAGTAAGGATTACTTGTCGATCGAACAATGAAAGAAAGTAATTGTGTTTGTTGTTGTGAGTAGAAGTCGAGAAATAATGTTGAAATCCCCTAATAATTGTTCTCGATAAACCAAAAATTCCAAGACAAAATTATCCCCTAAAAATTCGAATTTTTTTTTATGGAAAAATTTGTGATTATCGGAATGTTGATCGGAATAGTGATCTGAATGCTGATCGGAATGTCCTATCGGAATACTTTATAGGAATGCTGATCGGAATGTGATTATCTGGATGCTGATCGGAATGTGATTATCTGAATGCTGATCGGAATGTAATTATCTGAATGCTGATCGGAATGTGATTATCTGAATGCTGATCGGAATGTGATTATCTGAATACAGATCGGAATGTCCTTATAGGAATGCACAAATCGGAATATCAAATCTGAATACCAAATCGGAATATCAAATCTGAATACCAAATCAGAATACCTTGATCGGAATACCTAATCGGAATACCTAATCGGAATACCTGATCGGAATGTACCCAAAATCGGAATCCCTAAACCCTATTCCGATTACACTGATCGGAATGTCCTATAAACCCTTTTCCGATGACCTGATCGGAATAATTCCCACTTTTCTCGGACAAAACACAACCAATTCGTGATTTTAAGCCAAAAAATGATCAAAACACCCAAAAATTTTGTGTTTTTAGCCAAAGTAACTATACCAAATCCCTACCACAACTATGTAGAAGATTTGTATCAAGAAAAAACCATAAAAAAACACAAAAAAAAATTTAGACGTGTGTTTAAATGGATCAAAATAGGCGAGATAATCAAGAACACAAACACAAAAACCAAACAATCATCCCATGGCTCTTGATACCAATTGTTAGTTTATCGTAATCCTTGGATTATCTAACTATGGAGATGAGAGACATATGAAGATGTAGAGAGAGAAACTAGAGAGAGGTTGGAGAGAAAAATGAAAGATTAGATTAAGTGTGTGAAAAGTGAATGACCAACCCCTCCTAACATGCTAGGAGGGGGTTTATATAGCCCACCCTACATGTGGACTATATGGGCTATATTGGATCACGAGCCCAATATCATTGGAGTGACCGATCCTTTCTAAATACGTAAAAACGTATTTCCAACAATCTCCCCCAAAGGGAGGTCACTCCAAGTTACAATGTCCTAAATAGTCTATAGCTCGTGATCTATGCTAATAATGATGTGACCGAGACTTTCCTTGGAAAAACGTATTTCCAACAATGGTCCTAGACTGAAAAGCGGCTAATCCAAGGGGGTACGGCTCTTGGTAAAGATTTTATCAAATCCGTTGATAGCTATAATAGCTTGCTCAAATCTATAGGGTTTTCAACTCACCGATGCTTCATTGCTAGGAGTTTGCGAGTCCAGAAGGGTACGGCTTCTGGTAAAGACATATCAAATCCGTTGACGGCTGTGATGGTTTTCCTAAAATCATCAGGGTATCCTCACTCACCATTGATTCACATTCTAAGAGTTGGGCTGGGTTCTGGTCTCCCAGGGTGATGCTTATTCCACCATAAATATTGGCTAGCCCATGAGCGAGCAGCTACTTGGTAAAGGCTCATAAAATCTGCTCATGTTGCTGTGAAGATTCAACAAGATGCAAATATGTTTCAAGCTTTCAAGAAGCTTCTAGGTGTTACTTGTTGTAGCAGTCTTTATGTTCTTTATACTGATGGTTATGATGCTGCTGTTTCATTTGCTGTTCCCATCCTCAAGCTGTTTTGCACGATTTACCAGGAAACTTGAACTGTCAAATTCAAGTTTAGGGGAGGATTGTTAGGACCTTTGGAATAGTTATTTGTAATAGGTATACTAGGAGGTATGTAGTTCCTCCTGGTCCTAGTAGTAGTAGGAGCAATACGTGCTCCTAGTCTTTAGAAAGTCAAACTTTATTATTTTTGAGTATTCGGTTAGGATATGCATGAGATATATTAGGAAAGGATATGCATATCAGTTTTACACGTTTTGGTTTATTGATGTATTAGGGTTTCCTTGTAGTATAAAAGGAACCTTAGGCAGAAGGCTTATACATACCTTCATTAAACATTATTCTAGTTTATATTAATATTAGATATCCTTAGTAAAGGATCAAGTCATTATAGTTATTATGTTCTTCTTGTTCATAGTATTCGTATTCCGCACTTATGCTGTGTGATTCATCTAGAGTCTCTCTGTGAATAGACTTGTGATTACAGAAGTCGTTCACCGTTCCTAACAGGCTGCAAGATCCACATCTAGTGGACCCAACACTGTTGTTAAGCATATTCTAAAGTATTTGAGGAGTACGAAAGATATGTTTTTGGTATTTGGGGGTAAACCAGACACAGAATTGAATGTAACAGAGTTCTATGATGCGTCCTGGCAATGTGATAAAGACGATACGAAGTCTCAGACGGGTTACGTGTTTTTCATCAATGGAGGAGCAGTTGACTGGAAGAGCAGTAAGCAGAAAACCATTGCTATGCATGCAACTCAATCGGAGTACATGGCCGCTTCAGAAAGCTGTAATGGAAGCGGTTTGGATTAGGAAGTTTATTGGAGATCTGTGGAGTGATGCATTCAATTAAAGAACCTATTGATATATATATATATATTGCGACGATTCTGCTACAATAATATTCGCCAATGACCCTGGAGTTATGAAAGGCGCCAAACACTTTAAACGTAGATATCACTACGTTCGAGAACAAGTGGAAGCTCGAGAAATAAATTAATAAAAGTTCACACAGATGATAACGTAGTTGATCCTTTTATTAAGGCTTTATCTAGGCCAAAGGTAGTTAAGCATGCCAAAGCTATTGGGCTACAACTAGCTAGCGAATTCATGCAATAAATCTGTTGATTAGTATTTGGATAAAGGATGTAACACATTATTGAAATGATGAAATAAAGATTGGATTTAGTTTATTTTTCTGTTATTTGATTTTGTATCCTATTTTACATGTTTTAATCCATGAGCATTATGATGTTTCTAAATGTCCGTCGTCGATTAATAATATGGGAGTATTATTAAACAAAGACAATTCAAAATAGTGACACAGTATACTTGAAAGTATATTGGTCAATTTTGGATGATATTTGATGGATCAAATATTGGACTTATCCCAACTATATAATTTTACTTTATGGATCTTTGTCATTAAGTAAATCATAAATAGTTATCCTTAGACCTGAGATACCAGAAAACTACATTGAATGTAGTGCATTTCTGTAAGGTAACCAAACGCTAAACGTAACTGGTAGCTATAAGGGTTATTTTCAGAAGTGTTGCAAAGTTCATGTTTTTTACTTGTAGTCAAAATGGGATTTGTTTCCTTCAATTATTTTTGAAGTATAAATACAGCTGGGCCCCTCGGGGGAGTAGTAAGATGTTTGTGTGGCCACACCCAAATGTGTTTTGGTAATCTTGCTATATCCGTAAACGAGAAACAGAATTGTTAATAAAAGAAATGACTGAGATCCATATCCTTATTAACGTTGTATTTGAAATGAAAGGATAATAATAATGATGATGTATCATTAAAAGGTTTTGTCCAAGATACCTTACTCGAGTTGTACTAGTGACGTTGATAGTGTAACTAGACGCTAGTCAATGTAATCACGATATTCGAATTTTGTCCAAGTGGGAGCTGAAAGTTTATGGACTTAAAATTGATAGGCGTGAGATAGGATCGAACTCGGGATCACGGGATTGCGCACATTACGTAAAGGGTTAATTTATTTATTAAATATATTTATTATATTTATTAAATCAAACCAAAACTTAACTAACGATCATTAATAATTAAAAGTTAAGTATTAAAAGACCGTTATGGAAATTAAATAGAAGCTAAAAGAAGGAAATCGGAAAAGTTCCGGAAGCCCCATATGGGCCTTGTGAACCGTCGGCCTAAGGGAACAAGAAGGAAGGAAAAAGATTTTGTTTCCTAATTTGTTTTTAACTTGGAGGAAAATTTTTTCCATGGCTATATAAAGAAACCATTGCCTTCATAATTCACAACTCTCTTCCTTCTTTCTCTTACTCTAGTTGCCGGCCAAACACCCCTCAATTAGGGTTTTGGTTTTCGATTTTTCTACTTAATATTATCTAGTCCTAGCCCCTCTCTAGGGTTGTTGGGTAGATACTCCATAAGCGTGGAAGCTCGGTTTGTTCGTGCTAGACTCACGTTTAACTCGCCGTATTACGTGTGTACAAGATCGTGATATAGTATTACTTTAGACTATATCCTGGTGGTGTTCGTGATTAACCCTAGTTGCTGATTGTTCTGTTGTCTTGTGGATCTTGCTAGGATAAAGGTATGTAACCCAAAACTCGGTTAATTATAATTGTGTTAATTATGATCTTGTTAATTCGCTTCCGCTATGTGTGACAACCCTTGTTTTGAGGTTCGTCACTTAGTTTTATTTTGTGCTAGTTACGTGTCTTTATGTGTTTATGTGCTTATTGGTGTGTATAGATTGTGGTTTGGATATCGTTTCCGGTACGGGGTACCTTGTGAGTGAAACGATGTGTGATGATTTCAGGTTCATGAGTTCACATGGTAGTGACTATGAAGTGAGATGGTGTTATTTAGTGGTTTTACGTATACGTATATGTATTATAGAAAATCGTATTTTTTCGATTTACGGTTTAGCATTTAGAGGTCTCGGATGAGGTGTTTAGTCATATGAATATTTTTCGGGATGGTTTTAAGTCATTTAGGACTTAGTTATAAAGTTTATTTCAAAATTTGAGATTTTTTTAAAAGTGTATATTTTACGTCTTTTACGATAAAACGCGTAAATTTGACTAGTTTTACGGTTTTGTGGTTTTGGAAGCTTTAGGAGCTGAAATAAATTAAGTAATATTAAAGTAATATTAATAACATAATATTAAATAATAGAAATAAAAAAAACGAATTTAGGGGTGTTTGGGTCGGTTTAGACGCACCAAAGAAGAAAGAAAGAAGGGAAAAGCCCAAAACAGGCCCAATGGACTTGTAATGGGATTAGGGGGCCTTTAGGACTTAACCAAACCCAACTCATAACCATAATAATCAGTTTTTTAACCTCCATAACATCTCCTAGCCGAAATTCATCAATGGTGGCCAATTAGGGTTCTTCAAAAATTAGGTTTTCTTCATCTTCTATTAATTCAAAGGTAAAAACTTCTTAACCCTTTTCATATTAAATGTTTTTAATGTTTCTATGATGATATGATGGATTAGATTAGGGTTTAATTAAAAACATTATATTAATCATATTTTAATGATTAAATAAATTAGGGCTTGTAATTAGAGGGATTAGGGTTAATTAATGAGGTTGATTTTGTTAAACCCGTTTTTAAAAACTGGGCAGAATTTTAAGTCAATTGTTTTGATCATATCGGGAGTTATACGAACATTCAAGATGCGATCCAAGTATCCCTGAAAAGGTAATTGAAGTGGCTTTCCAATGCAAAAAACGAGAACTAAAATGGAGGTCGGGAAGTGGGTCAAAAACAGGTTACAACAGTCGGAGGTCAAAACAGTTTTGTAATCAGGCTGTTTTCTTTTTAAATTTTGGGTTGGTTGGGGTACTTAGGGTTGCATTGGGATCTTCTCACGAACATGAGAGATGGTTTATATATTGTATTAAGTATCTGCACTTGGTCTAAGGTTGTGGTTTAGGGTAAGACCCTCTAATGGTAACAAACTTTTCATACGTTTAAAATCAGTGAATTCTGGATAGGTAGCAATATATATACATATATCAGGGCCTTAACAGTAGCTTTAAGGTTAGGTCAAGTGGGAGGTTTTAGCTAACATATGTAAAAGTATGAATATTCCTTTTACAGAAACCATGGGTATGTTTAAGTGGACGTTTGACTTAAAGTTTTGAGACCTAAAAACTGGGACTGTTTTGTGTAAAATATGAACGAGATAGTTATTAAACTTAACCAAGTTAAGGACTTGTTAAGGAAGGGTAACGGGGTGATTAGAGCTTATCAATGAGGTATTTATATGGGAATAGGCTAGATGTCCATCATAGGTTGATGAGCCATCTTAGTGATTGGTTCATGTATTGATTGCGTGTTTTTAGTTTGTTAGCTTGTTGCTAGTGCGAGGACTTGTGAAGAAGCAATCAGGTGAGTTTCATAGTCCCATGTTTATTATTGATTTTGACTTCCAGATGGGATGGAAGAGACACTGTGTTATGTTGTTTATAAATTGATGCTGTGAATGTTTTTAAGGTATGAGATGTACTTGTGTGTACATTATGTAATTAACTGCTATGTGATTCTTGTTCGTGTATGATCTGGATGGGAAAGGTACATAGGTGTATGGGCGCCTATGGTACCATGGTTGTTGGTAAGGCATGATGCCTTGGAAATTATGGTTGTTGGTAAGGCATGATGCCTTGGAAATTATGGTTGTTGGTAAGGCGTGATGCCTTGGAAATTATGGTTGTTGGTAAGGCGTGATGCCTTGGAAATTATGGTTGTTGGTAAGGCGTGATGCCTTGGTAATTGTGGTTGTTGGTAAGGCGTGATGCCTTGGAATTGTGATGATTGATTGAACTTGAATGCTAGTTGTTAATACATAATTGTAGCGCATTGTCCATATGTTATTGTGTTGATGGTTGTTATTCACAGCTTATAACTGATTTGGCGTTGGAGTCTAAACCTATGACTCTCACCAACTTTTTGTTGACGTGTTTTAGTGTCTCTTTCAGGTGTGAATGTGTTTAAGCTTGAGGATAGAAGTGGCTAGACTTGGATGCCTTAGGATTGCATATAGAAGGAGATCCCCGTTCCTTCTTAGTTTACCTTTATGTTTTTTTATAAGTGATACGTGTTGGCACCTATATGTTTGTTTGGTTTATGTTTATTATTTGTCTTGGGTAAGTGGTAGGACTGTTACCTACTTACCTAGACTCCTGCATTTGATGAGATATTGTCATGACTTTTGTGTCACCATTTTATGACATTTCTTATTTCATATAGTTATCTCTATAGACACGCCATGTTGTGATGATATACCATACGTCACGCCCCATATTCCGCCATGGTGGGGTGTGACAGAATGGTATCAGAGACAATGGTTATAGAGAATTAGGTTGCCTAGTCGCGTAGCCTAGTCTATAGCTTAAGGGTCCCTGCATATAGGCGTCATAGGAGTATGTGTGCATTTTATGTTAATTGATGTGTTTGGATGTTATTTATTGCGATGCTTTGACTAGTATGAATTGAACCGTAGTATGTTCATACTTAGTCACATGTTATTTCTTTTCGGGTTTGTGACTAGTGCGGGTTGAACCATAATCGTCCACGCTAGTCACTGTTGTATTTTGCTTAAATGGTACATTATAGTACATAATTTCGTACAAGGTAGTTTCTATCTTTTATCGAGTTATTCTACATACCTGAGGTATGTTATTTTTCTTTTGATGTTTAAGTCATGTTCCCTAAGAATCGTGTGGTGGTTCGAGTTACTAGGAGTAGGTGGATAGGAAGGGTTTTAAGCTGTTTCCACTCTTACGGGCGACATGACTTATAACTGATGATGTTTTCGTTTTAGATTTAGTCTATGTTGTTTTAGCTAGACTATGGATTTCGGTATTCCAAGAGTTTTACTATGTTATTTTAATAGATAGAGTTTTGGACCTATATGGTTATGTGGTTATGAGCTTATGTGAGTAGATGGATTTATGTGTTATATGTTGTATTGATTCTTATAAGTGTCATCATAGGAGGGAGTGCATTGGGGAAAGGGTAATTGTATAAGTATGGTGGCCAACATAGTTATACAAGTACCACAATTTCAATGGGTTCTCAAGTATGATTGCATGAAAGAGGGTTAGTGCATGCATGTATATGACGAGATGTAGAATTTGGGTATACGTATAATATATGGGTTTATGTAACGGATACCTATGAGATCGCTATTGTTCTTTTTTGTGTTATATGTTTTGGGTTATGGTTGTGTTGTGTGATTTTGGGGTCACACGATATGGTTTGGTTTTGGAGGTGGGCTTTATGCCTTGTTGTGGCACAGTGAGATGGTGATTACTCGTATGGAAATAACGAGCGTATAAAGCGATTGATTGACTTACGTGTATGATAACGAGTATGTTTGGGGGATTCAATAGGTATACATATGCGGATGTATATATACTATAGATGTTATGTTATGATTTACGGTCGTTCAATAGTTATTATAACTTGAACGTACCTAGTGCTCTCTTGTGTTTAAACGATTTATTAGTGCTCGAGTTTGGTGGAGTTTCAACGACGTTTTGAATCTTTTGAAGTGTGTCTTGTAGCGTATTCTTTGAGTTTCGTATTTCACGTGTACGTTTTAAAATGGTGTTCTTGGTTTTAAGTCTATTGAAATAACTTGGGATTTCTTTTGAGATAATGAAATCTTTTGTGTTGGGTCTTACATTTCTTTTGGTCGGAATATATTGAGAAAAGGGGGACTGGAATCTATTATAGGGTTAGATAGATGGTTGTATTCGGTAAAATAAGGGTAAGGTGTTGGAGTCGTGTTTGAAATAAGATGTAACATACGATTTCTTTTAAATCAACACTTATTTATTTTAAATTCTAAAAGACTTTCTTTAAAATAAAGCGAAGTAAAATTTCTTTCTACTTACATAGTTTATATAATTGGGTTTAACCGATTCACGTCATTTATAATTATTAGTACAAGGTTAAATTGAGTCTATGAATATTTCACATACAATTTTATCTTTCATTAATAAAAAACTGTTTTGGTCATAACTTGTTCGTTTTTTTAAAGCTTTTTGGGTGATTCAAAAGCCTAAAACTTATGTACTCGGAACGTACTTTTCAAATACTCAGAATGTATAGTCATGGGAGGTCAGTGGACTGGTCGGAATTGTTGTACAAGTGTCGGGTTCAAGGTTGAGTTTGAATAGTAGTTTTATTTTTTTATGATTTGGGATGCACGGGATACCTAGTCTTTGAGTTGAGTTTTGAGATCGTCTAGAAGGTTGTTGGTAGATGGTTTGAGTCACATAGATGTAGGGAGGTAAAAAAAAATTAAAAAAAATAAAATAAAATAAAAGTAAAAATATATTCTTTTGGAAAAGTCGATCTTTTGCACGGTTTAAATAATATGTCGCAAGGCGTAATATGTTTTGGTTGCCATTGGGTATTTCTTGGATTATTTTTCGTTGTCATGGGTCATTTTGAATTGATATATGTTATGGGTTTGAGTTTTCTTTTGAGTCTCGTGGTTTTACTTGTTTTAATTGGTGCACGTGAAATGTCGTTAGTTATCCGTGGGTTTGATTCGTCGATTGTATCTAGTGGATCCAGGATGTAGTTTTGGTTATGTATTGATTGAGAGCGTTGAGGTAGTCATATGAAAGACTTGGTCGCGCCTACACGCTTAAGTAGGTGGCCATGAGAGAACGGTCGGAATGCCCTTAGTGGGGAGGGAAGAAGTTCGTAGACGAACAAATGTGAATATATGGTCACTTGGAGTACCAGTGAGAGGAATAGAGATTTGTATAATGTATGGATATTGGCACAAGTAACGCGCCATAGAGGGTGGTTAGAAATTGCAAGGGATGCAGGATAAAGGTTGAGTTGCCTGGTAGTAAATGTGATGTGGAAGCGGTTGAGTGGTCTGATAAGAGGGAGTTATAAGTGAGATTTTCAAGAGTAAGTTTTTAGGATTAAGTTTACGAGGATGAGCAGTAGAGGTGGTGGCATATCGTGGAACCAGCAAGGGTGAAGTGAGGAAGGATGAGGAAGCATTTCGGAGGCTGAAGAGGTGGATTGGATAATGAGCCGATCTTGGCATTATCGGAAGGACCGGATGAATTGGCGAAGCATGACGATACGTGGAGCAAGGATTTGGATGTGTACGAGAACGACAAGAAAGGTGATTTCTTATACGTTGCAGGAACTGAAGATTTGGAAGAACTGGATAGACTTAGTTAGTGGAGCTGGACTGTTATATCTGCCTAGAATGCTAGAGGCGTTTGGTGTACGAGACGTGGAGAATGATCTACACGGATCGTGAACGTCTCCAACACATATTCAATCATCTTGATTGAACATTTGGCAAAGGTGATGGGTGGAGTTAATTGATGAAAGAAAATTGCAAGGCCAAGTACCATCTGGGAAAGGCAAGCCTGGTCGATGAGACATGGAATAAGAAGGATGAGGTGAAACTGAGACGAACTTGAACTATAGAGATGACGTATTAGGCCGGTTTAGATAAAGGATATAGGTTGCACGAGTTGAGTTGTCTAAAGCAGAGAACGCGTCTACATGTATGTTGCATGGCTTGGACAATCATATGGAGAAATAGGACGTAGACTATACTTCCTACATAGATAGGAGTGGTTTAGAAAGGGCGATGTAAGGACGAAGTTGGTGGAAGGGATACATAATGCGGGGGAGGATTAAGTAAGATGAGAGTTGGGTGATAGTCGATAGACTGACTAATTCATCTCATATTTCAAGAGGAATGAGTAGTCACGTAGTTGAGAAGTTGGAAGGATTGCGTACAGATGTGATGGAATAGAGGGTGTTGCGTAAAAGTCAACCTAATAGGTATGGAGTGCCTTATGAAGGACTATGGCAAGGGAAGAAACGAAGGGAAGCATCACATCGTGATGTATGGTATGAGTTGAGGAAGAAGAAGGAAGTGTGTATAGAAGTGAAGCATGAATGAAATAGGTCGAGATAGGAACCGAAGGTAAAACTTTGGTAGAGCCTAATGAGTAGAATAAAGCACAACGCATGCTAATACTGTCGTAGTGTGGAAAAGGAAATGGCACTGACCTATACTGATTGTTTGGGAGGCTTAGTGTCGATAATCGAATGGATGAGGAGTTATAGGTGTGATGTGCCATAGGGATGAAGGGCTTGGTCTAACTGAGACAAGATGAAGAAAAGTAAGAAAGAAGTGTATAGGTGCTACTAATGAGCTATCCAAATTTAATGGAAGTAGCTATAGCATGGGTTTGGATGGCAGTTGATAGACTAACTGAGATAATCGTCCTTTTGATGATGTGTATAGATCATAAGACGATTTGGATTGGAAGAACTAATGGATATGTGAAAGACCGTCATAGGTCACTTTGCAAGGAAATTGGAAATTTTAAGTAGTTTGGGGTACGGACTAAAGGGAGTTTCACCCATAGTAACGGGTGGTATGTTTTAATAAAATGGAAGAGCTGATGTAGAGTTTTGTAGGTCCATTTATGATCTTTGTAAAGATCGGACAAGTAGCTTATGAGCGTAGAATTACCTGGGGGAAACGAGTGGTATACATGTTATATTTCGTGTATTAAGATTGGTAAAGGTTGTTTGAGAATGCATTTTGCATGTACGGTTATTCGGGACTTGTGTTAATAAGAGTCTTTGTTTTATCAAAGAGTCATCTGTGAGATTTATTGACTGTGAGGTCAAGAGTTTGGCAATGAGTTTAATTATTTTTGGTTTGTATATGTGGTATTTTGCAACTTGAACTAAAGTTCACGTAGAAATGAGGGGAGTTCATTTAGAACAAGTATCATCGTGTGATTTGTTGGTTCTGTGTTGATCCTAAGGAGTAAATCTCGGGACGAGATTTCTATTAGGAGGGAGTGATTTGACAACCCTGGTTTTGAGGTTCGTCACTTAGTTTTATTTTGTGCTAGTTACTTGTCTTTATGTGTTTATGTGATTATTGGTGTGTATAGATTGTGGTTTGGATATCGTTTCCGGTACGGGGTACCTTGTGAGAGAAACAATGTGTGATGATTTCAGGTTCATGAGTTCACATGGTAGTGACTATGAAGTGAGATGGTGTTATTTAGTGGTTTTACGTATACGTATATGTATTATAGAAAATCGTATTTTTTCGATTTACGGTTTAGCATTTAGAGGTCTCGGATGAGGTGTTTAGTCATATGAATATTTTTCGGGATGGTTTTCAGTCATTTAGGACTTAGTTATAAAGTTTATTTCAAAATTTGAGATTTTTTTTAAAAGTGTATATTTTACGTCTTTTACCGTAAAACGCGTAAATTTGACTAGTTTTACGGTTTTGGAAGCTTTAGGAGCTGAAATAAATTAAGGAAAATTAAAGTAATATTAATAACATAATATTAAATAATAGAAATAAAAAAACGAATTTAGGGGTGTTTGGGTCGGTTTAGACGCACCAAAGAAGAAAGAAAGAAGGGAAAAGCCCAAAACAGGCCCAATGGACTTGTAATGGGATTAGGGGGCCTTTAGGACTTAACCAAACCCAACTCATAACCATAATAATCAGGTTTTTAACCTCCGTAACATCTCCTAGCCGAAATTCATCAATGGTGGCCAATCAGGGTTCTTCAAAAATTAGGTTTTCTTCATCTTCTATTAATTCAAAGGTAAAACCTTCTTAACCCTTTTCATATTAAATGTTTTTAATGTTTCTATGATCATATGATCGATTAGATTAGGGTTTAATTAAAAACAGTATATTAATCATATTTTAATGATTAAATAAATTAGGGCTTGTAATTAGAGGGATTAGGGTTAATTAATGAGGTTGATTTTGTTAAACCCGTTTTTAAAAACTGGGCAGAATTTTGAGTCAATTGTTTTGATCATATCGGGAGTTCTAGGAACATTCAAGATGCGATCCAAGTATACCTGAAAAGGTAATTGAAGTGGCTTTCCAATGCAAGAAACGAGAACTAAAATGGAGGTCGGGAAGTGGGTCAAAAACAGGTTACAACAGTTGGAGGTCAAAACAGTTTTGTAATCAGCCTGTTTTCTTTTTAAGTTTTGTGTTGGTTGGGGTACTTAGGGTTGCATTGGGATCTTCTCACAAATATGAGAGATGGTTTATATATTGTATTAAGTATCTGCACTTGGGCTAAGGTTGTGGTTTAGGGTAAGACCCTCTAATGGTAACAAACTTTTCATACGTTTAAAATCAGTGAATTCTGGATAGGTAGCAATATATATAAATATATCAGGGCCTTAACAGTAGCTTTAAGGTTAGGTCAAGTGGGAGGTTTTAGCTAACATATGTAAAAGTATGAATATTCCTTTTACAGATCTAACACCCCACCAAATGCTATGCGCAGCGGAACTACAACATTTGGGTGCTAGGCAGTTATCATTGCACACAAGATATATCGAACGACTCCAAAGAGACGTCAAATTCAAACTTAAATTAAAAATTGTTGAAAAGGTACATGTCTACGGTTTTCCAACCCCAAATGATACAACAGAGTTTTGCGTTTTCGGTCCCCATGAATCTCAACCCCAAAAGTTTCAGTTTTCACAACAACATGACATAAAGTTAAAAATGTTTAAGTAATAACGGGAGGAAAAACAAGTAGACTCCAAGCTCCACACACAACATCCATCCAATGCACGCTCCATGCTACACTTCAGCGGTTACCTGAAACACATGCTAAATTTGGTCAACGAAAACGTTGAGTGGAATTCATAGGTTTTACAATTCATTTTGAACATATGTGAAATAAAACCATTCACGATCATTCATAGACTTGTCGATCAAACAATCTATATTCAAGATACTAACAATTGTGTTTAAGCTCATGACACTAAACCGTTAACTCAATCACCCGCGTAATAATTACCGGCGTGATTCAGATGAAACCAGTGCCCCTACTAAGGCATCAGTTGCAATTATACCTTATCTCTTATCACAAATTATCCGTCCGCGGGGGGTATCAACGTACTAGCCCTCGTCTCGGATAGGATAGTCAACCCCATAGTACTATCACTTTGTATACGCGGCTATTTCTAATCCACGCTAGGACTAAACAATAGTTAATAGTTCATGAAATTAGGGCCTTTTGCAACTAGGTACTCAACACAATTTCAAGGCAACATTCGGGTCCAACAATCATTCATGACATATGTTCATTTTGAAAACTAGCATGCATTTCCCTCACGGGTAAAAGAGTTTGAAATAATAATAAGCGAGGCTATAAATTTACACCTTATATAACAAGTAGTCGATAGTTCGAGTGACGGTCACTGACGGCGATACGGATGCTCGGGTAAATCAACACATATCAAACCAAATAACGCGTAATGAGTAATCTCATATTAAAACCTTATGGTACTGTATAAAATACATAAATATTAGTCACTTGTGACAATTACAACTCACGCCAAAACAAAACAACAAGTGTTACTCGTTTTATACCATTTGTCCTTATTATTAACGTTATTCATTTTTTACTTGTTTTCGCCGATACTTACCAAAAGTACGGACTGTTTTACTATACTTAACCATTTTTATAAAATTTGAGAAAATTCTCAAAAATACTTTAAGACCTATAGAATTCACATATTTAATCCCAACAAAAGTTTTCACTTCTACGACCCGTTACTCAACACTTTTCCAAAACTACGTTTTTCGGACTGAAATTGTACTTTGACCAAGTCGGACTCATTTGACCCGTTTAAAATACTCCATTGACCCATTTGACACCTAAGTCCATTAATAGACTCAAATGTGCAGGTTTGAGACCAAAATTCAACCCTTGACCATTTACTAAACTAAACACTATAGTCCCCGGGATTTGACCTAAAACGAAGCATAATTTCGGATTATGACGGTTTTCATCTCCCGGTACACGAATTTCAAAACGTCGTAACTTTTGACTCGTTAGGAGTCGTAAGCTCTATCTTATACCAAATAGAAGCTAAGAAGATGCTCTACAACTCTATCCTACTCACAGACCTGTTTACAAAATAATTTTTACGAGAACACCTTAAACTTTCTGCCTAAAATTACCTATACCAAAATCATACCAACACTCGTTTTCAAACCCATTTACCAACATTAGACATCATCCTAAGTACTCCTAATCATAACCAAACATCATTTTCAGTCCTAATCCCCTATTGATCATCATCCTCATAAAACCCAATTCATAAAAACAAGCATGCAAGTGAATATACCCATCTAAAAACATGTAAACATAAGATTAAACACAAAATTAAACATCAAAACATTGATCACCATGATCCCCAAACACCCCCTTTGAGCCGTGGGGTTTGGGTGATCAAAACCCACTAACCAAATTGATTTTGGTTGATTAGTTTGGTGTCCTAGCATCATTCTAACATGAATTAAACATGCAAATGCCCAATTAACATCCAAATGGACTTTTGAAAAATCTTGAATTTTTGGAAGAATTTTTGTTAATGCATGTTTGAAATAACCATGGATTAACACTTACTAAAGGATTTTAGAAGGTGGTCTTTGATTAGAATTAATCAAAACCCAAAAAAATTTGAAGTGGTGGTGGTTTTGGGTGTTTGGCCGTCGGCCTAGAGAGCAAAGGGGAGGGGGTTTGATCTTTTTTTTTTTGAAAATGTTTTGTGAGTGAGTGTTTGTTCCACTTTTGTGAAATGGGAGGGACCAAAGTGCAATTTAAGCTTTCTTTTGGCCTTAAGCAAAAACGACTCTAAAACTTTCCAGGATTGACTCACTAGTCATTTTAGAAAATTTTACGGGAGTCGGGAATCTTCCCAAACACTTCAAAATACTTTTGGGATACTTTAAATGTACCCGGAAAGCAATAAAACTCACCCGACTCGACTTAACACGAACCGTAAGTAAAATTCTCGAAAAATTACATTATCGATAAAACGTCAATAATTATAGAAATTTGGGCATCCATCGGGATCGTATTCGTCATCGTCCTTCTTAAATCGTCAATCGTTAAAATTATAACCTCGAACATCGGTTTCAACCAAAATACTAAAATATATAGCAATTAAAATTTATTAAAAATTTCAAAAATAAGCGTAATTTAGGGTAATGTTAGTGACCTCGGTTATAGGGTATCACATCCACCCCTCCTTAAAGAGAGCGACGTCCCGGCGCTCGCCTCTTCTTATACTCACATTTCGTGCCGCTGGAACAGATGAGGATACCTTTCCTTGAAAAAGTCCTCACGTTCCCAAGTGTATTCCGGTCCACGCCTAGAATTGCATCGAACCTTCACAATGGGAATT
This sequence comes from Glebionis coronaria, assembly GCA_025667525.1. Taxonomy (NCBI): domain Eukaryota; kingdom Viridiplantae; phylum Streptophyta; class Magnoliopsida; order Asterales; family Asteraceae; genus Glebionis; species Glebionis coronaria. The sequence continues at coordinate 9,738,534 of CM046878.1, read as the reverse complement.
CTACTACGCTTCAGCCTCTTGACCTCTCGGTCCATAATTTCCACGGGTTCTTTCACAAAATGCATTTTGTCGTCCAGTTGAATCTCGTCCAAAGGAATCACCAATTCCTTATCCGCCAAACTCTTCTTCAAGTTCGATACGTGAAACGTGTCGTGAATAGCACTAAGCTCGCTCGGCAACTCTAACTTATACGCTACTGGTCCAATTCGTTTAACGATCTTAAATGGTCCAATATACCGTGGACTCAACTTTCCTTTCTTCCCAAAACGAATTACACCCTTCCACGGCGATACCTTAAGCATAACCATATCTCCGACTTCAAATTCCAACGGTTTTCTTCTGTTATCGGCATAACTCTTCTGTCGGCTTCTCGCAGCAAGTAGTCGGTTCTTGATTTGCACAATCTTTTCGGTCGTCTCAAAAACCATTTCGGGTCCAGTCAATTGACTTTCTCCTACTTCACTCCAACACACAGGCGATCTACACTTTCTTCCATACAATGCTTCGAACGGTGTAGCCTTGATGCTCGCATGGTAACTATTATTATAAGAAAACTCCACTAAAGGCAAGTGGCGTTCCCAACTTCCTCCAAAATCAATCACGCATGCTCGGAGCATATCCTCCATCGTCTGAATAGTTCGTTCACTCTGGCCGTCAGTCTCCGGGTGATAAGCCGTACTTAAATTCAATTCAGTGCCCATCGCACGTTGAAGCGATTTCCAAAATTCCGAAGTAAATCTACTATCACGATCCGAAATGATCGATAACGGTACTCCATGTCTGCAAACGATCTCCTTCACGTACACACTGGCCAGCTTTTCCATACTGTCCGTCTTCTTCATAGGTAAGAAATGAGTAGATTTCGTCAATCTATCCACTATTACCCAAATCATATCACATCCACTAGGAGTTCTGGGTAAAACCGTCACGAAATCCATAGCGATTCTCTCCCATTTCCATTCTGGGATCTCTGGTTGTACCAACAACCCAGACGGCTTCTTATGTTCTGCTTTAACCTTCGCCCAAGCCAAACACTTACTAACGTAACGAGCAATATCCACCTTCATATTCGGCCACCAATAAACTTTCTTCAGGTCATGATACATTTTATCCGATCCAGGATGTATCGAGTACTTCGACTTATGAGACTCGTTCATAACCAAATCTCGTACTCCAGGCTTTCCTTCCTCGGATGGACACAACGGTAACCAAATCCGATTCTCGAAATAGCTCAGTCCGTCTGACCTAATCACAAAAAGATGTTTCAACATTCTTCCTAAGTTCTCAGCATCAACATTCTCTTTCATTAATCCCCTCTCTTGAGCCTTCAGTATAGTTTCGGTTAAGTCAACACTCTCAGTCATCACCAATGCTCTGACTCTCAAAGGTTTCTCTCGATCCTTCCTACTAAGTGCATCCGCTACAACATTCGCCTTGCCAGGATGGTAGCGAATTTCACAGTCATAGTCACTCAGTAATTCTACCCATCGTCTCTGTCGCATGTTCAACTCCTTTTGATCTAAAATGTGCTGCAAACTCTTGTGGTCAGTGAATACAACACACTTCGTCCCATACAAATAATGTCTCCACAATTTCAACGCAAAGACTACAGCTCCTAATTCCAAATCGTGCGTCGTGTAGTTCTCCTCATTCTTCCTCAGTTGTCTCGACGCGCAAGCTATCACCTTCTCGCGCTGCATCAACACCACTCCATAACCCTTACGAGATGCATCACAATACACTACAAAGTATTCGGTTCCTTCAGGTAATGACAATATCGGTGCGGAACATAACTTGTCCTTGAGTGTTTTGAAAGCGAATTCTTCCTCATCTCCCCATTCATACACCCTATTCTTTTCAGTAAGCTTTGTTAATGTGTGACAATCCGTCAATTTATGGTTGATATTTTATTCTCAAATATTATTTGAAAATATTATTTTAATGTTACAATATGAACTCACTTATTTTTGGGAAGAAATTTGGATTTACGTCATGAAGTAGCATCGACTACGTTTAAACCGGAGGATTCAACGTTATGTGCTTGCGTTTACATACACCGTCTTTGGTGACAGTCTGACATTTGAGAAAATAAATTTATCCGTGAATATTATTTTGGAGTTTTAAATTTGTGTTAGTTCATAAACTCACAAATTTACGAGAAGAGATTAGGACTTACGAATTTATTTTAACGTCCTTTACGACTAAACCGGAAACCTTAGGATTACGTATTTACGTTTTCGAACTCCGTTTTTGATGAAACAATTTTTATTAGATTCGTTTTGTGCCGTTGATTCATAATTTATAAAAACGTTTTTCGTAAAACGACCCGAGGGCACGCAAATCGAGGAAACTAGAATCGAGAAATACCCGTAAACTAGTGACATGGGACAAAATACATTGTCCCACCCCACTAGCTATGTTGGACGGCCAAAACAAGGATGTGGCACCCTTGTAAGTTAGTAACTTACACTTGTAAGTTAGCTTACTCCTTAAGCTTACTTACACCCCACTATCTCCAAAACTAGCAACCAAAACCACTCTTCTCATTTCCATCATTTCCCACTCATGCAAACCACACATATTTTCTCTCTACTCTCTCCATGATTTCGTCCATATCCAACCAAGAACACCCTCATTTGATCAAAATTAACCACAAAATCCTATGTTATTTCTACATATGTTGAAGCCCTCTTGAAGCTCTCTTGAATGGTGGTGATTATAACATCCATGGAGGAGTTTTCATGGTGTCTTGGGACTGATTTTACACAAGGTATTCATGAAGAATGGTGGTCTTGAAGATGGTCATGGTTATTCACAAGTTTCTCCATCAAACACCATGTCCAAATCATAACCTACATCAACTTGGTGGTATAAAGATTGTCCTCCTCATCTTCTTGTTATTTTGATTATGTAAACATGTATTTTATTTCCTATTGTATATGTATATGATGATTATATGATGATAAAAATGTTATGTGGGGATTTGGTGTTGATAAATATGATTAAAAAGGTGAAAAACTATAAGAAACAAGGTTAAAATCTTGATTAATTTACATGGCTGTATAAAACAGTAAAGAAACATGTTATGAACTGATAAAATGATGAATTAGAATTGATATACAGTAATCTATGAGTCTTGTACACATGTGAGAGTTGGCCATGCAATGGAATCATTGTAATGAGTGAGATATGATCAAAACAAGTTTAAGGTACAAATCTGCGTTCACTGTTTTGGACGATTTCTTGAAAATACTTAGAAGATGATTCAACAGTAGCTATAGAAGAGTTAAATGTAGCACATATCATGTAGTTTATGTGATAAAAATTTGAGCTTCTATCTCCATATAGAACTCAAGATATGGCAGTTTTGGTGAAAGTGAAGATAAAAATCAGATTTTTGAAAAATAAAGTATAATACTATTATATAAGCACTCAAAATTATATTGTATAAAATGTAAAGTTAAAACCCACTAACTCATGAATTTTATTTATATAAATATGTTAAAGGTTAAATAAGTGGAAATTTTATAAAAATGGTAACTTGTTAAGTTTTATAAGTTATAAAAACTATAAACATGATATTTACGACTTTTTCGGCTATTACCGTAAAATTAACGTTTTTGTTAAATAAAACTTAGACGGTTGGACCCGTCTAATGTAAACTTTATAAAACTCATATACTGATATATAGACATGTATACCAAGTAAAAACCTATAAAACCCGAACTATAAGACATACGGACATTAACGAGATAAGTAAACATATTGGACTAATAATTGGACTAAATAAGTTAAACACTTATAAAAAGAACTTATTGGGCTTAACCCATTTAGACCCAACTTGTAAAGTGTAGATACTGATAATGTAAGTATAACAAGGATTAATACAAGTTAAGAACTTATAATAGGCTTATTGGACCTAAAACACGTAAATAGGTAAAACGAGAAAACTAGTATAAAAGTTATCGACACATAACTCTAAAATGAGTAAACGAGAATATGTAAACCCACTTGATCATCATATACATATATATAATCATCATATGTATACATAATTGTTATTTTTGTAAAGTCATTAGACAAACGTCTAAGACCGATTATTATTTGTCTAGGTTTCCGTGATTGAAGCACGTACAGTACGTCCGAATTGCCGATAATCGCCTTCCCACATCAACGTGAGTTCATAGCCTCACACTCTTTTAAATGTTTTTATGTTTTATAAACCCGCGAGGGAGATAACATGTTAGTTTTTATAAACTAGGACACCAATTGTCCCGATTGTTTGTTTAATTGATTTGGACCCGAATGATTGTATGACCCGAATGTATGACCCGATAAATGATTAAAGGACCCGATAGATGAAATCAAATGGATTATTAAAGTTAGATTATGTCACTAAAAGTCCCATTAGCATGAATTGTGAACTACCGGGATTTGGTAGACGCTTGTGCATATAATAGTACTATTTGGGGACGAACACCCCAGTTCGCGCCTTGACGGTTGATCCCCGTCGTGCCACATTGATTGGTAAGTGAATTTATGTATGAGAAGATTTCCATAGCGTGACCTTTGTGACGACACGCTACTTTAGATGGGCAAATTGAGTATCGGGTTAGCTACCCGTTGTTGGTTTAGTAAGGTAACAATGTCATGCGGCTTATAATAATCCGAATTAACGAAATACTAATAGACGCTCCGAATTACGATGTATTGCCTGACTAGCAATACAGGGTCATACTATTTTATTATATTCGTGTTTTGGTTTTCATAACCATATTCATATAACGGTTTTTATTTTCATACAACGTTATAAGACGTATTGTATGATTGTTTTTACGACATTGGCTCGTATAATGATTTTTAAGGCAAATGCCTATATTATGATTTTCGATAAGGATTTGTATAAAATGACTTTGGCTATTTTATGGCCTATCAAAATGATTTGTACAAAATGATTTTCAGTAATAATCTTATACTGATATTATATTGATGGATTTTATTAAACTCTATGAATTCACTCGGCGTTATCGCTGACCTTTTCTCTTAACATGTTTTATCTCAGGTACTTGAAGGTAATTCTCGGGAAGACGACAAGAATTCATGGCCCGCACTTAAACAATATTTTCCATTCAAATGCTTTGTAAAACCTGTATTGAATATAATGACTTGGGACCGATGTAACTTTGACGTTTATGAATGGAAATGATTTATTATTAAACGACGTGATTTTTATGCGTTGTCTATGATGTGAGTAATGTGCTATCCCGTAACACCAACGAGTCTTCCGCTGTATTGAGTGGTATAAATTTGGGGGTGTTACAGTTTGGTACCAGAGCTCTCGTTATAGAGAACGAAAGATTTTTAAAACTAAGGTTTTGAATAAAACATTTCAAAATCTTTTAACTATAAACATTTTTCTAAAAATGTCTAAAAATCTTTTGACTATAACGGTGCCGAAGAATTCCCGAGTTACCGACAAGGCCAAGACTGAGAAGTGTTATTTTAATATATATATAACTTGGATTATATATATATATATATATATATATATATATATATATATATATATATATATATATGATGTAATTTTATTACATGATTATTTGATGATTATTTTGATTTTTATACGAGGTATTTATACGACGTAGATTGTCACACGTAACCCTAAAGCCCCTAGTAAATTAATCGAAGCTATTCTCGTAGGAATTCTAGCTATCCTAGATCTAAACCAAGTTGTGGATATTTATGATCCCAACAAATGGTTGATATTCGTAGAAATGTTAATAGTAGTTGATTAAGATCTTGAAGAAGAATTGGCGAGATTAAATCTGATATCGATGCCATGACGATCTTTCCTTATAGAGTGGAGTTTGACAAAACATTACCACCTAGAAAGATGTCATATGATTCGTTGTCATCTAAGTCTTAAATTGAAATCGAAAGGGTGAATGTTGCACTTGAGGCTGTCATTGGAACCATTACCCAAAAGCCTCATGCCACTAATACCTTTCCGAGAAGTCTAGTTGAATGATCAAGTCATTTCATATTAATGACTCATTTGATAATTGTTGTTGTAAGAGCTATAGGATTGGAAATTAAGTGTTGATAATATCGAACTTATGTTGCCCTTTAAAGGTGTAAGAAAGATTGAAAGTATTGGAATATGAGGTAGGATATCGAATTGAGTATAAGCTGATTGAAAACTTGAATAAAGTAAAATTTAACTTGTATTGGAATATGAGATTATTAAGAGGAAGTCGTTAAGTTTTGTGATTGAATTATAAGGTTTTAATTGATTGTTGATTCGTGTTAAGGGTTGTTCCTAGGCCATTGTCCACTGACGAGGATGCCCAGTGTCCAAGAAATAAATTGAAGAAATCTTATTCTGAATTGAGACCGATGGATCTTTCGGAACATGTGGAACACCTAATGACTCTTGTGGATTAGTATTCATTGTGGTATCTTTCAAAAATAATCCCTAACTTAACTGAGATATCAGTTGGTAGGATGAGTTTTGAGAATTGTTTGACATAGTGACACGTAATGTGTTACGGTACAATTTGACTTGTTTGTGATTAATGAAAAGACTACCTTTGATTGCTAAATCCTACATGTATCGATGTTATCTATCCTTTATTGCTTCATCCTAATGTTCGCATTAGTGATGCAACCATTGAACAAGTACTCATCTCGATTTGAGTTACGTTGTGGATTATTCTTTTTGAGTGCCATCGAGGTCATGCACCTCATGATTATTTGGCTAAAGCTCATTTCCTATCATATTGTAGTTAATTCTTGGTGAACAAGCTTTCATCACTCTTTTGCAGATCACTCATTGTTTTTATAAAAGATAAAACAGTATGCCTTGAGAAAAATTGAATTTTCATCACTATACGGATTATTCATAGTGAGATTTATAAGTGATTGTTATTGAAATGAAGTTGTTTGTAAAACACTTTGGAAAACCTAATTGTTTTCATAACAAAGAAAATCATTGTAAATTTATTTTTGATTCTTATTTAAGAATTAAGCATGAAAATGTTTTTATTATAAACATGATGATAAAATTTTGACGAACTAGGTATTGCATCGTTAATCTTGAAATTGTATATAGTTGCGCGCCTACATACAATTTGGAATGGACCATGCAAGACTGATTAGTAGTCACCATAAAACTAATGAATAAACACTACATTTTCTTTGAAGATTGTGAAGGATTAAATTTTATGAGATCTGCAAGAAGTGAAAACTAGGGACATAGTGTTAGGGACACCTACCTATGTGCCTGTAGCATCTATTCTTCTGAGTTGAATTTACTCATCTGTGGAAATTGTCTTATTTGACAATTGACAATTCTTTCTGGACAAATTCTCCCGTAGTGAGATTCTTAGGAAAAGTATTTGATTACTGAGTGTTGATACTCGACTGGATGTATCGACGTTCTTATCATTTCTTATGATTTGATTTCATTTGAATGACCTGGGTAATGATCCGAGGAGCTTTCGAATGCGTACTCAAATTATGAAAACATGGGATATATTCATATTCATTACATGTTTTCGTCTGTATCTGATTTGAAATTCTCTCGCGTAGATTATGCGTTGACCTTACTCTTTTAATAGTAGTTGTGTCTCCATATATCCTTGAACTTGTGAAGGATTATGAGTTATTATTAGTCTTTTGAGAAGTTCACATCTTATCGACTGCAATAAAACTGAAAGGTTGGTAATGCCAGTAGAATGGATTGATTGATTATGACATGACGACATTGTCTTAATTGATGGGAACTCGAGTAGAATTTCCCTAAAAGATAAGATGTTGATTATCAAAAGTGATATAAATAATTCTTGATGGATGATTTTATCCTGCATTTAGACTTAAAAGTATACCGTGAATGGTTATGAACTAGTTATAGATATTGTAATCTAGAAGAACCTAAAATGAATTTATTAAAAGGTGATAATGTTATCTGAAACTTTAGGAGGTATTTGTTGGGTAAATTACCTAGACTTTTGCCATTAAGGCAAGTTGAAATTGGTATTGATTATATTTCCGGTGCTGCACCTGTGACTTGTGCACTGTACGTCAGCACCATCTGAATTAAAGGAATTACCATACAACTGAGAGAGTTGTCGGAGAAAGATTTTAATATACCAAGCCTGTCATCCTGAAGAGCTTTGGTGTTATCATTCCTTATATTTATAGATTACTGTGAACTGAGTAAATTGACAATCGAAAACGATATCCATAACTCAAAATGAAAGATTTGTTCGATCATTTACAAGGTTTTTGATCCTCAGCATGGTTATCATCAAACTTCGCATCTGCGAAAGAGATTATCTATTCCAATCACTACATTCAGAACTTGTAATGAAGATTATGAGTTTCATGTTATGTCGTTTGGATTGACTGATGCACACGTAGCATTCATAAATTTGGCGAATCACGTGTGTAGGCTGTAATTTGATAAATTCATGCTCGTGATCATTAAGGACCCTTTGTTTGTTTACCAGAATAAGAATGAAGTTAATAATTAACTATAGATTGCCCTGAATTGGCCGAACAATGAAAACATGTACCTTAAATATTTAACATAAGACTTAAGACTTAATTCTTTACATGATTTAACTGTGTGATTAATAGAAATGGAAGCTATATTGACTTTTCAAAGATTAGAACCATTAACGCTTAGGGATTAAAAACTTAATCCTTTACATAAAATGACCGTTGGATTAATAACAATAAGATGTATGCATATAGACTCTTCAAAAGTTAAGAGCCCTTTTAATATTTTGGGTTATACTAAAAAGAATGTGCAAATATGTTTTGACGAATATTTTAACAAAGGATTTTAAGGGATTATTCCCTTATAACCAAAACATTTAACTAAACTTCTGTTTAGGGGTAAATGTTTTTGCATACCTTCAGACAACTTAAGAAGAAGGATTGAATAAATCATTTAAACCATGACTTGAAATTTGAAACGATACATTTTGCTTTTCAAACTAAGAAAATTTTGACCAAAATATAACCAAAGATTTTTCGAACATTTACGAATCTTATTAAATATTTTCGATAAATCAACAAAAATCTTGTTAATTAAATTCAAATTTATCTTTGAACATTATATATAACTGGTCGAACTAAGAAATTTAAAATTTTTACGTTTACTTTTCATAAAAATTTAATAATTATTATTTAATTAATTGTAATAATTATCGACGCTTTAAACGCCGGATTGAGAAAAACTGATAAAAATGATAGATAAGACGAAACTGAAACTTAGAAAATATGAAGAAAGGTGAATATAATTACTGACGCATAATATAGAAAGAATATCTGAGTGAATTGTGGACATGATAATTATATCATCATGAGAAGTGAATATAGATACCGACGCATTATGTATAAAAAAAATAGAGAACCAATTAGGACATGTTCCTTAATAATGAAGGTGCAAAATAAATTGTCGAACAATATAAAAATAGCCGATGATTGTAAAAAGGATAATATAGATAATAAAAAGTGGTTCGCGGCTAATGTGAACCATTAGAATTAAGAAGCCGATGGCGCTAAATGATTTAAAAGGCAACTTGTGGTTGCCTAAAAATGGAAATTGTGAGATATAGTTATGTTGGAATTTGTAAGTATAAGTATTCTATTTATGTCATTTATGACTAAAAGTATCTATGTCTGAAGAAGTTGTACTGATGGCAATTATGAAGGCAGACATCGCCTCATACATTAGTAAACGTCTAGCTATTTTAAAGGTCATCATCTGAATTTAATTCGATTTGGGTCATCGTCGACAGACTGACCAAATCTGCTAATATCATTCTCGTTAATGATAAATGCAAAAGAGTTATGTAAACATAGCATGCCTGTATCGATCATCTATATCAAGATCCTTGCTTCGCATCGAATTTCTAGAGATTTGCTCAGAAATCATTGAGAACGAACCTTTATGAGAGTACTATGTACCACCCCAAATCGAAGGGACGAGGTAAAGTAAAGATACAAGGTAATATAAGTGCTGTTTTGTGTTTGAATGATTGACCTTTGGTAATGAACCGTATAATCATTTTTATTTGGAGAGATTATCATTGATAATCATCGTATTAGGATCGAGATCGAATCTTGTTAGGATCTATATTAGAGCATCCGTAAGCAGGAGTTGAGAAAAAGACACCCGACATACACCCATTGTGAGTTGGACATGTCTTTTAGGTTTAAGGTTCCTATGATGGCGAACCTATCCTTACAAAATAACCGACCCGCGAAATCTGAAATGATTGTTGAAATTAGGATTTGATTATTAACTGCCGATAGTGGGCAGGAGGTTATGTGAATATGAAATGTAGATCTTGAAGTGCCAAATGGGTAGCGAAGTTATGCCAAAATTTTTAACTTTGGAAAAATGAATTCATGATCTGACAAATCATGGGATATAAGTCCCCGTTGTATGGGACCATTGAGATGATATAAAAGATTGGTTTGAAAGGCATATAAGCTGGATCTACCCTAGGACTTCAAAGACTGCGTGAATTATGTTTCGTATATCGAACTTGATGGAATATCTATCAAGTGAGAATCTGATTATTCTTAGTAGAGCTTAGATCGGCGAAAAGTTGCATTCATCAGAAACCCGTGAACATCATGGATAGAGAAAGTAAGTCAACATTAAGCCTGATCTTATTCCCTTAGTTATGTTTGATGAAACTCGCGTATTGTAAGGAATTGCACTTGTGAGAAAAGACCGAATGTGGAGGAAATACCCACATGGCTTTAACTCTATAAGAAGCGAGTAGTAAGATGATCTTTGAGGACAAAGATCCTGTTTAGGGATAAATGCTGTGACAATCCGTCAATTTATGGTTGATATTTTATTCTCAAATATTATTTGAAAATATAATTTTAATGTTACAATATGAACTCACTTATATTTGGGAAGAAATTTGGATTTACGTCATGAAGTAGCATCGACTACGTTTAAACCGGAGGATTCAACGTTACGTGCTTGCGTTTACATACACCGTCTTTGGTGACAGTCTGACATTTGAGAAAATAAATTTATCCGTGAATATTATTTTGGAGTTTTAAATTTGTGTTAGTTCATAAACTCACAAATTTACGAGAAGAGATTGTGACTTACGATTTTATTTTAACGTCCTTTACGACTAAACCGGAAACCTTAGGATTACGTATTTACGTTTTCGAACTCCGTTTTTGATGAAACAATTTTTATTAAATTCGTTTTGTGCCGTTGATTCATAATTTATAAAAACGTTTTTCGTAAAACGACCCGAGGGCACGCAAATCGAGGAAACTAGAATCGAGAAATACCCGTAAACTAGTGAGATGGGACAAAATACATTGTCCCACCCCACTAGCTATGTTGGACGGCCAAAACAAGGATGTGGCACCCTTGTAAGTTAGTAACTTACACTTGTAAGTTAGCTTACTCCTTAAGCTTACTTACACCCCACTATCTCCAAAACTAGCAACCAAAACCACTCTTCTCATTTCCATCATTTCCCACTCATGCAAACCACACATATTTTCTCTCAACTCTCTCTATGATTTCGTCCATATCCAACCAAGAACACCCTCATTTGATCAAAATTAACCACAAAATCGTATGTTATTTTTACATATGTTGAAGCCCTCTTGAAGCTCTCTTGAATGGTGGTGATTATAACATCCATGGAGGAGTTTTCATGGTGTCTTGGGACTTATTTTCCACAAGGTATTCATGAAGAATGGTGGTCTTGAAGATGGTCATGGTTATTCACAAGTTTCTCTATCAAAAACCATGTCCAAATCATAACCTACATCAACTTGGTGGTATAAAGATTGTCCTCCTCATCTTCTTGTTATTTTGATTATGTAAACATGTATTTTATTTCCTATTGTATATGTATATGATGATTATATGATGATAAAAATGTTATGTGGGGATTTGGTGTTGATAAATATGATTAAAAAGGTGAAAAACTATAAGAAACAAGGTTAAAATCTTGATTAATTTACATGGCTGTATAAAACAGTAAAGAAACATGTTATGAACTGATAAAATGATGAAGTAGAGTTGATATACAGTAAGCTATGAGTCTTGTACACATGTGAGAGTTGGCCATGCAATGGAATCATTGTAATGAATGAGATATGATCAAAACAAGTTTAAGGTACAAATCTGAGTTCACTGTTTTGGACGATTTTTAGAAAATACTTAGAAGATGATTCAACAGTAGCTATAGTAGAGTTAAATGTAGCACATATCATGTAGTTTATGTGATAAAAATTTGAGCTTCTATCTCCATATAGAACTCAAGATATGTCAGTTTTGGTGAAAGTGAAGATAAAAATCAGATTTTTTAAAAATAAAGTATAATACTATTATATAAGCACTCAAAATTATATTGTATAAAATGTAAAGTTAAAACCCACTAACTCATGAATTTTATTTATATAAATATGTTAAAGGTTAAATAAGTGGACATTTTATAAAAATGGTAACTTGTTAAGTTTTATAAGTTATAAAAACTATAAACATGATATTTACGACTTTTTCGGCTATTACCGTAAAAGTAACGTTTTTGTTAAATAAAACTTAGACGGTTGGACCCGTCTAATGTAAACTTTATAAAACTCATATACTGATATATAGACATGTATAACAAGTAAAAACCTATAAAACCCGAACTATAGGACATACGGACATTAACGAGATAAGTAAACATATTGGACTAATTATTGGACTAAATAAGTTAAACACTTATAAAAAGAACTTATTGGGCTTAACCCATTTAGACCCAACTTGTAAAGTGTAGATACTGATAATGTACGTATAACAAGGATTAATACAAGTTAAGAACTTATAATAGGCTTATTGGACCTAAAACACGTAAATAGGTAAAACGAGAAAACTAGTATAAAAGTTATCGACACATAACTCTAAAATGAGTAAACGAGAATATGTAAACCCACTTGATCATCATATATATATATAATCATCATATGTATACATAGTTGTTATTTTTATAAAGTCATTGGACAAACGTCTAAGACCGAGTATTATTTGTCTAGGTTTCCGTGATTGAAGCACGTACCGTACGTCCGAATTGCCGATAATCGCCTTCCCACATCAACGTGAGTTCATAGCCTCGCACTCTTTTAAATGTTTTTATGTTTTATAAACCCGCGAGGGAGATAACATGTTAGTTTTTATAAACTAGGACACCAATTGTCCCGATTGTTTGTTTAATTGATTTGGACCCGAATGATTGTATGACCCGAATGTATGACCCGATAAATGATTAAAGGACCCGATAGATGAAATCAAATGGATTATTAAAGTTAGGTTATGTCACTAAAAGTCCCATTAGCATGAATTGTGAACTACCGGGATTTGGTAGACGCTTGTGCATATAATAGTACTATTTGGGGACGAACACCCCAGTTCGTGCCTTGACGGTTGATCCCCGTCGTGCCACATTGATTGGTAAGCGAATTTATGTATGAGAAGATTTCCATAGCGTGACCTTTGTGACGACACGCTACCTTAGATGGGCAAATTGAGTATCGGGTTAGCTACCCGTTGTTGGTTTAGTAAGGTAACAATGTCATGCGGCTTATAATAATCCGAATTAACGAAATACTAATAGACGCTCCGAATTACGATGTATTGCCTGACTAGCAATACAGGGTCATACTATTGATATTATATTCGTGTTTTGGTTTTCATAACCATATTCATATAACGGTTTTTATTTTCATACAACGTTATAAGACGTATTGTATGATTGTTTTTACGACATTGGCTCGTATAATGATTTTTAAGGCAAATGCCTATATTATGATTTTCGATAAGGATTTGTATAAAATGACTTTGGCTATTTTATGGCCTATCAAAATGATTTGTACAAAATGATTTTCAGTAATAATCTTATACTGATATTATATTGATGGATTTTATTAAACTCTATGAATTCACTTGGCGTTATCGCTGACCTTTTCTCTTAACATGTTTTATCTCAGGTACTTGAAGGTAATTCTCGGGAAGACGACAAGAATTCATGGCCCGCACTTAAACAATATTTTCCATTCAAATGCTTTGTAAAACCTGTATTAAATATAATGACTTGGGACCGATGTAACTTTGACGTTTATGAATGGAAATGATTTATTATTAAACGACGCGATTTTTACGCGTTGTCTATGATGTGAGTAATGTGCTATCCCGTAACACCAACGAGTCTTCCGCTGTATTGAGTTGTATAAATTTGGGGGTGTTACATAATGGCTTCGCAATCAACGAAAAACTTTCAATGAATCTCCGATAATACCCAGCTAAACCAAGGAATTGTCGAACTTCAGTCGGCGTTGTCGGCGCCGACCATTCCCTGATCGCTTCGACCTTGGCAGGATCCACGCGAACTCCTTTGCTATCAATTACGTGACCAAGGAATTGCACAGACTCTAACCAAAACTCACACTTCGAGAACTTCGCATACAGCTTCTCTCTCTTTAGCAGATCCAATATCTTTCTCAGGTGCTTCTCGTGCTCCTCCTTACTCTTAGAGTAAATAAGAATATCATCAATAAAAACAATGACAAACTTATCTAGATACGGCTTGCATACGCGATTCATAAGGTCCATGAATACAGCAGGCGCATTTGTCAACCCAAACGGCATCACTCGAAATTCGAAGTGTCCATACCGCGTACGAAAGGCGGTTACAGGAATATCCTCCTCTCTTACACGCAGTTGATGATACCCTGATCTCAAGTCGATCTTTGAGTATACACAGGAACCGTGCAATTGATCGAACAAATCGTCAATCCTCGGCAATGGATACCGATTCTTAACCGTCAGCTTGTTGAGTTCTCTATAGTCAATACACATCCGAAATGACCCATCTTTCTTCTTCACAAACAACACTGGCGCTCCCCATGGTGATGAGCTCTGCCTAATAAATCCTTTGTCCATCAACTCCTTCAGTTGATCCGATAACTCCTTTAACTCGGATGGTGCTAATCGATAGGGTGCACGCGCAACCGGCGCAGCTCCTGGCACCAAATCGATTCGAAACTAGACCTCACGGGTGGGTGGTAAACCCGGCAGTTCGTCTGGAAAAACTTCCGGATATTCGCAGATTACAGGTACCTCTTCAATCCTCGCCTCTAAATCACCATCACTCGAAACTTGTGCCAAAAACACATCGCATCCACTTTCTACATACTTCATCATTTTTAAACAAGAAATCACTTTCAAACGAGAAGTGCATTCGTCTCCCTTCACAGTCAAGACTTTATTCCTCAACGGGATCTGAACTAATCTCTCACCACAGACGATCACAGCACTGTGCGCCATCAGCCAATCCATTCCCACGATCACATCAAACGATCCTAGCTCTATAGGCATCATGTCGATTTTAAAAGCGTAATTTCCTAACTTCAAGGTACACCCTTTCAGTATAGAATTCGTACTAACGATTTTCCCATCAGCTAATTCCACGTTATAACTAGTCGCTAACAATACCGGTTTTCTATCGATATGACGACTAAATATAACATCTACGAAACTCTTGTCGGAACCAGAATCAAACAAAATACTAGCATAACAAGCGTCTAGCAAAAACGTACCGGTAACCACGTTAGGACCCTGTGGTTTATCAGCCGTCCCTACTTGATACACGGCAGCAGCATTGTTACCTCCTTGCTTGTTTCCTGCCTTCGGGCAATTTCCTTGCTTATGGCCTCTTTCTCCACATCCAAAACAACCCATCACTCTCGTAGCATTCGCCCCAGTGGCTACCCCCTTTGTTCGGCAATCAGACATCCTGTGACCCGCTTTTCCACATTTGCCGCACGCAGGCGGGCAACTCCCTATATGATACAAGTTGCATCGACCACAGTGGGGATTCACCTTCGCTCCTCTGGGGTTTGTCACAGCTCTCATCCCTTCATTCCTTCGCTGGTTGAACTGTTGATTGCGGTTCTGACCATTGTTGTTTCGGTTTCCACCTCGGCTTTGACCCTGGGATTGGTTGCTCTGCGCCGCCTCCCACTTCCTCTTATTTCCTTCAGCAATGAAGTTATTCTTGTCTTGGAGTTTGACATCCATCAACGCGTGAGCCATCTGGACCGCTTCATCAAACGACCCAGGTTTAGACGAAGTCGTCTCACCCTTGATATTACTGGATAGACCTTTGATGTACTGTTTCATCTTCTTGTTATCATCGGCAAAGGTGTCTGGACACAAAAGGCTTAGTTCATTAAACCTCCTGGTGTAAGCAGTGATATCATTATTTTTCAAAGTCAGGTGCCTCAACTCATCTTCCAATTGACCTAACTCCTCTTCAGGACAGAACTTCTTGGTTAAAAGAGCTTTAGTAGCAGTCCATGTTCTTGCATTCGCTACTGCTAACCCAACAGTGGCTACTTGGGTGTTCCACCAACTCAATGCATCGTCAAGAAAAGTAGCAGCCGCAAACTTGACCTTGTTCGCTTCTGAGCAACCACTAATCTCGAAAGTACTTTCGACCTTTTCTAACCATCTCCTGAGTTCTAGAGCTCTACCAGTTCCACGAAATTACGTTGGACCACATTTTATGAAACTAGAGTAAGTACACTCTCTTGGGGCTTGCTGTCTCCCCGCATTTCTGCCCTGGTCTGGGTTCCTCCCTGCTCGATCTGCTTCTAGCGCATTCGCAATGGCTTCCTGAATCATCGTGTTCACACGGTCAGCGGTTAGTTTTGGAGGCATGGTGCGTTATCAAATACACCTCTCTGCAAAGACAGGGAAAATAGAAAAACAATGTAAGTATACACATCAAGATTAAGATGGATTTCTCTTTCAAGACATAATATAAATACAACGACACATCACTACATAGTTACTAATATTCATCAATTCACATCACAAAAGATCAAATTAAAGACATATCACAGATCATGAAAGGTAAACATAGATTGTATTGATAATCAACCAAAATTATGACAAGTATTGCCACTACAACCATTCACCATAAAACTTAAGTCCTCAAGTTTTTCGTCACAATGCCATCATACAAAAGTCTAAAACAGTTCTATTACAACGATCAAAGATAAAATACAAGACAAGCAACTAGGCATGTGGTGATCCACACGGCCTCTTGGATGGCGGTTCATCATCATCTTCCTCGGGTTCCTCATCGCTATCTTCCTCGTCCACTTCATCCATCTTCCTCTTTCCTTTGTCGTTCGGCCCACATTCAGTCGCCTTCTTCGTCCCTGACGTAGACCCACACTCAACTGCTACATGATTTCCCACAGTGATACAAACACCTCTGGCAGGTGGCTGGATCATGAAGTCATTAGCTTCCATTTCCAAATCGTCCACAAATCTCCAATCTGGGGGCAATGATGCTCTCACTCGATGCTCCCAACTCTGCATCCTAGACAATCTCGCTTGATCTTCCCTAAATCGATCAAGACTGGCGCTCAAGTTCGCGATCATCGATCTTAGACTGTTGATATCACTCTTGTTTGCATTTCCATCATACTCAATTCTTGAAGTTCTTGCCAATAATCTTTGGTGTTCTCTCTCATTCTTATCAAACCTCTTAATTACCCTGGTCTCTACCACAAACCGCTCATACATCAACCTATCCATCCTCCTCAAACGACCCTCGGGATCCCAGTAGTGTCTTGGTCTCGGAAAGTAGACCCTCGCGATATTCTCATGAATAGATTGTGATTTAGATGAATTGTTGGATTCTGCACCACTCCCATTACTTACTCGAACAAATCCTGGCACTGTCCTCAGGTAGTCCTTACAATTGTCCATCGGGCGACTAAAGGGTTGCTGCTCATATCGATCGGTCGGAGGCACTTCATAACCCTTTGGCGAATTTGGAGATTGAAATAAATCAGGTTCGGTCTGACCGTCAGCATTCTCGGGAATTCCATCATCCATCAGTTCCTCGGGCTCTTCCTCAGAATCCTCACTCTCATCACTACTGATACTAAAGTTGTCCACGTCACTTTTGTCACTGTCATTTCCCGGCTCTATTGCTTCTTCTGGAGCGATCCATCCATTGTCATTATCCGGCGGGTTCGGAGGAAACGGTCCCCCTTCGTGACCTACGACATAATCGTTTCCATTACCATTAGGCGGTACCTCGGCCATTCCTGCAATAACAGAGAATTTTGGAGGATACGTAAGATAACTATACAATATTTATAAATACATGCATGCAAATGCAATGCAAAGGTGGTACACATGCCCAAAATGCGATAATATGATGCTCATGCATGATTAATACAAGAATTATGGTGTCGGGTATTCCACGTATAATTTCAACGTTTACATATAGTAATTTCCATATTTACGTAATAAATACCCACATATATACTTCAACTCAAAAGTATACGTCAAATGCCATGAATACAAAAATAAACCTTACCGGAGCCATGCAGGATAGTTGTGTGCGCTTGGACAATTTCTTACGACACTAAAAGTTATAGTTTAGGAATTTTCAAAACGACCTAGTTCTCTATAACTCATGGCTCTGATTACTAATCTCTAACACCCCACCAAATGCTATGCGTAGCGGAACTACAACATTTGGGTGCTAGGCAGTTATCATTGCACACAAGATATATCGAACGACTCCAAAGAGACGTCAAATTCAAACTTAAATTAAAAATTGTTGAAAAGGTACATGTCTACGGTTTTCCAACCCCAAATGATACAACAGAGTTTTGCGTTTTAGGTCCCCATGAATCTCAACCCCAAAAGTTTCAGTTTTCACAACAACATGACATAAAGTTAAAAATGTTTAAGTAATAACGGGAGGAAAAACAAGTAGACTCCAAGCTCCACACACAACATCCATCCAATGCACGCTCCATGCTACACTTCAGCGGTTACCTGAAACACATGCTAAATTTGGTCAACGAAAACGTTGAGTGGAATTCATAGGTTTTACAATTCATTTTGAACATATGTGAAATAAAACCATTCACGATCATTCATAGACTTGTCGATCAAACAATCTATATTCAAGATACTGACAATTGTGTTTAAGCTCATGACACTAAATCGTTAACTCAATCACCCGCGTAATAATTACCGGCGTGATTCAGATGAAACCAGTGCCCCTACTAAGGCATCAGTTGCAATTATACCTTATCTCTTATCACAAATTATCCGTCCGCAGGGGGTATCAACGTACTAGCCCTCGTCTCAGATAGGGTAGTCAACCCCATAGTACTATCACTTTGTATAAGCGGCTATTTCTAATCCACGCTAGGACTAAACAATAGTTAATAGTTCATGAAATTAGGGCCTTTTGCAACTAGGTACTCAACACAATTTCAAGGCAACATTCGGGTCCAACAATCATTCATGACATATGTTCATTTTGAAAACTAGCATGCATTTCCCTCGCGGGTAAAACAGTTTGAAATAATAATAAGCGAGGCTATAAATTCACACCTTATATAACAAGTAGTCGATAGTTCGAGTGACGGTCACTGACGACGATACGGATGCCCGGGTAAATCAACACCTATCAAACCAAATAACGCGTAATGAGTAATCTTATTTTAAAACCTTATGGTACTGTATAAAATACATAAATATTAGTCACTTGTGACAATTACAACTCACGCCAAAACAAAACAACAAGTGTTACTCGTTTTATACCATTTGTCCTTATTATTAACGTTATTCATTTTTTACTTGTTTTCGCCGATACTTACCAAAAGTACGGACTGTTTTACTATACTTAACAATTTTTATAAAATTTGAGAAAATTCTCAAAAATACTTTAAGACCTGTAGAATTCACATATTTAATCCCAACAAAAGTTTTCACTTCTACGACCCGTTACTCAACACTTTTCCAAAACTACGTTTTTCGGACTGAAATTGTACTTTGACCAAGTCGGACTCATTTGACCCGTTTAAAATACTCCATTGACCCATTTGACACCTAAGTCTTATAATAGACTCAAATGTGCAGGTTTGAGACCAAAATTCAACCCTTGACCATTTACCAAACTAAACTTATAGTCCCCCGGATTTGACCTAAAACCAAGCATAATTTCGGATTATGACGGTTTTCATCTCCCGGTACACGAATTTCAAAACGTCGTAACTTTTGACTCGTTAGGAGTTGTAAGCTCTATCTTATACCAAATCGAGGCTAAGAAGATTCTCTACAACTCTATCCTACTCACAAGACCTGTTTACAAAATAATTTTTACGAAAACACCTTAAACTTTCTGCCTAAAATTACCTATACCAAAATCATACCAACGCTCGTTTTCAAACCCATTTACCAACATTAGACATCATCCTAAGTACTCCTAATCATAACCAAACATCATTTTCAGTCCTAATCCCCTATTGATCATCATCCTCATAAAACCCAATTCATAAAAACAAGCATGCAAGTGAATATACCCATCTAAAAACATGTAAACATAAGATTAAACACAAAATTAAACATCAAAACATTGATCACCATGATCCCCAAACACCCCCCTTTGAGCCGTGGGGTTTGGGTGATCAAAACCCACCAACCAAATTGATTTTGGTTGATTTGTTTGGTGTTCTAGCATCATTCTAACATGAATTAGACATGCAAATGCCCAATTAACATCCAAATGGACTTTTGAAAAATCTTGAATTTTTGGAAGAATTTTTGTTAATGCATGTTTGAAATAACCATGGATTAACACTTACTAAAGGATTTTAGAAGGTGGTCTTTGATTAGAATTAATCAAAACCCAAAAAAAATTGAAGTGGTGGTGGTTTTGGGTGTTTGGCCGTCGGCCTAGAGAGCAAAGGGGAGGGGGTTTGATCTTTTTTTTTTTGAAAATGTTTTGTGTGTGAGTGTTTGTTCCCCTTTTGTGAAATGGGAGGGACCAGTGTGCAATTTAAGCTTTCTTTTGGCCTTAAGCAAAAACGACTCTAAAACTTTACGGGATTAACTCACTAGTCATTTTAGAAAATTTTACGGGAGTCGGGAATCATCCCAAACACTCCAAAATACTTTTGGGATACTTTAAATGTACCCGAAAAGCAATAAAACTCACCCGACTCGACTTAACACGAACCGTAAGTAAAATTCTCGAAAAATTACATTATCGATAAAACGTCAATAATTATAGAAATTTGGGCATCCATCGAGATCGTATTCGTCATCGTCCTTCTTAAATCGTCAATCGTCAAAATTATAACCTCGAACATCGGTTTCAACCAAAATACTAAAATATATAGCAATTAAAATTTATTAAAAATTTCAAAAATAAGCGTAATTTAGGGTAATGTTAGTGACCTCGGTTCTAGGGTATCACAACAGAAACCATGGGTATGTTTAAGTGGACGTTTGACTTAAAGTTTTGAGACCTAAAAACTGGGACTGTTTTGTGTAAAATATGAACGGGATAGTTATTAAACTTAACCAAGTTAAGGACTTGTTAAGGAAGGGTAATGGGGTGATTAGAGCTTATCAATGAGGTATTTATATGGGAATAGGCTAGATGTCCATCATAGGTTGATGAGCCATCTTAGTGATTGGTTCATGTATTGATTGCGTGTTTTTGGTTTGTTAGCTTGTTGCTAGTGTGAGGACTTGTGAAGAAGCAATCAGGTGAGTTTCATAGTCCCATGTTTATTATTGATTTTGACTTCCAGATGGGATGGAAGAGACACTGTGTTATGTTGTTTATAAATTGATGCTGTGAATGTTTTTAAGGTATGAGATGGACTTGTGTGTACATTATGTGATTAACTGCTATGTGATTCTTGTTCATGTATGATTTGGATGGGAAAGGTACATAGGTGTATGGGCGCCTATGGTACCATGGTTGTTGGTAAGGCGTGATGCCTTGGAAATTATGGTTGTTGGTAAGGCGTGATGCCTTGGAAATTATGGTTGTTGGTAAGGCGTGATGCCTTGGAAATTATGGTTGTTGGTAAGGCGTGATGCCTTGGTAATTGTGGTTGTTGGTAAGGCGTGATGCCTTGGAATTGTGATGATTGATTGAACTTGAATGCTAGTTGTTAATACATAATTGTAGCGCATTGTCCATATGTTATTGTGTTGATGGTTGTTATTTACAGCTTATAACTGATTTGGCGTTGGAGTCTAAACCTATGACTCTCACCAACTTTATGTTGATGTGTTTTAGTGTCTCTTTCAGGTGTGAATGTGTTTAAGCTTGAGGATAGAAGTGGCTAGACTTGGATGCCTTAGGATTGCATATAGAAGGAGATCCCTGTTCCTTCTTAGTTTACCTTTATGTTTTTTTTATAAGTGATACGTGTTGGCACCTATATGTTTGTTTGGTTTATGTTTATTGTTTGTCTTGGGTAAGTGGTAGGACTGTTACCTACTTACCTAGACTCCTGCATTTTATGAGATATTGTCATGACTTTTGTGTCACCATTTTATGACATTTCTTATTTCATATGGTTATCTCTATAGACACGCCATGTTGTGATGATATCCATACGTCGCGCCCCATATTCCGCCATGGTGGGGTGTGACACCATGTGTGCTTTGATCCATATTAGGGTTTTTAATAATTGTTATGAACTATATAAACCTTCATTTAAGACTAAATTTTTTTTGGTGCATACCAGTCTCTAGGTCTGCAATTTCACGGCGTTGGCTTAGATCAAAGTTGTGTTGACTGAAGAATATGGTTTGTGAGTCTTATTGGATCATATTTCTATTGAAAGAATACGATAAAGTAGGCGTTTAATCAATATTGTTTATCCATCTTTGTAGGCATTTGAATACAGTCATTCTTTAGATATTCGACTCCTTAACTATCAAAGAACCAAACTTTTGACCCAATCATTTGGTTCCGGAATATTTTTCAAAGGAGCCTAAAAGCATCTTCTTTTCTAGCCAAAGGCAATCATCTTTCGATTCATGTTAATGAGATACATGTTTTGATTAGAATATGAGTAGAGATTGTTATGTTATATAGAAGCTAGTGTTTAAATGAAAGTCCCTAAACTATGCTAGAAACAATAAACTTAACTAATCAACATACGTAATTACTTTTCAAACGTAATACTTATTATTGTATAATAAATTCAAGTGTTATGGATAACACCGTTTGATAACAATATGTTGCGCACACTTTGAACAACTAAAGCCTAACTTATGAACACAGTCGCAGCTGTTTGGTTCTATAAGTTCTAAGCATTAATGTGTGAATTCTATCAAATTGTTAAACATTAATGCTAGGCTACATAACCTATTTATAGTGGTACGAGGTTGACTCTAAGTACTTGTTGATGGTGACTACACTAGACAGACACTTGTCAGACCTCTGTCATAAGATGTTCTTCTATTCTTGGTAGTCTGCTACAATGCTTTAGGAAAACAGAGCTGACACAGTTTCCCTTTTCTTCATAGTCTCGTACACACTAAGGTATGTCCAAAGTATGATGAGTGTTAACAAGGTATTGCCACCCCTGTTAACCCTCAACCCCTCAGAGTCCCTGATACATCTTGGCTGTCATCCATCACAGCCAATGAGTATGTCTTCAAGTAATCTTCGACTTCCTTGACAATGTCTCTGACATGGACTCCTCTGAGGTTGCTCACAGAGACTTAGATCTCTGCGAGTCTTGCGATACTTGCCTGCCTCCTAGGCACAGGCAAGTTACTGTCTAAAAGCTTGATTTGTGTTTAAATGTATGATACAGGGAATCTAACAAACTTAGATTCCCAACAATCTCCCCCTATTTAAACATAAATACAGCTAGATCTATCTAAGTTAAGGTAAGTGAGATAACAGCTTCTTCTAACTCATAACAGATCTAAACAAACATACCTCATGATTTTATTAATACTTAAAGGAAATTACAAGTACAATACAAAAGTGAAATAAAACATGAAGGTAAAATTTAGCTGTGAAATCCGTCAATAGTCATCATTTTTTATTCTTTCTTCAGCTTCAGCTAAGTCTGCCTAGTATCCAATTCGGCCTGCAAAGCTTGTGCAAATACCTTGGAATACTTTGTGTTGATTTTAAGTGCCTTTTTAGACAAATCAGCTGAATGGTTGATGCTAATCCTAGCTCATCTTCTCTTTGGAATGCATATTGACAAGCCCTGTTCATGAAATCCATACCTCTTTCAAGCTCAGTATCAGTCTGACCATCAATAGGACTAATAATTCCATTTGGTAATACCAAATCCCTGTGCATTCCATCCACTTGAACATCATCAGTAATGAAGGTTTCCTTAACAATTTGAGTCACCCTTCTTCTTTTCTTTCCAAACTTTGGAGGTTCTTATTCAAACAGCTATGGTGGGGGATCTATCTTGAGCTTGGTTGCAGTTTCTTTAACCCATTTAAACTTAGCTTTGAGGGTCTTAAGAAGAGTAAAATTTGCCTGACCAGTTCTTTTAGCAGCCAAAGCCTCAATTTCAAACCATTCATTCAAGCCAAGTTGCTTTAACCTGAAGTCTTCAAAGATATTCATATTTACCTGTTGGTTATCTCTCCACAAAATCATGTGTGGTGTGTTAGTAGACTTGTGAATGGTATACTTAAACTTGGTGATTTTTTCAGGTGCAAACCTGTTGTTGACGCAGGCATCATAATCAGCTTTTACCTTATCCAGTGCCTCTATGTGTTTGACTTCCATCTCTTTCAACCTTTGTCTTTGTTTCTTCCTTTGAAGTGGAGTCATTTTTCTCAGAGTTTCCTCATTAAGCTCCTTGGCTTTCTTGATTTCATTCAACCTTTTGAATTCAATAGCTTGTTTCTCAATTTTTTCAGGTGTAAGAAGATTCTCATTTGAAGTTGTGAAGGTTGTAAATTGGGATGGGTCTATGGTTGATCCTCCTGTCTCTAGCATCGCACCTCCTTTCTTTAGTTTGGCGTCTGAGTCTACCATAACTATTTCCTTTCCTTTCTTTAAGACAGAGGATTCCACGCTTATGTTTTTCAGCTCTTTAGCTCGTTTAAGAAAAGCCATCTGAGCTTGGGTTTGTACAGCTTTGGGTAGGGAGCTAACAGTGAACTTGAGTTTCTTGGCAGCTGGTTCACCATCATCCACATCCTCACTGGTGTTAACCAGAGTCAGGGATTTTGATGAATCAACTCCATCCTTTGTCTGTTGCTCCCCCTTAATTTCATCCTCATCATCAGGTATAATCACTGGTGTGATGACTTGGAGAGGGACAGGTGAAGGGATAGTGTTGTCAACAGATTCTGAGCTTTGTTTGGCAGATTCAAGGTTAAGTACCTTTTCCTTCTCCCCCTCACGTTCAGCCTGTCTCTTCAGACGTTTGGATGAACGTGCCTGAAAGTGCTTAGCAATCTGCTCAACAGAGGCAGCCATTTCTCTTTGCCTAGTTCGTGAAGCTCTGTCAATCTTCAAAAGTTGGTTGCAATTACCATTTGTGTTGCGATGAACACGATTAACTATGAAGTTGGTGTGATGAATTTTCTTGTCTCGTACAGCCTCAAATTCCTTATGCATAGTCAATTCATGAGTAGAGAAAAGTGCAGGGACCTCTGTGATAATGGCATATTTGATATGTGTGGACAAATGACTAAGTCCTTGGGGCACTCCCTTTCTTGTACCATCCTTGATAGGTTCAGTGACTGCATCCTTAATCACCTGTGTTATGATCCTTGGAAAGTTGACAGTGGAAGAGTGCATTTCAGATTTGATGATGTCCATATTTCTTGTCAGACGTTCCATATCTGATTGACGATGTTCAGGTTTAAGATCATGGATGTTCAGGCTTTGTTGTGCATAATCATCCTCCCTTGGTAATATATCAAAGTTGGTTTGGATAGGATGATCAAATAATAATAATTCAGTTGTCGGATCATATGCAGGTCTTTGGAAGACTGTAGTGACAGAAGTAGTAGAGGTGGGAGTTACTACAGCATCCTTGGGAGGAGGAGTGGTATCAACAGCTGGTGTGGACACAACGATTTCCTTTGGAGAAGGCAGAGATTGCTGGTCGTCATCTTCTTCATCCTTCTCCTCTTCAATCATCCCCTCAGGGAGAATCTCATCATCAGGCATGGATTCAAGTTCAGAGAAATCATCTACTAAGGAGAGCACATCCTCTTCAACATCAAGCATGGGCTCTTCCTCGTTTGGTTGATCCTGAATCATTGTGTCAGCTTCTTTTTCTGGATGCTCCAGGGATTCAATGTTTGGCTGTACAACATCAGCCTGCAAGTTGTTTTAAATTAGTAACAGGGAGATAAATACAGGAAATGGTCGCCAGTTCTCTATCCTAGAGAGGCTGAGGGTGATTATTCAGCCACTCCAAAGGATAAATCCTTAGGATTCTTTTAAGAGTGAAAAGAATGAGGTTAATGGTCGCCATTCGCTGCCCCTAGGAAAGCTGAGTGTGATTATTCAGCCCCCCAAAAGGTTAAAACCTTTGGGAATCTTTTGATTGTGAAACATATGTTGTTAAGGATCGCCATTCACTGCCCCTAGGAAGGCTGAGGGTGATTATTCAGCCCCCCCAAAAGGTTAAGAAACCTGTGGGACTCTTTTAAGTGTGAAACATATGTAGGTAAAGATCGTCTGTTACGCTGCCCCTAGGAAAGCTGAGGGTGATGATTCAGCTCCCCTGAAAGGATAAATCCTTTGGGATTCTTTTAAGTGTGAAAAGATGTAGGGTAAGGTCGTCTTGTAACGCTGTCCCTAGGAGAGCTGAGGATGATTATTCAGCTCCCCTAGAAGTAAAACTTTTGGGATTCTTTTTTTGAGGGAACCAAGAGGCTGTGTGAGGTACAGCTACTCTAGGTCGAGACATATATGTATTCAGATTGTTGTTTGCCTGAATACTATCTAGAGGGTGTAGGGTCATCGGGGTTCTTTATAAACATAAATGAATCACTCTATGGTGCATAGACAGGGTGTACAAAAGTCTTAAATGATTTCTCAGTGCATACAATTAATCCTATGGGTCAAGGATAACCCTAACTTTACCACTCTCACCTATAGACGTTTGAGAGTGGCTGCTTGTGGACCTCTAAAAATGATAAGACTGATTACATGTGCGATATCAGCAGTATTTGGCAGGTTCCCTATTGTCTTGGCTGACATCGAGACACTAGACCCTTGTTGTTGGTCAGCTGAAGTCTCTGAATCCACAAGAGTCTCTGAAACAGAGGAGGATGTGAGGTTCACGTTCTTCTTTACCCTGGCCTTTGCAACAGTTTTGGTATGGGAAGAAGATGGGGTTTTCTTCTTCTTTGGTTGTTGGCCAGTTGTTGCCTTGGACGTCGTGGTGTGCTGCCCAGAGGTTAAAGACACAGACTTGCCAGACACATCAGAGGTATTCACCTTCTCAGTGGAAGGGAGCAAGGACTTCACAACAGAAGGTTGTTTATTGGCGATGTTCAGCATGTAAGGTACATCATCAGGTCCAATCTCCTTGTAGATAGCTCCAGTAATACGATAAGGCTTCACGGATGTGGGCGCGGAGTTGTGGTAGCTATCACCCAACAGGCTTTTGAAGATAAGAGAAAGAAATCGAACGTAGCAGATATTTTTCTCCCTAACCTGATTTGGTCCCTTAAGCTTTTCAACAAGGTTTGAGAAGAGTATGCTTCCAACATCAACATCTGTGCCCCGGATCAGCCCAAAAGCAATGGATTGGTGATTTAAAGACATTTGGTCTTGAGAACCCTGCATGCCACCTAGGGACTTGACTATGTAGGTGAAGAGGACACGCCACATAGGGGAAAAATACTTGATCTTCAGAGGGGACTTGGAAAGAACTTCAACAGGTATGAGGGCAGGGTTTACATCATAAATGGGTTTAAGTGTGGCAAGGGCGTCCTTTACAGCCTTTTTATCTTCCACCTCCAGGAATTCATCTCCATGTCTTAACCCAGCCACATTTGCAAAATCTTTGAGAGAGAAGGCGAAGGGGTGTTGATTGCATGCGAGGCTAAAAGTGATGGTGTCGTCAATGACTTCAGCAGAGTACCTGAATTCCCTAAGGTATTCTTGGTAGAAAACGGTTAGGGTCTTTGTGAGTGCTTCACTTGCATCACAATTCTTCATGAAGTTCACCAGATCTGTGTAGGAATCATTAGGAGCCTTGAGCCATCCAATCGAGTTGTTAGAAGCAAGGATGCTCTCGTTGAGTTCCAAATTGACCTTAGAAGCCTTAGGAACTGGGAATGCCATGGATTCAAGGTTGGAGAAAATGAAAATGGTGGAAGGGTTTAGAGAGAGAAAGCTTAGAGAGAGATGAGATTGTGTGAAATAAGAATAGTGGTAAGTGAGAAGAAATGTGAGACAATATTTATATTCAAAATTTTGAAACAGTTATTCAAACGCATTTAATGCGTAGTGGGAAAAAGACTGCACAAGTTGGTCCCTTGACCTTTCAAAACCATTTGTCTCCTCGTTATTCGGAAAAGAAATAATTAAATATAGGGAATGTTTTTTAGCATTTACTTGGAAAGTAACTATCTAGTTTCATGTGAAAAACATTTAATATTTAATCAGACATTTAATGAACACATTAATTATCAAGCCACAGGCTTTGAGATATTAAGCATCTCTAGCTCAGCAACTAGCTTGTTGAACGAAAGTTCAGCCAAAGGCTTTGTGAAAATGTCAGCTAGTTGCAGCTCAGTGGGAACGAAATGTAACTCAATATCTCCCTTCATTATGTGATCCCTGATAAAATGATACCTGATATCAATGTGTTTAGTTCGAGAGTGAAGAAAAGGGTTTCTGGAGATGGCAATGGCGCTGGTGTTGTCACAGAAGATTGGCACTTTGTCATATAAGATCTCATAGTCAGCTAATTGACTCTTCATCCAGAGCACCTGAGCACAACAGTTGACAGCAGCAACATATTCTGCTTCAGCTGATGACATGGCCATAGAGTTTTGCTTCTTAGCACTTCATCCAACCAATTTTCCTCCTAGGATTTGACAGCTACCTGAGGTTCTTTTCCTGTCAATACAACATCCAGCATAGTTTGAATCTGAATAGGCCTTGAGATCAAAGTCTGATTCCTTGGGATACCATAGACCTTGGGAGGTTGTTCCTTTAAGATACCTGAAAATTTTCTTAACAACCACTAGATGGGATTCTTTTGGGTTAGCTTGGTACCTTGCACAGAGACAAATGGAGAATTGGATATCAGGACGACTAGCTGTTAAATACATGAGTGACCCAATCATGTCTCTGTATAAGGTCTCATTAACAGAGGACCCTGACTCATCAGGACCCAAGTTGTTGGGTGGAAGCATGGGGCATTTCACTGATGCACAATCAGCTAAGTCATATTTTTTAAGTAAATCTTTAACATACTTTTCTTGACAAATTGAAATTCCCTTGACATTGTTTAATTTGAAAACCCAAAAAGTAAGTTAATTCACCCATCATACTCATCTCATATTTATTGGTCATTAATTTAGCAAAACGTTTACTAAGATTAATATTAGTTGACCTAAAGATGATATCATCCACATAAATCTGCACAATGATGAAATCACTCTTATACTTGAAGGTAAAGAGTGTTTTATCAATGGAACCCCTGACAAATTTATTTTCAGTTAAAAAATTAGAAAGAGTTTCATACCATGCTCTTGGAGCTTGTTTCAGCCCATACATGGATTTGTGTAGTCTATACACATGATTAGGAAACTCGTTATTCTCGAATCCTTCATGCTGTGAAACATATACTTCCTCAGCCAAATCTCCATTGAGGAAGGCACTCTTAACATCCATCTGATACACAGTGAAGTTCATATATGCAGCATAAGCAAGGAAGATTCTGATGGCTTCAAGTCTTGCCATAGGAGCAAACGTTTCATCATAATCAATCCCTTCAGTCTGTGTATACCCCTGTGCCACCAGCCTGGCCTTGTTTCTGATGATGTTTCCAATTTCATCCATCTTATTTCTATAAATCCATCTAGTGCTTGTGATTTTCTTACCAGGTGAAGCTGGCACTAGAGTCCATACCTTGTTCCTTTTAAACTGATTAATTTCTTCCTGCATAGCAGCTACCCACCCATCTTCTATCAGAGCCTCAGCTACTCTCTTAGGTTCAATTTGAGAGAGAAATTCAGCAAAGAGACATTCGTTGGCTGAGGCTGACTCTGAGTCATGAATTCGCTGTCTAGTAGTGACCCCTGCATTAGGTTCCCCAATAATGTTGACAAGAAGAATGTGTTGATCTCTTGACCATTTAGTTTGAGGAGCTGGGGAATCATGGACAGAGACGTCTATGGGGGTAGCTGGCATTATTTGAGTTTCATCCTGCTGAATAGGAGGACTTTCTTCAAAGATGACCTTAGTATCTGTGTCAACTTCAGCTATATCAAGGGGAACAGATTCATTGTCAGCAGGAGAGTCTTCAAGGATTTGAAGAACTGGTGAGTCATCTTCAGCAGTTAAGGAAGGAGGACTATAAAAAGGCTATGGTTCTTCTTCATCAAGTTCCTGAGAAGAAGGAACTTCAATGTTGTATGTTGACAGAGGGTCAAAAGCAGGAACATAAGGAGTGAGAGTGTTGGAGTGATGATGGTGATGACAGGGAGGTCTTGGTTCTGAGAATTCATCACTTGGGAAGGACGTGTTTTCATTAAAATTAATTTCATCACCCTCTGTTCCTATTCTCTGTATGACATCATCATCTTCATTGAATCTGACATGAAAGGTTTCTTCTACTTCTTGTCTTCTAGTATTGAATACTCTAAAGGCCTTGGCAGTGGGAGAGTATCCTAAGAAGAAACCATCATCAGCTTTTTCATCAAATTTTCCATGTTTATCCCTGTAGTTATAAATGAACACAGGGCGTCCAAAGACATGGAAAT
Organism: Glebionis coronaria; assembly: GCA_025667525.1. Taxonomy (NCBI): domain Eukaryota; kingdom Viridiplantae; phylum Streptophyta; class Magnoliopsida; order Asterales; family Asteraceae; genus Glebionis; species Glebionis coronaria. Next base: position 9,707,684 of record CM046878.1, on the reverse strand, counting down.
AGCTGACATCTAGAGCTCTATTTCTGAAAACTTCATAGGAAGTTTTGCCATGTCTCTTGACAATGATTGACGTATTTTAGGTGTAGCAAGCAGTGTGAACAACTTCTCCCCAAAATTGCTTTGGTAAGGCTGCATCATTTAACATAGTTCTGGCTGCCTCAATCAGAGTCCTGTTTCTTCTTTCAGCCACACCATTTTGTTCAGGGGTGCCAGCTGAAGAGAAGTTTTGTGATATTCCCTTTTCATCACAAAAGACTTCAAGTTGTTGATTCTTGAATTCGGTACCATTATCACTTCTTAAAGCTTTGACTCTAACATCAATCATATTTTCAACCTGTCTGATGAAGGACATGATGGTATCAGCAGCATCACTTTTCCTTCTGAGGAAGAAAACCCATGTATACCAACTCATCAATTATGACCAAGGTGTATTTGTTGTGATTAATGGTCTAAGGTTTGACAGGCCCAAACAAATCCATGTGAAGGAGATGTAAGCATTTGTCGATAGAGAATGATTGCCTGGTCTTAAAAGAAGACATGTGATGCTTTCCCTTGACACAAGCTGAACAAGTCTTGTCTTTAGAAAACATTACTGAAGGTAGACCAGCAACCATGTTTTTAGTGGCTATCTTGTTGATGTTCTTAAAGTTGAGATGAGACAGTCTTTTGTGCCACAGCCAATTGACACTTTCAAAGGCTTTGGATAGAAAACAGTTGGAGCTGTCTTCAGAGCAAGTAGCCATGTTGATGACATACACATCTCTCCTTCTTGGTGCAATAAGCACCACATCCCTGTTCTTGTTGAATATGGTTCCTTGAGTCTTAGTAAACAAAACCTTGTAGTCAGCATCACACAATTGGCTGATGCTAATAAGATTGTGTTTTAGACCATTCACATATGCAACCCTTGTAAAAGTTATCCCATTGCAATTCACTGAGCCGTATCCCTCTGTGTCACCTGAAGAATTATCCCCAAACACCACTTTAGGACCTGGTTTGTAACACCCCCAAATTTATACAACTCAGTTCAGCGGAAGACTAGTTGGTGTTACGGGATAGCACATTACTCACATCATAGACAACGCATAAAAATCGCGTCGTTTAATAATAAATCATTTCCATTCATAAACATCAAAGTTACATAGGTCCCAAGTCATTATATTTCATACAAAGTTTTACAAAGTATTTGAATGGAAAATATAGTTTAGGTGCGGGCCATGAATTCTTGTCGTCTTCCCGAGAATTACCTTCAAGTACCTGAGATAAAACATGTTAAAAGAAAAGGTCAGCGATAACGCCGAGTGAATTCATAGAGTTTAATAAATTCCATCAATATAACTTTGGTATAATAAAATTAGTACCAAAAATCAATTCGTACAAATCATTGTAATAGGCCGTAAAATAGCCAAAATCATTTTATATAAATCCTTATCGAAAATCATAATATAGGCATTTGCCTTAAAAATCATTATACGAGCCAATGTCGTAAAAACAATCATACAATACGTCTTATGACGTTGTATAAAATCAAATAAAAATCGTTATATGAATATGGTTATGAAAACCAAAATACAATCATAATATCAATAGTATGACCCTGTATTGCTAGTCAGGCAATACATCGTAATTCGGAGCGTCTATTATTATTTTGTTAATTCGGATTATTATAAGCCGCATGACATTGTTACCTTACTAAACCAACAACGGGTAGCTAACCCGATACCAATTTTGCCCATCTAAAGTAGCGTGTCGTCACAAAGGTCACGCTATTGGAAATCTTCTCATACATTAATTCGCTTACCAATCAATGTGGCACGACGGGGATCAACCGTCAAGGCGCGAACTGGGGTGATCGTCCCCAAATAGTACTATTAAATGCATAAGCGTCTACCAACTCCCGGTAGTTCACAATTCATGCTAATGGGACTTTTAGTGACATAACCTAACTTTAATAATCCATTTTATTTCATCTATCGGGTCCATTAATCATTTATCGGGTCATACAATCGGGTCATTCAATCATTCGGGTCCAAAATCAATAAACAAACAATCGGGACAAATGGTGTCCAAACCTTTATAAAAACTAACATGTTATCTCCCTCGCGGGTTTATAAAGCATTTATAAAACATTTAAAAGAGTGCGAGGCTATGAACTCACGTTGATATGGGAAGGCGGGTTATCGGCAATTCGGACGTACGGTACGCGCTTCAATCACGGAAACCTATATAAATAATAATCGGTCTTAGACGTTTGTCCAATGACTTTATAAAATATCAATTATGTATACATATGATGATTATATATATATATGATGATTAAGTGGGTTTACATATTCTCGTTTACTCATTTTAGAGTTATATGTCGATAACTTTTATACTAGTTTACTAGTTTTACCCGTTTACGTGTCTTAAGTCCAATAAGCTTATTATAAGTTATTTAACTTATTTTAATCCATTTTGTACCTATATTATCAGTATGTATATTTTCCAAGTTGGGCCTAAATGGGTTAAGCCCAATAAGTCCTTTTTACAAGTATTTATCTTATTTATTCCAATTATTAGTCCAAGTATTAGTCCAATATGTTTACTTAGCTCGTTAATGTCCGTATGCCCTAAAGTTCGGGTTTTATCGGTTTTTAGTTGTTATACATGTCTATATATCAGTATATAAGTTTTATAAAGTTTTCATTAGACGGGTCCAACCATCTAAGTTTTATTTAACAAAAATGTTAATTTTACGGCAATAGCCGAAAAAGTCGTAAAAATCATATTTATAGTTTTTATTACTTATAAACATTATTTCACCACCATTTATATAATTTATCCATTTGATTAACCTTACATATATTTATATAAATAAGTTTTATAAGTTAGTGGGTTTTTATTTTACATTTTATATGTTAAAATGTGAGTGCTTATATAATAGTATTATTCTTTAATTTCCAAAAATCTGATTTTTAACTTCATCTTCACCAAAACTGCCATATCTTGAGTTCTACATGGAGATAGAAGCTCAAATTTTTATCACATAAACTACATGATATGTGCTACATTTAACTCTTCTATAGCTACTGTTGAATCATCCTTTAAGTATTTTCTAAAAATTGTCCAAAACAGTAACTTCAGATTTATACCCTAAACTTGTTTTGATCAGATCTCACTCATTATTTTGATTCCATTGCATGGCCAACTCTCACATGTGTAGAAGACCCATAGCTTACTGTAAATCCATTTTACATCATCATTTTATCAGTTCACCACTTGGTCCTTTACTGTTTTATACAGCCATGCAAATTAATCAAGATTTTAACCTTGTTTCTTATAGTTTTTCACCCTTTTTATCCATGATTATCAACAACAAATCCCCACATAACATTTTTATCATCATATAATCATCATAAATATATACAATAGGAAATAAAATACAATTTTACATAATCAAAATAATAAGAAGTTGAGGAGGACAATCTTTATACCACCAACTTGATGTAGGTTATGAGTTTGGCATGGTTTTTGATGGAGAAACTTGTGCTTAGCCAACACCATCTTCAAGAACTCCAATCTTCATCAACTCCTTGTGGAAAATCAGCCTCATGACACCATGAAAACTCCTCCATGGATGTTATAAGTTGCACCAATCTTCATCTTTTTGAATGGGGATTAACATATGTTAATTATAACATATGTTTATGGTTAAATTTTGATCAATGATGGTGTTTAGGGGCTGAATTGGGACGGAAATCTAGAGAGAGAGAGGAGAGTTGAGTGGTTTTTGCATGGTGAAATGAATAAGTGGTTTGTGTGTGAATGGTTTTGTGTTTGAAGTGGCTTACAAATGAAGCTACTTGAGACAAGTGTTGGTTACTTGCTAAGTAAATGACACCTTATGGTGTTGGTAAGTTTTTGGCCGCCCCATGTAAGCTAGTGGGGTGGGACAATGTATTTTGTCCCATCTCACTAGTTTACGGGTATTCCTCGATTCCAGTTTCCTCGATTTGTGTGCCCTCGGGTCGTTTTACGAAAAACGTTTTTATAAATTATGAATCAACGTCACAAAACGAATCCAATAAAAATTGTTTCATCAAAAACGGAGTTCGAAAACGTAAATACGTAATCCTAAGGTTTCCGGTTTAGTCGTAAAGGACGTTAAAATAAAATCGTAAGTCCTAATCTCTTCTCGTAAATTTGTGAGTTTATGAACTAACACAAATTTAAAACTCCAAAATAATATTCACGGATAAATTTATTTTCTGAAATGTCGGACTGTCACCATAGACGATGTATGTAAACGTAAGCACGTAACGTTGAATCCTCTGGTTTAGACGTAGTCGATGCTACTCCAAGACGTAAATCCAAATTTCTTCCCAAAAATATGTGAGTTCATATTGTAAATTGTTTTTAAATAATATTGAGAATAAAATATCAACCATAAATTGACGGATTGTCACAGCATTTACCCCTAAACAGGATCTATGTCCTCAAAGATCATCTTACCTTACTACTCGCTTCTTATAGAGTTAAAGCCATGTGGGTATTTCCTCCAAATTTGGTCTTTTCTCACAAGTGCAATTCATTATAATACGCGAGTTTCATCAAACATAACTACGGGAATAGGATCAGGCTTAATGTTGACTTACTTTCTCTATCTATGATGTTCACGGGTTTTTGATGAATGCAACTTTTCGCCGATCTAAGCTTTACTAAGAATAATCAGATTTTCACTTGGTAGGTATTCCATCAAGTTCGATTTATGAAACATAATTCACGCAGTCTTTGAAGTCCTAGGGTAGATCCATCTTATATGCCTTTCAATCCCAACTTTTACATCATTTCAATGGTCCCAAACAACGGGGACTTATATCCCATGATTTGTCAGATCATGAATTCATTTTCCCAAGTTTAAAAATTGTGGCATAACTTCGCTACCCATTTGGCACTTCGAGATGTACATTTCACATTCATATAACCTCTTGCCCACTATCGGCAGTTAATAATCAAATCCTAATTTCAACAATCATTTCAGATCTCGCGGGTCGGGTATTTTGTAAGGTTAGGTTCGCCATCATAGGAAACCTTAAACCTAAAAGACATGTCCAACTCACAATGGGTGTATGTCGGATGTCTTCATTTCAACTCTTGCTTACAGATGCTCTAATTTCTAAATCTTAACAAGATTTGATCTCGATCCTAATACGATGATTATCAATGATAATCTCTCTAAAGGAAAATGATTATACGGTCTATTACCAAAGGTCAGTCATTCAAACATAAAACAGCACTTATATTACCTTGTATCGTTACTTTACCTCGTCCCTTCGATTTGGGATGGTACATAGTACTCACATCAAGGTTCGTTCTCAATGATTTCTGAGCAAATCTCTAGAAATTCGATGCGAAGCGAGGATCTTGATAAAGATGTTCGATACAGGCACACTATGTTTACATAATTCTTTTGCATTTATCATTAACGGGAATGATATTAGCAGATTTGGTCAGTCTGTCGACGATGACCCAAATCGAATCAAATTTAGATGATGACCTTTGCAATAGCTAAACGTTTACTAATGTATGAGGCGATGTCTGCCTTCATAATTTGCCATTAGTACAACTTCTTCAGACAAAGATACTTTTAGTCATAAAACGACAAAAATAGAATACTTATACTTACAAATTCCAACATACTATATCTCATAGTCTCTATATTTAGGCAACCACAAGTGGCCTTTAAAATATTTAACGCTATCGGCTTCTCAATTCTAATGGTTCACATTAGCCGTGAAACCTTTCACTATTTATATTATTCCTTTTTACAAACATTGTTTATTTTTATATCGTTCGGCACTTTATTTTGCACGTTCATTATTAGGAAATATATCCTAATTGGTTCTTTATCCTTTTTATACATAATGCGTCGGTATCTATATTCACTTCTCATAATGATATAATTATCATGTCCACAATTCTCTCAGATATTCTTTCTATATTAAGCGTCAGTAATTACGTTCACCTTTCTTCATATTTTCTAAGTTTCAGTTTCGTCTCAACTATCATTTTTATCAGTTTTTTCTCAATCCGGCGTCTAAGGCGTCGATAATTATTATAATTAATTAAATAATTATTATTCAATTTTTATGAAATGTAAACGTAAAGATTTTAAATTTCTTAGTTCGACCAACTATATAAAATGTTCAAAATAAGTTTGAATTTAATTAACAAGATTTTTGTTGATTTATCGAAAATGATTATTAAGATTCGTAAATGTTTGAAAAACCTTTGTTTATACTTTGGTCAAAGTTTTCTTAGTTTGAAAAGCAAAAATTGTCGTTTTAAGTTTTCAGGTTATGGTATAAATGGTTTTACTTACTCCTTCTTAAGTTATCTTGAGGTATACACAAACATTTACCCCTAAACAGAAGTTTAGTTAAATGGTTTGTGTATAAGGGAATAATCCCTTAAAATCCTTTGTTAAAACATTCGTCAAAACATATTTCCATTTTCTTTTTGGTAAAATCCAAAGTCTTAAAAGGGCTCTTAATTTTTGAAGAGTCAATTTATATTCTATTATCCTTTTAATCAGATAGTCAAATCATGTAAAGGTTCAAGTCTTTAATCATGTGTTAATTATTCAAGGTTCAGGTTTTCACCGTTCGGCCAATTCAGGGCAATCTATAAATATTTGTTAACTCATTCTTATTCGTACATACAAACAAATGGTCCTAAATGATCACAAGCATGAATTTATCAAATTACAGCCTACACACGTGATTCACCAAATTTATGAATACTACATGTGCATTTGTCAATCCAAACGACATCACGTGAAACTCATAAGGTTCATTACAAGTACCGGATGTAGTGATTGGAATAGATAATCTCTTTCGCAGATGCGAAGTTGATGATAACCATGCTATGGATCAAATTTGCTAGAACCTTGTAAATGATCGAACAATTCTTCCATTTCGAGTTATGGATATCGTTTTCGATTGTCAATTTACTCAGTCACGGTAATCTAATATAAGGAAAGATAACACCATAGCTCTTCAGGATGACAGGCTTGGTATAATAAGATCTTTCTCCGACAACTTTCTCAGTTGTACGGTAATTTCTTTAATTTAGATGGTGCTGACGTACAATGCATATGCCACAGGTGCAGCACCGAGAATATAATCAATACCAAATTCAACTTGCCTTAATGGTGAAAGTCTAGGTAATTCATCAGCAATTACCTCCTAAAGTTTCAAATAACATAAACATCTTTTAATAAATTCATATTAGGTTCTTTCTAGATTAATATATCTATGACTAATTCACAACCATTCATGGTATAACTTTAAGTCTAAATACAGGATATGGTCATCCATCAAGAGTTATTTAGATCACTTTTGATAATCAACATCTTATCAGTTAGGGGAATTCTACTCGAGTTCCCATCAATTAAGACAATGTCGTCATGTCATAATTAATCAATCCATTCTACTGGCACTATCAACTTTCCAGTTTCATTACCGTTGATAAGATGTGATCTTCTTAAAAGACTAATACTAACTCATAATCCTTCACAAATTCAGGGATTTCTGGAGACATAACTACTATTAAAAGAGTAAGGTCAACGCATAATCTACGCGATAGAGTTTCAAATCAGATACAGACAAAAACATTTAACGAATATGAATATATCCCATGTTTTCATGATTCGAGTACGCATTCGAAAGCTCCTCGGATCGTTACCCAGGTCATTCAAATGAAATCAAATCATAAGAAATGATAGGAACGTCGATACATCCAGTCGGGTATCAACACTCGGTAATCAGATACTTTTCCTAAGAATCTTACTACAGGGGAATTGGACAAGAAAGAATTGTCAATTGTCAAATAAGACAATTTCCACAGATGAGTAAATTCGGCTCAGAAGAATAGATGCTACAGGCACATATGTAGGTGTCCCTAACATTATGTCCCTATTTTTCACTTTTTGCAGATCTCATGAAATTTAATCTTTCACAATCTTCAAAGAAAATGTAACGTTTATTCATTAGTTTTATGGTGACTACTAATCAGCCTTGCATGGTCCATTCCAAATTGTATGTAGGCGCGCAACTATATACAATTTCAAGATTAACGATGCAATACTCAGTTCGTCAAAATTTTATCATCATGTTTAAAATAAAAACATTTTCATGCTTAATTCTTAAATAAGAATCAAGAATAAATTTACAAAGATTTTCTTTGTTATGAAAACAAATAAGTTTTCCAAAGCGTCTCATAAACAACTTCATTTTGATATCAATCACTTATAAATCTCACTTTGAATGATCCTTATTGTGATGAAAATTAAATTTTCTCAAAGGATACCGTTTTAACTTTATAAAAACAATTAGTGATCTGCAAAAGAGTGATGAAGAGTTGTTCACCAAGAACTAACTTCAATATGATAGGAAATGAGATTAGCCAGATAATCATGAGGTTCATGACCTCGATGGCACTCACGAAGAATGATTCACAACGTAACTCAAATCAAGATGAGTACTTGTTCAATGGTTGCATCACTAATGCGAACATTAGGATGAAGCAATAAAAGATAGATAACATCGATACATGTAGAATTTAGTAATCAAAGGTAGTCTTTTCATCAATCACAAACAAGTCAAATTGTACCGTAACACATTACGTGTCACTATGTCATACAATTCCCAGAACTCATCCTACCAACTGATATCTCAGTTAAGTTAGGGATTCTTAAAAGATACCACAATGAATACTAATCTACAAGAGTCATTAGGTGTTCCACACGTCCCAGAAGATCCATCGGTCTCATTTCAGAAGAAGATTTCTTCAATTAATTTCTTGGACACTGGGCATCCTCATTAGTGGACAATGGCCTAGGAACAACCCTTAACACAAACCTACAATCAATTAAAACCTTATAATTCATTCACAAAACTTAACGACTTCCTCTTAACAATCTCATATTCCATATAAGTTAAATTTTACTTTATTCAAGTTTCAATCAATTTTATACTCAATTCGATATCCTACCTCATATTCCAATACTTACAACCTTATTCTTCGGCCTTGTAAAGGCAATACAATCTCAATATGAATCAACACTTAATTTCCAATCCTATTAGCCCTTACAACAACAATTATCAAATGAGTCACTAGTATGAGATGACTTGATCATTCAACTAGACTTCTCGGAAAGGTATTAGTGGCATGAGGCTTTTGGGTAATGGTTCCAATAACAGCCCCAAGTGCAATGTTCACCCTTTCGATTTCAATTTAAGAATTGGATGACAACGAATCAGATGACATCTTTCTAGGTGATAAAGTTTTTTCAAACTCCACTCTATAAGGAAAGATCGTCAAAACATCGATATCAGTCTTAATCTCGCCAATTCTTCTTCAATATCACGATCAACTAATATCTACATTTCTACGAGTATCAACCATTTGTTGGGATTATAAATATCCACAACTTGGTTTAGATCTAGGATAGCTAGAATTCCTACGAGAATAGCTTCGATTAATTTACTAGGGGATTTAGGGTTTCTTGTGACAATCGACGTCGTATAAATACCTCGTATAAAAATCAAAATAATCATCAAACAATCATGTAATAAAATTACATCATATATATATATAATCCAGGTTATATATATATTAAAATAACACTTCTCAGTCTTGGCCTTGTCGGTAACTCGGGAATTCTTCGGCACCGTTATAGTCAAAAGATTTTTAGACATTTTTAGAAAAATGTTTATAGTTAAAAGATTTTGAAATGTTTTATTCAAAACCTTGGTTTTAAAAATCTTTCGTTCTCTATAACGAGAGCTCTGGTACCAAACTGTAACACCCCCAAATTTATACAACTCAGTTCAGCGGAAGACTAGTTGGTGTTACGGGATAGCACATTACTCACATCATAGACAACGCATAAAAATCGCGTCGTTTAATAATAAATCATTTCCATTCATAAACATCAAAGTTACATAGGTCCCAAGTCATTATATTTCATACAAAGTTTTACAAAGTATTTGAATGGAAAATATAGTTTAGGTGCGGGCCATGAATTCTGGTCGTCTTCCCGAGAATTACCTTCAAGTACCTGAGATAAAACATGTTAAAAGAAAAGGTCAGCGATAACGCCGAGTGAATTCATAGAGTTTAATAAATTCCATCAATATAACTTTGGTATAATAAAATTAGTACCAAAAATCAATTCGTACAAATCATTGTAATAGGCCGTAAAATAGCCAAAATCATTTTATATAAATCCTTATCGAAAATCATAATATAGGCATTTGCCTTAAAAATCATTATACGAGCCAATGTCGTAAAAACAATCATACAATACGTCTTATGACATTGTATAAAATCAAATAAAAATCGTTATATGAATATGGTTATGAAAACCAAAATACAATCATAATATCAATAGTATGACCCTGTATTGCTAGTCAGGCAATACATCGTAATTCGGAGCGTCTATTATTATTTTGTTAATTCGGATTATTATAAGCCGCATGACATTGTTACCTTACTAAACCAACAACGGGTAGCTAACCCGATACCAATTTTGCCCATCTAAAGTAGCGTGTCGTCACAAAGGTCACGCTATTGGAAATCTTCTCATACATTAATTCGCTTACCAATCAATGTGGCACGACGGGGATCAACCGTCAAGGCGCGAACTGGGGTGATCGTCCCCAAATAGTACTATTAAATGCATAAGCGTCTACCAACTCCCGGTAGTTCACAATTCATGCTAATGGGACTTTTAGTGACATAACCTAACTTTAATAATCCATTTTATTTCATCTATCGGGTCCATTAATCATTTATCGGGTCATACAATCGGGTCATTCAATCATTCGGGTCCAAAATCAATAAACAAACAATCGGGACAAATGGTGTCCAAACCTTTATAAAAACTAACATGTTATCTCCCTCGCGGGTTTATAAAGCATTTATAAAACATTTAAAAGAGTGCGAGGCTATGAACTCACGTTGATATGGGAAGGCGGGTTATCGGCAATTCGGACGTACGGTACGCGCTTCAATCACGAAAACCTATATAAATAATAATCGGTCTTAGACGTTTGTCCAATGACTTTATAAAATATCAATTATGTATACATATGATGATTATATATATATATATGATGATTAAGTGGGTTTACATATTCTCGTTTACTCATTTTAGAGTTATATGTCGATAACTTTTATACTAGTTTACTAGTTTTACCCGTTTACGTGTCTTAAGTCCAATAAGCTTATTATAAGTTATTTAACTTATTTTAATCCATTTTGTACCTATATTATCAGTATGTATATTTTCCAAGTTGGGCCTAAATGGGTTAAGCCCAATAAGTCCTTTTTACAAGTATTTATCTTATTTATTCCAATTATTAGTCCAAGTATTAGTCCAATATGTTTACTTAGCTCGTTAATGTCCGTATGCCCTAAAGTTCAGGTTTTATCGGTTTTTAGTTGTTATACATGTCTATATATCAGTATATAAGTTTTATAAAGTTTTCATTAGACGGGTCCAACCATCTAAGTTTTATTTAACAAAAACGTTAATTTTACGGCAATAGCCGAAAAAGTCGTAAAAATCATATTTATAGTTTTTATTACTTATAAACATTATTTCACCACCATTTATATAATTTATCCATTTGATTAACCTTACATATATTTATATAAATAAGTTTTATAAGTTAGTGGGTTTTTATTTTACATTTTATATGTTAAAATGTGAGTGCTTATATAATAGTATTATTCTTTAATTTCCAAAAATCTGATTTTTAACTTCATCTTCACCAAAACTGCCATATCTTGAGTTCTACATGGAGATAGAAGCTCAAATTTTTATCACATAAACTACATGATATGTGCTACATTTAACTCTCTTATAGCTACTGTTGAATCATCCTTTAAGTATTTTCTAAAAATCGTCCAAAACAGTAACTTCAGATTTATACCCTAAACTTGTTTTGATCATATCTCACTCATTATTTTGATTCCATTGCATGGCCAACTCTCACATGTGTACAAGACCCATAGCTTACTGTAAATCCATTTTACATCATCATTTTATCAGTTCACCACTTGGTCCTTTACTGTTTTATACAGCCATGCAAATTAATCAAGATTTTAACCTTGTTTCTTATAGTTTTTCACCCTTTTTATCCATGATTATCAAAAACAAATCCCCACATAACATTTTTATCATCATATAATCATCATAAATATATACAATTGGAAATAAAATACAAGTTTACATAATCAAAATAATAAGAAGTTGAGGAGGACAATCTTTATACCACCAACTTGATGTAGGTTATGAGTTTGGCATGGTTTTTGATGGAGAAACTTGTTCTTAGCCAACACCATCTTCAAGAACTCCAATCTTCATCAACTCCTTGTGGAAAATCAGCCTCATGACACCATGAAAACTCCTCCATGGATGTTATAAGTTGCACCAATCTTCATCTTTTTGAATGGGGATTAACATATGTTAATTATAACATATGTTTATGGTTAAATTTTGATCAATGATGGTGTTTAGGGGCTGAATTGGGACGGCAATCTAGAGAGAGAGAGGAGAGTTGAGTGGTTTTTGCATGGTGAAATGAATAAGTGGTTTGTGTGTGAATGGTTTTGTGTTTGAAGTGGCTTACAAATGAAGCTACTTGAGACAAGTGTTGGTTACTTGCTAAGACCTTATGGTGTTGGTAAGTTTTTGGCCGCCCCATGTAAGCTAGTGGGGTGGGACAATGTATTTTGTCCCATCTCACTAGTTTACGGGTATTCCTCGATTCCAGTTTCCTCGATTTGCGTGCCCTCGGGTCGTTTTACGAAAAACGTTTTTATAAATTATGAATCAACGTCACAAAACGAATCCAATAAAAATTGTTTCATCAAAAACGGAGTTCGAAAACGTAAATACGTAATCCTAAGGTTTCCGGTTTAGTCGTAAAGGACGTTAAAATAAAATCGTAAGTCCTAATCTCTTCTCGTAAATTTGTGAGTTTATGAACTAACACAAATTTAAAACTCCAAAATAATATTCACGGATAAATTTATTTTCTGAAATGTCGGACTGTCACCATAGACGATGTATGTAAACGTAAGCACGTAACGTTGAATCCTCTGGTTTAGACGTAGTCGATGCTACTCCAAGACGTAAATCCAAATTTCTTCCCAAAAATATGTGAGTTCATATTGTAAATTGTTTTTAAATAATATTGAGAATAAAATATCAACCATAAATTGACGGATTGTCACATGGTTCCTTTGAGTATCTGTGCAGGTATTGTCGAATCCCTGTCATGTGTCTAGAACAGCCACTGTCTAAATACCATACCGATTCCTTAAGATGTTTCTACACAGATACATAGAAACAAGTTAGTTCCTATGGTGAACCCACTTTCCAGTGGGTTCCCTGAATTGCTGATTAGCAACTCTTGAGTTCCTGTAGAACTTTTGACGATGGAAAGGATAGTTAGCTATCTCATGGGTGAACCTTCCACATATATCACATCCTGAAAAGTCACTACACTCATCTGAGTGATGGTCTGTGAATCCACAAAATTTACAGGGAGGAAAAGGTCTGTAGTTACCTATTTGTCTCCTAGAAGCCTGTTGTCTATCCCTAGAAGGTGTTTGAGCTCTCTTAACAGCCATTTGTCTATCATGATCTATGGTCATGTGATGAGAGTTTTTATAAATATTACCGTAAGGTTTGACTATCCTTTCACCTTTGGGTTCTCCTAGAATAGACTTAGGTTCATGGGAAGTAGAATATTTAGTAGAAGGCTTAATATGTTGTTTCAAGAGTTCTACTTCTTTCATTAATGATAACAGGAGTTCTTCAGTTGAGGAATCAACTTTGTTAACAGATTTAGTTGAGACGGGCTTAAAGGCAACTTGCTTAACTGATTGTTTAGCAGGAACAACAAATACCTTAGCTGGTGGTTTCTCAACATCTGCTTTGGGTTCAGCCTTAGCTCCTCAAGAAGAGCTGTTGGGTTCAACTCCTGAGAGTTTTGGTAAGGGTGGTAAATCAACCACATCTTCAGAGACTGGGACATCAGTCAAAAGGGGATCTGACATATGAATTGTCAATGTAGATTTGAAACAATCTCTTTAGATTTGGTGAGAATTGTCAACTTATTTTTCTTGGCAAAGATATCCCTTTTGATATCAGCAGGTAGTTCATCATTAAGCAACTCATCTATAGTGAACCTACTGCACAACCATTTTTCTATAACCTTATTTAATTCAGATACTTGATCATTTAAGGCACTATTCTTTAAGGTTAACCTATTAACTTCGTTTTGAGAAGATATCTTTTCTAAATTAACCTGTTTGAGAGTTTCACATTCAGCCCTAGCAGTTAACAGTTCATGTTTAACAGAGTGAAACTTATCAAGCAAGTTCTTTCTTTGTTCCTCAACAAAGTGCAAATCAACAATGATGTAATCAAGGACATGTTTGCGTTCATCACTTTCAGACATAGATAAAAGCTTGTGTACCTTTTTCATTGTGATGTCAACCCATTGTCCTGATCTTGCATCTCCTTTCCCAACAGCTGGTTCATCCTCAGCTATTGTCATGAAAGCCCTGACTCTAGTAGTATCTTCCTCATCTGAAGTCAGCGGCTCATCATTCAAATCATACGCTTCAGCTACCAACCCTTTCTCTGTCTTTTTTATCACCCTCTTTCTTCTTAGACAGAGCTTCAAGCTTCAAATTCATCTGTTCTAACTCAACTTTAAGTACCTTATACTTGTTCTTGTAATCCTTCTTCTCATTGTCTGAGGAGTTGAATTGGTGAGATGAGTTGTTGTGTTGTGATTTGAACTTGTAAGGTTTGGTGGAAGATGATGGATAAGAAAGTGAGGATGTCTTTGTGGAAAAACAGTATTTTTGAAAGTGTCCAAGTTTTCCACAGGCAAAGCAAGTTTCTTTGATTTGTCGGTTTGTTTGCTAGCTGATCCTACTCTCCCTGATCTTTTGTAGAATCTTCTTTGATTAGCTAGCAAGGCTCTTTCATGAAATTCAGCATTAAGGTCTGTCAAGAACTCTTGGCTGCTGCGTGTGTCTTCTTCAACATCAGAGTCGCTGTCATGAGGGTGTGGGGTAGAAATCAAACCTTTGGAAGTTGCTTCCTGAACTACAAATCTTTCAGTCTCTGATTTGTATATGGTATCAATCAGCCCTTCTTCATAATTGTCCTTTCCATAAAGCTGAGCTAAGGTGTCATTCTTGATTTGGTACATTGGTGACATGAGATCCGCCTCTTGAGTCAAGAAGTTGAGGTCGATCATCTTCATTTGGAGGTGGAGGAGTAAGTCTTGGTGAAGTTGGTGGTGCATTGTTGTTGTTCCCAGAAGACGGTGGTGCATTGCTTGTTTCCGGCATGGTGGATCTTGATTATAAAACTTAGAACGATGTTTATGAAGGTTTTAATATCAAACACCGCTCTGATACCAATTGAAAGTCCCTAAACTATGCTAGAAACAATAAACTTAATTAATCAACACACGTAATTAATTTTCAAACGTAATACTTATTATTGTATAATAAAGAATTACAAGTGTTATGGATAACACTGTT
This sequence comes from Glebionis coronaria, assembly GCA_025667525.1. NCBI lineage: Eukaryota > Viridiplantae > Streptophyta > Magnoliopsida > Asterales > Asteraceae > Glebionis > Glebionis coronaria. Next base: position 9,692,060 of record CM046878.1, on the reverse strand, counting down.
TGATGACAATGTGTTGTGCACACTTTGAACAACTAAAACCTAACTTATGAACACAGTCGCAGCTGTTTGGTTCTATAAGTTCTAAGCATTAATGTGTGAATTCTATCAAAGTGTTAAACATTAATGCTAGGCTACATAACCTATTTATAGTGGTACGAGGTTGACTCTAAGTACTTGTTGACGGTGACTACACTTGTCAGACCTCTGTCATAAGATGCTCTTCTATTCTTGGTAGTTTGCTACAATGCTTTAGGAAAACAGAGCTGACATAGTTTCCCATTTCTTCATTGTCTCGTACACACTAAGGTATGTCCAAAGTGTGCTGAGTGTAAACAGGGTATTGCCACCCCTGTTAACCCTCAACCCCTCAGAGTCCCTGATACATCTTGGATGTTATCCATCACAGCCAATGAGTATGTCTTCAAGTAATCTTCGACTTCCTTGACAACGTCTCTGACATGGACTCCTCTGAGGTTGCTCACAGAGACTTAGATCTCTGTAAGTCTTGTGATACTTGCCTGCCTCCTAGGCACAGGCAAGTTACTATCTAACAGCTTGATTTGTGTTTAAATCTATGATACAGAGAATCTAACAAACTTAGATTCCCAACATTAACATAGAGAACCACACGATTATAATCAAATATAATATGAGGATACTTCGTTTAATTCTACTAATGGGGTAGAACCCTCTCATTACAATTAATGAAGTACTAACTAATCGAACACTACCCGCCTCGTTACAACAAATTGAGTATTGCCCCTAGTTACAACTTACAACATGGAAATAAAGCTATATGCAGAAATGATGTTTTGCACAATGTAAAACCCGTAAAAATAAGGTCATAATTTAATTTTATTTTCAATTATTTTGAAGTATTTTATAACGTTAAATACTATTATGCTTAACGGTTTAAGTTGAAATCGATATTAAAAATTATATTTTAATATTTTGATGAGTAACAAGGACTACTAGTGATCGCGATACCGACGGATGCCTAAAATTTTATATTTCATTATCGATCGTTTCGATATTTAATACTTTCGACGATATCGTTTTAATTACGTATCGAGTCGTTATATTATTATTTTTCGTGTGCGTTCAAACTTTTAAAAAGAATTTTTACGAAACCCGAGTCCCGTAAATATTTGTAAAATTGACTTTTAGTTATTTCCCGCTTTTTAACTAATATGTACATTTTGGACCAAAACTATCAAGAATTGGCAAAAACTACCATAACCCTACACTATATATACAATTTCCACTAGCAACTTTCTATTTAAAAATCAATAAAACAAAATCCACCATTTTCTTCCTCCTTTTCTTCTTTTGGCCGTACACCACCACACTCAAATCCATCAAATTTTTTTGATTTCTTGATTGAATCTTCCAAAACTAAAACAAGACTCATCTTAGTTTTGATCTTATGATCACATTGGTATGATTTTCTTCAACATGCATTAACATTTTTTTCGAAATTTATTTTCTTGATGAACTATACTTGTTTGATTCATTTTGAAGGAGTAAATAGGTGTTAATATTATTATATTACATAGTGGTGTGTTTGCATGTTTGAATTTTTGAGTTTGATTTATTAGATTTTTACATACAAGTGATTTAGGAGTGTTAGGATTGGTTTATGATGATACTAGGATGTTGGAATGATGATAAAAATGATTGGTTTTGATCAAAAACTTGATTTTGTAAGAGATTTTGAAAGGTGATTTTGGGCAGTAGGTTTGAGGCTATTTTCAGGGGCCTTAAGTCTGAAAATAGGTTGACATTTTGGGATTATGTTGTAGAGAATTTTGTTAGCTTCGATTTGATATAAAGTAGTCCTTCCAACTCCAAACGAGGTGGAAGATACACTAGTTTGATTTTCGTGTACCGGGAGACGAGTGTTGACACAATCCGAAATTTGTTGTGGATATTTGGATCGAATCTCGGGGACTATAAAATGAGTTTCACAATGATTCAAGGGCTGTTCTCAGGCTCAAAGTTTAGTGTTTTGAGTCTATTTTTAGAATCAAGTGTCGGTTTTATAAATGGAGTTGTTTAGAGTGGTCAAAATGGTTTCGTAAGTCATGGTCGCTAAACTGTCCGGATTTTGTGATTCAAAGATGAGTCGGGCAGGGAACGTTAGAAGTAAAATCTTTTGATGGGCTCTTGGGAGGACTTTCTATATATAGTAAGTAAGTTCTCTGAGTAGTATCATGAAATTTTGAGGTGTCTAAGTATGGGAAAACGGCTTGGACATTCGGTATGTTCCGGCAGACTTTTATTAAAGGCATATAATAATAAAATGAATATATAGGAGAGTGTAATAATATCACTTGTATCGTTTTCTCTCGAGTTTGTCGAGATTATATGAGTCGAGTTTTATATTCTTATGTATGGTTTATTTCTCGAGCCTATTATTAATGAACGCACCTTATTTGATAGGTTGCGGTTCTCGTGTTTGAAAGGCATCATCTATCGTCGGAGATCATCTCATTACCACTATCGGCTAAGGTCAGTCTATAGCCTCGCTTTATACTAGTTATTAAATGATTTTAAACCCGCGAGGGTGAATACATGTTTTTATAAACTTAGAACACAAGTCTTTTATGGTATGCATGTCCCTCTTTGAATGGACCCGTGGTTGCCTTTAAATTGCACTAAGTGATTGTCATTGTTAAAGCCTCAATTATGGACCGTTAATTAACCTATGATGGGTTAACCGCTAGTACAATTAATAGATCTATGGGGGAAGCCGCCCCGGTTCAGTTTGTGTTGATTTGTCACAGAAGCTTAGGCCCGACCTCCACACTGTTTGAGCATATTGTATTGAGAAGTCAGGTATACGGCAATGTACCAATAATCTGGAGGTAATGACAATTAATAAATCTCCTGTCTTATCAGACCTCTAAAGGGAGTGTTTAAGGGCTCAGTTCCATGAGCTTATTGCAATTTATGCTATATACAATTATTATTGTTGATGCAAATTATTATTCGATGCTTGTTAAGCATGCCACAAACTTATAATCTTTACTTGTGTTCAAAATGATTACATAAACCTATTGATTTCACTCGGCATTTTTGATGATTGTTTTACTCACATGTATTTCAGGTAATCAAGAAGTGGAAGCTTGGAGGTCACGGGGATGAAGTTGTGCACTGCTTTTGTTGTTCAAACTCTTTGATTTATTTATCGTTCCATTTTTAAAACAAACTAATATGTTGTTTTAACTTATCTTTTGGTAACGGTTACTTGGGAATACGCTACTCTGATGAATGTTTTAGGAACGATAAATAAAAAACGTCTCTTTTCGAGTCGTTCTTTATAAATTGTGTGTTTCTATACCATTGTTTAGCACCCAAAGATGTATTCCGCTGCGTGTAAATTTAGGGGTGTTAAAGATTGGTACCAGAGCCATGAGTTATAAAGAACTAGGTCTTTATTTTAAAAACCTAAACTATAACTGTCAGTTTTTATTTTTCAAAGAGTCGGTGCACATGACTTCGCGTGACTTCAGGTTCAAGCTACTTCTAGGATTACCACTTTAGTATACGTTATTACGTATACCTTATTGGTAAGTATTTATAAAGAAGTACTATGATCCATTTATGGATGTATATTTATATCTAGGATCCCTTTATCGATATATATTTATGTCGTTAAACTTTTCGATAAAAGTTTATCATTTATTAATGATTAACTTAAATAAATACAATGAATTTTCAAGATCTTTCTGTATTTATTTTTGGAGTATTTAAATTACTTTTATTGCAAAAATTTATATTATGACCTTACATACCTTCACTTGCGTGTGCTATGTTCATTGTTTAACCCTTTGTGATATCTATATATATCCAAATCATTTTCCGGCTATTTGTGCTTGGACGCCTTGAAACGTAGTCTCTAGACCATTGTGTAGCTCAATGTGTCCTTGGAATAGACTAACCGCTATCGTGTGAGTCACACATCTTGAAACATTTCTTAAAATCGTGTTGAATAATATCATGGTTTTTCATAATATTTTGTTGATTTTTATCACCGTTTTACATGGCATGCGAAGATTTAATTCATTGACATTTATATGTATCGACTCCGAAGTGTATTATTCGCTTATATCTCGGTAACGTCATCGTCATTTTATAAATCATCGTCTAGATTGGAATACGATTTTACATCTATAAACTTGTATTATCCTTTTTCATTAACCTTCTTGCTCCCGGAACGCATCCCGTTAATGTTCCATTCTTTTCTTGTTATGTTTTGTGTTTTTGGACAATCGTGGCACCAAGGAGATTTGCCTACATTGCACCTTGAAACTTAAATTACGAACGTCATTCATCGTTTTGCTTCCTAAATTTCGTGTTGGATACCTTGAAGCATCTTCTATCATTCATTATGCTATATTATTATTTGATGCTCATTATGAGATTTATTTTTCATTGTTGTAAAATCCACAAGACATGTGTGTATATATATTTTGAGTTGTTAGGAAGTGTCGAAAAATACATTTTATGCAGAAACTGCAGGGGCAGTATAAACAGGTCAAAACTTAAGAGTAAAACCTGCGTTTTTAAAATAAAATAGTCAAACCTGCACAGAACTTGCAGGGGAATTTTTGGTCATTTTATATTGGGTTTCAGGTCTCGGGTAAAATTTGAAAGTCGTCTGAAACGTCGTTTTGCATCAAAATGCTTTAGACTCCGAGTCTTGGAGATGTCGTTTATCGGGTTAATTAATCGGATCATATTTAAAAGTCAAACCTGATAGAAAATTCAGAACATGGGTTTTAAACGTTTCTTAGTAGTTTTGAGTTCATTTGAGATCGTAAAATTTTAACGAATATTATTTTACAACTAACTAATACTAGTTGCATGTGAAAATGTTTAAAAATAGAAACGTTACAGGTTTAGCAATTACCGGATTAATGGTGTAATTTGAAAATGAATAATATACTTTCTTAAAAGCATATTGTGTCGAGTATCTTACATAGAATACACATATGGATTGATTTATTCTTTTTATATATATGACTCGTTTGTCATTCGATGTTATTTTATTTTTATTTTCTTCTAACCTTCCACTGATTTGGGTTGAGTTTTGAAGTTTTGCCTTCACATTCTTCTTCGACATTCTCATCACGTGTCTCATGGCGTTTTTGTCTAAACCTTGTTACCTTTTGAAACCTTAACAACTTGTAACCATCTCATTGGTTGTTTTATGAGCTACTATTTGCAACTTTTTGCAAACCTTTGGTTATTACATACTTCATCAAATGTCACCTTATAATTTTAATTGACATTTTCATTACAATTATTTTCACCAATTGTTTTTACTTTGGTCTTATAAAATACTTTTCGTAACATTGAAAGTTGCTTATTGAGTATCTCACAAATTACTTGTATCCTATAAATTTATAAACTATTTTTAAATTCCATTTTACAAATGGCATGGTTTATATATAAACATAAGAAACGCAATACTCTTCGACGAAATGGATCACTGCATTGCTAGCCCTAAATTATACATGGCCTGATCACCTATGTCTAATTTAGAAGAAGCCATGCTAGGCTGAATAGTAGTCACCTTATAAATCTTGATAATAAAGAATTTTTTACTTGTATTTATGATAAAGATAAATAAAGTGAAAAGAAGTTTTGAAAACCTTTATATTTTATGCAAGTAGCGCAATTTTTATGCATCCGCATACGTTTTCTTACCTTTTCTTGAATGAATCACGCGTTTACAAATATGTTTTTACTGGATGATTGTTTTTTTCTTCCACTTGTTACTTCATTTTGTCTTATAACTGATTTCTTTTGATAGTTCGTCTAATTACTTACTGTTGATAAATGACTTGAAAGTCTCGATGTTTTATATTTCCTTCTCGTCCAATCTTCTTTATGCGAATGGGTAGATCTTTGGAATGTCTCCGCACGTGAATAATGAATTATCACTAGAGTGATTTCCGTATATCCGGGATGACGTCCGTCACTCTCGTTTGTCTCGAAATTCACTCTTGTGAACCGTGCTTTGACTTATCTCTTTAAACACTAACATCGTTCATTTGATTTATTTTAATTACAAGTGATTATTAGGAATTTTCTTTTATTAAAATTTTTGTATGGATCTTATTTCTGATCGTGTATCGACCACCGCTAAGTTAACGAGCTGATATTGGTGAACCACCGACCGCACAAACTAAATTGACAACTTGTTTAATCTACTGTTTCTTATCGTCTTACCATCAACGCCTTTATTTTATTATTCTCTTTAAGAATTCATACGACATTTGCTTCGTTCTCTTTTGTACCGTTGATTTCGTACTAATTGTTGACCATTATTTCTATTCGTGTTCGTTTGTTATCTTGTCACATTTCGAAACCCGAATATATCCCATGTTTATTTTGAAATAATAAACACCTTTATGCATTTCTACAACGTATAAAAAAAATTTGTGGAACTTTTATACATTTTTCCAATGATTTTCAATTATCGAAATGACAATCACAAGTAAAAGGTCAAATTTATACATCATATCTTGTATAACTAAAACTAATGTTTAAAAATGAAATTATGCTCTATCTTTTGAACTAATTGACTTATCATACTTTACTTTTAATGTAATGAAATTACGGGTTTAATTTATATTCCTAATAATGATTTAATTTGGGAATTATATTTTCTAATTGTAACCATCAATACGAGTTTAATTAATAAATTCATTTCATTCTTTCAAAGCTTCTTAAGACGACCAAAATAAATTATGAATCTATTTAACTCCTATTTTGATATATCATCTTTATCGAGAAAGTACCTCAACTGAGTTTTAAGGTAATACAAATCCGGGACGGATAATTGTGACAAACGTTATTTTAATGTTAATATTTAATTCATTCTTCGCTCTCATTTTCCTAGTATTGTGAATTATTATGTTTTACGGTTACATGATTCGAGATCTCTCGTCGATCGTTAACCTTAAATCATTTTACCTCATCTTGTCCGTTTATTCATTTATTGAGTTCATTTTTATCTCGTTTTGTTCCTCGTATTGAAGATCACTATTTTATTTTGAGTTTAAAACGAATCTCGGGAAGCAGTGTATAAGAAGAAACGATAAGTGTCACCAAGATTTATGCGTGTACTTGTGGAATTATTGAGGACCGAATCTCTTAATGAATGGAGTTAATAAATTTGTTACAACCTCGAGGAGTATGTTGAAGCCGACACCGCAAGTGGAAAGACTCTGGAGATCAAGTGGTTATTATCAAGGGTTCGTTCAAGGTTTTCTCGATGATTAATGGTGGAGATCTATACTCGATGTTTATGTTCAACCTTTTGTTTTATGTACTTATATGATGTGTGATCTAGTCAAATGATCGTAAGTTGTGAGAACTTGAGACGACATCATCCGATGACGTCCGATCATGTAGAACACATATTATGTAATATCTTTTTTACTTTCAGCGACGATGTTTATTGAGACTTTAATGCGCGTTGGCGAAAGTGAGACGGTGTCTTGTATTATCTTTTGAGTAGGGACCCGCGTGTGAGCACCCTCCGATGACGAAAATGTTTTTCTTGTTAGTTTTTTTGATGTGTGTCCATGGCTATCTGGCCAGTGGCTATCCTTTAAATTGCAACATTCCTTTTAACCTGACTTACCCGAAAATCCTGTCATCTATTCTTGCCGTCGAATGAGCTTCGTGTGATTCATAAAATTTTCATGTGTTGAGCTTGACGGGTGACTGGTGGATAAGGATTTATTTACTCCTTTTTGCTGAGATACAACTTGACGATAAGTTGCGTTTTGTAAAAGAACCAGTGGAGATCGTGGATCGTGTTTCACGTGAGAACGTGAGGACTTCTTTATAAAGAATGCCCTCATCCTTCCAGGTAGTGAACAACTCGAGTATGAGGTGAGTAGAGCGTCGGGACGTCGCTCCCTTAAGGTGGTGAGGATGTAAAACCCGTAAAAATAAGGTCATAATTTAATTCTATTTTCAAATATTTTGAAGTATTTTATAACGTTAAATACTATTATGCTTAACGGTTTAAGTTGAAACCGATATTAAATATTATATTTTAATATTTTGACGAGTAACGAGGACTACTAGTGATCGCGATACCGACGGATGCCTACAATTTTATATTTCATTATCGATCGTTTCGATATTTAATACTTTCGACGATATCGTTTTAATTACGTATCGAGTCGTTATATTATTATTTTTCGTGTGCGTTCAAACTTTTAAAAAGAATTTTTACGAAACCAGAGTCCCGTAAATATTTGTAAAATTGACTTTTAGTCATTACATGCTTTTTAACTAATATTTACATTTTGGACCAAAACTATCACAAATTGGAAAAAACTACCCTAACCCTACAATATATATATAATTTCCACTAGCAACTTTCCATTTAAAAATCAATAAATCAAAATCCACCATTTTCTTCCTCCTTTTCTTCTTTTGGCCGTACACCACCACATTCAAATCCATCAATTTTTTTTTATTTCTTGATTGAATCTTCTAAAACTAAAACAAGACCCATCTTAGTTTTGATCTTGTGATCACATTGGTATGATTTTCCTCAACATGCATTAACATTTTTTTCGAAATTTATTTTCTTGATGAACTATACTTGTTTGATTCATTTTGAAGGAGTAAATAGGTGTTAATATTATTATATTACATAGTGGTGTGTTTGCATGTTTGAATTTTTGAGTTTGATTTATTAGATTTGTACATACAAGTGATTTAGGAGTGTTAGGATTGGTTTATGATGATACTAGGATGCTAGAATGATGATAAAAATGATTAGTTTTGATCAAAAACTTGATTTTATAAGAGATTTTGAAAGATGATTTTGGGCAGTAGGTTTGAGGCCATTTTCGGGGGCCTTAAGTCTGAAAATAGGTTGACATTATTGGATTATGTTGTAGAGAATTTCGTTAGCTTCGATTTGATATAAAGTAGGCCTTCCAACTCCAAACGAGGTGGAAGATACACTAGTTTGATTTTCGTGTACCGGGAGACGAGTGTTGACACAATCCGAAAATTGTTGTCGATACTTGGATCGAATCTCGGGACAATAAAATGAGTTTCAAAATGATTCAAGGGCTGTTCTCAGGCTCAAAGTTTAGTGTTTTGAGTCTATTTTTAGAATCAAGTGTCGGTTTATAAATGGAGTTGTTTAGAATGGTCAAACTGGTTTCGTAAGTCAAGGTCGCTAAACTGTCCAGATTTTGTCATTCAAAGATGAGTCGGGCAGGGAACTTTAGAAGTAAAATCTTTTGATGGGCTCTTGGGAGGACTTTCTACATATAGTAAGTAAGTTCTCTGAGTAGTATCATGAAATTTTGAGGTGTCTAAGTATGGGAAAACGGCTTGGACATTCGGTATGTTCCGGCAGATTTTTATTAAAGGTATAGAATAATAAAATGAATATATAGGAGAGTGTAATAATATCACTTGTATCGTTTTCTCACGAGTTTGTCGTGATTATATGAGTCGAGTTTTATATTCTTATGTATGGTTTATTTCTCGAGTCTATTATTAATGAACGCACCTTATTTGATAGGTTGCGGTTCTCGTGTTTAAAAGGCATCATCTATCATCGGTGATCATCTCATTACCACTATCGGCTAAGGTGAGTCTATAGCCTCGCTTTATACTAGTTATTAAATGATTTAAACCCACGATGGGGAATACATGTTTTTATAAACATAGAACACAAGTCATTTATGGTATGCTTGTCCCTCTTTGAATGGACCCGTGGTTGCCTTTAAATTGCATTAAGTGATTGCCATTGTTAAAGCCTCAATTATGGACCGTTAATTAACCTATGATGGGTTAACCGCTAGTACAATTAATAGATCTATGGGGGAAGCCGCCCCGGTTCAGTTTGTGTGGACTTGTCACAGAAGCTTAGGCCCGACCTCCACACTGTTTGAGCATATTGTATTGAGAAGTCAGGTATACGGAAATGTTAGGAATAAAGTATTTAGAAGTTACTCCTGGTCATATAGCAGTTCCTACTAGAGTACTTCGTTCCTCCTGACAGCTTCTAGTTCCTCCTGGTCATATTATAAAGTTGAAAGAAGATTATAGAAGATATGATTAAAGAAGATTGTAGAAGATAAGATCAAAATACTTAGTCTTCCTAGTCTTATGGAAAGTATTAAAACATGATAAGGATGATGAGAAGGTTACGAGTTTGTTTAGGAAACTATTAAAGGATATTGATGTATAATAGTTAGGCAAGTATTAATTATATTGTAACCACCTAGGACCCCTTGCACTATAAAAGGAGGTCCTAGAGTGTAGAGATGAACACACTTCTACACACACATATTCTCTACATATTTCTCTCATTGTTTGTTATAGCTTCAAGGTTGTAAAACCCTATCACTATTAAGAGTGATCGTATTAATATATTGAGTCTTGGATGTTTGGTTATTTCTATTGTTCTTCTTATATATAAAGATTGGTTTCCGCACACTCTTTGATTGTGATCAAGGTTTCAAAGACTCTTATTGGAAACTAGTTGTAGAGATGCATGTTGTTCCTCCACCTATCACCGGGGAATTCATGCCTACCTCAAACCACTCTGACTTTGATGAATCTCAAATCACATATGGTACAAGGTCCACTGGCTCAATTGAAACTATTTATGTGTCTAATGACTTTGTCTCTTGTAACTCTAGTAACAAGTCTTTAGAACCTAACACCAATGACCTTGACTCTTGTGAGTCTGACTCTAGTGTTGGTACACTTGAGTCTGTGCCTGATCCTGTTATAACTGAACCCATCACTAGTAAAAATGCCTCATGCAATTCTACCTTAAGTGCTAAGAATGACATTAAAAGGAAAGCAGATAACCCTAGGAAAAACAATAAGAGTCCTAGAGGTAATCAAAGAGGTTGGAATGGCATGATGACTCAGAAATTAGGTGATAACTTTGAGTTCAAAAATAAGGCTTGATATGTGTGTGGTAGTTTTAGCCACTTGCAATATACTTGTAAACACAAAAGAAATATTAATGATCAACAAGAGGTTAAATCATTATGGAATAACTCAAGACAGGTGAATCACAAGAACTTTGGTAGATTTTCTCACCCCAATCCTAAAAATGACATAATTCCACAACCAAGATGTTTTAATAATGTTAAAGGTACTAGGGTTGAGTCTGCACGATCCAAAACAAAGGTTAATATTGTTAAGACCTTAGCCCAGTGGGTTTGGAAACCTAAACAAGATGGTTTACAACATGTCTCCAAATCAAATAGTGCATCAAAAACCTTAACAAGATATGACTATGTTGATGTTTTTCGAAGATTCAAGTCTGTCTTAGCTTGGGACTTCCATAAACACTAACCTTTGTTTGGTTTGTGTTTATTTCAGCAAGTGTGATTATAAATTACTATGTTTTGTATTTTATATATTTGTGTGAACTAACTTTTTGCAGGAAAAGAGAAGTTTAAAAAAATAAAAAATAAATAAAAATAAAAAAAATCCTTGATGGTGAATACTTTGCTTTGTTTGAGGGGAGGTTTTAGCTTAAGGGGAGGCTTGTTGTATGTATAATTGTGTATATTCTTATGTTTTTCTGTCTAATCAATTTTACAGGTTGACATTGGTGCTGGTGGATATGGTTCCTCCTAGTAGAACTAAGTTGCTCCTAGTTGACCAATGGTTCCTCCTGGTTGCACTCATCCTGCTTCTGGTGGACCATTGTTCTTCCTGATGCATTCTACGTTCCTGCTGGTTGACTCATAGTCTTTGAGTGGTTATAATTAAAAAATAATAATAATAATAATAATAATAATAATAATAATAATAAAAATTAAAATTTTTTTTTTTAAATTAAAAAAATAATAATAATAGAAACTTTCGAATCAAAATAACTTTGTATATATTTCACTTTTTGGGTTGTTTCTGTTTGGTACTTAGGTGTTGGCTGCCCCCCACACAACAAATGGTGCTCAACTCACCATGTTTCACAGACAAGAAAGAGTTGATTCACCATGAGGGTACGGCTCTGGTGTGATTCTCAAATCCGTTGATGGTTGCCAGGTTACCCAAAACTGGATGGTTTTCACTTGCCGTGGTCCTAGACTGAAAAGTGGCTAATCCAAGGGGGTACGGCTCTTGGTAAAGATTTTATCAAATCCGTTGATAGCTATAATAGATTGCTCAAAGCTATAGGGTTTTCAGCTCACCGATGCTTAATTGCTAAGAGTTGGTGAGTCCAGAAGGGTACGGCTTCTGGTAAAGACATATCAAATCCGTTGACGGCTATGATGGTTTGCCTAAAATAATCAGGGTACCCCCACTCACCATTGATTCACGTTCTAAGAGTTGGACTGGGTTCTGATCTCCCAGGATGATGCTTATTCCACCATAAAGACTGGCTAGCCCAAGAGCGAGCAGCTACTTGGTAAAGGCTCATAAATTCTGCTCCAGTTGCTGTCAAGAATCAACATGTGCAGATGTTTTCAAGCTTTAAAGAAGCTCAGCAGTTTGTGTATCAGCAGCTACTTTTATGTTTCTTTTAGTGTTATCAAGTGAGATTGTTGCTGCTGTAGTTCATATTCCAATCCTCATGCTTATTGGTGGCACATCTACTTGGAAACTTGAACTCAACCAGGTTAAATTCAAGTTTAGGGGAGGATTGTTAGGAATAAAGTATTTAGAAGTTACTCCTGGTCATATAGCAGTTCCTACTAGAGTACTTCGTTCCTCCTGACAGCTTCTAGTTCCTCCTGGTCGTATTATAAAGTTGAAAGAAGATTATAGAAGATATGATCAAAGAAGATTGTAGAAGATAAGATCAAAATACTTAGTCTTCCTAGTCTTAAGGAAAGTATTAAAACATGATAAGGATGATGAGAAGGTTACAAGTTTGTTTAGGAAACTATTAAAGGATATTGATGTATAATAGTTAGGCAAGTATTAATTATATTGTAACCACCTAGGACCCCTTGCACTATAAAAGGAGGTCCTATAGTGTAGAGATGAACACACTTCTACACACACATATTCTCTACATATTTCTCTCATTGTTTGTTATGGCTTCAAGGTTGTAAAACCCTATCACTATTAAGAGTGATCGTATTAATATATTGAGGCTTGGATGTTTGGTTATTTCTATTGTTCTTCTTATATATAAAGATTGGTTTCCGCACACTCTTTGATTGTGATCAAGGCTTCAAAGATCCTTCAAGAAGCAAACCCAACAGGAAATGTACCAATAATCTGGAGGTAATGACAATAAATAAATCTCCTGTCTTATCAGACCTCTAAAGGGAGTGTTTAAGGGCTCGGTTCCATGAGCTTATTGCAATTTATGCTATATACAATTATTATTGTTGATGCAAATTATTATTCGATGCTTGTTAAGCATGCCACAAACTTATAATCTTTACTTGTGTTCAAAATGATTACATAAACCTATAGATTTCACTCGGCATTTTTGCTGATTGTTTTACTCACATGTATTTCAGGTAATCAAGAAGTGGAAGCTTGGAGGTCACGGGGATGAAGTTGTGCACTGCTTTTGTTGTTCAAACTATTGATTTATTTATCGTTGCATTTTTAAAACAAACTAATATGTTGTTTTAACTTATCTTTTGATAACGATTACTTGGGACTACGCTACTCTGATGAATGTTTTAGGAACGATAAATCTAAAACGTCTCTTTTCGAGTCGTTCTTTATAAATTGTGTGTTTTTATACCATTGTTTAGCACCCAAAGATGTATTCCGCTGCGTGTAAATTTGGGGGTGTTAAACACAATATCCATGTAAAAGCACAATTGAATGCGCACGTGAGGCAGCACCTGAACTGAATGCACACGTGAATCTACTCGGCAACAAAAAATCACTTGTTGAAAACATTAGACGCTCTGGCTCCTATGAATCCATTTATACTTCCTTACTGTCTTGTACAATAAGTTCATTTGAAGTTTATTCTTTTGCAACCATGGTTTTCGGTTCATAATGGTGATACTTACTAGGTTTGTAGGTCATTGAGTTGTCAAAGCTAATACAGTGGGAACGCGTGTTAGGCTTTTGCAAGATGTTAAACTCAACAAAAGATAAGTAGTTCAAAAAAAGATAAGTAGTTGGCCTAACCTTCGTTTCCGTAACCAAGTTTTTATTTCTCATTCCTTATATACTTTTTCTTACTTCATCCATACTTTTTGACTTTTTCTAAAGTGTGGGGCAAACGACGCCCTCTACTTCTACTTCTAACTAAAGGCGAAGAGCCGGCATTGCAAGCAAATAGAGAGCCTCCGCCCGTTTGATTGGTTGCGATCCGGAAAGCGTACCGGCAGTTTGAGTCGCGAAAGGGTCGCTTGCTTTGATGGTGGGTAGGCTTGTTGTGCTTTGGCCCTTCTGCGGGCTTTCATCGTGGTTTCATCGAAACAGGACCATTTTGAGGACTTTCTTTGTGATGGTTCATGTAGGCTTGGGTCTTTCATTCGGTGGTCTCAACGGGTATCTTCTACAATAGTTGACCTTGTAACAAAGGCATCACAAGTGGAGCATCATTGTTGTCTGTATTTAACAAACACCGTAGATTATGAGGCTCTACAAGCGAGATAGTAAGGCCGGTCGCTCCATCATAAGTGCACCTAAACAAAGAAAATTAGAGACCTACTAATTGCAGTGACTAGATAGAAATTGAAGTCATAAATACTGCATAACTCGACAATTAAAAGTAAAAAAAAATCTCTTGTCTTATCAGACCTCTAAAGGGAGTGTTTAAGGGCTCGGTTCCATGAGCTTATTGCAATTTATGCTATATACAATTATTATTGTTGATGCAAATTATTATTCGATGCTTGTTAAGCATGCCACAAACTTATAATCTTTACTTGTGTTCAAAATGATTACATAAACCTATAGATTTCACTCGGCATTTTTGCTGATTGTTTTACTCACATGTATTTCAGGTAATCAAGAAGTGGAAGCTTGGAGGTCACGGGGATGAAGTTGTGCACTGCTTTTGTTGTTCAAACTCTTTGATTTATTTATCGTTGCATTTTTAAAACAAACTAATATGTTGTTTTAACTAATCTTTTGATAACGATTACTTGGGACTACGCTACTCTGATGAATGTTTTAGGAACGATAAATCTAAAACGTCTCTTTTCGAGTCGTTCTTTATAAATTGTGTGTTTTTATACCATTGTTTAGCACCCAAAGATGTATTCCGCTGCGTGTAAATTTGGGGGTGTTAAACACAATATCCATGTAAAAGCACAATTGAATGCGCACGTGAGGCAGCACCTGAACTGAATGCACACGTGAATCTACTCGGCAACAAAAAATCACTTGTTGAAAACATTAGACGCTCTGGCTCCTATGAATCCATTTATACTTCCTTACTGTCTTGTACAATAAGTTCATTTGAAGTTTATTCTTTTGCAACCATGGTTTTCGGTTCATAATGGTGATACTTACTAGGTTTGTAGGTCATTGAGTTGTCAAAGCTAATACAGTGGGAACGCGTGTTAGGCTTTTGCAAGATGTTAAACTCAACAAAAGATAAGTAGTTCAAAAAAAAGATAAGTAGTTGGCCTAACCTTCGTTTCCGTAACCAAGTTTTTATTTCTCATTCCTTATATACTTTTTCTTACTTCATCCATACTTTTTGACTTTTTCTAAAGTGTGGGGCAAACGACGCCCTCTACTTCTACTTCTAACTAAAGGCGAAGAGCCGGCATTGCAAGCAAATAGAGAGCCTCCGCCCGTTTGATCGGTTGCGATCCGGAAAGCGTACCGACAGTTGGAGTCGCGAAAGGGTCGCTTGCTTTGATGGTGGGTAGGCTTTTTGTGCTTTGGCCCTTCTGCGGGCTTTCATCATGGTTTCATCGAAACAGGACCATTTTGAGGACTTTCTTTGTGATGGTTCATGTAGGCTTGGGTCTTTCATTCGGTGGTCTCAACGAGTATCTTCTACAATAGTTGACCTTGTAACAAAGGCATCACAAGTGGAGCATCATTGTTGTCTGTATTTAACAAACACCGTAGATTATGAGGCTCTACAAGCGAGATAGTAAGGCCGATCGCTCCATCATAAGTGCACCTAAACAAAGAAAATTAGAGACCTACTAATTGCAGTGACTAGATAGAAATTGAAGTCATAAATACTGCATAACTCGACAATTAAAAGTAAAAAAAAATTACTTACCACGTTGATGCATTGAAGATGAAGTTGTACTTTGCATTCTTTATATCACAATGTATGACAAAATATGTTGAATTTGGTTGTGTTGTGGCAAGTTCATAAACCTTGAGGGGCTTATTGTGTAACTTATATTATGACTTATAGCCGTTAGGCTACTTTTGGTTTGTTGTGTATTGTGCAAGGGTTTGTTATGCCAACTTGGGATATCTCTTGCTGACTAAATACGCTCCTCATTGACTAGGGTTGGTCGTAACTTTGGATACGCAGTCTTTGGAAAATCATACACATATTCATACTCTCTTTCTCTCACACAACTCCACTCCACTCCATCATCTCTGGTTCACAAAGATTCACCCTTAGTTAGAACCAAGTGTTTCTCAATGTAAACGTTTGGTTCCTATTTAGATTAGTTGTTTGTTTCTTGTATTGTTCTTGGTGTACTGTTGAGATAGCATCCGCTTGGGGACTATCTGTTTCTTTTATATGTAAAGTAACATCCAGTTGGGGAATACTCAGTTTATTCTATTAAGGTTCAGTATTCTTGGTTTTTTGGCTTTCAAAATTTAACATGGTATTAGAGATTTTGGCTATGTTCTTGGGTTAATTTTTTCTAAATCTGGGTTTATTGGGTTGTTAATTAGGTGGATCTTGAAGATCCACATCTTAATTTCACTTTTCAAAAAATTAGGGTTCAAATTTTTTTGGGTTTTTTTCAATTCTTGGTTTGAGGATTGATTTTAAGGGTGTTAATCGTTGATTAATGGTGTTAATTACACTAATCTTTGTTTATTTTTGAAAAACTCTAAAATCAGAAATTAGGTTTTTCCTCTGGTAAGTTGGATTTTTGATTATCTAACTTGTACATGTTATTTATTGCTATTTGGATGTTGGATCTGCTCTGCCATTGTCAGATCTTTTGGTTTTTGAAGTTTCAAAATTAGGGTTTGTGAAACCCTAATTTGGCACTTTGGGGGTTTCTGTTCCTGGTACTTTCTATTGATTGTTGGCTCGATTAGGGTTTGTGAAACCCTAATTTGGTATTTTTTTGGGATTTTCTGTTCTTGGTGTACTTTTACTATCATTGCTACTTGTGTCTCTTGACTAAGTGAATCAAGAGCACAAGTAGTTCATTGCTTCTGCTTTAAGCACTGTAAGTAACTTGTTTCTTTTTGGGATCATTGATCTAATCTAAGTGGGTGCAAACGGGTTCGGTTAACACCTTGACCCTCTAGTATGACTGGTGTGGATACCTGCTTTGGCCAACCCCAGTCCACTAGACTAGTATTGGTGGTTTTGGGATTTAAGCTTTTTCCCCCTTGACTCCTTACTTGTTTGTTTCATTTACTGTTTTCTTATCTGCTTTATGTTATTGCTTTCATTACCTGCTGGTTACTTGTTTATCTGTTCTTGTGTCTGTATGGTTGCTATCATGACTACTCCTAGTCCTGATTTGATTAGTTCTTTAGATGTTGGTAACCCTTTTCATTTGCAACCTAATGATAATAACATTGGTACTTTAGTTAATATTAAACTTACTGGGTGTGAAAATTATAGACTTTGGGCTAATGCTGTTAAGATTGCTTTGCAAGCTAGAAATAAAATAGGATTTGTTGATGGTAGTTGTGTTAAGTATGCTTATGCTAGCAGTGCACCTCTTTCCAATCAATGGGATAGGTGCAACGTCGTTGTGTTATCTTGGTTGTTAGAATGTATTTCTGAAGAACTTTATTTGAGTCAAGTTTACTCTAAAAATGCTGCTGAAGTTTGGAATGAGATTAAAGATACTTATGACAAACTTGATGGTTTTATTTTGTTTAATTTAATTCAAAAGATTAACAACTTTAAGCAAAATGGCTTGCCTGTGCCTGAATATTATCACAAGTTAAATTCTCTATGGAGAGAATTTGACATTCTCATAAAATTTTCTCCTTGCACTTGTAATGCTAGAACTAAGTCTAGTAAACACCAACATGTTAATGAAATTAATGTAGTTTCTAATGGGTTTGGATGAAGTGTATTAACCCATTAGAAGTTCCTTGTTGACCCAACCCATCTTACCTGATGTTAAGGATGCTTTGGTTAGTGTTTGTAGAGAAGAGTCTCATAGGGGTCTTGGTTCTAACCCTGGGGTTCCAAACCCCGGGTTAGCTCTTCTGCTGTCAAAACTTATGATGTTTCAAAAAGTCAAAACAGAACTTTAACAATAACAATAGAACTCAGAATCATTCTTTTAATAGGAACAATGGGGGCAACAGAAATCAATCTAATCAGCTTTTTAATAGCAGCAATGAAGGAAACATAAATCAGTATAATTCTTTGACTTGTACTCATTGTAACATGAAAGGTCACACCATTGATAGATGTTTTGAGTTAATTGGATACCCTCTGGGGAATAAAAAGAACTCTAATGTTAGTAACAGTATGGTTCCTTTTAAAGTTAACAATAGAGTTGGTTCCAGTAACAATGTTGATGTTCAGACCTCCAACACCATTTTACCTTTTTCTAATGATCAAATTGATAAACTCATAAGTTTAATTGGTGAAAAGGAAAATTCTGGTGTTCAAGATAATATGGCAGGTACTAATTTCATTTTTTTAATGGTAATGCCTTTTTCAACAATCACTTTTACAAGTTTTTTGGTGCCAATATTAAAAATGATGGGTTCAAGTTTAATTTTGGATGGATTATTGATTCAGTGGCTAATCAACACATTCCTAATTCCACTAAAAAACATGACTAATGTTGTTGACATATCTGATTTAAACATCACTGTTGGGCATCCTAATGGGACTGTTGCTAAGATTAATTGTGTTGGTAACCTTAAACTTACTAACAATGTGGTTTTATTTGATGTGTTGGTAATACCTGAATACACTGTTAGCCTTTTTTTTGTGAATAAATTAATCAAATATAGTAAGTTACATGTTGGTTTTAATGAACATGACTGTGTTATTTAGGATTTAAAAAAGGAAAATACTCTGTGGATTGGTAATGAGTGTCATGGCCTGTATTTGTTTGATTCTGAATGTAAGTTACCTCAAATTAGAAGTAATTTGTCTGGTTTTTGCTTTCATGCCTCTAAGAATGTTTGACACAATCGTCTTGGTCACCCTTCTGACAATGTGTTAAAAGTTTTAAAAAAACTCTCTCAAAATCAATAAACCTGAACACATTAGTCCTTGTGAGATCTGTCATTACTCTAAGCAAACCAGAGAGCCCTTTCCTTTGAGTAACCATAAGTCGGAAATGGTTGGTAATCTCATCCACCTAGTCTTATGGGGACCCTATAGGGTTACCTCAAAGGAAGGGTTTAGGTACTTTCTTACCATTTTTGATTACTTTTCTAGGGAAGTTTAGGTTTACTTGATAAAGTATAAGGATGAGGTGTTCAGTTATTTTGTGGACTTTGTTAGTCTTATTTTTAATCAATTTCAAAAAAGGGTTAAAATTATAAGATTTGATAATGGAGCTGAGTTCCTAAACAATAAGATGGATAGTTATTTGAGAGATAAGGGTATTGTGCATCAAACATCTTGTGCTTATACTCCTCAGCCTAACGGCATTGATGAAAGAAATCACAGACACCTTCTTAATGTGGCTAGAACCTTTCTATTTCAAAGTGGTATTGTGTTGTGTGTTTGGACATATTGCATTTTAACTGCTGCCTACTTGTTTAACAGGATTTCTTCATTTGTTCTTACTGGTAAATCCCCCTTTAGTATGCTTTAAGGTAGAGAACCATCCTTTCCCACCTTTGATGTTTTGGGTGTTTATGTCTTGCTAGTATTTTGAATAGTCATGATAAATTTTCTCCCAAGTCTAAAAAATGTATTTTGATTGGGTACTCCAGTACCAAAAATGCTTACAAGCTTTTGAGTTTAGAAAACAGGAGTTATTTTTTTCTAGAGACGTTAAATTTTATGAAAGTGTTTTTCCATACAAAATGAATTCAAATAATAAGATTTTGAATAAAGATGTTGATAATAAAACCTTTTTTGATATTTTTTTACTTTGAACACCAAAATGTTATAAGTCCCAATGATGATGGAAGGGGACCATCTGATGATGCAGGACCAGTAATTGTGGATCACTCTTTAACTGATACCATATCTATTTTTGAGGGCAATGTTCCAAACAACAACAATGTTCCTACCTTCAATTCCAGCAATAGGACATATGATGATAGTCCTCCGGTTAGTCCTAGAAGGTCTAGTAGAGTCCCTAAGCTGTCTGAAAAGTTGAATGACTTTGTTATGGATAACAAAGTCAACTATAGGTTGCATAAGTATGCTAACCATACTAAATTTTCTGAAATTAATAGATGCTTCATCTCTAATTTAAATAGAACTGTTGAACCTACTTGCTTTTATGATGCTGTTAAAATTGTTAACTAGATTCATGCTATGAACAATGAGATGGAAGCCCTCTATTTAAATGACACATGGACTCTTACCACTCTGCCCATTAATAGAAAAGCTATACCTTCTAAATGGGTTTACAAAATCAAATATAAACCTGATGTGGAAATCAAAAGATTGTTAGTGGCTAAAGGTTGTGGGCAGAGAGAGGGGATTGACTATGATGAAATTTTCAATCCCGTTGTTAAAATGAGTACTGTTAGATGTGTCATAAATTTGGTTGTACAAAATATTTGGAGTATTTTTCAAATGGACATCAACAATGCTTTTTTATATGGGGATTTAAGTGAAGATGTGTATATGATTCCTCCTCTTGGTTTTTTCGATAAAAGTGAAAAAAGGGTTTGTAAACTAAAAAAGGCTCTTTATGGTTTAAAACAGGCTCCTAGACAATGAAACATAAAGCTTGTTGATTTTCTTAGCAAAGCTGGTTTTTTGCAAAGTAAAAATGATCACTCCTTGTTCACAAAGAACAAAGATGGGATTTTTCTTGTCGTGCTTGTTTATGTTGATGATATCATTGTTACTGGAAACAGTGATAATGAAATTGATAAGTTCAAAATGCTTCTTAATCAAAGTTTCAAAATCAAAGACTTGGGTGAATTAAAATACTTTCTAGGAATTGAAGTATTAAGAATTAACAATGGTCTATGCTTAAACCAAAGAAATTATTGTATTGAATTACTTCACGAATATGGTTTGCTTGGATGCAAACCTGTTTGCACCCCAATGACTGAAAATGGCATTCTTTCTCATAAAGAAAGTATTGGTGATAAGTTTCTAACTAATATCACTAGTTATCAAAAGATTGTTGGAAAATTGATTTATCTTTGTAATACTAGACCCGGCATATCTTATTCTGTCCATTGCCTCAGTCAACATATGCATGCTCCCCTTCAGTCTCAATTTGAGGCTGCTCTTAGGGTGCTTAGATATCTGAAAAATGCTCCCGGTGCTGGTATAACTTACACTAGGTCCAACTCAAACACCATTAAAGTATTTTCTGACTCTGATTGGGCCAAATGTAAAATGACCAGAAGGTCAGTTTCTGGATATTTTGTTTTTGTATGCAATAATCTTGTTTCTTAGAAAAGTAAAAAAGCAAGCTACCTTATCCATGTCCTCTGCTGAGGCTGAATACAGGTCTATGGCTTTTGCGATTTGTGAAGTTATGTGGCTTAACAAAATCTTAAAGGACTTGAATGTCCCTGTTTGTATTCCTGCTTCTCTTTTCTGTGATAATATCTTTGATATTCAGATTGCAGCTAATCCCGTTGTGCATGAAAAAACCAAACATTTTGATATTGATGTTCATTTGGTAGGGGAAAAGGTTGCATCTGGGCTTATTAAAATTGTGAAGGTTTCTTCAGAAAACCAAGTGGCTGGTATTTTGACTAAAGGTCTTGGGAGTTCCCACCATAATGACATATGCTCCAGGTTGTGTTTGAGCTCATAATGACCTATCACACCATAATTGTCTGATCGAATCATAAATCAATTTTTTTGCCCACCCCTGCACGAAAGTGTATGGAACGAGCTCAACTGACACTTAAAAAAGTGGTGTGATAGGTTTTGTGGCCGCTTTTTAGACGAATTCTTGTATGCTTTACGCGAGAAATTGAAAGTTGTTCACGTTGACTTCAATATAAACGGTGTATGACATCATAACACAACCGATTTATACATTACCAACCTTATAAGAGAAAAGTCGTCAAACATTTATCGTAAAGATTCTTATCTTGAGATACCAATTGTAGAAACTAGAAGGTGGTGGGGGTGAATAGTTTCTTAAATTTATTTGTTAAATATGGGTTTTCAAAAATCCTTTTAAAAAACTTAGACTTGTGCAAATATGTGAAATCTTCTTATACACAATATGGACAAAGGATAGTGCAACTAAACTAATAATTACAAGTATATGCAAGTAAAGAATAATTAATGTAAAGAGATAAGGAAAAGAAAGATCAAACCAAACACCAAGAGTGGTTCGGCAACGAAGCTCACTCCTCGTTCCTACTCCACTCCTCGAGTACTCCTTACTCGAGAGTTCACTAATCAACAAGCTCCTTAAGGTGGAGAAACCGTACACGTCGCTTAACCAATTTCCGACTCTAAGCTAAAAGTCGAGCCCTAATCTTAGTTAGGACCAATATACACCAATATACTTTAAGGACTAAATATTAACCACAATACATACACAACTTCCAAATAACACAACTATTTGGATATTCACAACAACACAAGAATGAACAAATAAAACATGATCTTCAATAGATCTTCAGGTAGACACAACACTTCAAGGATGAAAGTGTTCTTCTCTTTGAACTTTGAGAGAAAGATATGGGAGGAGAAAGATTCACTTCTAAACAAGTAGTAATCATCCAAATAATCAAGGATTTGAATGATTTAAGAAGTATGATTGAATCTAGAATTATATGTGCAAAAGAGGTGAAGAGAAAATCTGAGAATGGTGCACTATTTATAAGACAAAGCCCCAACGACTATTTCTGGGCATGGTTCCTTAAAGGTGTTGCGGTTCTTTATCGATAAAGAACCGCATAGGCATTTAGGGAAACGCCAGAGTAGACTCTGCGTCCTTTTGTCATTTGGTGGGGTAGTCACATCTGGTGAAATATTTATCCCCAAAGGATATTCTTAAAACATAGGGAATATGTTTTTCAAATTTTCAAATAATTAATTTAATAAAACATTTTCTTAAAAATAAAGTTTAATAAAAAAATTTGTCACATTTAATAAAAAGTGGGTTTTAAGAAAAATAAAATCCTTGATCACTTACTTAGGTTGAAACTTGTTTGGTCATACCTTAAGTAATAGATGAAATGAAAAAAATACTTGTACTCAAGAATTCGTTTTTCGTTGTTTTTGTAAATGCTTGTTTTTATATATTGTCGTAATTAAAACAAAACGAGACCGAAAAATACAAGTAACGTTTTTAAGCATCATTGTATTAACACTATATATGCCACGTATCTTCAAGGTGGATTCCTTGAAGTGGTGAGCAATTTTGCCCATTTGTATCAAGCCCCGTACCTCATTTTACTAGTTACTTACCCAATATCAAAATTAATAGGTGAGACAATATTAAATTATCGATAAGAAAGGGTAATTGTAGAAAACTAGTTACTAGATATTAAAAATGGATCATTTTGTGATAAGATGGTGGAGATTAACGGAGGCGTGGGTATCAGAAGATAAGGTTTCTTATGTTAAAAAGAGTGTTCATTCATGATTACACAATAAAAGTGGAGGAATGAAATGTGATGTAATTAAATAAATTACAATTACATTTAAAAGATATATAATATTATCGTACTTATTAAAATATATCGATTTTAATATTTACAATTTAATTGTTAAACATTACCATTTAACTTTGAAAATTGTTTTGTCTTTACGTATTTGGTCACCTGTTACCGACACGCTGACACGGTAATATCCACATATTTATTTTATTTCTTTTTAATATATTCCCATAAGATTTCCATTATTCAAAACAGTTTCACTTTACTCCCTCCGTCCCAAATTTATAGTCCCTTATACCATTTTGGGACGTCCCATTAGATGTAAATAATGTAACGAATTTACCATATTGCACCTAATGGTATTAGAAATTACAAACTATATATAAAGTTTTAATTAATTGCATAAGGGTAAGAGTGTCATTTTTCAAAAAAGTAAGAGAGAAAATACAGTGATAATGATGTTTTCTAAAATAATGTGTTTTTTGTCGGGGACTATTAATTTAGGATGGAGGGAGTATATAAAAAGGTTATTTTTGTCTTTTCATTTATCATTTTTCTTTTTATCAATAAAAATCACGCTTGTTTTCTTTTTATTTTTATTTATACAGATATAATCACTAACACTATTTTAACATAAAAATATATTTCAATTCACACTTTTCATCTAATCACTAAACCCACGCCACCATCATCTTCGACAGATGGCCATCACCCCACCAGACCACCCTAGCTGTATATCACCGGCGCCTCTAAACCCCCACCTTTACTCCTTAATGGGTGGTCAAATACCCTCCAAACAATAACCCATCACAAAAACACACAAACTAACAAAAAAATGTAGCAAATGCAGGCTTGACTTGATCTCTTCAACCACCTATCCTCACGACCACTACAACTGACGACCACCCTAACACGCATCCACTTAGTGTTTGTGAACCCAATAATTAATTATTTTATAGATGCAAATAATAGATTTAGACTATTAATTGACAATCACCTAACATAGATAGAAACAAAAATTGTTTGAAAAAAAGTGATATCGATCTCTACTTATTTTGGTATTGGTTTACTTTTAATAATAATAACGAAAATCAAAATGTATTTTAATTATTTCACATTATTTTAGTTTAAGAGGAAGTAAGAAAAAGTTTAAAATATCCCCCTAGGATATATTATTTGATTTTTTATTTTTAAAATAATTATTTTGATGATGTGTATAACTTTTACTTTTGTAATAATTTAAACAAGAATAATACTCGCGCATTGCACGGGTAGACGGTTATTTATAAGTTTGTAATTGTTATAACATCTAAAATTTAAAAACTATAAGCGGAAATAACACAATCTTTTGATAAACACGGTTCGTACCGCTGAATTCTTATCAATGTGTTGGTTGTCTTAATTAGTCAGTATTGTCCATAAAATATGATGTTTGTGCTACTGTGATTTATAAGTTTAGTGATACAATGACAAATAACTTTAGTCTCTTTTGGTTGTTAAATCTACATGGCAATTCAAAAACTTGTAGCAAAATTGAGAACATTATCATCCACACTTGATATCGTGCTAAGAATTGAATGGTTTCCACGACACATATTATAATGAAATGCACTGCTGCAATGAAATTCACATTCAAACACCCCTTGGATTTGGTACCTGTGAGTCAAGATTAACATTATTCTCGTCAAAGAATGAATTACACTATTTAATGAAACAAAGTATTACCAGTTATTGCTTAAGAAAAGTCCAGAAACAAAACTTTCGAAAAAGGTTTGGAGTACCGTGTCAAGTAAACCAGCTCCTAGTGAATAGAACTTTCTTTTGAAACGCAAAGAGAACTTTCATTATGAAATGTCACCTTTTAGAGCAGACAACTTTATCACTATGCCGCATACCTTTTCCACTATCTCTAGATTGGCCTGCATACATAAGCATTGGATATGCTGCCAGTTTAGAAATATGAAACATGAACGCATACATATGGGAAATATAGTATGAATATAGATTAAAACTTGAACTTATGTATGTGAGTGCTTAGTAAGCGATATGAGTTTTATCCATGATAAAAGAGAAATCTTAGTTTATTTGCTTTCTTATGCAAAAATTATTAGGTCTATTTTGAATATGTCCTGGCGATATCAATTATCATAGAAATCACATCACATATAGCATGCAATATGAGCCCGTTATCTCTTATTCATTCGCACTTCAATCTAGCTTATAGGTGAGATATTCAAGCTACCAGCTCATGGTGTTTATTTAATATCAGAATGAAGAAAGAAAGCGATTTGTAAGATTGATAGAGTCAACAAACTTGTATCACCACCATTCCAACCCCATCTTTTGGCTCAAAGCAACATTAATCTATAAAAGTTAACGATTCTATCGACAACCTCTACATATACTTATTAAAGTAAAAAAGAATCTTAAACGCTTAAAACATAATTTGTAAAAAGAATACAATAATGAAATTAAAACTTACTGTCACATAACACGGAGAAGCTTCAACAGCCATACTCCAATCCACTTTATCATCAAAGAGTTTACAAACCCCAACCAATTTATTCCCAAAAACTAAAAAAGTTCAAAGAAATTATTAATGTAACTGAAATCCTAAAATTATTATAGCTTAATTGACATTTACCAATTTTCTCTGCGATAACAATATAGGAATCTCTCGCATAGTGATATGACCAAATTGTTTTGTGAATGATAAAGCAGCGTTAAATTCAGTTATGGTACTATGGTTTAGATTGGTGCTGGAAACCAAATATGGAAATGATCTTTTCTTATATGATTTGGTTTTCATATCTCGTAAAAATAGGTGTAGAAGTTGTACTTTATCCATGTGTTTTATTCTATAAGTAACTGTGCTAAATAGGTGTAGAATAGGTCAATTTTCATTTTAAATGGCTCAGATTTGTTTTCAACATGATCCTACGGCTTGAAATCATTGCCACGTCATATTTAGTTCTCTCTGTTCCGCAAACAATAGATAAGTATAATATAATTCCAATTGAGCTCAAGTACAATAAAATCGGTCAACCAAAAAGGGCTTAAAAGTACATGTTTTTAGTTTGAAAATAAAAATACATATCTAAAACATCAAACCAAAATGATAGGCAGGGGCAAGCCGAGCTTAGCAACGTTATTTAGAGCGAAAAATCGAAATTCCATAGGTGAACGCAAATACAATAACCCACGCGGACGCACATATGCAGAGTAAATCCGTGCCTAGCATAAACCAAAAATCAGACATACCATCAAATTCCATATTTTCCACAAATAACTTCAAAAGGGTAAAAATAAAGAAACTATCATAATTTACCTTCAATTGGAGGAGTAGTTTTTGCAGAACAACGTTGACGATATTTCTTGGGAGTGATTGGATGCGCCGAGTCAGGTACTTTCTGTAAAGACCCAATATTTACACTGTGTGGTGAGTAATGTCCGTGTTGCATTTTGCAAATCAACACAAAATAAGCACATAATGCCCATCAAAGCAAGTAAAATCCAATGTATAGAAAACAAGGATCGGATACCTGAATCCCCCATGGAGGATGTGAAAAGCGGGGATTAGCTTTTAGTATGCCGGTCACAAATTCAACTGACGTGATAGGAGGAGGATCAACGCATATGCTACTCTTTTTTCCTTCTGCAAAACTCTTGCAAACTATCAATTTCCGAAACAAGTACTACATTATAAAGCACCCTTAGAAGAATAAGTTTATTTTTTTTTGGGTAAAGGGGACTTTCCCCGGTAAAATAAAAATAAGTCTACTTTAGTTTTGACTAACCTTGCTTATAGCGATATGCAATTACTTCCTTGAGAAAAAGTGACTTCCGGCAATTAGGTTTAATCTGTAAAGCAAGTGAAAGAAATGACAACATGCATCTATAAGCATGAAAGGTTTCGTAATCATAAGGATATAAAATATCCACGTCTTATGTGTGTTTATCTACTGCAGTATATATGCCAATGTGTGATCCGTAATCGAGCTTAGAAGAAGATGTACTGATACCTCCAAGCACCTATCGACAAGTTCTTCGCTCTTTGTGTAGTTCCCACTCCTAAAGAATCCAACAGCAAGCAGATACATCTCTTTCTTCTTTTGTTTGGGGTTCATACTACTACTACTACTTTCTAGTGAACCTGCAGCAACCGAATTAATAGAAAAAAAAAATTATTAAGAAAAAATTAAAAAAAGCATATGTAGGTGACTTGGTTCACGTACCTCTAACCAAATCCATGCCACGATTCCAGTCATTAGGTAACCTAGAGTGAACAAGAGCCTTAGCACATGGATAACGAATCGCATGATCTCTTTGTTCCTCGGCAGATGAACAAGCAAATTTGCAGTCCCA
Organism: Glebionis coronaria; assembly: GCA_025667525.1. Classification (NCBI taxonomy): domain Eukaryota; kingdom Viridiplantae; phylum Streptophyta; class Magnoliopsida; order Asterales; family Asteraceae; genus Glebionis; species Glebionis coronaria. The sequence goes on along the minus strand of CM046878.1, from coordinate 9,663,818 downwards.
TAGCTGTCATAAAAAACATGATAAACTGATTTTAGAGGAGCTTGCATGCATGACATTAGTATATTAGAGGGACTTCATAGGACACTCGAACTCAGATCGAAAAACTTACAAAGATAGTTTCTGAGTCAGTCCAAGGAAGAAAGTCGAACACTTCTTTAGGCTGCTTGTCAAAATAACCCATGAATGTGTGTTTTTTTTTTCTTTCGATATGCCAAAACAAAGTAATAATATACAGTTAAGAGGATGATGTTTGGTATTTATAAGTTTGAGTATGAGTTTAACTCGATAACTACGTTGTTGTCTTCATCCAAACGTTCAAACATATCCCTAAAAACTGAGCCTAAAACCAAATAAGCGAAAACGAAAAAAGCCCACTTTTTTAATATTAGCAAGAGACACGTTATGCAAATCCTGAGACAAAGAAAAGCCTAGGGAGTTCAGTTTCGACTCAAGGTCAACGATGATATCATCACGAGCATCAATGTCTTGCAGGAGAATGGGCGAGTCGGATTCAAGGGAAGAGACGCATTTCAAAAGAGCAATGGATGTGATCTTACGAGCAATGTCAAGCTGTTCAAATGGATCATATGGTAAAACATCGTGAACAAGAGCTTGATAAGACTTGAGTAGCACCGCAATCAAGCTAAGCTTATATTAAGAACTCGAGTTCGAGCTTGAGTTTGACTCGTTCAAACAGAGTTTATATCAAGCTCGAGTCTTAGCCCAATAATTAAGTTTGAAACACATAGGGGGTCGAGCTCGGGCTTTTATCAAGCTTCTCAAGCTTTCATCTACAAAAATATTTTGTTATTCGTGTATGAATAAAAAACGTAAATACTAATCTGAATATTGGTATAACAGAATTTATCCTTGGATCATATCTAGTCTAAAATAAGCAGATCATTTTCATCCAAACACGCAAAACTGTTCATCTTCTCAAGAAGTAATCTGCATTTCGTCGTATGTTAAAATATCAGCTTGTTTCTTCATTTGGTCGTATTCTGATAGACGACTTTCATCCACATAAGTGCATCTCCAGTGTATTTAAGACTAAATTTGTTTTGGTGCATACCAGTCTCTAGGTCTGCAATTTCACGGCGATGGCTTAGATCAAAGTTGTGTTGAATGAACAATATCGTTTATGAGTCTTATTGGATCATATTTCTCTTGACAGAATACGATAGAGTAGGCGTTTTAATCAATATTGTTTGTGCATTGTTTGTAGGCATTTGAATACAGTCGTTCTTTAGATATTCGACTCCTTAACTATCAAAGAACCAAACTTTTGACCCAATCATTTTGGTTCTGGAATATTTTTCAAAGGAGCCTAAAAGCATCTTCTTTTCTAGCCAAAGGCAATCATCTTTCATCTTTCGATTCATGTTAATGAGATAAATGTTTTGATTCGAATATGAGTTGAGATTGTTATGTTATATAGAAGCTAGTGTTTAACATACAGAATCACACCATTATAATCAAATATAATATGATTAATACTTGATACTTCGTTTAATTCTACTAATCGGGTAGAACCCTCTCATTACAACTAATGAAGTACTAACTAATCGAATACTGCCCGCCTCGTTACAACTAATCGAGTACTGCCCGCCTCGTTACAACATGAAAATAAAGCTTTATGCAGAAATGATGTTTGCTCAATATCCATGTGAAAGCACCTAAGTAGCACCTGAACTGAAAACACGTGAGGCATCACCAGAATTGAATGCACGTAACTACACAAATTCCAAAAAAAAAAAGCTACGGACAAGGAAGTTCTACATAGGCTATGATCGTATGATTAGTCATATATGTTTGATGTAAACCAATTTTTTGTTAAGCTCCAGCGACTAACAAATAAAACAGAATTAAAACACATATATACAATATACTTTACATGAATTAAAACACCATCTAAAGTAAACACAATCAACTTCAATTCTTTTTATAAACTAAAACACTATCTAAAGAACATAATCAATTTCAATCTTTTTATACTTCAGTTGTGCCCATCATTGTGAAGATAATCCAACCCTGAACATTCTAAAACATCTCACCCTTGCCGTCTATAATAGAAACATGGTTGCTGGAATATGCCACTTACCAGAATTACCTTGGGACTTTCCAGCTTTAGAGACATTAGATGTCCGGTTTCATGAGTGCGAAGATGGGAGTGCCAACCTGCTCTCAAAGTGTGTGAATCTAAAGGATCTCACTTGTATTGGTTTATGATGCCCCTTTAAAGACATTCAATATTTGTGCTCCTAAACTCTCTAGTCTTAGGATTGGAAATGCTTACTATTTCCCGAAGGTCTTGAACGTGGTTGCTCCTGAACTAAAAAAGTTAACGGCTTCGATCCAATCTTCTCTTCAAATTCAACACGGTGATTATTTGCAGTTGTCCAATGTGAGGTTTGATTCTCTAGAGAAAGCGAGTCTGTCCAAAAATGATACTCACGATTACAATTATGAGAAACATTTTCCCGAGTACTTGATTTGTTTGAGAAACTCCACAGTGCCAAATTTCTTATGCTCGATATGAACATCATTATGGATTTTAAGTCATATGAAGCAGATGCACCCTTCAACAATTAGCATTCTTTATATCATGATGTATGACCTTTAATTTGTTATTCATGTCGTTTAAAAGATAACTTGAATATTTGTATACATCGAGCCCATATAATACTAGACGTTCCGCAAACAACTTCCATAAGAAGCATGATTCTCGTGTGACAACCTTCGTATACACTTCTATCATTAAAAAAAAGGACAGAATATATTAGTCTAATGCTGGTCTTATAGTGCTAAATACAAGAACAGAAAACAATTATAAACTCATATAGGAGATTATAGACTTGTATCATTAAAAAAAAGGATGGGTTTTGCTAACAGCCCTAAAAGAACAAGATAGTACTATTAAGTGGTGGCAGAAATCAACTTGTTAACGCTGTTGTTAGCAAACGCTAAACATAATAATATATATTTTAGCTACTAATCTTTATGCACATAACTAGCAAGATTAAAAAAACAATAAAAGAAGAAACAAAATAGAGATACCTTTTCTGAGATCTGGTTGAGATCATTCTAGGATAATAGTGGCTGTATAAAAAACAATAATGAGAAATGTGTTTTTTTACCCTAGTACTTACTGTATTTTATAATGTGCCAAGTTAGGTTTAATAATGATGGGCTAATAATTTATAGCAGGCTTAAAAGTAGGAATTGTTTTGGGCCAATAACACTAGTACTAAATAAATAACTTGGCTCAACAAAAATTAGCAGATTTTTTGTTTACATACATAAATAAATTTAAATATTTGCTCTGATGTTTGATATTAAGAAAAAAAGAAACATAAATGGGCGCTCAAAAGTTTTTTTTTTTGGCTAAGAATGTGGGCTTTAAATGTAAAGAAAACGAAACTACAGTATATCAGAAAAAACAACCTAATTTTGCCGCTAGCAGCCGATCATGGCACAATTCTCCAATTCAGGTTCCAATAATGCTAAGACAGTTACGGTTACCATGGATCCGGCCGAATTTCTAAAATTGCTACCTTTTGCGGATCGAGTGACTTTCGAGCCTAATCCGTTAGAAGACGAACTTACAGGTTACCGAATTATTATAATTATACGAGTTTAGGGTTTTGATTTTGACTTTTGTGTTCTTTGTTTCTTTTTTCGTTTTTCAGAGAAGAATCGACAGTTGTCTGAAGCACAAGCGGTAATCGAGGCACTCACATCAACTATACAAAAGGTTAAACCTTTTTAAATCTTAAATCAGTCAATTATTTTGATTTTTGTATTTGCATGTTATTTAGCATTCTTATGATTTATTGTTAGTGTCGAATTAGGCAAACATTGACATGGTTTCATTCTTCTATTTTTCGTTTCTTTTGTTTTGTGTTTTTATTTATAGGTGGAACGGGATATTTCTAATGTGAACGCCAATCTAAGGTCGTATAGATATGAATTTGATAGCAGAGTACGTCTTGAGTAATTAGTTAGTTAAGCATTATATTTTACTTTGAGTGAGATGTATGACCCACAATACCTTTATTGTGGTTGTTGTGTGTAGAAAAGTGATATCCGGTGTATCATTGGGCAAACAAAACTAGCAGTTGACGACGTCTTTAGGTATGGTAGAGAGCGGGAAACATGTAAAACTGCTATCAAAGAGATTGACGATCAGCTGAAGAAGCTTCAAGGGAATGAGGTGTCATGATCTATTCTTTTTATATCTTCTTTCTCTTGCTATAAAGCATACAGTTACACCACTCATGGGAAAGTAATCTAGACACCTATGGCTTTTCAGATTCCAATGCTACAGCTTAACAACGAGAAATCACAAAAATTAGCTTTGGATTGCTCTCGTGCGGTGGATGATGCCCGTAAGCAGAATTACCAATTGAAGAAGGAAATACAGATCTGCAAGGTATATGTTCTGATTGAATTTAGGTTCAGTGGTTGTGCTCTATTTAATTAGGACATTACGGAGGCAACCTTTAATTTATAAATGCTTAAAAACTCATTTCACAGAGGGAAATTGAAGACTTGCGTAAAACTGCACCAAAACGTTTATGAGGTTAAAGAAGTTACACAGAATCTTCATGATATCGAAGAGACTTGGATTTCACGTGCTGTGAATTTACAAGTACATTTTTTTCCTTTTCCAGACATCATATTCCATTTGCTGATTTTAAAAGCACATGAACAACATAAAGCATTCTACTTTGCTATTTTTTTGCTTTGACCATGGTAGTCTTTTGTTTATAGGATGCGATGTTGTAGTAGTCAGAATGGCCATAACCAAGATGGATGGATAGTAAGGGATCAAAATCGAACACGGGTCTTTTCTGGTATTGTTTGACACAATTGCATTTGGCTTTGCCCCGAAACAGTTATCTCTTTCAATCTAATAATTATTACTGCTCTATTTCTGAATAGAACAATTCTACTTTATGTTCATATCTTTTTTTAATCAGCATTCGAGTGATGCTTCTATTGACTTGATGTATTACGGGCAAAATGTGACTTGCATCTTCTCCGATAAAAGTCATTTATTTATGCATGTTTAGACTTGATGCATTTAATATATAAGTTTTTGAAATAATTTTGTTATCAAAGAGTCATCTTGTAAATCATTCTCCAATTAAAAGCATTTTATTAGTGAATTATGAATTCACTAGTAAAAACCTATTACTTTAAATGATAAACCAAAAGCTTTTAGAGAAGGTCTTTTGTTGCAATGCTAAAAAATCCGTTAAAAACTTACAAATAGTAAAAAGCCTTTTAAAAATACTAATGATTTGTACACTCTTAAAATTTATTTGCACATTCAAAATGTTTAATGTCTTGCCATTTATGCTCTTACATTATTTAGTGGGATTGCAAAGATTAGGGATATAGCTGGTACAAAAGTATCGCTCTATTAGAAGAATCAGGAATGGTTCCTACCACCTTAGATCTTACTGGATCCAGTATTGACCTTAAAGATACAAACAATGTCACTACACTTGAGGAGTATTCAAAACCGCTAATTGATTATATGCAAAACCTACCAGAAGATGAGAAGGTATCAAAAGTTTCTACCTTTACCTTCACAATGTCATAACACAGTGCAAATAACTTTATGTAGTGTGTAAATAGGGGTGCAAATGAGCCGAGCTGAACCCGAGCTCAACAGGGCTTAGGCTCGGCTCGAAAAATAAATAGTGGGCTCAAGCTCAGCTCGATAGCTCGTCGAGCTTTTACCTTTAAGGCTTGAGCTCAGCTTGAGCTTAACTTGTAAAGCTCGAAATTATATATACGAAACAAATATATCACTATTTTTACACACCACCACAAATTTTATGTTTGTAGTAAACTATTATAACGACTATCAATAAATTATTTAATTTTTTATATTATTACTCTTTATAATAAGGCTACTACTCAAATCAACGTTTGCTTACTTATATAAAAATATATTTATACTAAGGCTTGAAAAGCTCGATAAGGGCTTGAGCCAGGCTATCAAAAGCTTGAGCTCGACTCATTATATGTTTCGAGGCATCGTATTGGGCTTGAGCTCGGGCTTGGGTTCAATAAAAGCTCGTCTCGATTGAGCTGAACGTGAACTCGAGCTCGAATAGCTTGATAAAAGCTCGGCTTGTTTGCATCCTTCAACTCTTTTTCAAAAATAATACACCAAAGTCTAGAGATGCTCTTTAAGTTATCTGCGTGCTTGATACCAAACATGTTTCTGTGATTGTTTTCTTCTGTGTTTCTTAATGTGCTACAATTATTGGTAATCAAAATTACGTGCTCTACATATATTCTTTTGCGATGTTGATTTTTTTTCGACAACACATGACTGCATGAATAGATTTTTTTTATTAATAATTAGACAAAACATATTCAAAGGAAACATCATTTATGCTAGGAAGAGTCGACCAATCGAGTAAGTTTCATGAAACTAGAGACATAAGGTTAAATAGTTTATCGTTTACGATTTACGTCTTCAAAAACTTTACTTGTTAATATCTAGATTCGAGTTTAGATTTAATCTACTTGCAAGTAATATGAAACACAACAAAATACGCTAAGAAATAATGTAAGTAATGACAATAAGGAAATAAACAATCAGACCACAACGCCGAGAGTTATAGTGGTTGGACTATGAACTTCGAGTACCCTACTCGAGATTTCATTATGTCAACAAGCTCCCTTTAGGCGGAGAAGATCGTACACAAGTAGCTTATACCTCACCTAGAAAATACTCGATCTCACAACTATACTCAATCAAATCCGACCACAATTATTTCCTCACCTAAGAAATACGCACACAATCTTCAACTATATCTACATTACAAGATCTCATAAGATCATATACAAATGGACAACACTTAAATGAAAAATAGAAATAAACTCTCTTGTATACTATACTCTAATACTTGATCGTTTGATAAATCACAAGAATTCTTCTCTTGCACAATGTAGAGGAAAAAAGATTGGATCACTTGTAAATAAATCACAACAAGTTATATGTTAAAAGGAAAAAAAAGACTAGAAATAAAAAAGGGCAAGAAAGACAGTAGGCTATTTAAACTGAGAGACATAAGAGAGGAGGGTCTCTAAAAAGGCCAGCCAGTGCTCTCAAAAATTAGGGCACCGGCTAGACAACACGCTCTCTTTTATCTTTTTCTAGTGGAGGTATTTTTGGTGTAGGTTTAATCCGTTAGAAAGAGAAAATTTTGAAATTTAAATTTATTTATTTGATTAAAACATTTCTATAATTCAAGAAAATACTTTATTTGTCCATATCCTAAATGATATTTTGTTGGATTAAATATTAACTAGTAATAACTTGCTTATGTTTAATTATACATGGAATGTTTTTGGTATTTTTTTAATTATCAAAACAGCGAGAAGTTGAAAAATATAAATTACGTTTTTTCGACATTATTTGTATTAAAAATTTCCCCTTTTTATTACAAAATATGAAACCCATTCTATGTAAACTTATATTTAAACACGTTTTAGTGAGTTTATATCTATTTTTTTTCTCTTTTTGTAGAATCAAAAAGGCTTCACCGAGTAGTAGAGTCGGGTATATCAGAAATAATATCATTATTATTCTCATTTACATCCATGTTATCTCTATTAGGATCCATGTTATCTCTATTAGGATCCATGTTATCTCTATTACGATTCATACCGGGTATTATTCTCATTTACCACACATGTGTGAGAAATAGAGTCGGGTCGTTCATGACTACGTGTCTCAATTGTAAACGCATTTTCAAATATATCATGATGTATCTCAAACACTGTCTAATTCTCATATGAAATTCTGATATCAACATTTTCGAAAGCATCTGTATCAGCTTGCATTTTTCGGCAACTACATCATTTCCAGAACGACTGCTTTCATCTTGTTGTTCTGAAGATGTTAAGCTTCCGTTTTATAGCTCTGTGTCTTCTGTTGCGTCTGTCTTTGAAATTATTCAATCGGATTTATGGACATCCCCAGTTCCGAGTGAAAGTGGAATTAAATACTATGCAATTTTTTAGATCATTTTTCACACTTCGTTTGGGTCTACCCTTTACATAAAAATCCGATTTGTTTGCTACTTTTGTTGCTTTTTGAGCTTATGTCAATAAACAGTTTAATGTAGATATTAAGGCTTTGCAGTGTGACCATGGGGGTGAATATGACAACACTCATTTGCATGACCTTTTTCGCCAAAATGACATACAATTTCGTTTTTCATGCCCTCGTACTTCCCAGCAAAACGGCAAATCAGAATGTATGCTTCACACCATTAATAGTCTAATCCGTACATTGTTATTTCAAGCTCACATGCTTCCATCTTATTGGTAGAAGCTCTTAATATGTCCGCTCATCTTTTTAAACATATTACCTTCTACTACCATTAATAACGAAATACCATTCACGAAACTATACAACCAAACACCCACATATGAACATCTGCGTGTTTTTGGATGCCTTTGTTATCCTCATGTTGATGTTGCACACAAACTTGAACTCCGTTCTGAACGATGCATATTTATAGGTTACCCTGCTAATCACCGTGGTTATCGATGTCTCGACTTATCCTCCAATAAGATAATTATCTCGAGACATGTACGGTTTGATGAAGACGTTTTCCCATTTGGGACTGTCACGTCTTCTACTAAACCTTCGTATGCCTTCTTACTTCCGCCATTACATCCACATTCACATATCATGCCCAATCATACAACTGCTAACCAGCCGACCCAACCAAGTACTCCAACCCTATCACCCCCTCATACACCACCAGCTCACCAAACCAATGATAGTCCACCACCCACTAGTTTCCCTTAAACCCAAACTACCTCGCAACCACGTGTTTCACCCACAACCCAACAACAAACTACCTCCACCTCTAACCCGGTTGTTATCCCTTCTGTGAACCAACCATCAGTTGAACCTATGCATAACGTACATCCCATGGTTACACGTGCAAAGTCTGGTATTTCAGAACCTCTTGAAAAAATGTGTCTTAATGTTGCCATTCCTTCACCGCTTCCTCGTTCTTATGTTCATGCTCTTCGGGCTCCTAAATGGAAAGAAGCTATGTTAGATGAATATAATGCTTTAATTACTAACGGAATGTGGGTTCTTGTGCCACGACCAACTAACGTTAACGTTGTTCGTTCTATGTAGCTTTTTATTGTCCCTAATTATATGATGATAGATTAAAGAAATGAGATGGAAAAGATATGATTTTCTAGAGAGATAAAGTAGTGAGAGAAAGTAGAGAAAAGATGGAGAAATTAGGAGAATATTAGATTAAGAAAAACCACCAACCTCTCCTAACATGCTAGGAGAGGTATATATAGTTGGGATTACATGTAGCCTTAATGGACTATATTTGTTTAATGGGTCGGGTTTGAATAAAATGCTTAGTCCCAAAAAGAGGCCTTTTAAGCTAGCCATCAAGCCCGTAATGTCACGACTATTTTAACTAACTATTACAACGTTCTAACAAATGTTACAATATAAACCTATGACCGAACATTCTTGTTTGACTCAACATTTTGAGGATAACAATCTCCCCCTATGTGAGGTCATTCCTCTTTGATATTTGGAGATTACGAATCTCGTCATAAATGAGTCTTGAACGTGTAATAGTAGTCTTGTTCCTTCATGCTGTGATCTTTGAGTCTTTGTCATTGTCTTTCGACTTTGTCTTTTATCTTGAGATCTTCAAATCATTCTTGACTTGTCTTTTCCATCTTGCGATCTTGTGTCTTTATCCACATGCTCATACTTTGCACTATCTTGAAAGCTTGCTAACAATCTCCTTTGAAGAGAGGTCATTTCTCTACATTAATTAATAAGGAAGATTTTGATCATTAGAGTTGTAGAAGTCTTTAGCTTTCTTGATTGTTGAATGTCTTTGGGCATGAGCATGTGGTTTTTAATCTTTGACTTTGCTGAGTACACCGTAACGCCACCTTCTTGAGACAAAACATAGACACGGACTGAATGGCTTTGACATTCGTCCTAAATCGGTAGCATTTTACCTCCGGTCGGTGAAGACCGTTACACGATATTAAATATCGTACCTGTGATTAGGTAGATTCAATTAAGAACCTCCTTGACAGGGTTTCGCGGCGGTACTAGCCGTTCTCTTTACTCGACCTTCTCAAAGAAAGACTGCGAACATAAAGAGTGAATCAATTGGATAAATATCCGCTTGATTAAAGTCATCAATTCAAATTCCTGGAACAAGTTTGATTCTTAGAGAATCTTACCATTGTTGCTTTCCAATTAACACAAGCTTGATTCATAAGAATCTCGCAAGTTACCTACCGTAGCGCTGTTTGATGTTGACGCTAGAAGGATTTCCATTCATCACTGTGAATATTAATGAATATCACTCTGAATGTTCTGGCAAGTCCATAAAGATATTGTGTAGAAACCTGAAACGAGTTTGAATCAATAAAGAAACAAACCACTGTTGCTTTTCAGTTTACACATGTTCAATTCATAAAGAATCTTACACATGACCTACCGCAATGCTGTTTGATGTTAACACTGGAAAGATTTCCACTCATCATTGTAAATACTAAGTAGTATCACTCTGAGTGTTCTAGCAATATCGCAAGGATATAGCGTAGGACTCTCTTGATCTTCATCTGTGTGTCATAATGAGATTTGATTAATCTCTTGGCTCTAGACTCGATTTGTGCACTTTTAGTGGTCGGAGGCTGGAGCAGATGCCACCTATTCAATATCAACTATCTCGGAGTGAGAAAGTTAATAGAAGTCGTGTTGATCTCCGCGAAAATAAAACAAACTTCTTTTGAGAGAAGCCTGAGTCAGCTGGGGAGGGGTTGTGCATTACATCACTGGGTTCATGATGCGTTGTCTTCATGATGTGTTTACCCAGTTTCTGCCTAAGTTGTATGGAGGGCTAATTTCTTTACACCCTTTATCCTTACATTTCTTTTTCATTCTTCAACCCCTTCAATTCTTACCAAGACATCATTACTAGCACCTTGTTGTGATTGTTCTAGTGCTAGCATCAGTACTTAGTCGGCATTCAGCTTCGTTCACTTTCTACTCCATCTTTCCTAAGGACTTCTAATAATCTATTGGATTGTCCCTGGGAAGATCCCTCCGGTTCTGGTTGGATCATAGGACTTAAACCTAACCACCCTTTTGACACCAATAACGTCATGAATTAAAGATGTTGTGGGTATTTAATCGTAACCATGAGTGCTTGAGTCTTTAGATCACATTTTAATCACATTTTCTCCCCCTATCTCTAATATATAAAATCGTTTGATATTAGAGATACCAAATTTGATTAAAATATATATTTTGAAAAATAGTCTTGAAAAAATTTAGGGAGAAAAATGTGTCAAACGTAGCATGAATTTGGAATGCTCCCCCTAAAAAATTGATCCAATGGAATTGTCATTACGAGGATATGATCCACATTAAACTTTTGAGGATAGGAGTTGTTGAACACACAAATTTTGAAAGATTTTGAATAAACATTGAAAAACTCTTGAAAAAATTGTGTTCAACGCTTTTTCTAAAAACCATTCTTTTTGGCGAAGTGGTTTTTCTAAAGCATAAACTTGAGTTCATAGACTTTGAATGTCTTGACAAATCCACTCAAGTGTAAGAAGATTTCTCTTCTTTTGCTGAGGGTAAGCGCACTAAATTGTACACTCCCCCGTGAATATAGATCCGGGTTGCAATCTGAAAGTGATTACAAGCCATAGTGTTGAGCTCAAAACGTTGAATGTTTTGTGACAAGCTCAACCCTAGATAGATTGCTCTACCCGTTGTTTGAAAAATTGTCCAAACTAGACATTTTCCTTTATAAAAATAGAAATGACATGTTTTGAAAAATATGTACAACTTTCATTCGAGCTTTATGTACACACCCGTTTCGTTATTGAGCGACATTTCTAGGTACGTCCATATTATCTATACTGAAAGACATGTCGAGAAGAATATTTTTGGATTTCAAAGATTTTTAATTTTGTATTTTTATTTTTCATTAATATTTACATTTAGATGTTTGATAGATGAATCAAGCAGACTTCTTTGCCAGAATCTCCAATTCCGCTAGAGTCAAACATCTCATACCAATTTGCCTAACTAGATACGCAAATCTCTTTTTCAAAATACCTTTTGTAAACAAGTCAACTAATTGGTAATCAGTTCCAACAAAGTATAGTTCAACAATACCCCTTTCAGCTAGTTCCTTAATGAAGTGATATCTGACATCAATGTACTTCGTGCGGGAATGTTGTACCGGATTGCAAGATATGGCTATGGTAGACTTTGAGTCATAATACATAGGTACTTTATCAAAGTGGAAGCCATAATCCGTGAGTTGTGTTCTCATCCAAAGAACTTGAGCACAACACGCAGATAGAGACACATACTCCGCCTCGGCTGATGATAGTGATGTGCAATCCTGCTTCTTGGAAGACCATCCCACAAGCTTATCTTGACCTAGAAACTGTGCACCACCGGAAGTACTTTTTCGTGTATCAAGACACCCTGCATGATCAGAATCTGAATAGGCCGTTAGAAAGAAACTGGTTTCCATTATATACTAGAGTCCCATGTGAACGGTATTCTTTAGGTACCGAAAGATCCGTTTAACCTCCTTGAGGTGTTTTTCAGTGGGTCGTGCTTGATATCGTGCACAATAACACGTAGCATGTGATATATCTGGTCAGCTTGTTGTTAAGTAAATGAGGGATCCGATCATGGAACAATATCTCGTTTGATCTATGGCATTTCCCTCCAAATCAGTATCTAGGAATATGGTTGATAATGGTGTCCTAACGGGGTCACATGAGGTCATACCATGCTTTTTGATTATCTCTTGACAATACTTAGCTTGGTTAATAAAGATACCACTTGGGGATTGGTGAACTTGAATTCCTAAAAAGAATTTTAGTTCGCCCATCATTGACATTTCAAATTTGTTGTGCATTAATTTTTCAAACCATTTTGAAAGTTCTAGGTTTGTAGACCCGAAAATAATGTCATCAACATAAATCTGCACAAGCAAAATGTCATCCCCATATTTATAAGTGAACAAAGTTAGATCAATGGAACCTTTTGAGAAACCTTTGGATACCATAAATTTCGAGAGCTCATCATACCACGCCCTTGGAGCTTGCTTGAGTCCATAAAGTGCTTTGTGGAGACGATACACCTTGTCAGGATAATGAGGATTGACGAATCCTTCCGGTCGTGTGACATAGACTTCTTCCTTCAAAGAACCATTAAGAAACGCCGTCTTTACGTCCATTTGATAAACGATGAATCCCTTATGTGTAGCATAAGCAAGGAAAATCTTGACCGCTTCCATACGAGCTACTGGTGCAAATGATTCTTCAAAATCAATACCCTCTTTCTGGCCATACCCTTTAGCCACTAGCCTAGATCTATTCTTAATGATCGTATTTTCTTCATCCATCTTGTTTTTCCAGATCCATCGAAGATTTAATGGTGTTACATCGTATGGTCTGTCAACAAGTTCCCAGACTTTAAGTCTTTCAAATTGTTGAAGTTCATCCGTCATTGATTCAATCCAAGCGTGATCTGCCAAGGCTTCTTTGATATTTGTTGGTTCAGCTGTACTCATGGCGAGTGTGAACATACAAACATCACCATCGGTTTTAAGTTGTCGTCTTGTACGAACGGGCTGTGAAGGGTGTCCAATTACTTGAACCAAAGGATGATCTCGGGTCCAATGATGTGTTAAAGGATGTCGTTGGTAGAATGTATGCATATTTGACGGATCAACATGGCGAGTAGAAGACTCTCTAGTTTCGTGTACCGGTGTACTGAATGGGTTGATAAATTCGTCTTCGTCATTTAATGCATTGTCTTCTTGATTTGTTTTCTCTGGAGCAATGACAGTAGTTGTTGATGTTGTAGGAGCGGTTATTGATGTGATATTCTGAGGAGGTAAATCTACAGCAACCGTGTTGAAGTAGATGAAGTTATATCCTTTTGTTGACGATGATCAGGATCATCATTCTTATCAGGAGTAACAGCGTAAGACTTTGATACAACATGTTTCTCCCCCGTGAAATATTCATCATACATTGGTTCATGTAACATTTCCAACTCTTCAATTGTCGTGTTGACTGTCATGTCTTCTCTTGGAACATTTCCTTGAACCAGCTTTGAACTTAACGGTTCATTATTGTGGTCTTGAGTTCTGAGTTCCGTGCGGTTGTGAACGGAAGTCGATTGTCGTTATTTTGTTCAAGTGCCATTTCTTGTAATTCATCAAATTTGATATGAATAGTCTCGACTATCAATTTTGTTCTCTTGTTGTAAACTCTATATCCCTTAGACTGAGTTGCATATCCCACTAGAATACATGCATCACCTTTCTCTTTCATCTTATCCAAATTTTCACCATCTCGTATAATGTAACAAGTACATCCAAAAACGTGAAGGTGTTTGAGTGAAGGTTTTCGATCATGAATTATGTGATATGGTGTCTTTTCGTGTCTTGGGATAATTAAGGATCGGTTTTGTGTGTAGCATGCGGTTGACACGGCTTCGGCCCAAAAGAATAGTGGAAGTTTTGAAGCGGATAATAATGTTCGAGCAGCCTCAACCAAAGTACGGTTTCGTCTTTCAACAACGTTGTTTTGTTCTGGTGTTCGAGCAATAGATGTTTCATGTTCAATTCCTTCGGCTTCAAAATAGTTCCTTAGAGTTGAATTCAAAAATTATGTTCCTCTGTCAGTACGTACCACTTTTACTTGAGCATGAAGACCACGTTGTATCAGTTTAAGGAAGTTGATGAGAACTTCGGGTGTTTCATCCTTGGACCTCAAGAAGTGATTCCATGTGTACCTTGAGTAATCATCGACAATTACCATAATGTATTTCTTCCCATTGATACTTTGAACACGCATGGGACCACAAAAATCTATACGAAGAAGATCTAAATGTCCTTTATAGCTTGGTGTAGTCTTTGTCTTGAAGCTACTTCGTTTAGCTTTACAAAGCTCACAAGAAGAACAAAGATGATCTTTGATGAATTTCAAGCTTTGAAGGCCTCTCACAATATCTTTCTTGGAAAGCAAGTTGATGGTATCAAAATTGAGATGAGATAAACGTTGATGCCATAACCATGCCTGAGTCGTTGAAGCCTTAGCCATGAAGCAAATTGGAGTTGAGGAAGATGTGTCTTGAAGTGAAATTTTGTAAATATCGGTACCCCGTGAACCGGTGAGTAAATCATTCCCATCATAATCACGAACAAAACATGTCTTCTTTCTGAAAGCAACCTCCAAATCTGCATCACATAATTGAACAACCGAGAAAAGATTATGATTGAGCCATTCGACATAGTATACCCTTTTAATCATGATATTCCCCTGAACCAAATCTCCATACCCTAGGATCGGTGCAAATTGATCATTTCCGAATCGGACCGTACCCAAGAACTTCTCCACGAAGTTAATTAGAAGCTTGAGATTCCCTGTCATGTGCTTCGTGCATCTGGAGTCCAGTATGAAGAGAATTATTTGTATCACCTGTAGAAGAATTAGAACACGATGGAGCATTTGTTAAATTAGATACCACGTTAGTTTTGATTTCAGAATCATTAGTGTCTGTGGCAACATTTAAAGGCATACTAACACTCGTTGTGACATTTTCTGTCCTAACTTTAGGCATCCATTGATATCCTAGAGGACATTGATTAGCAAACCACAATTTCCAAGACTTGCTAGCAGACTCATATAATTCCCTAATTCTGCTTCTAGGGTTCTTAGTGGTGAAGTCTGATGCAATACTTTTCTTAGGAGAGGTTGCACCAGAATGGTTCACTTTGTGTTTGGGTTTACTAACACTAATAGGCATCGCAACTTGCTTCTTAGTTCTAGTATCTACGCCTATGACATTATTCATAGCACACATAGAATGATTAGCGTTAGCACATTTTCCACATTTGACACAAATAAATTTAACATTCAAAGCATTCAAATAATTTAAATCGTCATTACACGCGATTACAGACATTTTATTCTTAAAAACATTCAAATTCCTAGGGTGTTCTTCTACTTCCTTCATCTTCCCTTGACTCTTGTGTTTCCAAACCTTATCATTCACTTGAGTGCGCTTAAGCTGAGGCCGGCTAACACTAGCAGTGGAGATTACTCCTGTAGTAAAAGACACACGAGTATTAGTGTTTCTAGAAGTCTGAGGCGATTGACTAACTTTGTTTGTGGTTTTAGTGCTCATTCTATACATCCCTGGTTTAATCACATTATTGTGCTTAACGCTTGGTGCTAGAGTATTCCTTATGGGTTCATTATGTGGTAACCTTTCCTTTCCATCCATCTTGGGGGCAAACACAGGTTTTGAAAACGTGGAATTTGAGAAAGCGGATGGTTTTCCCAAGATAGAGGATCTATTCACTTTATAGGCATTGGGTTGTCTAACAACAGGTTTTTTAACGCTAGGTTCCACAACTTTCCCACCCATCTTAGCAACGAGTTTCTTCAACTCTGCTATTGTTATGTTTTTTGTTTTGCAAAACTGCTAACTTTGTTTTGCAAAGCAAGTTCAAGTGAATGACAATGTTTTTGAAGATAATCATATCTATGTTGAAGTAAAGAAAACTCTTTTTGGTCAACTGTATACGAAAGCTCAGCTTCAAGACGTTCACACTCTTAGACTTGATCAAGATATTTGCATGCAACATCAGAATATTCATCAATATTAGCACAAGATGTAACATAAACACACATAATATCTTTTGAGAGGCATTCTTGCAAGAGTAGATCATATGCTATAGAAAATTCGTCTCTTTCAGGTTGATGGTCGTTCACTTCTTGTTCAAGAGATTCCACATATTTCAAATCATCAAACATTTCTTGCTTAATTAATGTTTCTGTAACACCCCATTTAATAGGATAGATTGCTACAATAAATAATGACGTATCATCAAAGCATGCAAGGTAAATGTCTAAACATTCATGACCATAAATAGAAATACCAGAATCAAACATCGGTAGTCTAGTAACTCACAAACAAGCAATATAAGTACTGTAAATGGAAAGGACTAAACAATGTCTAAAAGAAGTAAAGTATGATAAAGTAGGAATAAATGCATAAGGTAAAAGAGCCGGATAGCTTCCAGTCCGAATGCACATACTCTGGAGTTCCTACTTGCGTCCTCGAGTACCTGCCGTTTGGGAACATGGAAAAGTACACGGCTGAGCATAACGCTCAATGCACGAATATACAATAAAGCATGGAAAACATAGAATATGGAAGCATATAAAGAATACAAAGCATGAATGGCAGCGGAAATGAATAAGTCCATGAAAACCTAGTTGTTTGTCATGTTAACTGGTTTTAGTTCTGAAAAGATAGCTTATGTTACTTATGAAAATATGTATTAGTTAATGTACCAAAATAGCCATTATAGGTCATGAGGTCAACAACGTGCAATAATACTTGGAGGGGTGACCTCGTCATGCAAATTAGAGGGGTGCCTCTAATTAACTGGTAAGTGGGTAGGAGGGATCAACTTTTTGTGAAGGATGCAAGGCACACACCACATTCACCATGAAATCCTGACTGAAACATGTAACTAGGATGCACCCATACGCCCCACATGATAATATAATAATATAATGGCCAAAAAACTTAAAAGGGACGCCACGAGCTATCACTCCGCTGTGGTGAAGTCATAATACTAGTGCCTCTAGTGTTATGCTTATGGTACCTCCATAACTAGGTGAAATTGGTCATGCATGTATATGGCTAAGGTAACTAATAAAACATAAGCATTTAATCTATAACTACTGGGGAAACAGTTGGCTGCATACGGGAAATCCTAATGAAGGAAGAGATTGTCCTTACTGAAGGACGAGAAATCCGTACCTTATGTCCAGTAGAAGCTAAAGAAAAACGATGAAGACTAATCCGCCTCGACGGATAACACTACATAAGAAATAGGGACGTGTATGAGTTGTCTGAATTACATGTGTTTTACTGGTTTCGTGTGTTATTAGCTTGTTATACGTATTCTGTCATGTTTTACTATTTACTGTGTTTAACTGTGGTTATTCTTATGTTCTGTTGCGTATTATTCATGTATTAGTGTGTTATAATACTTGTATTTTAATACTAAGTAACTTTCTAAAAATTGCAGGTTTCCATAAATAGAAAGTTTCTAAAAATAGAAAGTTCCCAAAAATAGAAAGTTCCCATAATTAGAATTAAGATGAATTATAAATAATAAGTGAAGTTAAATTAGTACAATACAAGTCATGTTTATAGCTTAATAATTAAATAACTGGTTAATTTAATTAAATAATACGTTATATGATTTTAATTAAAATGCATGTTCAAATTAAAATGACTAAGTATAAGTACCTTAGGTTATACATGAATTAATTTTAATAAATTAATTAACCTAAAGTTTTATATCACATGATTTACAAAAAATAGTTCTTATAAAAACCCAAATCCCAAGCCTGTGTTCTAAATAAGCCGAACCAAATAAGCTATATAAAAGTCCCATCGAGACCTTGGAGGGGTCTCGGTTGACACTAAACAAATCAACCAAACATGCAAAACATACCCCGACCTAATTCGGGGTCCCTTTGGTCTCGTGTCTGAACAACAAAACCAACCGAGCCCCATAGGGGGTCTCGGTGCTGCCTCGGTGCACACAAACCGAAAACACAAACACACCCCGACCTTCTATCGAGGTTCCTTGTTGCGTCCGAGCCACAAACCATCCAAGCCGAGACATTTATGGTCTCGTTGGTGGTGTTTACACGCAAACCGAGCACCCCCTTGGGGTCTCGGTTGTCTCGGCCGAACCAAACCACACACCAAACCAAACCCCGTGACAATTAATTAATTATTCCCACATGGTTTTTGTAACACCCCACTTGGATAAGTGGACCGTTACGTGTATTTATAGCGTGTCATCAAAGCATAAGGTAAATGTCCTAAAACATTAAATGACCATAACGGAAATACCGGAATCAAACATCGGTAATCCAACCTAAGCTCAAAACATAAAAAGTAAATACTGAAGGAAAGGACTAAACAATGTCCAAATAAGCAGAATAATGTAAGAAATGCATAAAGTAAGAAGTCTGGATAGCTTCCATCCAAATGCACATGCTCTCAGAATCCTAAGAGTGTCCTGGTGTACCTGCCGTTAGAACATGAAAGGAACTACGGCTGAGCATAACGCTCAGTGAACGGATAGAAAGCATGATAAGAATGTACTGAAAGTAATGGAATAGATAACAACTAATGAAACTATGAGACTGATATGTAACATGTGGCAGAACTCTGTATAAAATCTGAGAAACTTGGTTCATACATACTGAAACTGAATTATTAACTATTAAATCTGAAAACATGCATTTACTGTATTTTAATTTGCCAGAGCTTATATAGCTCACGTGCTGTAACAACCGTGCATGAATAACTGGAGGGGTGACCTCGTCATGCTGTAGAGGGGTGACCTCTAAATAACTGTGCTGGGTGGAGGGATCAGCTCCAATGTGAAGGATGTAGAGCACACACCACATTCACCCTGATAACTTGTAAACTGATAAGCCTAGGATGCATCCATACGCCCCACTAAACATACATATAAAAATGGCCAACCTGAACATGAGTGGGACGATGCAGGATATCACTCTCCTGCATGTGAGTCATGACATCGGTGCCTCTAGTGCCGTGGTTACGGTACCTCCGTAACTAGTACATAAACTGGTCGTGCTTGTATATAATGCTCAGGCAATTTATTTATTTATTAACATGATTACTGATAAGCTTAAACATATACTGGGGAAAAACATTTGGCTGAAGATGGGGAATCCTAATCATGCATAAAAAGGAAGTCCTTACTGAAAGGACGGAAATCCGTACCTCTTGTCCAGTAACTGAAACAAGAAAACTGAATGAACTCTACTCGGGCTTCGCGGAAGCTACAATAATAATAGGCGCGAATAAGTTATCTGATATTTATTTAATTTACTGGTCTTATCTGTTTCTCATTTAGTTATTTTATTCCTGAAATTCTGTACGCATCTTAACTGATAATTCTTATCTTTCTTATAATTATTTTTAACGCATTATCGTTCTACTATTAATTACGGTACAACGTATTCTGACGGTATATTATTACTATATTAGGTAACCTGCTAAAAAATAGAAAGTTTCCTAAATTAGAAAGTTTCCAAAATCATTTATAATTTCTTTAATAAAATTATACCCTTTTCAAATATAATAAAAATATTTTAGTTTAATTCATTTTTAAGATACAATTTAAGACACTTATAAAACAACTAATAAAAGGTGTAATATAAAACCTTCGTTTTATATGTTTAAACTATAATCCGAGCCTACCGAGATACCCCTTCTCGGTCGCACTAAAACAAATCAACAAAATCTGTCTATTTAAATTAGTGACAAAATTTTGAGTCACTAAAAAGTGTCATTAAAAACTGGATTTCAAAACTGTCATTAAACAGTCTTGTGATAGATTTAGTGTCACGAAAACTGTCGCTAATCTTAAAATAAAACTCCTTATTTCCTGCCCAAAACCTTCCCACTGCTTGTGTAGTGGTTCCCACTGCTAGTGCAGTGGTTTCCACTGCTTTCACTGTGACAAACCCAAACACCCCTTTTTATTTCTTCATAGCCCGTTTGGGTTGTGTTGGTGTCGGTGATCAAACATAGCCCTAGGCCGCCCCCGTGTGGGTCACGGCTGGGCAGCAAAAAGGGACCACCGAGACATGAAGTATTGGCTGTACACCGAACCCACACACTCCCCTTTGGCTACGGCCGAAAATCAACACCACCACCACCGAGACCCTGCTGTGGTCTCGGCTGGTCGAACAGCAACACACCGAGAGCACTAGGCTCTCGGTTTTCGTGATATGGGCAACAACACGACATCCCTTCATTTTTTTATTCAAGATCTGTTTTTATGGACGTTAAGACATGCTAATTCGTGACATAACTGAAATCGAGAGAGGGAAAATGGATTACCGTTGTAGATTGGTAAAGATAAGATGAAGAACACGAGTCCTTGATGAAGAGCTAAACCGAAACCCCCCTTTTTCCTTGTCTTTTTCCCGACGGCCAACTCACACAACCATGAAACCCTAATATATTCTTTTTTTTCCTGTTTCTGTTTAGACAAAAGGGGTTTACCCCCGTTTTCTTTTTTTTTCTTCCAATTATGGGCCTAAGCCCAAATTCTCCTTCCTTTCCTTGTTTTTCAAACCGGGCCTAAGCCCTTTTCCTTCCCTTAATTAATTTTTTTTTAAACAAAAACCGGCTAGCTAATAGGATTGAATATATTTCTATTTTTTTAAAAACAACTAATCGTACGCTTGTAATTAATTCTCGCGTGTTATTTCCGTATGCTAATAATACGTAAATTGTTTATTAAAATTCAACTGCGTATTTAATATCATCAATTAAATACGGGTTTTACAATTCTTCCCCTCTAAAAAGAATAATTCGTCCCCGAATTAAAGACACCACTATACCGGGTTTTACAATTCTTCCGCTCTAAAAAGGAAATTTCGTCCTCGAACTATAGGTAATAAACTAATGAAATTTAAGAGCTGAAGGACACATAGGCTGAAAGAACATGAAGGCCGAAGAGGCATAAGAGCAGAAAGGATCGTTCGTCTTCTATCTAAGACATAATGCTGCTAAAAGGTAAAAACATGACATGACTAAAATGAACATGTAACGTGACATGTCCGAAGAAGACATGGAACATAACATGACTGAAGAGGATGAGAGGTTCGGATGGACTCCTCCGTTTCGAGTGGCTTCCCGCTCAAAACGATTTCTTAGAAGGTCTAGGCAAAATAACAATCTTGGTCCTGATGACCCTGTCCTGATGATGTTGAATAGTTTCTGGTTTCATACTTAAGATGGATTCTCTGAATCTGATAGAAAGAATAAACTATAGTATGCAGAATACATGGGACGGTACTTACAAATATCTAGAAAAGATAATATTTATATCTCTGGGTAAGCTGCTGCAAGTATAAATGGAAGAACTACGTGAACAGTTGTGAACGTACTATGTGAGCAATTGTGAACGTGGTTCACGATTCTATGAGGAATGATGGGCATGGAATTTATTGTGCCCGGTGATACATGAAACATACTGTGAACATGATGCTAGGACATATCATGAACATATGATGACTGAGGAAATAATGACAAACAATATGGCCTGAGACGTGAAACGTCTACCTGGGTATGGAGAAGCTCTGCTAACTTGAGTCAGGTTTCATAAGCTTTCTGTATCCGTATTTGGTAATGAACCGTGAAACGTGTATTGCACAATGGCACATGAACTTGAACGTGAACAATGTTATGAACGCTAACGTGAGCTTAAATCATGAGATAGCACAAAGCATGAATTGAAACAGCATCATACTGCGAAAGAGACTTAAATGTGAAAGTGAAAATAAACGTGAACGTAAATATGAACGTACACGTGATTGTGAACATGAACGTGAGCGCGATTCACGAACGCTAATTTTGATCTGACAAGATTGTTGATGGAATACTTTAGAATCATACGACCTATTGCTGAATTTCCTGCAGCATGTCGGTGTCCTATCTTGAACCTAAGGTATGTCAGGCATCCCGATATGAACATAGTTGCATCAATTATGTTATACTGCTTCTATCAAAATTCTGCCTGGGATTACGGTACCTTCTGGTGGAATCTGAGTGATTAGTCATGAAAGAATTTTGAATCTGGGTAAAATAGATCCCTCGTAGCGTAGGATCTTATGGAATACAAAATTTTAGTGTAGGTCCTCTCCTTTATGCTAAAGCTTAGCCATAGAAAGCTAATCATGAGAACTTTCAGCAATTTCTACGGTAGTAGCCAACTGAATTCTAGAAATTTTGTACTTCGTTCACCGGCGTTGGTCGTGACCATCTGGTGATGGCCTTCACCTTCGCAGGATTGTCAGAAATTCCTTTCTGCTGAAATAGTGTGGTCCCGAAATGCCACCTTGTTCTACTGGGATTCATATCTAGAAAGCTGCGTATATAACTTTTCTCCTATCAGAGAATCTATACAACTGTGAGAAGATGATTATCTTGTACCTCTCTAGAATTCAGAAGATCAAAATGTTATCAAAGTACATACTGACGATTTTGTCTGTGAAGTCATATAAAAAAAATTATTCATAAATTTCATACTATAGCTGGAGCATTAGGGAGCTCAGAAGTATAATTTGAAATTTTTAGGGTGACTATAATATGTCTCGCTCACCACTGATGGTGACATGATCATGAATTGTTCTGGAAAATATATAAGAAGTCATAGCAGATTAGATAAACCTGCTATTCGCGAAATGAACATCGATTAAAATGATGATCTTGTTAAAATATCGGTGGTCGATACATGATCTCATGTTACCGGCCGTCTTCCTGATAGACAGAAACGGTACACCTCATGGTGGTGCGCTAGGGCGAATAAAGCCTCGTTCTGATAACTCTTGCAGCAATTGCTGCAACTCTTTTAACTTAGCTGAAGCCCTCGAATAAAGAGTTTTGAAAACAGGTTCTATTATTGAGACAAGCTTGATGTTAAATTTTGTCTCGTGGTTAGGAAGGAATTTCTGGAACACCTTCTTAATTACTTCTAGGAATGCTGAAATATATGCTGATCATAAATTTTAAGAACTTCAGAAGTGGATTTTAACTGGTGGCTAGAAAGTATTTGCAGCTATAGGATAATAATTCACGTACTCGTAAAGCTAGAACAATTGTACTGATTTTTTTCTGGCAGGAGTAAAATGAATATGTTCAGGGTCGATAGGACGGATCTCGTCGTTAACTGAAAATAAAACTTAATAAATATGGTGATACTGTTGGGTCCTTTCTGGCTGAGAGGCAGGTGACTACTTGATTTAAGATAAAGCTGACATGGGAATACGTGAAGTAAACATGGCGACTTTTCACTGAATGTGTTCGTCAGTAACCTCACAGAGTGAACACTGCGTGTTTAACCTGAATAACACTCCAGTGGTGGTGACTAAATTTTTCAAATGATCTGATTTCTGCGTGGCATAATAGAACGAGTGTATCCCCCTTGGAGGGTGCCCTGAATCATTGAGGGCCTGGTTTAGAAATATACGGAGTTATGAGTTCTGACTCGTTCTTTGAGAAGATATTCGTATGACGTATATCATGACTGATGTCCTAACAAATGTCTTCCGAAATGATACTTGAGACCTGTGTCTTAACTGTTGTCTGGACATGTATTTTAATGGTGAGTCTGAATAAGGTTAAGAATTTTGGTAAGTGCTAAGATTGACGAACCAGTTAGACTACTGACCCCATGTACTTCTGGTCACGTCCGTTCCGGAGTCCCGATGTTACTGACTGATTAATTATAAGCATGGTGGTTGTCAATACTGCTTTGTCTGTCAATTTACGGTCATTATCATGACCGTGATTCATGCAACTATTCCGACTGAAAGATTAGCTGAGTAACGTGTGACATCTAACTAAGAAAGTAAAAGCATGGAATAGAATGGTAGTGTCTGATGGTTGAAATTTATTCTTGTCAGAAATTTCAAGTTTATAGTTTTTGTCCTTGTTCTACAGTCTTCATAGTACAAACAACATCAACATCTTGAAAGATCTCCAACGTATCAGCAGCGTCAGCATTTTTGAGGTCTTCAAAGTGTTAGCAGCATCAGCATCTGGTAAAATCTTCAACTCACGAGCAACATCAGCACCTGGTAGAGTATCGACAAGTGGAAACGCCTAAGATGATTGAGAAATTAGCAATATCCATTAAATAAGGTACCTAGAGTACACCTGGATTACTGTACATGAAGTACAAAATAAATACTACACATGGAGCATATCTGAGACACTGTACATGGGGTACATATGGAATACAGTACATGTCACTGGTAGGAATTTATGGGATGATCGATACTGGTGTCAATTGTCTGACATGATCAAAGAAATAAATTGATTTAAACGGTAGTAACTAAACTGAAATGAGTAACATGATAGCCTGGTAATTCCTGCATAGACTTAATGCTGGTTGTATAGAGGTTCAAGAATATGATTAAATGGACTTTCAATAATGGTCAGTATAAGGACACGACTGATGAAGACCAAACATGATTTATCATGAAATAGGATGATACTGAAATCCTTCTGTATGTTAGGATGAAAACATTATCACCCTGCTGAAAACATAATCCTCATAAGGAGACATGAACTTAGTCAACATGAAAACGACATTCACGTGAAAGTATAAACTTGACTGATACAAATAATATAGGAGAATAATCAACTGAGGTTTAACATCAACTGATGTGGATAGTTATGGTTTAATCCACAGTATTCAAAGTAGGAAGCATGTGACTAAGTATGGGCGATTCTGTTTCGATCCATACCTGTCAAAATTTTCTGAGAACTGTCATGAATAGAAATGTACAATCTAGGACTAAATGTGGTTGGTTGTAGTCCAATTCATATTTGTCAAGATTTTATGAAACGTCATGATATCACAAAGGTGAACAACTATAGATCGGTTCACAAAACAACATTAAACTGAAAAACATGAAATTTGATCTGAACATTGGTGAACGTATTTGGGCTGGTTCACCAAGTAATATTCGACTGAAAACATGAATCTGTCAAGAGTAAGGATGAACGTCGTTGGGTCGGTTCACCAATACAAAAATTTGAACGAGCAAGGGTGAACGCCTATGGGTCGGTTCACCAAAACAAAAATTCGCAGAAAAAGCACATGCGACTAAATATGGCCAGTCCTGTACCAACCTTTTACTTAGTCAAAAACTTTAAGAAAATGACTGATAATTGAAGAAAACTGACTAATAAATGCATGAGACACATGAAAGATAACAACGCCAAGATCTGGGAAGTTCCTGGTGACTACCCACTAGTCACAGGTCAAGTTTTAGAGCCTACAGGTCGAACCTTGCGCTCTGATACCATAATTGTAACACCCCACTTGGATAAGTGGACCGTTAAGTGTATTTATGGCGTGTCATCAAAGCATAAGGTAAATGTCCTAAAACATTAAATGACCATAACGGAAATACCGGAATCAAACATCGGTAATCCAACCTAAGCTCAAACATGAAAAGTAAATACTGAAGGAAAGGACTAAACAATGTCCAAATAAGCAGAATAATGTAAGAAATGCATAAATTAAGAAGTCTGGATAGCTTCCATCCAAATGCACATGCTCTCAGAATCCTAAGAGTGTCCTGGTGTACCTGCCGTTAGAACATGAAAGGAACTACGGCTGAGCATAACGCTCAGTGAACGGATAAAAAGCATGATAAGAATGTACTGAAAGTAATGGAATAGATAACAACTAATGAAACTATGAGACTGATATGTAACATGTGGCAGAACTCTGTATAAAATCTAAGAAACCTGGTTCATACATACTAAAACTGAATTATTAACTATTAAATCTGAAAACATGCATTTACTGTATTTTAATTTGCCAGAGCTTATATAGGTCACGTGCTGTAACAACTGTTCATGAATAACTGGAGGGGTGACCTCGTCATGCTGTAGAGGGGTGACCTCTAAATAACTGTGCTGGGTGGAGGGATCAGCTCCAATGTGAAGGATGTAGAGAACACACCACATTCACCCTGATAACTTGTAAACTGATAAGCCTAGGATGCATCCATACGCCCCACTAAACATACATATAAAAATGGCCAACCTGAACATGAGTGGGACGATGCAGGATATCACTTTCCTGCATGTGAGTCACGACACCGGTGCCTCTAGTGCCGTGGTTACGGTACCTCCGTAACTAGTACATAAACTGGTCGTGCTTGTATATAATGCTCAGGCAATTTATTTATTTATTAACATGATTACTGATAAGCTTAAACATATGTTGGGGAAAAACATTTGGCTGAAGATGGGGAATCCTAATCATGCATAAAAAGGAAGTCCTTACTAAAAGGACAGAAATCCGTACCTCTTGTCCAGTAACTGAAACAAGAAAACTGAATGAATTTTCCTCGGGCTTCGCGGAAGCTACAATAATAATAGGCGCGAATAAGTTATCTGATATTTATTTAATTTACTGGTCTTATATGTTTCTCATTTAGTTATTTTATTCCTGAAATTCTGTACGCATCTTAACTAATAATTCTGATCTTTCTTATAATTATTTTTAACGCATTATCGTTCTACTATTAATTACGGTACAACGTATTCTGACGGTATATTATTACTATATTAGGTAACCTGCTAAAAAAAATAGAAAGTTTCCTAAATTAGAAAGTTTCCAAAATCATTTATAATTTCTTTAATAAAATTATACCCTTTTCAAATATAATAAAACTATTTTAGTTTAATTCATTTTTAAGATACAATTTAAGACATTTATAAAACAATTAATAAAAGGTGTAATATAAAACCTTCGTTTTATATGTTTAAACTATAATCCGAGCCTACCGAGATACCCCTTCTCGGTCGCACTAAAACAAATCAACAAAATCTGTCTATTTAAATTAGTGACAAAAATTTGAGTCACTAAAAAGTGTCATTAAAAACTGGATTTCAAAACTGTCATTAAACAGTCTTGTGACAGAATTAGTGTCACGAAAACTGTCGCTAATCTTTAAATAAAACTCCTTATTTCCTGCCCAAAACCTTCCCACTGCTTGTGCAGTGGTTCCCACTGCTAGTGCAGTGGTTTCCACTGCTTTCACTGTGACAAACCCAAACACCCCTTTTTATTTCTTCATAGCCCGTTTGGGTTGTGTTGGTGTCGGTGATCAAACATAGCCCTAGGCCGCCCCCGTATGGGTCACGGCTGGGTAGCAAAAAGGGACCACCGAGACATGAAGTCTTGGCTGTACACCGAACTCACACACTCCCCTTTGGCTACGGCCGAAAATCAACACCACCACCACCGAGACCCTGCTGTGGTCTCGGCTGGGTCGAACAGCAACACACCGAGAGCACTAGGCTCTCGGTTTTCGTGATATGGGCAACAACACGACATCCGTTCATTTTTTATTCAAGATCTGTTTTTATGGACGTTAAGACATGCTAATTCATGATATAACTGAAATCGAGAGAGGGAAAATGAATTACCGTTGTAGATTGGTAAAGATAAGATGAAGAACACGAGTCCTTGATGAAGAGCTAAACCGAAACCCCCCTTTTTCCTTGTCTTTTTCCCGGCGGCCAACTCACACAACCATGAAACCCTAATATATTCTTTTTTTTCTTGTTTCTGTTTAGACAAAAGGGGTTTACCCCCATTTTCTTTTTTTTTCTTCCAATTATGGGCCTAAGCCCAAATTCTCCTTCCTTTCCTTGTTTTTCAAACCGGGCCTAAGCCCTTTTCCTTCCCTTAATTAATTTTTTTTTAAAACAAAAACCGGCTAGCTAATAGGATTGAATATATTTCTATTTTTAAAAAAAAAAAACTAATCGTACGCTTGTAATTAATTCTCGCGTGTTATTTCCGTATGCTAATAATACGTAAATTGTTTATTAAAATTCAAATGCGTATTTAATATCATCAATTAAATACGGGTTTTACAGTTTTTATTATTAGTTCTTGAATAATTAATTAAAACATGAAAATCATACGAAATTAAATATAATAAAAAGGGTTTTGATTATACCAACGTGTGTAGAACGAATAGATGATCACGAACAAATAACAAGTAGCAAAAATTGTCTGGGTTCTCCCTATTCTTTGGTGTAGCCGGCGGGACAAGGAGGCAAGAGAGACAGAGAGCCAAATTTTTATAAAACCTAAAATAAAGAAAAGCGATTTCCCTGATGTTTTATTAAAAAGTGATCTTGGGCCCAAAATCCCACCCGGGCCTCCTCTCTTTGTCTAGCCGCAGCATATGGGCCCACCAAGGGTAAACCCGTAGTTTTTTGTGTGTTAAATAATTAACGTGTGTGTTCGTGATTTATTATTCGGGATTTTGGTATTCGTGATCGTGTCACATTTATAATATTCATGATTGTTCATTATTTATTGTCGTGACACGTGTATTAATATTATAAATGGAAAGTTTAAATTTTACCATGTTTTCGTAAGTTACTGTTCACGTGTACTGTTCATAGGTTTTTAATGCGGGTTTTACAACTCTTCCCCT
This sequence comes from Glebionis coronaria, assembly GCA_025667525.1. Lineage (NCBI taxonomy): Eukaryota > Viridiplantae > Streptophyta > Magnoliopsida > Asterales > Asteraceae > Glebionis > Glebionis coronaria. The sequence goes on along the minus strand of CM046878.1, from coordinate 9,634,598 downwards.
CTAAAAGAACAATTCGTCCTCGAATTGGAGAAATATAAACTGAAAGAAAACATACCTGAATTAGAACTGGAAATGAGGGTAAGAAGTCCGTATAGACTCCTCCGTCTCCCAAGTGGCTTCCCGCTCAAGATGATCCCTCCAGAGGATTTTGACGAAAGGGATCGTCTTCCTCCGCATGACACGATCTTGCCGCTCAAGAACTCTCTCGGGTTCTTTGATATATGAAAGATCCTCTCGAATCTGATCAAGTGGATACTGGAAAACATGAACTGGATGATAGTTGTATCCTCTGAGTAAGGACACATGGAACACGTTGTGAACGTGTGCTAGCTGAGGCGGTAACGCTAAACGGTATGACACTTCACCAACGCGTTCTATGATGTCGAACGGTTCGATGAAGCGAGGACTGAGCTTCCCTCTGATTAACGTCTAACTCCTCGTGCAGGTGATACCTTGAGGAAAACATGATCACCTACGTTGAAAGACACATCTCTACGACGTTTATCAGCATAGCTCTTTTGACGAACACGAGCTTCCTGAAGCTTTGCCTTGGCAACAGCGACCTTTTCATTGGTCACTTCAATCATTTCTGGACCCTCAAACAGTCGTTCGCCCACCTGATCCCAACAGATTGGGGCACGGCACTTTCTGCCATACAACATCTCAAAGGGAGCACACTTGATGCTAGCGTGCCAGCTGTTGTTGTATGCGAATTCTAATAGGAATATATAATCATCCCAGCTTCCTGACCATTCTAAAGCACATGATCGTAGCATGTCCTCCAATGTCTGAATGGTACGTTCTGACTGTCCGTCGGTCTGAGGATGAAAGGCAGTGCTGAGCTTAAGTCTGGTGCCCCAAGCTTTCTACAAACTCTGCCAGAAACGTGATGTGAAACGGGGATCTCTGTCATAGATGATTTCTGATGGAGTACCATGCAGTCTCATGATCTCCCTCTGGAATGTGTCTACTAATTTGTTGACCGGATGCTCCTTGCGAATCGGCAGAAAATGAGCAGATTTAGTCAACCTATCCACAATGACCCAGATAGCGTCATTCTTCTTCTGAGTAACTGGAAGACCAATAACAAAATCTATGGAGATTTTGTCCCACTTCCATGCTAGAATGTCTAATGGTTGTAGTAAACCACCAGCTCGCTGATGTTTGATCTTCACCTGCTGGCACACCATACACTTAGAAACGAAGGTGGCAACATCCTGCTTCATACCACTCCACCAAAAGTGTTGCTTGATGTCGTGGTACATCTTGGTAGAACCAGGATGTATGGTAAATGGAGAACTGTGAGCCTCAATCAACACAACTTCCCTGAGAGTAGAGTCATCAGGAACCACTAGTCTAGTGTCCTGCCATAAGATACCGTCGTCGTCAACACGAAACTCCGTCTGCTGATCAAGGTTTTGAATGATAGCCCAAATCTCACCATCGTCCTTCTGAGCTTCCTTGATCCTAGAATGTAAGTCTGGTTCTAATCTAAGATTAGCCCAGTAACCATGTTGTCCTCGTACACAAAACTCAATGTCAGTCATCTCTAGGTCACGAATTATCTCCTTTGCAATCCAAATGCCAACAATCATACCCGACCTTCTGCTTAGATCATTTGCCACCACATTCGCCTTACCAGGATGGTACTGAATGTTGGTTTCGTAATCCTTCAATAGCTCTAACCATCTCCTCTGTCTCATGTTCAGTTCCTTCTGGGTGAAGATGTACTTAAGACTCTCGTGGTCAATGAATATGTCACATGATTCACCATACAAATAATGTCTCCAGATCTTCAACGCGAAAACAACTGCTGCAAGCTCTAAATCGTGAGTAGGATAGTTTTCTTCATAAGGTTTCATCTGTCGTGATGCGTATGCAATAACCTTCCCATGTTGCATAAGAACGCAGCCTAAACACTTTCCTGAAGCATCACTATATATCTGAAATCTACCTGAGCCAGATGGGAGAGTAAGAATAGGTGCAGTCACTAACTTCTGCTTCAGATCTTCAAAGCTCTTCTCTCGCTCTTCCGTCCAGACGAATTTCTCTCCTTTCCTCATCAGCTTAGTCAAAGGTAAGGCTAACCGTGAAAAGTTCTCTACAAACCTGCGGTAGTAGCCAGCTAAACCCAGAAAACTTCTAACTTTTGTTGCAGATGTAGGTCTCGGCCATTTAGTGATAACTTCAACCTTGGTAGGATCCATGGTGATCCGCTCTGCAGATACAATATGGCCCGGAAATGCCACCTTGTTTACCCAGAACTCACACTTAGAGAACTTGGCGTACAGCTGCTTCTTACGAAGAATCTGTAAGACTGTACGAAGGTGTTCCTCATGTTCCTCCTTGGATTTGGAGAATATCAGGATGTCATCAATGAACACAATAACGAACTTTTCCAGAAACTCATGGAAGACACGGTTCATCATATCCATGAAGGCAGCTGGAGCCTTAGTGAGTCTGAATGGCATGACTACGAACTCGTAGTGCCCATAACGTGTACGAAAAGAAGTCTTGGAGATATCCTGCTCTTTAACCCGTAAATGATGGTAGCCGTACCTCAGATCGATCTTGGAGAAATGCATGGCACCCTGAAGTTGATCGAATAGGTCATGAATTCACGGCAAAGGATAACGATTCCTGATCGTGATCTTGTTCAGCTCACGATAGTCTATACATAAAAGCATGTTGCCGTCTTTCTTCTTCACGAACAGTATCGGTGCACCCCATGGTGATGCACTGGGACGAATGAAACCTCGTTCCAGAAGTTCCTACAGCTGATCTTTTAGTTCCTTAAGCTCTATAGGAGCCATACGGTAAGGATCTTTGGAAATCGGCTCTGCACCTGGTATGAGATCGATTCCAAACTCGACTTCACGAACAGGTGGTATGCCTGGAAGTTCATCTGGAAATACGTCAGGAAACTCTGACACAATAGGCTAATCTTGGATAAATGGAGACTCGGCAGTAATGTCATGATTATTGGCTATGAAGCCCTAACAGCCGTGTGATAACAATGCACACGCCTCTATGGATGAAATAATCTGTACTGACCTCCCTGGCAGAAAACCATGGTGTATGTATTCTGGAGATTTAACATCACCGAAGATAACCCGATAAGTGTGGCAGTCAATCGTGGCCTGGTGTTTGGATAACCAGTCCATGCCCAAAATCAACTCAAAATCGCACATGTCCAAAGGAAGTGCGTCAACTCTACGGATCTTGTCGTCAAATTCTAGGGGAAGATCTCTGTACACCTGAGTGATTCGTACAGAGTCCCTAAGTGGCGTGGAAATGCATAAGGCATTATCTAATGGCATCGGGGAAATCCTAACACGTACAACAAAAGTAGTGGGCACGACTGAATGCGTCGCTCCAGTATCAAATATAACACATGCTGCCAAACCATTCATAAATAGATTTCCGGTGATGGTACCTGAAGTCTTATTCGCCTGATCTCGAGTAGTAGTGAACACGAGACCAGAAGTAGGAGGTGGCTTGGTGTCGTCGTGTCCAGAGGTGCCTTCTATCTCACCCTGGCGACAGTCCTTCTGCTGATGGCCTTGTTGGCCACACTTAAAACAACCACCAGTACCTCAGCGACAAATACCAGAGTGTCTACGCGAACAAGTAGGAGAGACAGGATGCGTGAATCCTCCAGCAGGCGTCCTAGTTAAATGAGAGCCTGTTTAAGTATTACATGCATGAGACATAATCGTGGAACATAAGCATGATTACATAGAAGGTGTAAAATTAACCAGATGAGGTAGAACGGTTAGGTTGTAAACCCCTACGGTCCTGATCCCTGCCGTTACCATTGTTCTTTAATTAACAATTGTTGGAGTGTCAGAATACCATAACATAAATTAGTTGAACATGAAATAAGGTTAATGTAGGGACCTGCTATTGTTCGAGTTGTTAGCGTTGTTACGGTAACTATCGTTACCGCCACGCCTCTCAGAACCAGAACGGTCGTTAGTCTGACCGTTTCCTTTGGATGCTTGCTGCTGAGCGATCGTAGGCTTACGGTTGTCAGTCTTCTGCCTGGAATATATATTGTTGAACAGAGGGTTATATGAAATGAATAATACTAATGGAAATGAATTGTTTACAATTGGTGATTGAAGATACCTCTTCACTGCTCTGTCATCACCGAACTCCTCTCGTTGCTGAAGCATCTCGATCTTACGGGCTGCATCGGCCACCTGTGCCACTGTAGTGAAAGTAGCACATACCAAATTGTTGGCAACCGAAGTGCGAAGTGCCCAACGAAACTTCTCAGCCTGCTCCGTAGCAGTTCCTGCAGTTGGACCCAGAAAACCCGCTAACCGGAGAAACCTTTGCATGAATTCATTGCTATTTTCAACAACAATCTACCGAATGTTGTGGTAGTCCCTCTTGAGCTTCTCTTGTTCAGCATGTGGAAAGTACTGATTAAGGAAGTGCTCCTTAAACCGGTCTCATGTCAGTTGTGCAACCCAATTGTCACCACCGTTGGACTACTTGACCGATTTCCACCACTGCAGCACATCACCTTCAAACTTATAGCAGGCCAGTCTTACCTTAAAAACACCATCACAACCCATTGCATCGAAAATATTCTCGATGTGAGAAATCCAAGCTTCAGTCTCGTTGGCGCTGTCAGCCTGCTCAAACGAATGGGGTCGCTCTTTGTTGTATCTCTCCAACCAAGTCATAAGAGTAACCAGTGGAGGAGGAGGAGGGTTGTTGTGGTTACCATGAGCCTGGAATTCCGCCTGAAGTTCATCTCTAATTTCATTGCGAAGTTGGGGAAGAAGGGCTTGTAGAGCTGCATTGACAGCTTCTGTCAAATCTGGAGTATTGCGATTGTTCACCATCTGACAGTTTAAAACAAAAAAATGCAACATAAATCATAAATCTGAAATGAGACAACATAAGAATGCATGAACATAAATCAAAGAAGCAGTTTATAATGCATGAAACAATGTAAAAATACATGATGCAGTTTATAAAACTTTTATATGAACGGGAGTGAACGCCTATGGTCAGTTCACTCAAAACAAAAGACATGGCGCGGGGACGTCAATGGGTCGGTCCCAAAGTTAAAAGTTCTCGATAAAAGCACATGCGACTAAATAGGGGCAGTCCTGTACCAACCATTACTTAGTCATAAACCTACATGCATGAAATAAAATGAAAATGCATGAATGCATGAAAACCAACTGTCAGTTTTAGGAAGACACTGGTGACTACCCGTAAGTCACAGGTCATGTTTTACCCAGAGCTACAGGTCGAAACCTTGGCTTTGATACCATAATTGTAACACCCCATTTAATAGGATAGAGTGCTACAATAAATTATGGCGTATCATCAAAGCATGCAAGGTAAATGTCTAAACATTCATGACTAATACATGGTTTTTTGCCAAGTATAAAAATTTGTTCGTCTCGATTCAATTCGAATTGATCTCCGGTTAAAAGTGCGACTCAGTCGTCTTTGGTGAATAGAAAGAAAATGTCGTTGATTATCTATAACTAATTCAAAAGTAAATGCGAAAATAATAAAAATAAACTAAAGACGAATGAAAATAATAAAGAGACGTAAAACAAGACGAATATTAAAAACTAAAAATTAAAACGATATTAAAACGAATATTAAAACAAATATTTAAAGAAACAATTAATAAAAGTAAAAGCGAAAATAATAAAAATAAAAATAAACTTTTCAAATTAAAAATAAAACTTACTTAAATAAAAATGAAAGCAATTGGATTATAAAACTATTTTGAAAAGAAACGAAACGAATAATAAAAACATAAATTTAAACAAAACAATTAATAAAAATAAAACTAAAAGACGAAATTAACTATCGACTCAAAAATAAAGTTTACTTAATGAAAAAGGAGAGAACTAAAATGGTACTTTAAAGCTAAACGAGGCAAAACCTAAAGCGGGTACTAAATAAAAGATAAAACTTGAACTTTATGAAAAAATATTAATTTTAAATTAGAAGAAAAATTCAACTAAAAATACGTAACTTTCAAAATAAAAATCGGAACAACTTTCAGATTAAACTAAACAATTACGGAACAATATAAATAAATAAGCAAGCTAGCAGGCAGCTAGCAAGCAGGTAGGTGATTTTGGCGGGAAACATTGGTAAGCATGCTAGCTAGCTGCTCATGTTATTTGGTTTGGTTCGGAATAACATTTATTCGTTCGGTATCTTTTACAAATCCTTCGCTCGGAATGTTTTTTTGAAAACTAGTTGGTTCGGAATCTTTATTGGTTCGGGATTTATGCTTTGTTCGAGTTTTTTTTTTCTTTGTTCGGAATTTTTAGTTCGTTCGGTAAAATTTGCTCATTCGGGAAAACTAGTTGGTTCGGGAAAAACTAACTCGTTAGGGAAAAATAATTTGTTCGGTAAAAATAAAATTGGTTCGGGAAAATCTGGTGAAAATAAAACAGTGACGAAAAAACAACCATAATCAATCTAAAAATTAAATCAAACTAACCACTAATAATCAACTATCAATAATAAATCAAACCAAATCAATAAAACTAACACTAATAACCAAATCAATCAAAACCCACTTAATAAAACTAACAAAAACTCAAGAACATAACCATAAACATAAACATAAAGATTAAATCAAAACAAGAAAGGTAGATGAGAGATTAACCATTAAAAGTAAAGATTCAATAACATAAAAGTAAAACTTACTTGAAAATTAAAGGTGCAAGACAAGTATTTAAATTGCAAGAAATTAAAGTGCAAGATATGAAAAATGGAAGAGCTATTTGTCAAGTAGCCAACAACATAAAAATGAAAACTAATCCTCTATTTATAGGGAAGGAGGGGAGGAAGGTTGCTAGGAAGCTTCCTTCTTTCTTTCTTTCTCTTTTAGTCCTTAGTCTTCGAAACTCTTCGACTTTTTCGACTTTTGTCTCGGGATTAATTAAACTTGTCTTGTAATTTATTAATAAATTAGACTTGAGTTCTTTGGCTTTATTAAACTTCCGTCTTTAGACTTTTTCTTCGATAAATCTTCAGAATAGGCCTTGGACTTCCGTTCTTTTTGCACTCTTGATCTCTTGACTTCGTCTTTTGTCTTTTTCTTCGATAAAAGCCCGTGAAAGCCCATGTTTTCTTCCCTTTTCATACTAAATCATAACAAAAACACAAACCACGCATAATTCCGACATTTACGACATAAAATACACGTTATGGTCTTGTTTTCATTATAATCAAGTGGTAAAAGGATGGGTGTTTCACTCCTATCAAATCTCCTACACTTGACCATTGCAATGACCTCATGCAATGCTTAGTGACAAAGCAAGATTTACATTCTCCATCATAATCATCCTACCTTGGCCTTCATTAAACAATAGAAACTAAGGAAAATTTAAAAGATAGAAAATAACAAAATGCTAGAAGGAAAAAACTTTTAAAGAAATCTAAGACTTACATTAGGGGTTTGGTGTCATGAATGTTTATCATCCTCAAGTTTCACGCTCCCCATGCCAAGCTTAAAAACGAGATCATTGTAATTAAAAGTTAGCACAAGTAACACTTACTCATGCGGCTCAATTAATCACTAAGACTCCCTTATTCCTATGGGTAACTCTTATATTTTATTGATGTCTTGAATGATCACGAGGATGCATTGTTGACTTATTTCGATAGTTTATTAGGGCTGAAAATAAAGTAGGACGATCTAATCCATAGTTATCTAAAGGACAAAATCTTTTAAAACTGCTTCTCGAAACCTCATAAAGTTCATATCTTGGCATAACTCGTTTCACGATTTGAGACCTTTCTCGGACCGATATTTGGCATTTACTTCATACTTCAAATCGTGAGAAGATGATCTTGAAATTTATGGTCTTCTCTTCGTCTATAGTGTATATCTTCACTTGGGGTAGTTGAGATATTTTCTTCAAATGTTGACCACGACTTCTTCATTATTTCTTCAATCCTTATTTGGGATTTTGATATACAACGATCCGCCTCCTTTTCGGACTTGGATCTATTTATCCTCATACCTTGTTAGGGTCTTTTCGGATAGATTTCTCCATGATCTTTATGGGAGTAATTGCTTTTTGTCGTGTGTCTTGATCCTTCATACTGATTTTGGAATAATGCTTTTCACATCATCTTGGATCTTTAGCAACAAAATGGAATCCTCATGCCTTGTTAGGGCCTTTTTGGACTCGCCAATCTTCGCGTCCAGTTTCAATAAGTTATGCCTTGGCTATGAACTCTAATCAATACCGAGCAAATTTTAAACGATCTTGGGCTAGAAGCTAAGTAATTTTTCAGACCGTACGACCTTACTTATTGCATTTATTTATTTACAAGCGATGGGAGAAAAAGATCATAATTAACTCACATAAGTTAATGAAAGAATACCAAACTTATAACTAACTCTATCATTTCTCGTTCTCCACAATTTAAAATCTCAAGGAATGAGACTCGTGGATACTTAGCCTAATAAACCAATTAAGGTCTACATGGCTAAGGATACTAGCTAGAGTAAACTTGGATAAGTAAACTCGGGTTGAGTCAAAATATTCACGACGGCCTAATATATCTTAAGATATCTAAACTTGCTAAAACCATTTTATTGAACAATAAGAGAAAATAACAAAAATAAAGGAAACTACAACTAGGCCAAAATAGATTAAAAATGTCGAAAAATGTCGAAAAATCGAATTTCCGGTTAAAATGAGGTCAAATTCATGGAAAAGTCCACTTAACTTCGATAGAAGTCCCCCCTACACTTGATATAAACATTGTCCTTAATGTTTAAGCATGTGGGAGTAAACTTCCCTACACTTAGGACATTGTGCACGTTATTTAAATCTTGCTAAGGAAAAGACAACTTACGAGATTCCTATTTTAATATTAGAAAATATAAAATAGTGAATCGAAAAGAGTTTAGGGATAGAACCGGGAAGACGGGAACACGGAATCACGGGTCGTCAAAAGTCATCAAGAATGAATCTTTGAAAGCGCGAATCCCTGAGTATGAGAAGAGAGAAAATAGCAAACACCAACGGGTCTCCCCTACACTTAGGATAAAAGATAGATACTTGGGTTGCCTCCCAAGAAGCGCTTGTTTTTTATCAACGAGTCGTGAGCCTGACTCGACCTTGATTAGCATAGTAAGAACCTTGAAGAGTATCCACCGGGATCAAACACATGGTTTTCGTCCATCAAGTAACACAAGCTTAAGGCGAACAAGGCAAGCCAAAGAAGAGTAGGCAAGGTTCCCTTAAGCAAAGATAGAGCACGGTAGTGGGAGGTATGGTGAAGTGATAGCATGGCTCCAGCAGTTCCAAAAGTCTTTCCTTTTATTGCATCAGATGGATACTGAGATGGCTGAAAAATTTCGATACCGGGGTCGAACACCTTTTCCTTTAGGGGAAAATAGCACTCAGGCTCAGCATAATTTGAAGAAGATCCGCTAAGAAAATGCACAACCTCGTTCTCAGAAGGTGGATAGAGAGGTGTTAAAACATACGTGCTGCGGATGTTGGTGTCTTCCGGCGTCTTCTCCTTTGAAAGAAGTTTCTTCAAATCCGTAGAAGGATAAAGACCATAATCATCAAAGTCTAAAGGAGGGGCATCACTCTCATTTGGGAAGTATGTGTTGAGAAAAGTAGCAAAGTCTTCCTCAAATGAGTAGTCATCCAAAGTAGGATCAATCATGGTTGGCGGAGGATCTTCATCATGTGAAGAATCACTCGAGAGAGTATCAGCCTCATCAAAATCATCATAAGTGGGCATGTATGGATACTCAGAAGTAAAATCATCATAATCATCTCCATCGGAACTAGAATCGTCATCATAAGCATCAAAGATCGGTGGAGAATCGTAAATTGGTGGAGGATCAGAATTGGAGAGAGAATCATCCACATTATCTTGGAACAATGGATTATCATAGCAAGAATCGAATAGAGGATTGTTGTAGACGACAAAATCATCAAGTACAGTAATTATATTCGCGGATTCTCTTCCATTTGATTTGGTTGTGATCTTCCCCATTTTAAACACTTGTGCGTCATTCTCGACCCTTAAGATTAACTCACCTTTGGCAACATCGACTAGAGCTTTTCCTGTTCTCAAGAATGGCCGACCAAGTATTAAAGGAATACGAGGGTCCATTTCATAATCAACAACAACAAAGTCGACCGGAAAAGTGAAGGTGCCCACTTTAATAAACACATCTTCGGTAATACCAAGAGGGTAAGCGAGAGTGCGATTTGCAAGCTCAAGAGTCATCTTCGTTGGTGTAAGGTCGGGTAATGATAACTTTTTCTAAACACTTAAAGGCATCATATTTATACTTGCCCCGAGATCGGCTAAGGCAGTAAATTCTTCGGTTTGGTGAAAAGTACATGTTAGCACAAAACGACCGGGATCTCCAAGTTTCTCCAGAAGTTCTTTAAGAAGGACGGCAGAACAATTTTCATTCAATCGAGTATTAACAAACTCGGCCATCTTCTTCTTCTTGCTAAGCAATTCCTTAAACATCTTAACAAATTTAGGCATTTGTGCTAGAGCTTCAACAAGGCTAAAAGTGATGGTCATTTCTGAAACTTTCTTCAAATAGTTTGACACTTGAATGTCATCCTTGTTTTGCAGTTTGGCCTTCTCTAAGCGAGATGGATAAGGAATATTGGGTTTATAAGTGGAAGGTGTAGGTGTAGTAGGTAAAGGTTGAGATGTTGAGGGTTTAGAGGTGGAAGGTGGGGTTGGTGAAGGGTTCTTCTTGGGTACTTCTTCATGACGAGGCGGAGACGCTAATGGTGAACTAATACTAGGTGTGGGAGTAGTAGGGATAAATGGTGGTGGAGGAGGTGTAGATGGTGTAACTAGGGGTGGGATAGATGGTCCTACTAAAGTTGCTCCACTACGGGTAGTAATAGCACTTACATTCGCTCTCGGGTTGGTAACAGTATTTGAAGGAAGTGAGCCCGAAGTAGATGGTTGATTACCTTGAAAGAAACTAGCCATCATGTTCTTCAAATCATTCGTCTGAGTGCTGATAGAAGTTTGCATATCTTGACGAAGCTCGGTTCTAATATCATTCCCTTGTTTAGTAATATCACCTTTCAAGTTGATGATTTGGCTTTGAAGATTGTTAACTAGCTCTCTTTGGGTTCTCATGAAAGTTTCAACATCTTGATTTACGGGTGGAGGTTGGGGGGCGGGTGGGAGATATGGAGTAGAAGCTCGAGGTGGGTTTTGAGTGCTTCTATTGTAGTTGTTTGGGTTGTGGTTTTGAGGAGGAAAACCGGGTGAAAGATAGTTGTTAGAACGGTAACTTAGCAAATTTCGATCACCTTGAGGTCGGGCTTGGTAATTTTCCGGTGAATAGTTACCATAAGCCGCATACACGTTTTCCGGATTGCCTTGAGTAGAAGGACAATCAGTGTATGAATGAGGACCGCCGCAAGTCTCGCAAGAAATTGCTACAGCTTTAACTTGTTGTTGTTGGTTTGTAGCGATGAGCAAGATACTTTTGTTCATTTCGGCCATCATGCGGGTGAATTCGGTCATATCGGGGTTTGCTGAAGTAGAAGAAACATTGACTCTCGGGTTGTTCCTTGAAGATGCGGATGAATCCTAATTTTTGTGATGAGTAGTCATGTTCTCAATAAGCTCTCTACACTCCTCTGGTCTTCTGTTCATAAATGTGCCACCGGCGGCTGCATTAATAGTATCACGATCACGAAAAGTTAAACCATTGTAGAAAGTATCAATCAACGTAACGGGGAGCATGTTGTGGTTTGGACATCGATCGATCAAAACATTATATCTTTCCCAAGCATCAAAGAGAGATTCATCGGGTTCTTGCATGAAACCGCTGATTTGATTTCGAAGGCTCGTGACCATGGATGGTGGAAAGTAGCGCGACAAAAATCGTTGAGTCATGTCGTCCAAAGTATGAATGGAATTCTTCGGGAGACGATCAAACCATTTTTTGGCATGGTGGGATAAAGTATGTGGAAAGAGCTGTAGGCGAAGGACATCCATAGTAACACCGGGCAACTTCATGCTTTGAGTAATAGTAATGAATTTGTTGAGGTGCTTGTTGGTATCATCATCCGGCAATCCGCGAAATAGATTAGTTTGCACTTGTTGGATCATGTGATGCTTCAACGAAAACTCTGGAGCCGTGATTTGCATCGGCGCAATCGGTCCTCCTCGTCCATACATTGTTGGTTGGCAAAGTTCCTCCATTGTGCGAAGATCGGGTGGTGGAACATTGTTGTTATTGATGTTGGGGGGTACACCAGCCATATCTAAATCTTCACGAGTCTCGGACTCTGAATAAGTTTAAGATCTAGTACGCATGCACCTGCAAAAGCAAAAGAAAAAGATGCCACAAAAATAGAGAATATATATATACACTTAGAAAAATAAAATCTTTTTGGTGCAAAACTTTGAAAAAGAAATACTTTTTATAAGTTTTTTAATGTTTTTGTATTTTTGAAAATTTATAATTTTTATGGATTTTTGAAAAATTTTGACACGAAAAATAACGCTCACGAATGAACGGATCCCAAAAAGCAACGCGTCTCTCACTAAAAACCGTTAATCTTTACGAAAAGATCCGGAAGCGGCGCCATTTAATACATGGTTTTTTGCCAAGTATAAAAATTTGTTCGTCTCAATTCAATTCGCATTGATCTCCGGTTAAAAGTGCGACTCGGTCGTCTTTGGTGAATAAAAAGAAAATGTCGTTGATTATCTATAACTAATTCAAAAGTAAATGGAAAATAATAAAAATAAACTAAAGAAGAATGACAATAATAAAGAAACGTAAAACAAGACGAATATTAAAAACTAAAAATTAAAACGATATTAAAACAAATATTTAAAGAAACAATTAATAAAAGTAAAAGCGAAAATAATAAAAATAAAAATAAACTTTTCAAATTAAAAATAAAACTTACTTAAATAAAAATGAAAGCAATTGGATTATAAAACTATTTTGAAAAGAAACGAGACGAATAATAAAAACGTAAATTTAAACAAAACAATTAATAAAAATAAAATTAAAAGACGAAATTAACTATCGACTCAAAAATAAAGTTTACTTAATGAAAAAGGAGAGAATAAAACTAAAATGGTACTTTAAAGCTAAACGAGGCAAAACCTAAAGCGGGTACTAAATAAAAGATAAAACTTGAACTTTACGAAAAAATATTAATTTTAAAATTAGAAGAAAAATTCAACTAAAAAAACGTAACTTTCAAAATAAAAATCGGAACAACTTTCAGAATAAACTAAGCAATTACGGAACAATATAAATAAATAAGCATGCTAGCAGGCAGCTAGCTTAAGCTAGCAAGCAGGTAGGTGATTTTGGCGGGAAACATTGGTAAGCATGCAGCTAGCTGCTCATGTTATTTGGTTTGGTTCGGAATAACATTTATTCGTTCGGTATTTTTTACAAATCCTTCGCTCGGAATGTTTTTTTTGAAAACTAGTTGGTTCGGAATCTTTATTGGTTCGGGATTTATGCTTTGTTCGGTTTGTTCTTTTTCTTTTTTTTTTCTTTGTTCGGAATTTTTAGTTCGTTCGGTAAAATTTGCTCATTCGGGAAAACTAGTTGGTTCGGGAAAAACTAACTCGTTCGGGAAAAACAATTTGTTCGGTAAAAATAAAATTGGTTCGGGAAAATCTGGTGAAAATAAAACAATGACGAAAATAGGGGAAGAACAAGGCACGAATTTAACTAAGAACAACCATAATCAATCTAAAAATTAAACCAAACTAACCACTAATAATCAACTATCAATAATAAATCAAACCAAATCAATAAAACTAACACTAATAACCAAATCAATCAAAACCCACTTAATAAAACTAACAAAAACTCAAGAACATAACCATAAACATAAACATAAAGATTAAATCAAAAAAAGAAAGGTAGATGAGAGATTAACAATAAAAAGTAAAGATTCAATAACATAAAAGTTAAACTTACTTGAAAATTAAAGGTGCAAGACAAGTATTTGAATTACAAAAAATTAAAGTGCAAGATATGAAAAATGGAAGAGCTATTTCTCAAGTAGCCAACAACATAAAAATGAAAACTAATCCTCTATTTATAGGGAAGGATGGGAGGAAGGTTGCTAGGAAGCTTCTTTCTTTCTTTCTTTCTCTTTTAGTCCTTAGTCTTCGAAACTCTTCGACTTTTTCGACTTTTGTCTCGGGATTAATTAAACTCGTCTTGTAATTTCTTCATAAATTAGACTTGAGTTCTTTGGCTTTATTAAACTTCCGTCTTTAGACTTTTTCTTCGATAAATATTCAGAATAGGCCTTGGACTTCCGTTCTTTTTGCACTCTTGATCTCTTGACTTCGTCTTTTGTCTTTTTCTTCGATAAAAGCCCGTGAAAGCCCATGTTTTCTTCCCTTTTCATACTTTGATCCTAAATCACAACAAAAACACAAACCACGCATAATTCCGACATTTACGACATAAAATACATGTTATGGTCTTGTTTTCATTATAACCAAGTGGTAAAAGGATGGGTGTTTTCACACCTATCAATGACCATAAATAGTAATACCGGAATCAAACATCGGTAGTCTAGTAACTCACACACAAGTAATATAAGTACTATAAATGGAAAGGACTAAACAATGTCTAAAAGAAGTAAAGTATGATTAAGTAGGAATAAATGCATAAGGTAAAAGAGGCCGGCTTCCAATCCGAATGCACATACTCTAGAGTTCCTACTTGCGTCCTTGAGTACCTGCCGTTTAGGAACATGGAAAAGTAGACGGCTGAGCATAACGCTCAGTGCACGGATATATAATAAAGTATGGAAAACATAGAATATGGAAGCATATAAAGAATACAAAGCATGAATGGCAGCAAAAATGAATAACTCCATGAAAACCTAGTTGTATGTCATGTTAACTGGTTTTAGTTCTGAAAACATAGCTTATGTTACTTATGAAAATATGTATTAGTTAATGTACCATAATAGCCAATATAGGTCATGAGGTCCACAACGTGCATGAATACTTGGAGGGGTGACCTCGTCATGCAAATAAGAGTGGATGCCTCTAATTAACTGGTAAGTGGGTAGGAGGGATCAGCTCCTTGTGAAGGATGTAAGGCACACACCACATTCATCATGAAATCCTGACTAAAACATGTAACTAGGATTCACCCATACGCCCCACATGATAATATAATAATATAATGGCCAAATAACTGAAAAGGGACGCCACGAGCTATCACTCCGCTGTAGTGAAGTCATAACACTAGTGCCTCTAGTGTTATGGTTATGGTACCTCTATAACTAGGTGAAACTGGTCATGCATGTATATGGCTAAGGTAACTAATAAAACATAAGCATTTAATCTGTAACTACTGGGGAAAACAGTTGGCTGCATACGGGAAATTCTAATGAAGGAAGAGATTGTCCTTACTAAAGGACAGGAAATCCGTACCTTATGTCCAATAGAAGCTAAGGAAAATCGATGAATACTAATCCGCCTCGACGGATAACACTACATAAGAAATATGTACGTGTATGAGTTGTCTGAATTACATGTGTTTTACTAGTTCCGTGTGTTATTAGCTTGTTATACGTATTCTGTCATGTTTTACTGTTTACTGTGTTTAACTGTGGTTATTCTTATGTTCTGTTACGTATTATTCATGTATTAGTGTGCTATAATACTTGTATTGTAATACTAAGTACTACCTTCGTCCCATAATTATTGTCTACTTTTGACTTTTAAAGTCTTTCTTCGTTAACTTTGACTTTAAATAGTTTTATTTGTGTTATATAATATTAGATGAAAGTTATATCAATGAAAAATACATTTAATACTCTATCCATTCATGTATTATGCATCAATTATTAAATAATACAAACAAAAATATTTATAGTCAAAGTTGACGAAGAAAGACTAAAAAGTCAAACATGGACAATAATTATGGTACCGAGGTAGTAACTTTCTAAAAATAGCAGGTTTCCATAAATAGAAAGTTTCTAAAAAAGAAAGTTCCCAAAATGAGAAAGTTACAGTAATTAGAATTAAGCTGAATTATAAATAATAAGTGAAGTTAAATTAGTACAATACAAGTCATGTTTATAGCTTAATAATTAAATAACTGGTTAATTTAATTAAACTTTACGTTATATGATTTTAATTAAAATGCATGTTTTAATTATAATGACTAAGTATAAGTACCTTAGGTTATACATGAATTAATTTTAATAAATTAATTAACCTAAAGTTTAATATCACATGATTTATAAAAAATGGTTCTTATAAAAACCCGAATCCCGAGCTCGTGTTCTAAATAAGCCGAACCAAATAAGCTATATAAAAGTCCACCGAGACCTTGGAGGGGTCTCGGTTGACACTAAACAAATCAATCAAACACGCAAAACATACCCCGACCTAATGTCGGGGTCCCTTTGGTCTCGGGTCCGAATAACAAAACCAACCGAGCCCCATAGGGGGTCTCGGTGGTGCCTCGGTGAACACAAACCAAAAACACAAACACACCCAGAACCTCGGCCGGGGTTCCTTGCTGCGTCCGAGCCACAAACCAACCAATTCGAGACCTTTATGGTCTCGGTGGTGGTGTTTACACACAAACCGAGCACCCCCTTGGGGTCTCGGTTGTCTCGGCCGAACCAAACCACACACCAAACCAAACCCCGTGACAATTAATTAATCATTCCCACATGGTTTTTATTACTAGTTCTTGAATAATTAATTAAAACATGAAAATCATAAGAAATTAAATATAATAAAAAGGGTTTTGATTATACCAACGTGTGTAGAACGAATAGATGATCACGAACAAATAACAAGTAGCAAAAATCGTCTGGGTTCACCCTTTTCTTTGGTGTAGCCGGCGGCATAAGGAGGCAAGAGAGAGAGCCAAAATTTTATAAAACCTAAAATAAAGAAAAGTGATTTCCCTGATGTTTTATTAAAAAGTGATCTTGGGCCCAAAAGCCCACCTGGGCCTCCTCTCTTTGTCTAGCCGCGGCATAGGGGTCCACCAAGGGTAAACCCGTAGTTTTTCGTGTGTTAAATAATTAACGTGTGTGTTCGTGATTTATTATTCGGGATTTTGGTATTCGTGATCGTGTCACATTTATAATATTCATGATTGTTCATTATTTATTGTCGTGACACGTGTATTAATATTATAAATAGAAAGTTTAAATTTTACCGTGTTTTCGTAAGTTACTGTTTACGTGCACTGTTCATAGGTTTTTAATGCGGGTTTTACAGTTTCAAATTCCAAAAAATGTTTTTGCGTTCTTTCCGCGAGCGGAATCAAAATACTTTTCACAAGCACAGTTATATCGTGAGGAATTTCTTTTTTTCCTTTCAAACGTTTACGTTCTTTCCAGTCATCGTCAACAACCTTTTTGAAATTTTCGATGTTTTTTTAAGAAAACTAAGCGTTTGCTTACTCTTGCTTACAGAAGCTTTATATGGAAAGTACTCAATAAATTTTGAAACATTAGTTTTCTTAGTGGCAAAAATTTGTCTCCATCTAATTCTTATTTGTTCACATTCATAAAATATTTGCTCACGAGACTTCTGTTTTTGTGGTTTGAAAATTTCATAAAGACTATTTTCATAAGCATAATTATATGGTTTCACAAAGGCTTTATTCACTGGTGATCTACTCTCTTCTTCAAAAATTAATGACTCATCACTATCGGGCCTAGCAATTAAACAATCAACATCGGTCCATTGGGACTCCTCAAGATATAGGCGCGGGTTCTCAGATTGAGCTTGCTCGAGGTACTTAGGACTAGCAAAACTAGCGTTACCCTTGAAAAACGAACGAGGTGCCAACATTCGCATGGTTTGAATAGATTGATTTGCTTTATAAACAATTTTCTTATAAAAATCAATTTGAACTTCAAGTTCCACGACTTTGTCAATGTCTTTAGCTTGTTTAAGTTTGAAATCCTTTTTCAAGTTAGCAACCTCTTCCGTTTTCGCAGTGACTAGTTTAGTTTTATCCTCTTGAATAAAATCAATCTTTTGAGTTAACTCATTCACTTTGGTGGTAGCAAGATACGTTTTGTGTCGTTCCGTACGTAAAGAGGTGTTATAATTACGTTTCTCTTGTTCTAAAAGCTTAAGAGTTTTGTTGTATTTAGTTTCAGAAACATCCTTTATAGTAGTAAAAACACCCCCTTTGTACCTTGCAAGCTCTTTGTCTTTTTGAATAAGCTCAGCTCTGCATCTTACAAGAAGCTCACTAGATTTTATGACTGCAGCTTTGCTTTCTTCAAAATTTTAAGTGAGCGTAGTGTTTGCCTTCTTTAATTGCTTTTGACTCTTTCTAGTTTCTTTGACATCTTTTTGTAAAGAAGCAATTAAGTTAGCAAGCGCAATACGCTCCTCATCATCATCATACTCGTTTTCATGTTGATCATCCTCAGACTCATTATTGCATATGTCTGATGAATCAGGTGTGGTATTGCTATCAATCGTTTCCATCATACATGTGTCAGTAATGGCTTTGGGTAGCTCACAATGCTCCTGAATATTACCAAACACATTATATTCCTCGTCAGTGTGTACCTTTTCGATTGGCTCAGTATCAAAGATAGGACCGTTGTCATCTTCAGTGACATTGAGAACTTCTTCAACCTTTTACATGTACGAGTAATGTGCTTCAAGTTCTTGGTCAGAGGCTTCATCATCAGTATCATCAAGCATTGCTCCTTCCTCAGCCGACAATTTAACCCCAGCTTCCATCTTCTTGCAAAGCAGCATCTTTTCCTTATGATAACCAGAGTCCCTAACCCGTTTCGGCTTCCTACATTCATTTTCCATATGCCCATAACCTTGACAATTAAATCAATGAATCCCACTTTGCTAAACCACTTGAGTTCCAACAGTTTCCCTATTCCCAGCAATAGTAGCAATCCTCTAAGTATCATACTTAGTAGTTTGTCGATCATACCGTGCAGAACCCTTAACATGTGTTGAATTACGTCGATCATACCTAGGAGGACTTTCATCACGTTGACGTGTGTCATACATTCAAGGACTCTCAACATATTGGTTCCTTGTGTTAGATGATGTTTGAAGATTTTTGTTGGTGGGTTTGAAGATTTTCTTGTAGGTCTTCATAATGACAGCAATTTGTTGGTTCATCTCCCTATCCTTCTGAGCTTGTTCTTCATCACTGTCCTCTTCATATGATGGCTCAGATGATGGTGATGGTGCTCTTGGTTCTTTGCCTCGTGATCTTGTGGGAGCTGAAGACTTGGATGAAGTGGAGTATCTTGGTGAGGAGGATGTAGTGGAGTATGACTTTGGAGCACGAGAGCTGGACATGGTGAGCGGTAGACACCAAAGCAAGTGGATTAGCAGTCTTTGCTACCCGTTCAGCTCGAAGTTCATTTGTCTCATTCTGAAATTGTTTCAAAATGTCAAAGAGCGTGTGATAGTTGACCTCGTCCAACTTATTTTGTTGTTTCACCAAAGTTATAAATCGTGTCCACTCTGGTTGAAGTTGTTGTAGAAATTGCACATTGACTTGCATGGTGGAGACTTCCAAGTTGTTTCTTGTCATGTCATTCATCATCTTGTAGAATTATGAGTAATATGAATCAATTGATTCCTAATCCAATGAAGTAAACTTACCAAAGTTCCAAAACAAGTTTGTTTTGACATCTTGTTTGTTTAATGACTCTCCTTGTTACAAACGTTCAGTTGCAAACCACATCTCTTTAGCAGTAGTGCATGCATCAACCGTTGAATAAATATCATCCCCAATCCCACTTAGAATCAGATATATTGCTTTCTTCTATGCATCAATCCAAGCACGGTTCTCTTTCGAAGTATTCTCATATGTTTCCTTAATTGTCTGCTCAGCGGCACCTGGCATCGAGTCGGTTGCTGGAGTTGCAGGAATGGTGATTGTAGTGGGAGTATAGGGCCCGTCTGTGATGCAACAGCGAAGAACATCACCATTAGGTTTTGTGTCAAGATATCGAAGAAATCGTGATTGCCATTGTGCATATCGACCGGACACAAGCATTGGTGGTCTCTCTTTGTTACCCGCCACCATGATGTTGTTATTAGTAACACGATATTCAGTAGTAGAATCCATCTCAAAAATGAAATAAATAGGATTTTTAGTAGATATTGTTGTGAGTAGATTGTGGTTGATATTCCGAGAAACTTTGTGAAAAACCCTAAACAATGTCTTCGTAAGAAACCAAAAATTCTTAGACCAAAAATCTCGCGAGTTAAAAAATTTCAAAACCAGGTTTTTTGAAAATTTTATAACACAACAATTCAAAATATATCTTCAATGAACAAGTCGGAATCCAATTGTGTAAAAAATCCGGAATGCACTTTTTTTTAATCCAGAATCCAGTCTGAATATGTTAACCTGTGTGAACAATCCGGAATCTACTTGTGTAAACAATTCGGAATCACAAGTTGGAATACCACTATTTGGAATCTACAAGTCGGAATCACAATTCGGAATCACAAATCAGTACACAATTCGGAATACCACAAGTCGGAATCCTCACAAGTCGGAATCCGTAATCCGATACACAATTCGGAATCCACAAGTTGGAATTCACAATTCGGAATCCTCACAAGATTTTAATTCGAAATGCGTTATCCTATACATAAGTCGGAATCCGTGAACTTGATGTAATCCGGAATACAATTTGATTGTAATTCGGAATATGAGTGAGCTTAGTAATTCGGAATCACAGACAAGAATCTAATCTGGAATATGAATCAAAAACTAATTCGGAATATGAATAGAACTAATTCGGAATAAGAATTCCTAACCTAATCCGGAATCCATATGATAATTCCAAAAACCCTTGTATTTTCAAATAAGTCGGAATATTCTAAACCCTTGTATTCCGACTTATTAAGCCCTGTTATTCCGAATACTTGGATTTACCAATGACGAACTTTTTTACCCAATAATCAAGCCAAAACTTCCAATTTTTTCATGAAAATCACCAAAATGACTAACATAAATTCCTACCACAAGTTTGTAGGCAATTTGTACGAAGATTTAGAGCTCGAAAACACAAAATTTTTTGATACGAGATGATTTGATGAGAAAATTACACGCATCAAAAACAATAACCACAAACTAAACACGAATCTACCCCATGGCGATTGATACCAATTATTGTCCCTAATTATATGATGATAGATTAAAGAAATGAGATGGAAAAGATATGAATTTCTAGAGAGAGAAAGTAGTGAGAGAAAGTAGAGAGAAGATGGAGAAACTAGGAGAATATTAGATTAAGAAAACCACCAACCTCTCCTAACATGCTAGGAGAGGTATATATAGTCGGGCTTACATGTAGCCTTAATGGACTATATTTGTTTAATGGGTCGGGCTTGAATAAAATGCTTAGTACCTTAAAAGAGGCCTTTTAAGCTAGCCATCAAGCCCGTAATGTCACGACTAATTTAACTAACTATTACAACGTTCTAATAAATGTTACAATATAAACCTATGACCGAACATTCTTGTTTGACTCAACATTTTGAGGCTAACACTTTTTAAACATAAGTTTCGGGCAGATGGCTCATTAAGCAGGGATAAGGCTCGTCTTGTTGCCAACGGACGAAGTCAATAGCAGGGTATTGATTATGATGAGACATTTAGTTTGATGGTTAAACCGGCTACCATTCGTACCATTTTGAGTCTCGTAGTTTCTCGTCTGTGGCCTATTCATCAGCTTGACGTGAAGAATGCCTTTCTTCATGGTCATTTATCTGAGACGGTGTATATGCACCAGCTTCCTGGGTTTTTTGATTCTGCTAGACCTGATTATGTATGTCACTTGAAGAAATCATTATATGGCCTTAAGCAGGCTCCTCGAGCTTGGTTTCAGCGTTTTGCTAGTTTTGCGACACGGATTAGTTTTCAGCAGAGTAAAACAGATGCATCCTTATTTTTTTATCATTTTGGATCGGACATTGCTTATCTGTTATTATATGTGGATGATATTATACTTACTGCGTCATCTACGTCGTTGCTACAACGCATTATTGGCTCTCTTCATGATGAGTTTGTGATGACACATCTTGGCTCTCTTAATTATTTTATTGGTATTTCTGCTCAACGGACTGCATCTGGTTTATTTTTATCACAGTTTAAATTTGCTGAAGAGATTCTTGAGAAAGCTCATATGCAGCAGTGCAATCCTTGCAGGACTCCGGTTGATACTGTATCCAAGTTAGGTCCTAACGGTGACCCGGTTTCTGATTCTACCATGTATCGTAGCTTGGCAGGTGCTCTTCAATATCTTACTTTTACGCGACTAGATATTTCTTATGTTGTTCAATAGGTTTGTCTTTATATGCATGATCCCCGTGAGCCTCATCTTTTTGCTCTAAAGAGGATTCTTCAGTATGTTCGTGGTACTTTTATTCATGGTCTTCAACTACATGTTTCTGTTGGGTTAGTATTTACTGACCCTGAAGCAACTCTAGGATTTGAATATAAAATCCCCCTAAGTGTTTCATGCTCATTAGTAAGGCCAGTCTGCTGAAGGATGACCAGAGGAACAAAGTTCCTACTGAAGACTTTAAAGCTGAAGAAAGTTCAGCACTCCCCTTCCAGTGAACTTAGAAGACTAAGAGGTATTCGCTTCAAATACTAGGCGGTCTAGTTGCTGAAGAACAAGGACTGAAGAAGGGCTTTCAGTTCAGTTTGGCTTGACAATACCAAACTGAATGATGTCGATCTCCTCTAGGATACTGAAGACTATTCAGTATTCTGATGGTTTGCATTAGGCGAGAAAAGATTACTTTAAGTCAAAGTAGGTTGCTTGTATACTTAGATATAAGTACAACCTTTATCTTTCCTAGAATAGCTTATTAAGTACTTTGTACTGTTTATCCAGCATGGGCATCAACCACCCACTGGATAAACTCATGCATTGGTACATGCAAAATGCAAACCCTAATTTACACTGCCTATATAAAGGAGTGTACATTGTGAGAGAAAGGTAACCAATACAAGAGCTTAAACTCTGGAAAAGCTTTCTCTCTCGATACCAACTAAACCATATAGCCAAAGATGCATATGAACGTTTAGATTGGGGCTTAGAGTTTAACTTTGGTTAAACGTTTAAGTAGAGGAGATCAAACCCCATTGTCATTCAACCACTTTGTTATTCCGCAAACAAAGTGGGTTATAGATTCTTTATTTGATTCTAATAAAAGTCTATATGTTGAAAAGTATATTGGTATTGTTGTTTTAATCTTTCATAGTTCTTATCTAATGTTAAAACAACACACTTGAGTCAAAGTAAAAGTTATTACTTAAGATAATAAGTAATATCAAATTACTAGGGACCAACAAGTGGTATCAGAGCAGTTTGATTAGTTAACTCTTATTTTATTAAACTGCTCATTTAAAAGTTTTCAAATCAAGATCCAAAATGGCTCAAGTTATACCACAAACCCTAGAATATAGGGGTGGCCAACTCAATGCTACTCCTGTACTAGAGGTAGCCAACTTTACAAATTGGAAGAAGAGGTTTCTTGTCCACATGGTTGGAATTGAACCTCAATTCCTTGGAATCATTGAAAATGGTCCTTTTGTTCCCATGGTTGGGGACAATAAAAATCCTGAAGTACAGTGGACTGCTGATGAGAGAAAAGCTGATAACCTTGATCAGTGTCTCAAAAGTCTCATCATGTATGTACTCCCAGATGACCAAATGAATTCTGTTGTAAATTGTAAAACAACCAAATCAACATAGGAGGACCTTATTCTTTACCATGAGGGACCCTCTGAAGTAAAAGAAACCAGAATCATGGATTTAAAGCTTCAATACAACACCTTCAAGCACGAAGAAGGGGAAACCCTCACATAGACATTCACCAGATACAAAGCACTGATGAATGAACTTGTGAATGATGGTGTTTAGCTTTCAAAACTTGAAATCAACACAGTTTTTGTTAATGCATTGCCAAAGAAGTGGCTTAGTTTCTGCCAAATCTTGAGAAATGCTAATCACATTAAAGATTGTGATCTAGCCTCTCTTTTTGGGAAACTAAAATATGAAGAAAACCTAGTAGATAGGATTTATGAAGGCTCAAGCAAGAGTAAAGCATTAACCATTTCTACACCCTTGTCCACGGCCTTCTTCAGTGAAGCTGTCATTCAAGACTACCAAGATAGTCCTGATGATGAGGAAGATACTAGATCTAGTGAGGAATATCTGAATGAGCTCAAAGAGGAATTTCATGAAAGAGCACTTCTGGCCAAGTCTAGAAGGTTCTTTAAGAAAGGAGGCAAGTTCTCTAGCTCCACAAAAGCTTCAGTTGACACTGAATGCTACAAATGTGGGAAGACTGGTCACTATGCTAGGGATTGTTATTCAAAAAAATCTCTCCCTTCATATTCCTCACCAGCTCAATCAAGACCAACTGGTCAATCATCATTTCAACCAAAACAAATTGCCTCTACTCCATTTCAGCAAAGTAGGGTTGAACTCAGGCTTACAAAATACTTTGAGGCCAAATACAGGGAAATCAAGGCAAGATTGGCCTTAATGAGTACTGAAAGCTCCTCATCCAAGACCCCCAAGCAAGACAAGAACAAAGGACTTGTTGTTGAAGCATATGAATGGGATGAAGAAGATGTTTCTTCAGATGATGATGAGTTGGTAAATGTGAAAGTGCTAATGGCACTTGCTGATGATGAAGGGGCAAGCTCAAATGTTGTCACCAGAGAAAGTGCCAGAAATGGAGAATGGGTCAATGTCACAATAAAAAAAGTACAAACTTTTCTTGAATTAGAAGATAAATATGACATTAAATTTGTCTTTGATTACTTGTGCATTGATTTAAAATTTGTTGAAGAGCAAAGAAACAATTTGCTTGAAAATTTTCACAAACTTGTTTTACAACTTGAAGATTTTGAAAGTAAGCAAATAGAGCTAAAAGAAGCTAAACTTGATATTCTTACTTTTCAACAATTGAACAAAGAAATTTTGGAGGAAAATAACTCTCTTAGAGTGGAACTAAAAGAATCAAAAGACATTGTTAAATCTTGGCTTAGAAACTCTGATAGGGTAAATCAATGCATAAGTGAACAAATACCTGCTCAAAAGAAGAAAATGCTTGGTGCTGAAGGATCCTCCAGCACCAAATCTATTGTGTTTGTCAAAGCCTCAAATGAGGATGGTAGCTCGATCCCTGACATTGAAAGGTCAGGTGAAGAGAATTTACCCAATCATGACAATGGACGAATCCTTCTTCCTGAGTTACAAGCATGTGTTGACACTTCAGCACGAGTTGAATCCTCAGTTACTGAGGATGACTCAGATGATGATATAGAGAATGAAGTAAGTACCCCACTTCCTCCTTTGGAGAAGCTGGCTGGTGCTAAACCCTCTACTGGACCCAAAACTATCCAGTCTATCATCAAGTCACACACCACACACAAAGGTAGTTCTTCCAAACATGTCAAAATTGACACTTCAAATAACTCTTCAGCTCCTGCTGAAGGTTCACATATGGGAACTACGTCTTCATTTTCATCAAATAAATTGAAGAATGTGAAATCTGAAGAAGATAAGAGAATGTCTCTTGTCATGCAAGAGATCAATGACCTTAAAATATAACTCAGACATCAGCAAACACCAACACGATTCAGAGATGAACCTTCAGACTCTTGTCATTTAAAGTACAAGACATAATTTAAAAGAGGTTGTGAGTTATGTGGTCAAAACAACCATCTCACTCAAACTTGCTTAAGAGTGATTTATTGTACTAAATTTGAAAGGACTGATCATCGCACTTGTGAACACACTCAGTATATGTTGGCCAAAACAAGTGCTGATGCTCATAAATCTGAAGCATCTCATTCTAGGCTAAATATGCCTTTCCCACCATGCATTCATTATGGTATGGGCAATCATCACCTAGATGACTGCCACTATTACCCTGTTTGTAATATTTGTGGAAGTTATGACCATGACACTCATGGACATAATCGAATCATCTCACTCAGAAGAGGTATTAAACTAAGAAACCCAAACTCTATTACCAAATGTTGTGAGACTTGTGGAAGCAATGTCCACACTACATCTGATCACAACCATATAGAGTGGTTCAGAAGAGGTGAAGCCCTCCAGGCTAAGAAAGCTAAAGCTGTTCAAGCCTCTTCTTCTTCTGAGCAATCACACATACCCTCTACAAGAGGACCCTTCAGATCTAGAACAACTTCTAGATCTAAAACCCCCACCCAACAAAGGTAGGTTTCAAAACAAAACTGACCATTTCCTTAACTTGTGTAGTGTGATCTCAGGAAGCCTATTTGGTACCTAGATAGTGGCTGCTCAATGCATATGACTGGAACCAAAAGTTATCTGCACAAGTATAAGGAGGAACAAGGTCCTAAAGTTGTTTTTGGTGATAACTCATCAGCTACTACTAAAGGATTTGGTTCAGTGAAATGCAAAGGTATAGTTTTCTCAAGGGTAGCATATGTAAATGGATTGAAGCACAACCTCATCAGCATAAGTCAACTTTGTGATGCAAAGTATCTTGTGCTGTTTGATGACAAAAAAGGTAAAATCTTCAACTCCAATCATGAAATTGTGATGATTGATCCAAGAGTAAAAGATGTTTATGTCATGAACATGAACTCTACTCAAGAGACATGCTTCTTTGCTAAAGCCTCCAATATTACCAATTAGCTTTGGCATAAGAGGCTCTCACATCTCAATTTCAAAACAATAACTCTGCTGGCAAAACAAAATCTTGTTATTGGTCTTCCCTCACTTGTCTACTCCAAGGACAAACCATGCTTAGCATGTTAAAAAGGAAAGCATCATAGGGCCAGTTTCAAAACAAAGCAAACTTTCTCAATAAAAGAAAGTCTTCATTTGCTTCACATGGACTTATTTGGCCCAGTATCACCTAGGGACATTTGTCATGAAAAATATACACTTGTCATTGTTGATGAGTACTCAAGGTATATCTGGGTATATTTTCTGACAAAGAAAAGCCATGCACTAGATGCCATTATGTCATTCATCAAAAGAGTTGAAAATCAAAATGACACTCATGTCAAACAACTCAGAACTGACAATGGCACTGAATTCAGAAATCACTCACCGATCAAATTCTGTGATGACAAAGGAATTTCCCAAAATTTCTCATCTCCTTACACACCTGAACAAAATGGTGTGGCTGAAAGAAGGAACGGAACTTTGATTGAAGCAGTAAGAACAATGCTTGTTGGATCTGCTCTCTCTAAGCATTTTTGGACTAATGTTGTAGCCACTGCTTGCTACACTCAAAATAGATCCATTATTGTGAAGAGACACATGAAGACTCCCTATGACGTCTTCAGGGGGAGAATTCCAAACATTTCATTCTTACATGTGTTTGGGTGTCCAGTATTCATTCACAATCACAAGGATCACCTTAGAAAGTTTGATGAAAAATCTAATGATGGTTATTTTCTTGGATACTCCCTAGTATCTAAAGCATACAGAGTCTTCAATACAAGAAGACAATGTATTGAAGAAACCTATCACATCACTTTCAATGAAAGTTCTGAAGCTCTCACTTTTTCAAATCCATCAGATGATGAACTTCATATACATGAATCTCACAATTATCCATCTGATGAATTCAATCATTATGAGCCTTCTCAAAAATATCAAACAAGCAATTCAGTCCCTCATATTGATCCATTTGAAGATATGACAGGTCCTACAAAAGGAAATCCTTCGGTATCACATACTGATGGTTGTCAATCAAATAATGATCAATCTCAAAATGATCAAAATGATTAGCAAGGAAACACAAATGACCAAAATGGTCAGTCTCAAAACAATCAGCATGCTATATGCAGTTGCTGAAGAACAATTTGAGCCCCTTGCTCAAAGCTCTCCTATCATCTCTAGGGAATTAGGTCTTGGATATGCCTCTTCTGACCAAGAAGGAAGTCCTCCAATGATTAAACCCTTGTCCACTGAATATCCTTCAGTAGACACTAGAGACATTCCAAGTCCAAGTCCATGTCATGGACTTCCAAGTTCTAGCTCTAATCATGATACCAGTACCTATTCTCCAACTCTACAAAAATCTTGGACTCAAAATAGTCACATACAGCTGGTGAACATAATAGGTAATCCTGGTGAAGGTAGAGTCACTAGATCTATGGCAAAGAAACTGAGTGCTACTTCATCTAGAGAATGACTTTATGCAAATTTTCTCTTAGAAATTGAACCTACAAAGGTTTCTGAAGCACTCACACACCCTGGATGGGTGGATGCCATGCAAGAGGAACTCAATCAATTTGAAAGAAACAAAGTCTGGAAATTGGTTCCTCTTCCATATGGTAAATAAACCACTGGCACTAAATGTGTTTACAAGCTCAAAAGAGATGAAACCAATGTAGTGACCAAAAATAAAGCTAGGCTGGTGGCCCAAGGATTCAATCAAGAGCCTGGTGTTGATTTTGATCAAACCTTTGCTCTAGTTGCACGTATGGAAGCCATACGAATCTTCCTTGCATATGCCACTTACATGGACTTCATCATCTACCAAATGGATGTCAAAAGTGCATTCCTAAATGGTGACCTAAAAGAAGAAGTTTATGTTACCCAGCCTCCTGGCTTTGAGAGTAGTAAATACCCAGATCATGTCTACAAGCTTTATAAAGCTTTGTATGGACTGAAGCAAGCTCCAAGAGAATGGTATGAAACTCTCTCAACTTCTCTCATTGAACATAAATTTGTCAGAGGAAAAATAGATAGCACCTTGTTTATCTATAAATCTAAAACTGACACCATTCTTGTACAAATTTATGTGGATGACATAATCTTTGGTTCTACAAGCTTGAAACTTTGCAAACAATTTGCCAAGCTTATGACCAGCAAGTTTCAGATGAGTATGATGGGAGAACTCACATACTTCCTTGGTCTTCAGATTAAACAATCTGACCAAGGCATCTTCATCAATCAAGAAAAATATGTCAAGGATCTGCTGAAGAAGTATGATATCAATTGTGCTTCAGTGAAGACTCCAATGGTACCCCATAACAACTTAGGACCTGATCTCATTGGACAATCAGTCAATGAGACTTAGTATAGAGGTATGATTAGGTCACTCATGTACTTAACTGCAAGCAGACCTGACATTCAATTCTCTACATGCCTTTGTGCAAGATACCAAGCAGATCCAAAGGAATCACACCTTACTGATGTAAAGAGAATCTTCAGATACCTAAAAGGTACACTAAGTCTAGGTCTTTGGTACCCCAAATCCTCAGGATTTAATCTAAAGGGGTATTCAGATTCTGACTATACTGGATGCAATTTGGACAGAAAAAGCACTTCTGGTGCCTGCCAATTGCTAGGTGGCAAACTTGTGTGTTGGAGTGCTAAAAAGCAACAAACAGTTGCCATGTCTTCAGCAGAAGCTGAATATGTGGAAGCTGTTGGATGTTGTACCAATGTTCTTTGGAAGAAAAGCCAACTGGCTGATTATGACATAGAATATGAAAAGGTACCAATCTTTTGTGATAACACTAGTGCTATTGCAATATCCAATAATCCAGTCCTTCACTCAAGAACAAAACACATTGATATCAGATATCACTTTATCAGAGATCACATTGTGAAGGGGGGCATTGAATTACATTTCATCCCCACTCAATACCAATTGGCTGATATCTTCACCAAACCATTAGATGAACCAACTTTCAAAAGATTGATAATGGAGCTTGGTATGCTGAACATTGATGATACAAAATCTGAACCTTTAGCATGTACTGAAGAAGCTTGAAGGTTTAGCATTTCATAAAAGAATTTGATTAATGTTAAGTAGCATTGTCTGAGTAAAGGAGTGTGCAATGGCATGTTTAATTTGAAATCCATCTAGGAGATTGTTCTTATGTTTAATTTGAAATCCAAGATTGGATTTAAATTTGAATAAGATGATTTCTAAGTATTCCTAAAAGCTAGTGGGAGTATTATGGTTATTTTCTTAAATTATATGTGTCAAATAGACATGTAAGAAAGTAAGATTTCATTCAAATTAAATGTTGATTTGGTTTAAATTTGAGATGAAACTTTACTTTGAAGATTTAGAAAATAAGATGTACATAACCTTGGAACAAATAATATTTGTTTGTTTATGCGGTGGAAATACAACATAATATGCCATGTAGTAAATTTATATAGATATTTAGAACATGAAGAAATCTAAATCTGGTTTGAGAAATTCTCATGTGTGTCGTGTTGTATTTATATCATGCTTAAAATGCATGGTGATTTGAATATATTGATCTATTTAAAAAGTTATTAAATAACTTGTGTAATGAATATTCTGAAGGAATATGTTTGGAAATAGAATAACATCCTAAATCTTGGATCAGCTTCCATATTCTATGGATGAGTAATTTGTCAATAGTTGTGCAAATTATCATAGCCAACAAACTTGGAGGTTTGGTTGAAATCAAACATTACATAATAGATATTAAAAGTAACGTATTTATATTTTTTATGACAAGTTGTCAAACTTGAAAAGATATAATTGAGATAACACTCAATATTAGTCATGGTATCCTTGGAGGTGACATGTTGATTAAAGTTGCATTATACATTAAAGAATTAGAATACTTTGAACTTCAAATATGTTTTGGAAGTTTAGGAATTGGTGATCAAGGATGTTTCAAAATTTTGATACTATGTGGCAATATCAAACTATTTGAATACACATGTACAAGAGTTTCAATGAATTGAATTATTGAAGAAAGTATTCTCAAAATTCCAATAGGTCAAGATTGGTTATTTTATGCTTTACCAAACAAGTGTGGGTGTCATTGTTAGAGGCATAATGCATCGACCATGTTTTCATGCATTGATCAATTTAGTTTTTGGATAAAGGATGTTTAAGACATTATTGAATTGATGAAATAAAGATTGAGTTTTGTTTAATTTCTGTTATTTGATTTTGTATCCTATTTTACATGTTTTAATCCCTGAATAAATTGTTATGCTAAATGTCCATTGTCGATTGATAATATGGGAATATTATTGAACTAAGACAATTTGAAATAGTTACAGAGTATACTTGAAAGTATATTGGTCAATTTTGGATGATATTTGATGAATTAAATATTGGACTTATCCCAACTATATGATTTTACTTTATGGATCTTCGTCATCAAGTAAATCATAAATAATTATCCTTAGACCTGAGATACCAGGAAACTGTCGTGGATCTAGTGCATTTCTGTGAAATAATCTAACGCTAAACGTAACTGGTGGCTATAAGGGTTATTTTCAGAAGTGTTGCAAAGTTCATAAGTTTTGCTTGTAGTCAAAATGGGATTTGTTTCCTTCAAAATTATTTTGAAGTATAATACAGCTGGGCCCCTCGGGGGAATAGTAAGATATTTGTGCGGCCGCATCCAAATTTGTTTTGGTGATCTTGCTATATCCGCAAACGAGAAACAGAATGGTTAATGTAAGGAATGACTGAGATCCATATCCTATTAACGTTGTATTTGAAATGAAGGGATATAATAATGATAGTAAATCATTAAAAGGTTTTATCCAAAAGACCTTACTCGAGATCGGACTAGGGCATTGGCGTGTAACTAGACGCTAACCAATGTGATCACGATATTTTGAAATATATGTCCAAGTGGGAGCTTAAAGTTTTATGGACTTATATTTAAATAGTCGTGTGTTAGGATCGAACTCGGGATTACGGGATTGCACACATTACGTAAAAGGTTAATTTATTTATTAAATATATTTATTATATTAATTAAATTAAACCGAAGCTTAACTAACGATCATTAAATAAATTAAGAGTTAAGTTAAACAACTGTTATGGAATTAAATAAAAGAAAAAAGAAGGAAACGGAAAAGTTCCGGAAGCCCCTTGGGTGGGCTTTGTGACCGTCGGCCATAGGGACCAAAAAGGGAAGAAAAAGGGATTTTGTTTCCTAATTCGTTGGAGACCAAGTTTTTCCAAGGCCTATATAAACAATCCCATAGCCTTCATAATTTTTCACCCATTCTATCTTTCTCTTTCTCTTGATCGCCGGCCAAACACACCCAACTTTCGGGTTCTTTGGTTT
Source organism: Glebionis coronaria (assembly GCA_025667525.1). Lineage (NCBI taxonomy): Eukaryota > Viridiplantae > Streptophyta > Magnoliopsida > Asterales > Asteraceae > Glebionis > Glebionis coronaria. The sequence goes on along the minus strand of CM046878.1, from coordinate 9,602,455 downwards.
TCGATTTAGCTAAAATTCCACAAGTGTTGAAGCTCGGTTTACACGTGCTAAAATCACAGTTAGCTCGTTGTATTACGTGTGTACAAGAACGTAATGTAGTCTTACTTTAGACTACATCTTGGTATTTTTTCTTCACAAACCCTAATTGTTGATTCGTTGGTGATGTTGTGGATCTACGCTAGGATAAAGGTATGTAACCCTAATCGATTAATTATAATCGTGTTATTATGATCTTGTTAAATTGCTTCTGCTATTACGTTGTTTGATCTTTGTTATGATTATATAATTGTTATGAACATCATAAACCTTCAAAAGAGAGGGACTCCATAGGACACTCGAACTCAGATAGAAAAACTTACAAAGACAGTTTATGTTGGTGATTTTAGTGTCATCAACTATTTTAGTTAATCGGGATTTACTAGAGACCAATGAGATTTCATATTCGGCTCTGAAACGAGTTAGGAGAAGTGCGGAGTGCACACTCGTTGAGCTAATATGTTATCACCCACGACAAAAATGCAGGGGTCAAGGGGCAGCGCCCCTTGCTAGGGTCCCGCTTAATTTTCCTGCGAAAACCCAACCAACATGTCTGTTGGTGAACAGTTGTAACTGTTCTAAGATAACTGTTTGCAACCGTCTTTTCAACTGTTCTTTAACAGTTTTGGGTCTCATATGAACATAACGAAAAACACACGATTCTCTATGTTCCTGCTTTGATCTCTTGTGCCTAGAATCAAAGTGTTTTTGCTTGAATTATCCCGATAAGGATTTCGTGTAACCCAGGCACCAATAGGGTCTAAATACTTTATACGGAAAGTGAACTTGATTCAAGTAGATATCCAGGATTATCACACTGTCATACAGACACCCTAAATTCTTACAAACGTATAAAGTATTTTTTGTGTTAATCATGGTTGGAGGAAGTATTATGAAAGAGATGACTACGAATTTTGTAAAACTAGATAAGTTTGAAGGGCATGATTTTAGGCGATGGCAGAAAAAAGATGCACTTCCTGTTGACAACTTTAAAGGTTGCGTATGTTCTGTCTACCCCGATGCCAGAGTTGTTGGAGGATGATACGGTAGAAGCGATCAGATGCAGATCAAAGTGGGAGAATGACGATTACATCTGCAGAGGACACATATTAAATGGTATGTCTGACCCCCTGTTCGATATTTATCAGAATTATGAATCTGCAAAAGAGTTGTGGGATTCTCTTGAATCCAAGTACATGGCAGAAGACGCTTCAAGTAAGAAGTTTCTTGTAAGTAATTTTAATAATTACAAAATGGTCGATTCTAGGCCTGTCATGGAACAATTTAATGAACTCCTTAGAATCCTAGGACAATACACACAACACGGTTTAAAAATGGGTGAATCAATATTTGTTTCTAGTGTGATAGACAAGTTGCCTCCTTCATGGAAGGATTTCAAACATAATTTGAAACATGGTAAAGACGATTTGTCTCTGGTACAACTTGGTAGTCACTTGCGCATAGAGGGGCGCAGGACAGTGACAAGGGCAAGGGAAAAGAAGTTGTTGGACCCTCGGTCAATATGATTGAAGAGGGTGGAAAGAACAAAAATAATAAACAAAACAAAAAGAAACGTCGTTTCAAGGATAACATCGGTGGTTCCGGTTCCAACAAAAAGCCCAAAGGGGACTGTTGGAAGTGTGGCAAATCTGGCCACTTTAAGCGGGACTGTCGTAGTGGAAACAAAAAGGATAACGTAAGTGCTGGTGGTTCGGGAAAGGGGTCTAAGGACCAATCCCAAGACCAAGGTCAGAATTTAGTACATGTTTGGAACAGTTTTGGTAAATATTCTGTTTCACTAATTTCTGAAGCATTTTATGTGCAGGTTGATGCAATTGCGTGGTGGATTGATTCCGGTGCCACAACACATGTTTGTAAAGATCATTGCTGGTTTAAGACATATGAACCGATGGAAGACGGATCTATCCTTTACATGGGTGATGATCATTTCGCTCCTGTTCATGGAAAAGTAAGTGTGGTGTTAGAATTTAGTTCTGGAAAATCTATTACTTTGTTTAATGTATTGTTTGTTCCTAAACTTCGTAAGAATATAATTTCTGGTCCTGTATTAAATAAGTGTGGCTACAGAAAAGTCTATGAATCTGATAAGTATATCTTATCAAAGTCTGGTGTATTTGTAGGATTTGGTTATTATAACAATGGAATGTTTATGTTGAATTTGAATAAAGTTCCTGGTGATTCTGGTTCTGTTTATATGTCTTCTTCTACTGTTGATAATACCTCATTATGGCATGCTCGTTTAGGACATGTGCACTATAAAAGAATGCTTGAAATGTCTAAAGATGATTTAATTCATGCTATTGATGGAAATACTGGAAAATGTAATGCTTGCATGTTAACAAAAATCACTAGGCAACCATTTAAAAGTATAACAAGGAAATCTGTCATACTTGAATTAATACATAGTGATTTATGTGATTTTCATGCAACGCCATCTTTAGGAAACAAGAAGTATGTTATTACTTTTATAGATGATGCCTCTAGGTTTTGCTATGTTTATTTGCTGCATGCAAAAGATGAAGCCCTAGATAAATTTAGACTTTATAAAACAGAAGTTGAATTGCAACAAAATGACTTGGTTAAAACCTTACGCACAGATAGAGGTGGTGAATATTATGATCCTGTATATTTTCAGTCTATAGGAATCATTCATGAAACTACAGCTCCTTACACACCCCAACAAAATGGTGTGGCTGAAATGAAAAACAGAGCTCTTAAAGAAATGGTTAATTCCATGTTGTCTTACTCTGGTTTGAGTGACGGGTTCTGGGGAGAAGCCATGTTAACGGCTTGCTATCTATTGAATAGGGTTCCTAATAAAAGGAACAAGACTACCCCATATGAACTTTGGTATAAGAAACGACCCAACTTGACATTTTTGCGAGTTTGGGGATGTCGGGCCGTTGTTAGGCTTCTAGACCCTAAAAGGAAAACTTTGGGTGAAAAGGGTATTGATTGCATCTTTGTTGGATATGCTGAGCATTCCAAGGCATATAGGTTTTATGTTATAGAACCTAATGACTCTATTTCTATTAACACAATTATAGAATCAAGAGATGCAATATTTGATGAGAATTGTTTCTCCTCAATACCTAGACCAAAGGATGTCATACCAAATTCGGATGAATTTCACAAGGATGATCATTCAGATGATGTTCCAAGTGAAATTTCTAAACCTCGTAAGAGTAAAAGAGCTAGAAAGGCTAAATCATATGGTTCTAATTTTCAACTATATTTAGTTGAGGGATCAAGAGATCAAATTGGATTTTAATATTCTTACTGTTATAGTATATAGGAGGATCTAAGAACCTATAATGAAGCTATGCAATCTCGAGATGTTGCTTTTTGGAAAGAAGCAATAGATGATGAGATTGGTTCAATTATGGAAAATAATACATGGGTCTTGTCTGATTTACCACCAGGTTGCAAACCTTTAGATTGAAAATGGATCTTCAAAAGGAAGATGAAAGTCGATGGATCAATTGACAAGTTTAAGGCTCGATTGGTAATCCAAGGCTTTAGACAAAAGGAAGGAATCGATTATTTAGATACCTATGCACCAGTTGCTCGTATCACTACTATTAGATTGTTGTTAGCTTTGGAGGCTATTCACAATCTAGTGATCCATCAAATGGATGTCAAAACAGCATTTTTAAATGGTGATTTGGAAGAAGAAGTGTATATGAAGCAACCGGAAGGATTTTTTATGCCCGGTAGAGAGCATATGGTGTGTAAGCTAGTTAAGTCATTGTATGGGCTGAAACAAGCACCTAAGCAGTGGCATCAAAAGTTTGATGAGGTTGTGTTGTCTACTGGTTTCCTCCTAAACCAATCTGACAAATGTGTATATAGAAAATTTGATGACTCCGGTAATGGTGTTATAATTTGTCTATATGTTGATGACATGTTGATATTTGGCACTGACCAAAATCAAGTGGATAAAACTAAAAAGTTTTTGTCATGTAAGTTTTCCATGAAAGATATGGGAGAAGCTGACGTTATTCTTGGTATTCAGATTAAACGTGAAAATAAAGGGATTGTCATTACACAATCTCATTATATTGAGAAAATACTCAAGAAATTCAATCGTGAAGATTGTTCTACGGTGAGTACTCCTATGGATCCGGTAGAAAAGCTTATGCCAAACACAGGTAAACGTGTGGATAAGCTCGAATACTCAAGAGCCATTGGTTCTTTGATGTATGCTATGACGAGCACTATACCTGATATTGCTTATGCAGTTGGTAGGTTAAGTAGGTTAACTAGTAATCCTAGTATACAGCATTGGCATGCAATAACAAGAGTGTTTAAGTACTTGAAAGGTACTAAGGATTATGGTTTATCATATGTTGGATATCCTTCGGTGTTAGAAGGTTATTCGGATGCTAGCTGGATAAATCATGTTGAAGATTTATCTTCAACTAGTGGATGGGTGTTCTTGCTTGGGGGAGGTACCATTTCATGGGCTTCCAAGAAGCAAACATGCATTACTGATTCAACTATGGAATCTGAGTTTGTAGCATTGGCTGTTGCTGGTAAAGAAGCAGATTGGCTAAGAAACTTGATACATGAGATTCCAGTATATGGCCGAAACCAATATCACCAATTTCTATTCATTGTGATAGTGCTGCCACTTTGGCTAAAGCTTATAGTCAAATATACAATGGCAAGTCTAGACACTTAGGTGTTAGACATAGTATGATTAGGGAGTTAATCATGAATGGTGTGATATCTATTGAGTTTGTTCGGTCACAACATAATCTAGTTGACCACTTGACGAAGGCGTTAGCTAGAGACTTGGTGAATAAGTCGGTGATTAAGATGGGTTTGAAGTCCATCTAGATCTACTACCTATGAGATACCCAATTCCCTTCTAATACAACGTTAGAAGCTGAATTTAATGTGGAAAGCTCATAGCTAGAGATTGGAACGCATGTGTTTATTATCCCAAGGTATGTGTTCAGACGTGCAAGTGATGTTAGGTTGAAGTATATCTTCTTAATGGTTCTTTTGAAAAATTGCATGTAGGAGCAAGATTAAAAGGACCACCTATATGAGCATGAAGTTTTACCGCTTCAAGAAGCTTGGACTTGGCTTTCTATATGTTCATTAATGGATAGGGACACATGGCTTGTAATAGTGTCAAGACTGAACTGTAGAGTGTTGTAGAAACTTATGTGTATAGTATCTTCAGGTATTCACATGAGTTGACGGGTTCAATCGTTACGACACCCTGATTCTCGAATATTTAGAATGTGTATTATACTAAGATGAAAATTCAATCGCAAGACATTTTCATTTATGCATTTGTTTGTTTTGTTATGTTTGCTTATACTTGTATATATCTTTATATATATTTTAGTAGATCAAGGATTACACTAAAATGGGGGGGGGGGGGGGGGGATTTGTTGGTGATTTTAGTGTCATCAACTATTTTAGTTAATCGGGATTTACTAGAGACCAATGAGATTTCATATTCGGCTCTGACACGAGTTAGGGGAAGTGCGGAGTGCACACTCGTTGAGTTAATATGTTATCGCCCATGACGAAAATGCAAGGTCCAATGGGGTTGCACCCCCTTGCGGGGTCAAGGGGCAGCGCCCCTAGCGGGGTCAAGGGACAGAGCCCCTTGCTGGGGTCCCGCTTAATTTTCCCGCGAAAACCCAACCAACATGTCTGTTGGTGTACAGTTGTAACTGTTCTAAGATAACTGTTTGCAACCGTCTTTTCAACTGTTCTTTAACAGTATTTGGTCTCACATGAACATAAAGAAAAACACACGATTCTCTCTGTTCCTGCTTTGATCTCTTGTGCCTAGAATCAAAGTGTTTCTGCTTGAATTATCCCGATAAGGATTTCGTGTAACCCACGCACCAATAGGGTCGAAATACTTTATACGGAAAGTGAACTTAACACGATTCAAGTAGATATCCAGGATTATCACACTGTCGTACAGACACCCTAAATTCTTACAGTTTCTGAGTCAGTCCAAGGAAGAAAGTCAAACCCTTCTTTAGGCACGTCAAAATAACCCATGAATAGAACGATCTTCTTCTTCTTCGTGTGTGTGTTTCTTTTTCTTTCGATTATGCCAAAAACAAAGTAATATGATGTTTCGTATTTATAGCGAACTAGTTTGAGTATGAGTTTAACTCGATAACTACATTGTTGTCTTCATCCCAAACATATCCCTAAAAACTGAGCCCAAAACCAAATAAGCAAAAACACCCCGTAAGAAAATTTAAGCAAACAAAAAACAGCCCACTTTTTGGTGATCAGCAAGAGAGACAAGTTATGCAAGTCCTGAGACAAAGAAAAGTCAAGGGAGTTCAGCTTAGACTCAAGGTCAACCATGACCTCATCACGAGCAGCAAGCTGAACACGAGCTTATTGCTAGTGAGTTGTCCTAACTCGAAATGTGAGTTGTAAGTAGGGTCTTAAGTTGTAATCAGTCAAGCCGAACACGAGCTTCATAAGACTTGAGCTCGGAGTAGCACTTCAATCAAGTGAAGCTTGTATTAACAACTCGAGCTTGAGCTTGACTAGTTCGAACAGAGTTTTTATGGATCTCGAGCCCTAGCCCAATAATTAAGTTTGGAACACATAGGGAGTCGAGCTCGGGCTTTCTTTCAGCTTCTCAATCATCTAAATAAATATTTTGTGATACATATATGTATAAAAAAACGTAAATGGTAATGTGAATATTGGTATAATAGATACTCCTTGGATCATATCGAATCTAAAATAACCAGATCATCTTCATCGAAACACGCCAAAACTGTTCATCTTCTCTAAAAGTAATATGCACTTCGTTGTATGTTAAAATATCAGCTTGTTTCTTTATTTGGTCGTATTTTGATAGACGACTTTAATATACATAAGTGCATCTACAATGTATTTAAGACAGATTGTTTTGCTGCAGATCAAAGTTGTGTTGAATGAACATTATGGTTTGTGGGCGTCTTATTGGATCATATTTCTCTCGACAGAATATGAAAGAGTAGGCGTTTGAATCAATATTGTTTGTGCATTGTTGTAGGCATTTGAATACGGCCGTTCTTGTAGGCATTTGAATACGGTCGTTCTTTAGATATTCGACTCCTTGACTCCAAAGCTGGTGGTTAACATAGAGAATCACACGATTATAATCAAATATAATATGTTAATACTTGATACTTCGTTTAATTCTACTAATCGGATAGAACCCTCTCATTACAACTAATGAAGAAGTACGTACTAACTAATCGAATACTGCATGTCTCGTTACAACTAATCGAGTACTGCCCCGCCTCGTTACAACATGAAAATAAAGCTATATGCGGAAATGATTTTTTCCTCAATATCCATGTGAGAGCACCTATGCAGCAGCTGACCCTATGAATCCACTTGTACATCTACGCCTTTTTTCAGCTTCATGAAGGCGGGCAAATTAAAAGCTACTTTGTACTTCCTATATGGCATTTGGATATTATTCTTTTGCAGCCGGTATTTCGGTTCATAATGGTGATACTTACTATGTTTGTAGGTCATTAGTTGTCAAAGCTATGTTGTACGATACAGTGGGGACGCGTGTTAAGCTTTTGCAAGATGCTGAAGTCAACAAAAGATGGGGTCTCAAGTGGTTTCCCCGAGTATGAATAGTTGACCTTGTAAGAAAAGTAGCGCATCATTGCTATTAGGGGTGTCAAATGGGTTGACCCGACCCAATAAGGCCTTATAGGATCGGGTTGATTCGGGTCCAACTTAACTTATCGGGTATATCGGGTCAACCCGATAAACCCGATAGCATTATAGGGTCGGGTTAGGGTTATAATATATTCTTTATCGAGTTATCGGGTTAACCCGATAAGCTATAACTCATTAACAAATCTGTATTTTTGTACAGGATGAAAGTCAGCCTAAGTCTACCTTTAAATTTTAATGCACCCAAGTTTTACATACCTCTTTAAACTTCCTCATATACCAACTCAGGAGATGCTATTTGAGGGTTTAACTATTAAGAAAAGTTTTGGAGGACGAAGTTTGCTAATTATAAGTCATTGTCTTATGACCAAATTAACTCTAGTATATAGAATGACAACACTTAACATGATACCAATGTTCAACCTTTCTACTAACAATTGTCTTCAACTTTTGATTTTGTTGAGGATTGGTAATCTCTATCTTCAGAGAGGCCAAAAAAGACATAAATATTATATGATGAAAGAACAGCTAGATCACAACTTCAAGCTATCATAAATTCACAATGCTCTCATGAGAACCTGTACGTAACTAAAACTAGCTAACTAAGCTGCATAGTTTGCTTTTATTGATGTTGCAAGCTGGCAAAAACATATGCACAACTTATACAAAAACATAGTCTTAGCTTTGAATAATAACTTAAACAACAAAATCGTAGATAAACTTTATTAAGTTATAATATGAAAATGTAAACAAACATGGGATAGTAGCCCGCTCAACTCCTCACTGCAACAGTGGTAAGAGGTAAATACTTAGTAGTAACTACACAAATTCCAAAAAAAAAAGTTACGGACAAGGAAGTTCTACATAGGCTATGATCGCATGATTAGTCATATGTTTGATGTAAATTAAACCAATTTTTTGTTAAGCTCAAGCGCCTAACAAACGGGTGATTAAGCTAGTAAATATATAAAACATGAGTCTTAATTGAATCCACGAGTTACTCAAATAAATTCATCTACATTTCTTCGTTTCAAAAACACATATATACAATATACTTTACATGAATCAAAACACCATCTAAAATAAACACAATCAATTTCAATAGTATTTTTTATGAATTAAAACACTATCTAAGGAACATAATCAATTTCAATCTTTTTACACTTCAGTTGTGCCCATCATTGTGAAGATAATCCAACCCTCAACACTCTAAAATATCTCACCCTTGCCGTCTATAATAGAAACATGGTTGCTGGAATATGCCACTTACCAGAATTACCTTGGGACTTTCCAGCTTTAGAGACATTAAATCTGAAAGATGTCCGGTTTCATGAGTGCGAAGATTGGAGTGCCAACCTGTTCTCAAAGTGTGTGAATCTAAATGATCTCACTTTGTATGGGTTTATGATGCCCCCTTTAAATACATTTAATATTTGTGCTCCTAAACTGTCTAGCCTTACGATTAGAAATGCTTACTATTTCCCGAAGGTCTTAACGTGGTTGCTCCTGAACTAAAAAAGTTAACGGCTTCGATCCAATCTTCTCTTCAAATTCAACACGGTGATTATTTGCAGTTGTCCAATGTGAGGTTTGATTCTCTAGAGAAAGCGAGTTTGTCCAAAAATGATACGCACGATTACAATTACGAGAAACATTTTCCCCGAGTACTTGATTTGTTTGAGAAACTCCACAGTGCCAAATTTCCTATGCTCGATATGAACATCATTCAGAACGTCATCTCATATGAAGCAGATGCAATGCACCCTTCAACAATTAGCATTCTTTATATCATGATGTATGACCTTTAATTTGTTATTCATATCGTTTTGAAGATGACTTAATTATTTTTATACATTGAGCCCATATAATACTAGACGTTCCGCTCACAACTTCCATAAGAAGCATGATTCTCGTGTGACAACCTTCGTTTACACTTCTATCATTAAAAAAAAGGACAGAAAATATATTAGTCTAATGTTGGTCTTATAGTGCTAAATACAAGAACAGAAAAGATTTATAAATAAAAAAATATATCAGTGTTAATCTCTATACGCATATCATACAGGATTATAGACTTCTATCATTAAAAAAAATAATGGGTTTTGCTAACAGCCCTAAAAGAACAAGATAGTAAAAAAAAAAAAACATGGTCGCATGACAAACAATTGATAAGTGGTAGTAGAAATAAACTTGTTAACGTTGTTGTTAGCAAACCCTAAACATAATAATATATATTTTAGCTACTAATCTTATGTAGCTACTAGTAAGATTAGAAACAATAAAACAAGAAATAAGATAGAGATACCTTTTCTGAGATCTGGTTGACACCATTCTAGGGGATAATAGCGGCTGTGATGATACTAGGTTAGAGATAAGAAATGTGTTTTTTACACTAGTTTTTATAATGTGACATATTAGGTTAAATTATGTTGGGCTAACTTGTTAGCTATAGGCTTAAAAAGAAGAATTGTTTTGGGCCAATAAGTGTGACACTAGTACTAAATCAATAACTTGACCACAAAAGAGAATGGAGTTGTGTTCTATAGTACATTATTATGGTTTCCGTTGTTTACTTATTGCATTTTAAAATAATACTATAAGCATACGGTATACAATGTTTTACGTTTAGTGTTTAAGGGTATGACACAAGTTTCATAGTGTCTAAGAAAATTGATGTGCCATTAAGTTGACGAGGTTTTTATTAGAGCTCAGGATATGGCGGGCTGTTAGCTTGCGTCGTATTTTACGACGTCAGCAAATGAACGGCGCATCACGTCAGCTTTCACGCTATTGTAGCTCGCGTTGCATTTTCAGTCTAGCACAAGTGGCGTTTTGATATTTTATTTTCTTTTTCAATCGAGTGTAGGTGTGTTTATGTTTGTGTGTTCATGTTTGATGTGTGTGTGTTTCAGAGGGTGCTTGTGTTTGTGTGTTTTACAGAGATTGCTACTGTTTGTGTTTGTGTGTGTATATTTTTCGGTTTTCACAGGCGGCTAGCAATAAAGAAGATGAAGACCCAGCTTTGACTTATTTTCTATTTTTTTATTATTAAATGAAATATTTTTTTATATAAAAGTTTATTTTTGTATATTTAAATAATATATGTAAATTAAAAAACTACGACGCCACATTTCTCACGGCTCATTGCTACCCCATAAAATGTGGTGTAATAGCTTACATGTCAGTTATTACATCACTTTTAGTTACGACACCACACAATTGTACTCAATCCTTTAGTGTATTAGAGTTTGTGTGTGTGTGTGTGTGTGTGTGTGTCAGTGATATTTAACATTAGGAGTAAGGATTGTGTTTTTTACAATAGTATTTATAATGTGACATGTTATGTTTTATTAAGGGTAAAAGCTATAAAATACCATCCTACTTATTGATTTTTATCGACTTTAAACATTTACTATTTAATCTCGTGACTTTACCATTCTACTTTCAAAATCGTTTCGAAGTTACCAATTTGGTAACTTGTTACCGACAGCATGGCACGGTAATTTTCACGTAACTATTTAACTTTCTTTTAATATGTACAGTCTGATTTCCACTATGTGCATATGTTGACTATGATAGTTAACTTTTACTTTAAAATAAAGGATGGGGACAAAAAAATAAACACAGGTCATTTTTATTCTTCTTTTCCCCAATTCAAATCACCAAATTCATAAACACATAAACCCTAATTTATAACTTCATCATTGTGTTAATTACACCATTAAATAAACATGGAAAAAGGTAATTGATCCTTGTTCACATGCGCTTGTTGAACCTTGTACAAAAAGAGGGTAACCTTCCTCCGATGAATATTGTGATCCTTATTCATTTGATTTCAACCCGGAATCAGAATTCCTGCACGGTTTTGATGTCTCCAGTTCAACCTTGGCAACATGATTGGGAAATACCTCTGTCATATGAACGTAATATTCAAGAGGAACAACTAGTATTAGAATCGAGTTCTAATGATGACTTTGTTGCTTAGTGAACGGAATCAAGTAGAATATGGGAGCTTGCAAAACAAGTTCTGGAGTTGAGAGTTAGTGATGAAGGGATGGGTTTGAACCCATGAATATCCTTTAAATGCAGTTTTGTTAGTTGGCAAGAGCAATACTCCATTGTCAATTTGTCATTATTGAGATTATGGTTTATTGATCCAGCTCAAATAATTAAAGTTTGAGATTAAAGCCTTTAGATGTTTTACGTCACAATGATTTCATCTTTAAAGGAGGAAGAGGGATCTATGACTTCTTCTGATCCATGATAGTCAAGATTGGGTAAATATGATCTTAACGAGCATATTTCTAGTGGGAACATCAATTGGATTAGTTAGTTTTTGCGTTTGTATGGGTCATGTAACGGAGCCCATTGGGTATCATCTTGTTTCAGACAATAACATTAACAAACCCCACGTAGGATATATTAATTCATTTTTATTTTTAATATAATTAATTTAATGACGTGTACATGTTTCCGGTCATAATGGTAATATTGTTACAAAACAAACAAGTGCAAAGGTAAGATCACGAGATTAAATAGTAAGTGTTTAAAGTCGGCACAAATCAATAAGTAAGATGGTATTTTATAGCTTTAACCCTAAAAGTAAGAATTGTTTTGGGTCAGGAACGAATACACACTGTGACTCTGTGACACACAGTACTACATAAATAAGTTGACCAAAAAAGAGAATGGAGTCTCGCCACTCACCAGCTTCATGAATGTTTAAATTGTGTCTGGCTAATGCACAACCACAGGCCGGGGCCACTTGCTTGACTATCCTAAAATTATCACATATATGGCCGCTATTTACCAACCGAGGGTGTATGTATTCTTGGCGCTAGGAACCGAAAGTTGTTCGCGTCGATTTCATTATGAACGGTGTATGGTGTATGACATCATAACACAACCAACTTTTCATTAGCAACGTTATAAGGTAAAAGTTGTCAAACATTCATATTAACCATGCTTATCTTGAGATATCATGGGCGGAGCTATATATATGCTGGGTGTAGCACGGGTTACATCAATTTTGAGGTCACGAAGTGCAAAAAAATTTCAACACTATTGTTTTTATAGTTTGTGTAACCTTCGAAAAAATTTGTGCTACTTTAATTTCTTAAGGTTTAAATTATTTATCCTAACAAAAATTTTGTGTAACACCTTATCGAAAAATCTGAGTCCACCCCTAAATATACTGTATAAGATAAAGATAGGAAAAAAAAATAGATATACACAAAATATTTCTCATGAATTAAAACGCCATATTGAATAAATACAATCAATTTTAATCTGCTTATGTCTTGGTTATCATAACCAAGAACACGAGTTCGAGCAATCCACAAAATTTTTAAAAAACAAATTAGTGTGGAGTGGTGTAACTCAATCCTCAAAAGATAACTAGTGAAGTGGGGTACATAGTTACTAAATTTCTAGGTATGTTGTTGTGTTTTTGGTATGCAGGGTGGACGTACCTTATAGTTTCAGGATGACGGCGTCTTCCATAGCTAGAAAAAAACAAGATTTTAATGTATTTATTCTTTAAATTTGAGAGTTTTTTCTAAACACCCTTCACTCGAAGCTCAAATGACTTCCACCAATTTAAAACGTGTTTTAAAACGCCCTCCAATTTTACTTACAACTTTCACCAATGTGGGAATAGAACTTATTTAACTCACATTACTTCCACCAATTTTACCTTTCTTCTTTGAGATTAAACTGTTTATTTCTAGTTTTGCAAAACAGTGTACTAGATTCATTGGCATTCATGATTCGTGCCTAATTCAACTTATGTCAAATAAACATGAGTTATTTCAAAAACAAGACTAAAAGGGACATGACACTCAAAAACAAACAAGATTTCTTAAAACAAAATTAGCCAATTACCCTTATTCGACTTCTTCAACCTTCATATATTGTTGACACATGACATTTGGGCTAATGATTGGGTTGTACAAGTAAGGCCCAACTAATACATGCAAGTATAAAATGTGTAAGTGTACTTGTTATTCGACAATAAGTCAAATTGATTATTCAACCCGTACTTTTTATAATAAAAATTATTTTTTACAAAATAATACCAAATAATTTTGTTATTCGACTTTGACCTATATTTTATTCGACCCGTACTTTTTATTAATAAAAAATAAAAAACTTTTTTCCAAATAGATCCTCTATTTCTTCGACTTGTACTATTATATTATTCGACCCGTAATTTTCATTAATAAAATATTTAAAATATTTTCTCAAATAGATCCTTTTTTATTCCTCTGGGTTAACAGCAGCAGACACCTTTTTCCCGAATCTGAACTCTAATGAGATAATATTGCCACTTAAATCATCTCTAGATGTAATGGTTGAAATAATATGCCATCGAACCATTCTGCTCCATATAGAAAATAGTATTTTCAGCCATATAATGGGCTACTCGGATCAAAATGATATAATCTTTGTTTGATTCATAACTGAATATTGTAAGTAACCTGATTAATGAAGATAGCATTCATCAAAACATTGTTTATTTTCCTATACAATTTTTGCAAACCGATTCAGTTGTTTCCTATACATGTTCAGCCATGCACTATGGCTAGAAAAAATAAATAAACAATACAGTATCAAAGAGCTAATTCCTTGGATGTTTCGAGATATTCGAAATTCCAAACCTCTTTGGACTTCCAAACCTCTTTGCAAACCGATTCAGTTATTTCCTATACTGTAGGGACTTTGGCTGACCTCTCGACCATGTGCTTCCTGATGATAATTGAATCACACAAGTTAACATTTCAAATTGTGACAATATAAGAGGTGTTTGTATGGGTGTTCTATGAATGGACTCAAATAGTCAAATTCACAAGTTCAACTGTAATAAAACGGGTCTGGCAAGATAATGCTTCAGAGTGCTTTTGTTGCTTGAAATTGTTATAGAAACTTTTGATTGTGACTCCGACATATTTTCATTACCAATAAAATTTTGATGTTAGATGAATAGATTTTGTTTCTTTAAGTTATTATCTTAAAGGGTGTTTGGGATTGCTTTTTAACTTAAATTTTTAGCAGATAGGAGTTTTCATTTTCTGCTTTACCTGACTATAGTTAACGAGCACCTAAAAACAAGCATACCTGTGTTTTTTAAAGCACAAAAGCAATCCCAAATAATCCCTAACACCTCTGTATTTTAAAGGATCAATGGAAACAAAGAATAGATATTAACCTCTTCTTACAATGACATCTACCAAAACCACCACATTTCATGCTCCCATCATCCTCTAACCGAACACCTCTGTGGAACTTGATCAGTTGACCAAGTTGACCTGATCAAATGAGAACTCCCATCTAAATCAGTCACATAATTACATGAAAATACAAATTAATTTCAAAGAATTTTGTAAGCATGTTTACCGTGAGTAAAGATATTAAGGTGATTTAGTTATAAAGCATGGTCATATTAGATATTTTTATGTTCAAAGGTGAAGTATATATTACTACAAAATCATATACACAAGTTACACATTAAAAAATATAAGTAAAAAAAAATATGTTGATATTAGTTGAAACATTTCCACACCATTTTACAGAACAAATGATTCATCAACGGCAGTCCACCTCCTTTTGTCACAGAAGTGATCATTGGTTGTAACCAAGGTTGGAGAAATCGTTAGGCATTAGTGAGGCGGTCGACGACCTTCGAGGCGGAATTCATTTAGACGGATTGGAACTTTATGCATATAAATATTATAAATAATATGTATGACATAAAAATATACTTCTAATTTTAAATAATTCGAAGTTCTTGTAAAATAGACAAATAAAACATAACAATTTAAGTGCTTAAAACTTCAAACGTGAACATATAATTTAATTGGTTCCAATTTCATACGAAAACCCATTACTTTATGTTTACAATCATTCGTTTATCTCTTATTTTAAGATGTTACGTTAAAATAAATATGGGCACTATATATTAGAAAGAAAACCCTTAATTTTTTGTATAAAAATTGACTTTTTGTTGACTTTCGTGACTTTTTTTACCGCCTAGCTCCTAGGCGCCGCCTAGGCGGAGTATGAGCGCCTAGCGCCTAGGCGGCGTTTAGGCGGCCGCCTAGCCCTTGTTTTACAACATTGGTTGTAACACATCCAGGTCTCATCAAGAGCTTGAGTAACTCATGGTGACTATATTCGCTAAGCCAACTAATCACTATGTGTAACACAAAGCATGGTACGACCTTACTTGAACATGATCTATTATATAGGATTGTACCTCTGTATTCTTGATTTCTTAAGAGACAGTAACCCAAGTAATCCATGTCTGGTTGATGAGCCATAACCATGTAGCTAAAGTGAGATTAACCGAGTTCTATTGTCTTAGCCATGGCTCAATTGAGGATCATTACCAGCCCATCTAATGGGTCTTATTAGTTCATAATACCTAATTAAGTAATACTGTAATAAACATTATAAACTTGTACCAAGTTTCTTTTTATTCACACTTTTTAAAGTTTATAATAAAAGAGTTTCACCCTTGCTAAGTTCCATTGCATTAACTGGGTTTATATTCAAAGAAAACTCTTCACAGATTATAGACATTAGTATCACGTATAATTGTTGTCCCTTAGAAAACATTAATATCACATACTAACTACTTCGTATAACAGTGGTAATGAACCACATTTTGTGTTCAATCCAAAACTGTACTTATCCGCTACTGCACTCAGTTTCTTTACCATATAAAAATGCAGTGTTGATACATCAATAGAAAGAAAAAAGAATCAGACCAAACACCAGAAACTAAATATTTTGCACCATCATTTGCTATATATGAATTGTGTCGTGAAACATGATAATGAACCGGATAGCATCATAAGCCTAAAAATCACTTCTACAAGTGATGTCTCTTATAACGGATAAAAAGTATAAAAGACACCCTAGCATTCAGATCCAGGCAGTAACCGAATTCGGTCAAAGAAACACATTCTATGCAGATAGTCTACTTACCTATCACATAGAAAGGGTAAAAATCTTCTAACTCGTTCATTTTTTAGTGAAGTGATCTAGTGGTTTTACCAATTCCTTTACATAAACCCTCCGAACACCATGTTTGGAAAGTCTTTACAAAAAACGTAAAAATCAAATCTTTATAAGCCTAATATGCTTGTCGCAAAGTAAGAATTCTTTTTGCTGATGTTGGTAAAGCATAAGATCTTATACTTTTTGGCACCTAAAACATTCTAAACACTTATATTCTTCGTTTTATATTTTCGGATTTTAATACTCGTTAATATCAATAGGAATGACGTGGTGCTCAAAGCTAAAAAATAATTACCTAATTCTTCACTTGTCTCTTTTATAGATTGTTGAGAAAAGGGATAAGCCATCTCTTGCTTGTCCTCTAAATCTGTGTGATTGGTCGGCTGTGGTTAACAGCAGCAGCCACCATGGTTCCAATTCACTCTCAGTGATGATGATTGTTTAAGATTTGGGGGAGCATCAATCGGGAAAAGGATCGTTAGGACTGGGGAAAAATATGTGTGGTTACCAGTAATTAGGATCGGGGTAAAAGGGGTTTGTAGGTAAGGGGTTTGTGGGCTTGGGTAAATGGATAAGTTTTTTTAATTATTTTGAAAAGTACAAGTCGAATAAGTTAATTGTACAAGTCGAATAACAAAATGATCTATTTAGGAAAAATATTTAGGTTATTTCAAAAACAAGACTAAAAGGGACATGACACTAAAAAATAAGACTTCTCAAAACAAAATTAGTCAATTACCCCTATTCGACCTATTTGACCTTCATATTTGTTGACACATGGCATTTGGGCTAATGATTGGGTTGTACAAGTAGGGCCCAACTAGTACATGCAAGTACAAAATTTGTAAGTATACTTGATATTCGACCATAAGTCAAATCGATTATTCGACCTGAAGAATTGTGATAATCTTATGAATCAATAAGGTGGGTTGATGTTTCTAGAGAGAGAAAGTAGTGTGAGAAAGTGAGAGAGAAATGTGTGTTTTTATTCAATGTGAAGTGAAACAACCAACCAACCCGCTTTCCATGATGGAAAGGGGTATTTATATCCAAGCCACTAATAGACTTGGGCCGACCCATGACAAGCCCATGGGCCGGTTTTACTTAACAAAGTAAACAAACATTAACTACGAGTTATACAACATTCAATAATATCGTGGAGTGACCGATACTTCTAATATACGTTAAAAACGTATTTCTAACAATCTCCCCCTAAGGGAGGTCACTCCACGTTACACAGTTCTAAACCTAGCATACTATACTAAGTCGTCGTTCTTCAGCTCGTAGTCTTTTCTTCTTTTCTTTTTGTTGTGAATATGTTGATTTGATCTTTTAGGCTTTGGCTTGAGAGCATTGTTCTTTTGACCCTTCACGTGCGATCTTTGACTTCTTGTGATTCTTGCCTCCTCGTGACTCCATGTTCCACACACTTATGTTTTTGTTGAATTCTTGAAAGCTTCGGAGTTTGGTACAGCGGAAGACTTCATCTTGAACTTTCTTGAATTTTGTTGAAATTTGATGCAGAAAGACATAAGCATGTGGAAACGACTTCATCTGGTACACCGCAACGCCACCGTCTTCGCAGCAACATAATAAGACACGAATGAAATGGCTTAGAACATTTCATTCTAAATCGGTAGCATTTTACCTCCGGTCGGTGAAGACCGTTGGACGATATTAGATATCGTACCTGTGACGGATAGTTTCAATTAAGTAACTTACTGACAGGATTTCGCGGGTAAACCCGTTCTCTTTATTCGACGATCACTAAGCTTGACTGCGAACATAAAGAGTGAATCACTTGGATAAATTATCCTTGCGATTGAAGCCGTCAATTCATGAAACCTGGAACAAGTGAATTTCAATTAAGATTTTCACCGTCGTTGCTTTCTAGATATCACGAGCTTGATTCATAAAGAATCTTGCACGTCACCTACCAAGTGCTGTTTGATGTTAACATTAGAAGGATTTCCACTCGTCACCGTGAACACTAAAGAGTGTCACTCTGAGTGTTCTGGCAAGATCATACGATAATGCGTAGAGGCCTGGAACGAGTTTAATTTCAATTAAGAATTAAACTACTGTTTCTTTCCAGTTTTCATAAGATTGGTTCTTAAAGAACCGCACGTGTCACCTACCATGAGCTTGTTTGATGTTGGCTCAAGCAGGATTTCCATCTTCATTGTAATACTTGCGTATCACTCGGATATTCTGGCAATATTACAA
This sequence comes from Glebionis coronaria, assembly GCA_025667525.1. Classification (NCBI taxonomy): domain Eukaryota; kingdom Viridiplantae; phylum Streptophyta; class Magnoliopsida; order Asterales; family Asteraceae; genus Glebionis; species Glebionis coronaria. Next base: position 9,583,468 of record CM046878.1, on the reverse strand, counting down.
GAATACTGCGTAGGACTCATAAAGATCTCTTACTTTTCACAGTGTGTGAGAAAGCAAGGAATAAATAGAAAGTGTCCTAATGAGACTTTTGATGATCTCGTGGCTCTAGACTCGATAGTGCGTTTTGATTTAGTGAGCGATGGCTGGAGAGGAGTGCCACCTATTCAATATCAGTCTATTCGGAGTGAATAAACCAATAGATAACGTGTTGATCTCCGTGTGATTAAAACAAATACCTTTTGAGAGATATTTGAGTTAGCTGGGAAGGGTTGTGCATTGCATAACTGGGTCCATGATGTCTTTCTTCAATATCGAGAATCATTAACAAATGATCTCAATAGCATATGTATTGACCTGGTTTCTGCCTAAAGTTGTAAGGAGGGCTTCTTTCTTTACACCATTTATCTTTACAATTCTTTTTCATTCTTCAACCCCTTTAATTCTTACCAATACGTCATCACTAGCACCTTGTTGTGATTGTTCCAGTGCTAGCTTAAGTACTTGGTCGGCATTCAGCTTCGTTCACAATCATTCTCCATATTTCCTAGGACTTCTAATTCTATCAAGGGAATTGTCCTTGGGAAGATTCCATCGGTTCTGATGAATCATTGGACTGATACTTATACCTACCACCCTTTTGTCACCACATCCGTCGTGAATCAAGTGTGTCGTGGGTAAGTATTGTCACCATGAAAAATCCTTGAAAATCACTTAAGGCACTTGTGATATTATAATCAAGAGTTTTGTACCTTAAGTGTTTTGTTCATTAAAAAAACGCTCCCCTGATGTGTCGTGGATAGTATATGTGATAATTTGAGATTACGTTATAGGGTAAATTAGAAAATTACCTTTAGGAAAAAGTAATAGATTAATATTACCAATGACGAATTCAATTAAACACGTTGGTGACTCAAGTTCGTTGTACATGAAGATCTTATGAATTTGAGACGTTTTGCTTTGATTTGGACAATTGAATCGAATTGGTTTTCGGTTTTTAAACTACAATTAAAATCTACCAATTTTAAGCTATTAAAACTTATCCTAAAGTGCATGAATCGTAAACCCCGCTTACTTTTAAAATCTACAAACAATTAATTACTTAAAAATATAAAACTATTTAAAAAAAATAAACTATTTAAAAATCTATAAAATAAATCTATTTAATAACTTTTAATCTATTTAAAAATCTAATTAAGCTTTTTAAAACTATTTTACTTTATTAAAAATTACTTTAAAACAAATCTATTTGAAAACTATTTTTATTTAAAGCTAATATTATAAAATTCTAATTAATTAAAATTAAACTAATTAAACTTTTTAAATTAAATAAGGATTTTGCTAACCACCACCCTATGGGTATTTTTTAAACATTCTATAAATAAAATTTTTACAATTAATGAACTTCAAATGTACCATATTTAACATAGTTAATATTAATATATACCATATTAAAACTTACTTACCTTAATTACAAGTGTTAGAATCATGCATTTATGGAAATAATTAGTTCATATTTAGAATTGTTTTTATTTATGGAAGTTTAAAAAACACCCATGGGGTGTTTGTTAGCAAAACCCATTAAATAAAAACAATTTTTTATTTATTTAATTTTATTCTAATTTTATTCTAATTTTGATTCATTTATTATTTAAAATCTCTAAAGTTACTTTCATAAAAACATTAACTAAAAGTTTATCTAAAAAAAACGGATTTAAAGTAAGTAAAACGTTACTTAAACAAAAATCTGCCAAATAAAATCCTACTATATTAAGTTCTAAACTGATAATAAACTCAAATGAGCATTGAGCTCAAGTGGTTATCACGCATGACAGTGAAACTCAGGGTCTCGAGTTCGAGTCCCAAATGTGACAAATTTTTGTGAATTATTTCTTTTTGACAGTTTATGAAAGATTAGTCTCAGGAGAGACTTTTTAAAGCTTATTGATAAGCTGATAAGACTCAGCTTTATTGGGCTTATCAGATTTATGGATCTGATAAGCTGATAGTACCAAAACAAATCAAACAAACTAAATTCTAAGAAAAAGTAAGCGAATTAATAGAGCAATAATAATAGATAAGTCAACTTAACAATAACACTCAGCAAGGAAAACTCACATCAGATAGCAGTATACAAAATAAGTAATATCAATCATTCAAAAACAGAACATAACAGATTAAGCTTGCGAGTAAAAGTCCATAAATCAGTTTCACAAATTAGTAAAATCAAAATGCAATAACAAGTTAAAAACAGGTGAAAATACTTCCAGTAACCCAGAACATACCAAATCAGCATCAAGTTCAGTCAACAAATTTAAGGAACAATACAGTAAGCACAAACTTAAAACTTACTCAATCTAAAACGGATATTTAAACTTTAACAAAATTCAGCAGGATAACGATATAACCAGTAAACTCAAAACTACAAACATAATTTGAGTAAAACGCAGGCACAATCAATACTGAACAGCAGACTTGCAAAATCTATTCACGACTATAAGCAGAAAATTCGTTTAGCAGTTAGATCATCTAAATCAACTTAAGCAGCAGAGTTAACCTATGAAATTTCTAGCAAAGTTCTGTATATCAGCTTCAAATCTAAATAAACCTACAAATCAATCTATTATATCAGATTCATAAATCAAACTTCTACTATCAATCAAATCAAATTCATTAAATCAACCTCAAAGTAACATAATTCAAACAATAACAAACACATATGAAACACTCAGACATCTAAAGCATATTATTATTCGAATAAAGTTTAATCTAATAGACATGTAAAATAAAACGAATTAGCACCTTTTGACGAAACCATTGGGCAGTAGGATTGCGTTGAGCAACCTAATTATCCGAGAGTGAAACCACCATCACCGTTACCACCATTCTTACTCAAACGAGACCACCAATCGAACCAGAAACAACTCCAGTTTGCTTTTCACTCATCCAGTAGGGATAAGTGTGGATCCAAACTTTACTTTTAATATTAAAATATAAGCTATTAATTAGCTTATTCTTAACATCTCAAACATTACCCTTGTGAAACAGTTAACAGATTTAACTCGTAAATCAATTTAAGCAGTAAAAGAACAAGACACGAATTAAATTAAATCAACATATCTTTCATTAATTTTCCAGAAATAATACAAAGCTAGATAAAAAGGAAATACAAGATTTAATCCCTACAACTATTTCTACAGAGTAACTTTAAAAATAAAGAAAGGATGATTTTTTACAAGTAAATTAGGGGTTTTTATAGCCACCCCCGAAGCTTGCTGAGGAGGATATTCGAATCTCTTTTGGAATATTCTTCTTCAATTTCAGCCCTTGATCTATCTCTCTCCTGGTTGTTATGAATCGGATGGTTGATATATCACAACTAGCACACGGATTGCCAACGTGGCATCCGTGTGTGCTAGTTGTGTTTCTTCTAAGCTTCCTGATTGGTTGATTTGGAAGATTGAGGTGTCAAAGCCAATGATCCGCTGCCACCTATCCTCTTGATTCCTCTTATTCTCTTCCTATAAATTTGGGGCTTTTATTTCCCACATGCTTAACTCACTCGTGTGGACAAAAGCCCCATGTTAATTTATTGATTTTTGAATTAGGGTTGGGTAAATAGTAACTAGTGTTACTAGTTTTTTTTAGGTTTTGTGAGATGGGGGAGAAAGAAGGTGAGATAAACTCACATAGGTAATATCGAAACATTTAATAAGTGAGTGAATGGAACGGTATTTATTTATTTGGTGTGAAAAGTTGTGTGAGAAATGAGTGGATGAAAATAGTGGGTGAAGTATCGTTGACTGATCAACACGTGAAAAGGTGTAACATGTTTAATTGTGAATTATATAATACGTTTGTAACCCTAAAGCCCTAAACAATAACTCGTCCCATTTCCGTTTTGGGCTTGGGCCCAATATAATTTTCCCATCCGTCACATATAAATCATCACTTGGGCCATTTGGAAATAAAACCTCAAATTATTATCTTGGAACTTAAATGGGCTTTTGAGCCCATTTACCCAATTGTGGGTCCCACTTGACAAATATTATTTCCAAAACTTGAATCCCGTATTTAAAAACGACTTGACACTTGGCTTCTCGATCTTTTCTTCAAACTCGTGTCGGTATTGCCGGTTTACGCGAACTTGGTACCTACACACATGAAAACAAGAAATACACATATACGAGACATATTTGATACATTTCATGCATAATTTCATTGTTATTTGATACAAATGATATGAGTATTTAAGCTCATACCAAGTGCAAAAACAAGATCATTGTTATTATAAGTTGGTAGACTAACACGAACTCATGTGGGCCAATTATTTACTTAGACTCCCTTATTCCTAGGTGTATCTCTTATATTTTATTGTTGTCTTGAATGATCACGAGGATGCATTGTTGACTTATTTCGATAATTTATTAGGCCGAAAATAAAGTGAACGATTTAATCAATAGTTAGCTAAAGGACAAAATCTTTTAAAACTGCTTCTCGGGACCTCAAAAAGTTCATATCTTGGCATAACTTGCTTCGCGATTTGAGACCTTTCTCGGACCGATATTTGGCAACGACTTTATACTTCAAACCTTGAGAGACGTTCATGAAATAATGGTCTTCTCTTCATATAAGAATTTCTTCACTTGAAATTTTGAGAGATTCATACTTGGACCACGACTTCTTCATTTTTCTCCAATCTTTATTTGGGATTTTGATATACAACGATCCGCCTCCTTTTTGGACTTGGCTTCATTTATCCTCATACCTTGTTATGGTCTTTTTGGATAGACTTCTCCATGACTTTTGGGGAGTATTTGCTTTTCGTCGTGTGTCTCGATCCTTCATATTGATTTTTTATAAATGATTCTTCACATCACTTGGGATTTTTAGTAATAAAATATAACCCTCATGTCTTGTTAGGACCTTTTTGGACTTGCCAATCTTCGCATCCCGCTTCAATTAGTTATGCCTTGGCTATGAACTCTAATCCATACCGAGCAACTTTTAAACGATCTTGGGCTAGAAGCTAAGTAACTTTTCAAATCGTTCAACCTTATTTATTTCAAATAAATTTATTAGCAAGCGATGGGAGAATAGGCTTATAATTAACTCACATAAATTCCCGAAAGAATACCAAACTTATAATTGGCTCTATCATCTCTTGTTCTCCATATTGTAAAATTTCAAGAATGTGAAATCAATGGATACTTAGCCTATTAAATCAAAGTTTTGGGTTTTCAAGTCATCTATAGGATCTTGCATCTTCTTATACTTTTGCAAGTTTTAGAATTTACGTTTTAAAGTTCCCTTGATAGACGACTTTCTAGGATCAATTATAGGAGCTTGCGAAAAGTTCTTGTTCTTAACTCGTATGAATTAAGACTTTCGCGTTTTAAATCTCCCTATATAATAGCCTAGCAAAACTTAATTCAAATACGTTAAGGAAAAGCTAAGGTTAAAAACCGAGTCGAGTCAAAAACTATTCTTATTTTCACCAACGGAAAGCCTACATTCGTGTCAAAAGCACTTATTTTATTTATTAAAACTTAAAAATAACACTAAAAATTTAAAATTTTATTGAAAAATGAGAAAAACAACGTTTGGACACGACAAAAGCAATTGCAAGCGATTATATCGATTGACTCCCGCATGCTAAAACCAAACATTGTCCTCAATGTTTCTTAGCTTAAGAGTAACACCCCCTTGCTAAAACACGAAGAGTCTAATGCAAATTCCTAGCGTGGAAAGAGCACGGAAATCTATAAGCCGTTTATTAATTATGCCTCAAGATAAAACGTTAGTCGATAAAAATCAAGGGTAAGAAAGAGTGTGCCCCTTTTTGGCATTCAAAGAATGGAAGATCAAGTGGACCGGCAAAAACCGAACACGAGAGTCTTCAAATATTAGGGTCATACCTAAGATTCACAACACAACAAAATACGAGCACGAGCTTGAAAGATCAAGCCTTATTAGGTGTTAGAAAATAGATAGAAGATAGAATGTATGGGACTCCCCCACAAGGCACCTCGTTTTTGTTAACCGAGTCATGAGCTCGACTCGATCCCCGCAATCATTGGTCCTTAGGGAAAGTTTGAAGATCCGGGACAACCTCCGTAGGTATGTCCCCTCCAAAGTAATGTTTCACACGATGACCATTCACCTTAAAGTTAGGCCCGTCTTTTTGAGCTAGCTCAACGGTACCATAAGGGAAAACTTGTGCAATGGTGAATGGTCCGGACCAACGGGATTTAAGCTTGCCCGAGAAAATCTTAAGTCTAGAGTTGAATAAGAGGACTTGATCACCAACATTGAAAATGCGGTTTTTGATCTTAGAGTCATGAATCCTCTTAGTCTTCTCTTTATAAATCAAAGAATTTTTATAAGCTTGATCCCTTAATTCACTTAGTTCATTAATTGATCCTTGCGATGATCACCCGCGGTCCTCAAATCAAAGTTACAATGCTTAAGAGCCCAATACGCCTTATGTTCGAGTTCAATTGGCAAGTGGCATGCTTTTCCGTAGACCAACCTAAATGGTGTACAACCAATTGGCGTCTTGTAAGCCGTACGGAAAGCCCACAATGCATCGTCCAATTTATCCGACCATGAAGTGCGATTTTCTCCAATAGAACGCTCTAAAATCCTTTTAAGAGCACGGTTTGAAACCTCCACTTGACCACTCGTTTGAGGGTGATAAGCCGTAGAAAGTCGATGAGTGACACCATATTTCTTTAGAACTTTTTCAAATTGTTCATTACAAAAATGGGTCCCACGATCACTTATAATAGCCCGCGGAGTTCCAAACCTAGCAAAGAGTTGTTTCAAAAAGTTCACCACAACTCGAGCATCATTCGTAGGCAAAGCCTTAGCTTCAACCCATTTAGACAAATAGTCTACGGCTACGAGAATGTATTTATTTCCTTTCGAAGATGGAAACGGTCCCATAAAATCGATTCCCCACATGTCAAAGATTTCACAAACTTGGATAATTTTTTGAGGCATTTCATCCCTTTGTGAGTTCTTTCCTTGACGTTGACAAGCATCACAAGTCTTGATCAAGTCTTGGGCATCACGATATATGGAAGGCCAAAAGAAGCCAGCATCAAAGACTTTCTTCGCGGTGGCGTTAACACCATGATGTCCCCCGGTGGGTCCCTCATGACAAGATTTAAGGATATCTTGAGCTTCTTTGCCAAACACGCACCTACGAATCACTTGATCCGCGCACACACGAAACAAATAGGGGTTGATTGTAGTAAAATACGACCTTTAGGAAAAGGAAGTACAAATAGTGGTAGTATTAAGTGTCGGTTTAGGAAAACCGAGCACTAATGACCCAAATGAAGTCCAAGTTCGTTTCCCAAGGAGGCAAGTGCGTTGTGTTAAGAGTTGATTAATGTTTGTGATTATATTGATTGAGAAAGAAATGGGATTAAGAGAGAAAGACGGTTACGAAAACGAATTAAACTATGACGAAAAAGGCGATAACGTAAAACCGTAAATAGTGCCAAAATTAAAATTTTAACCTAAAAATTCCTAAAAATTATTAAAAATCCCCAATAATATTATAAGAGTTTACAAAAAATCTAAACTTGCTAAAACCTTTTAATTAATTAGATAATGACTTTTTAATGATAATTAAAGCCCTAAAAATCGCTTTTAATTATTAAAAAGCCCTAAACAAGATTTTATAGTTTGTAAACCTCAAAAATATCCTAATTAAGCTAAAAACTATTTTTAAAAATTTTAAAACCAAATTAAACTATTTTTAAACACTTAAAAACTATTAAAATCTATTAAATCTTAAATTAATTCTAGAAATTAATTGAAAAGTCTAAAAATTATTTGGAAAGTGACAAAACTCCTAAATAAGTGTCCTTAACCTAGGAAAAATATAAAAACTAAAAAAAAAACTTCAAATTTTAATAATAAAATAATATTAAAATATTCAAAAAAATAAAAAGTTTGTAAATAAATTCTAAAAAATTACCAAAAATCCTAAATAATGTAACTAAAAAAAAAATACAAACCAAATTTTTTGAAACTTATTTAATAATTTTATATTAAATTTTAAAGTTGCTTAAAAACCCTAAAATCCTATAAAATCAAAAATAAGCTAAATTGAAAACCTAATAAGCTGTAAACCTAAAAAATATGATTAAAAACCTAAAAACTATTTTTCCAGATTTTTAAATTACTTTTTACTATTTTTAAATGACTTTCTAAAAATTAAACTTAAAATAATCCTAATAAATAAAATAATAATGGGAAAAATCTACTTTTTGCTCAAAAAAATCAAAAACCCTAATACAATCCTAGGAAAAATCTTAAACAAGAAAAAGCTTAAGGAAATAAGCTAGAAACAGCTTATTTACAAGCTGTTATCTAAATAAGCTATAAAACACAAACACCTTAAATATCTAATGAAATGAAAGGTAAACGTAAAAAGCCATCTAGATCACTGGTAAACACGCTAGCCCTTGGAAAGCAAGGTCGCGTGTTCGAGTCCAGGCAGGGTGTGCTTTTTGCAATTTTTTTTCTTTTTTTTTTTACTTTTAAAAACTCAATCCAGTGACTAATTTAAACACAAAAACTCAAACACAATTCAATTTTAACCAAGATTAAGGCCTAGGAAAGCCAAAACGTGCCCAGTTTTGCACTGGTATCTGATGAACACTTATGGTGTTTCTTCACAAGTGAAAAGAAAAGACAAGAGGGCTTGTCTTGTGATTGTGGTGTATTTGTTGGACAATGAGGGCACCCTTATACTCTGTGGAGTATAAGGAGTCAAATCATAAGCAGAAACAAGCAAGTACAATAATCAAATCACACAAAGCAAGCAGATTAAGGTTGCTGATATAGTATGCACAAGTTTAATGGTGTTTGCTGGTTTAGTGTGCACACAAGTGAGTTTCAAAGGCTCAAATTATGCATACAAGTCAATCAACAAGCAAATAGACAATGCACAAACCTAGAACAAGCCTACTTCTAGCAGATTTAACAACTTGGAAGCACCAATTTCACACAAATAAGCAGAAATCAAGCAGTGACTGATTATAGCTAAGTTTTCAACAATTTTCACATGCAAATACTCTAAAACCTTACCAAACTGCAATAAACAACTAGCATACACCTTATCCTACCCTAATAAGTGAATTTAACCAGCTTGCAGGCAAGATTAATAGCAAAGATGCAAGTTGAACACTTATCCCAAACACTCCTTAAACTGACTGAAATCAAAATTTAGCAAAGCAAATCAACTCAAATCTAATTCAAACTGAATTTAAACAATCCTAACATGCATATAATCATAAATAGAGTACAACCAAACACTTGAACCAACATTTAACAACTCAACATGCAGAATCATATAAAACACAATATTTTTCAGTAAACTAAAAATTGGAATAAGAAGCAAGGAACTACCTTAAGGGTCCCACATCCAGGACCCTTAGTGGTTGAAAAACCACCTCCAAACAAGCCCGGGCTTGTGCTGAACTTTGTTGAGGTGATGATGGAGTTTTACTTAACAAAAAGTGATGAAAAATGGAACTTGTTTAGAACCTGCTAAAATCAAACCACAACAACAAGAGTGACCTGGAATTAGAGCCAATGAGCTATAAGGATGACTTATAGACAAGTCTCCTTATAGCTTATAGCTTTTTTAGCTGAAACAGTGATGTAAAAAATATAAGCAAAAAGGTTTTTTTACCTTACTTTGCCCTTTTACCCAAACTTTTATACCCACTACACCTTGATATCTCCAAGATATTAGGGTTGTATGGTCATATACAAGCTTGAATGTAGAAGCTTATGTGGTTTAACAACCTTAACTTGAAAAGAAAACTTGAAATCAGAAACCTTTGAACACAAAACTTGAATTTTAAAAACTTGAAAAGTAAACAATCTTGGAATTTAAACAACAAGCAAACAATATAAATCAAGATGGCTCTTTCTTCTCATCAACAACCTTAAACCTTTTTCATTCATAAAAACAGGATTTACAAAGTTGTGAAAAAAGGAGAAAAAAGAACAGCCATAAGCTAAGTCCTATGTGCCTTTATATAGGCTTACATTGTGATTCTAGAAGTGAATAGAAGCTAAAAACCCTAACTCTTGAACTTCCAATCTTGCCCTTGGACGATTTTTTGAATTTTCAGTCAAAACAAAGCCATGTGAAGATCTTTGGCTTGTAGCTGAGATGCCAGTGATGTAGAAACAATCTAGGACGTCCATTTTGCCTTTGGGAGTAAGAAAATGTTGTGGGTTGTTGATCTTGCTGCCAAGTTTTGTTTGAGAGTGAATAGTGGGGCAGGGGAGGGTTGCACACACATGTGAGGTGATGGTGATGGGAGTTTAAGGGTGGTTTTGGGTTTAAGAGGTGTTTAATCACTGATCTGGAAATAATTACCCAAAAACCCTTTGATTTGATCATTGTTCTTCCTGGAAAAATTAGGGTTTATGGGTGGATTAGGGACGGGTTTAATCTAGTTTGGGGGTTTAATTATTTAAATTTTATGTTTGGAGGGAAGGGTTTAACTGAATAATTAAATCAGTTTATGGTGAGTGGAGAGGTGACGTGGTGAAGGGGTGGTTTGTGATTGGTTGATGGGTGTGAGTGGGTGAGGTGTCAGCTTATGAGTGGAGGGAATAGCTTAGGTTGTCTGGCAGGTTTGGTCCGTCACTTTTCATATTTTGTTCACTTTGTATAAAATGCCTATCAACGCCCAATATACACATGACAACTTTGGACAGCTTGTCATTTTTGGCACAAATACTTCCAAACTTGAATCAAGGACTTAAAATGCAATTTCTTCATATCCCAAGGGCTGTTCTTGACATGTCTTCATACTTCAAGGACTTTGACTTGTTTGTTGACTTCTTGAAGGACCATTATTGACAATTTAGTTTTGTTGAGGGACTAAATTTGCTAATTCTTCAAAGTTTAGGGTCCTTTTTGTAATTTTGACAAACTTTAGGGACCAAACTTGTAATTATGAAGATACAAGGGTATAAAGTGTCAATTCTTCAAACTTGGAGGACCAATCTTCAATATTCTTCAAATCTTCAAGGGTTGATTTTAGAAAATTCTTCATTAGGGCTTGGTTCATCGTGCGGCTTCGTTTCCCGTGTTCGTTTTTGCGTGATTCTTGTGATCTTTTGTCATTTTCTCAATATCTGTACCTAAAATACACAAGCAACAAACACAAGCATATATTTGGGTATTTTGATGATATTTAATGCATTTTAAGCCCAATTTGGACGATGAGACTATGTATAAAAGCAGTCTCATCACTCCCCCATACTAAACCATTGTCGTGCCCTCACGCAATGCTAGAATAAAGTATCATAGCATCTCCAAAATCCATTTTTATTCACTTTATTGAAATGATAAACTAGCTACACTACTACTATTGCTACTACTACTTGTGTTTTAGACATAATGTATGATTTTCATCACAAAATGGGACGTTTAGGTTCATAGAATAAGAACACGTGAATGCTTCGTTAGAAATAATTTCATCGTCCTCGATTTTCACTTCAAATCCATGCTAAGCGTGCAACGAGATCATTGTCATTATAAGTTAGTAATGCTAACACTACTCATATGCCCCAATCACGTACTTATTCTCCCATTATTCCTAAGTTGTATCTCTTATATTTTATTTTGTCTTGAATGTTTCACGAGGATACATTGTTTGACTTATGTGATAATAGAGATTTAGGTCTAAAAATAGAGTCCTAACGGTGTAACTAAGACCATCAAATCAATAACCCCTCCTAATAGACAACGATGTTAAAAAATTAAGTTGACAAGAAGAATCGATAAACACGGTTTTATAACGGTTTTGAACATGAGACTTATTACCAAGACTTTTATACGCCCCCTAACGGAAGGACCTTATTATCTTTGGTTTACCTCCATCTTTTATTCAACTTCGCCATGAAGCTTTTATTATGACTTCGGTCTTGCCTTGCCTTTTATTATCCGCCTCATCGGTGGTTTTATTAGCCAAAGACGTATATCCTCACGCAAAAGCGAATTTTGGATCTTTAAAGCTTCGAAGATTAAGGCTTGATTCACTTTCAATTTTGCATAGATTTTAGGCCTTGTGGGGCTTCAAATTGTTTGCTTGATTTAGGTGAGCACTTGAAATCTTATTATTGGGTGAAGCTTTCGATTATTAGGGTGCCAATACTTCAAAACCGTGACGCTGGCGATACCTTAATGTCTTCCCAATTTAATTACACGGAAGCTACTAGAAAAGACTAGAAACCCAACAATCATAACTAAACCGCTAAGTCAATATTTATTAAGCAAAAAATATTTACATGCGAAGGGAGAATAAGCAAATAACGAGAACACATGAGTTTTTGAAAGAATACGAGTGCTCTACGTTTAGCATAGTAACTTATAATTAACTCTATCATTTCTCGTCCTCATTTAAGAGACTTAGCCTAATGTGTAGTTAAGGAATCAAAGCTAAGTGCTCAACACGCACGGTCGAGTCAAAAATTACTCTTATTCTCGCCATCGGAAAACCTACATTCGTGTCTTCAAACACTTATGAAACATGAGAAAAATTTTAAAATTTGGTCATTTTTAGCCTTATTTTGCAACAAAACGATAACAAAAAGATAAACTTTGGAAAGCGTGAAGGTTTGGCAAGGCAAGTATCTATTCACCCCCCCATACTAAAGTTAAACATTGTCCTCAATGTTTCGAGTCTAGGGGTGCAAACACCCCCATACTAGAGACGTAGTCAAATGCCTAATCTAGCATGGAAAGGGTGTAACCAATAAGTTAATAGCCGTTTATGAAGTGTGCTAAAAACCTAAGGTTAGAACATCAAAAGGATATATCATGGATATTTGAGAAATGTCTCCAAAGCAAACGATCGAGTGCTCCCATAAAACGAACACGAGAGGCTCCAATCGTGAAGATCATGATCTAAAAACCACAATTCACAAACAACCACGGAACAAAGGTTGGAAGGGCACGAATCCCCACACGTAAGCTACATTAGAAAGCGATAATATGTACATAGGATAAGCATGGGACTCCCCCACGAGGCACCTCGTTTTTTATTACCGAGTCATGAGCTCGACTCGATGTCCTCAATACTAATTATCATTGGGGAAAGTGATTTGGTCGAGGTAGTTCAAGGATGGAACTTCCCCGCCAAAGTAGTGCTTCAACCTATGTCCATTCACCTTGAAGTTAGGACCATCATCTTGAGCTAGCTCGATGGTCCCATATGGAAACACTTGAGTCACGGTGAATGGACCGGACCAACGGGATTTCAACTTACCGGAAAAGATTTTCAATCTTGAGTTAAAAAGCAAAACTTGATCCCCAATGTTAAAAACCCGGTTTTTAATTTTAGAATCATGCAACTTTTTAGTTTTCTCTTTATAAATCAATGAATTTTCATAAGCAATGTCTCTCAATTCATCCAATTCATTTAATTGCATTTTCCGGTGTTTTCCCGCGGTCTCCATATCATCATTACAATGCTTTAGGGCCCAATAAGCCTTGTGTTCTAATTCGATAGGCAAATGACAATTCTTTCCATACACAAGCTTATAGGGAGTTCACCCAATGGGTGTCTTATGAGCGGTCCTAAAGGCCTATAAAGCATCGTCTAACTTATCCGACCAAGATTGTCGGTTCCCCCACGGATCTCTCCAAGATCCTCTTCAAAGCTCGGTTTGAAACCTCGACCTGCCCACTCGTTTGTGGGTGATAAGTCGTAGAAAGCCGATGTGTAACCCCATATTTCCTTAGAACCCTTTCAAATTGGTCATTACAAAAATGGGTTCCACGATCGCTTATGATAGCACGAGGGGTTCCAAACCGAGAAAACAATTGCTTCAAAAACTTGACTACCACACGAGCATCATTGGTGGGCAAGGCCTTCGCCTCCACCCACTTAGAAAGGTAGTCAATCGCAACGAGAATGTACTTATTACCACGAGATGATGGGAACGGCCCCATAAAGTCTATGCCCCAAACGTCAAATATCTCACATACTTGAATGATATTTTGTGGCATTTCATCTTTTTGTGAGGCTTTTCCTTGTCGTTGGCATGCATCACATGACTTCACAAGATCTTGTGCATCTCGGTAAATAGTAGGCCAAAAGAAGCCGGCATCAAACACCTTTTTAGCCGTGAGATTAGCACCATGGTGACCACCCGTGGGTCCCTCATGGCAAGCTCTAAGGATGTTAGAAGCTTCGATGCCAAATACACAACGTCGGATGATTTGATCCGCACGAGTTCGAAACAAGTAAGGGTCGTTCCAAAAGTAGAACTTGACGTCACGAAAGAATTTTCGTTTTTGTTGAGTCGTCATACCCTTAATGATGAAGTTACCCGCATGGTAATTTGCAAAATCCGCAAACCATGGGGTAGAAGAATCAAGCTTAGAATTCACTACACCAAGTGTCTCGAGCGGAAATGTTTCGGTGATTTCCTTGGGCTCGTAAACACTTTGGTGAGGATCTTCCAAACGAGAGAGATGATCGGCCGCTAGATTCTCGGCTCCTTTTTTGTCAACGATTTTGTGATCAAATTCTTGAAGGAGGAGAATCCAACAAAGTAATCTCGGCTTAGCATCTTGCTTTGCCATGAGATACTTGATAGCCGAATGGTCCGTATACACTATGCATTTCGTCAAGACGAGGTAAGGTCGGAATTTCTCAAATGCATACACCACGGCAAGGAACTCTTTTTCCGTTGTAGTGTATTTAAGTTGAGCCTCGGTCATCGTCTTGCTAGCATAGTGAATAGGCAAGAAGTGCTTATCAGGACGTTGCCCCAAAACGGCCCCTATAGCGTAATCACTAGCATCACACATGAGCTCAAAGCGGAGGTTCCAATTGGGAGCAACAAGAATGGGAGCTTCGGTAAGTTTCCTTTTAAGGATTTTAAAGGCTCGTACACAATCTTCGTCAAAGACAAAACGTGCCTCTTTTTCAAGAAGATGTGTAATGGGTCGAGAAATCTTCGAAAAATCCTTGACGAATCGACGATAAAAGCCCGCGTGGCCTAGGAAACTCCTAACTCCCTTAACGGTTTTGGGCTGAGGTAGTTTGGCGATGACGTCTACCTTAGCTTGATCTACCTCAATCCCCGCTTTCGAGACCTTGTGCCCTAAGACGATTCCACTCTTAACCATAAAATGACATTTTTCCCAATTGAGCACAAGGTTGGTTTCCTTACAACGTTTTAACATTCTCTCTAGGTTCGACAAACACGAAGTGAAAGAATCACCAAACACGGAAAAGTCATCCATGAAGACTTCCATCGTCTTCTCGATCATATCATGAAAAATAGCCATCATGCATCGTTGAAAAGTTCCCGGTGCATTACAAAGTCCGAATGGCATTCTACGATAGGCAAACGTTCCATATGGACACGTAAACGTAGTTTTTTCTTGATCACGAGGATCGATGGGAATTTGGATGTAACCGGAAAAACCATCTAAAAAGCAATAGAAATCGTTTCCCGCAAGACGCTCCAACATTTGGTCCATGAAGGGCAAGGGAAAATGGTCTTTTCGAGTAGCTTCATTCAACTTTCGATAGTCAATGCACACTCTCCATCCGGTCACGAGTCTAGTGGGAATCAACTCGTTGGCATCGTTTGGCACAACGGTCATCCCTCCCTTTTTAGGGACACAATGAATAGGACTCACCCAAGGGCTATCGGAAATAGGGTAAATCGTTCCCGCGTCAAGGAGTTTAAGGACCTCCTTTTTGATGACATCGTGAATTTTGGGGTTCACCCTCCTTTGACTTTGGATTGTTGGCTTGAAATCCTCCTCCATTAAGATTATATGGGTACAAAACTTGGGATCGATTCCCTTAATGTCGGATAACTTCCACGCAATCGCCCCTTTGTGGTCCTTAAGAACATCGACAAGTGCGGTTTTTTCATCATTCGAAAGATCCTTCGCAATAATAACCGGCAACTTGTCGTCCTCCTCCAAATAGACATATTCGAGGTGAGGAGGTAAATCTTTCAACTCGAGGATAGGTGGTTCCTCAAGTGAAGATTTGGGCTCGATACTCATAACCTCCTCGGGTGGAGGAAATGGGAAATCGTTGAGAAAATCCTTGATAATCGAGAAGTCCTCATCATTGTCGAGGTCTTCGTTACAAGTACGTGGAACATTACATTCTTCCAACGTAAAACCACCACCTTCAAATGGAGTGAAGGTTGGTGTCGAATTATCAAGAATTGGATCTAACATAGTGGGATTGCCACTAGTTTCTTCATCACCAAACCCTAAAACTTCTTGTGAAAATTCCTCGCAAACCACGTCGATCATATCAACGAGGTTTATGGTAGCAACGGAATAAACATGAGAAAGTTGAGAATTTTGAGTTGCGTTTATAACAAGTTCCTCGTCGTTGAAACGTAAGGTGATCTTTCTAGCATGAACATCAATTAAAGCCATAGACGTATCTAAAAACGAACGACCTAAAATAAGAGGAACTTGAGGATCCGTGGGGATATCAACAACGATAAAGTCTACGGGATAGTAGAACTTCCCCACTTTCACAAAAACGTCTTCCGCCAAACCACATGCAAGAATCGTGGAATGGTCGGCCAACTCAATAGACATTCGTGAAGGAGTAAGATTAGGAAGATTGAGCGACTTGAAGATTGCAAGTGGCATCAAATTAATGCTAGCACTAAGATCGGCCAAGGCATAGCATTCTTCCATGTCTTGAATTGCACAAGGGATAAAAAATTTACCGGGATCACCGACTTTTTGAGGTATGCGATTAAGATAAACCGACGAACAACTAGACATTTGGTGCAATTTCTCCTTGTTATTCAACATACTCTTAAAGTTAGCGGCAAATCGAGGCATCATGACCAAAACATCGGCGAAACTCACATTAAAATGCAAATCACGAAACATTTTCATAAAAAGATCAAATTGGTAGTTGTCGCGCTCTTGTCGTTTCTCCTTCCTAAGTCTCGATGGGTAAGGCAAGGGTGGTGTGGGTTGGGGCATAGGCATAGCCTTTGGAATCTCGGGTTCCAATGTTGGTAATGGGTCAACCGTAGGTGTGGCATGAGCGGTACTTTGTGGGCTTGAAATATGCTCCTTTTCGACCACCACCTCGGGTTCTTCCTCAATTTCCTCCACCGTTGGAGTAATTGGTTGAGGAGTCGGTTCTTTAAGTGCCTTACCACTACGTGTGGTAATCACTTTCATCTCTCCCTTCGGGTTTGAAACGGTGTTACTAGGCAAACTACTCGAAGTAGAGGCTTTGTTTCCCATGACGGCTTCTAAAATGGCATTAAGCTTAGCATCAAAACTATTAAACTTCAAATCTTGACTAGCGGCTTTTTGGTCAATTCTTTGTTCAAGCCTAGCATGACTCTGCTCTATCTTGTTGTTTTGACCTCGAATTTGGTTAGCAAAATCATTTTTCAATTCATTCCTCATGCTAAGATTTTCTTTAACAAAATTAGCTAACTCCTTGGTGTTCTTAGCCGTGTCCCTAGCTTGATTAGCCAATTGCTCTTGAATGTTTTCCAAAATCTTATCATTTGCCGTGGCGTAATTCACAAAGTCCATTGGAAGTTCTTTAGTGTAAACATTTTGAAGACCATGACTCGTGTTTTGAAAATTACGGTTTTGATTTTGATTTTGCAATTGGCTACTACTACTCCCTTGATTCCCATAGTTGTTATTACCCTTGTAATTGTTCTTTGATTGCTTTGCTAACCAACTTGATTGTTTCGATAATTGTTAGCATTTTGATTTGGTGAAAAACCTGGTGGAGTCAATTGATTAGTGCGAGGAACTTGACCGTTTTGGTTATAAGTTCCCGCGGCAGCGAAGGCACTCGAAGTGTTACCACCGTTGGTAATGCACTCGGAATAATCGTGAGCTCCACCACAATACATACAAGAAACCTCAACCGCTTTAATCGTAGCGGGAGCGGGTTGTTCACCAACTTTAAACTCAACTAACAATCCTTTCACTATATCAAAAATTTTGTTCTCCAAATTAGCCTCGATTTGGCAAGCATCAACGGTGTGTGACAATGAAGACGAAGACGAAGTCTTACGAACACTCGACGTGCTACGAGGACTATACACCTTAGACCTATTCTCAATGATTAACAATGCTTCCTCGACCGTCTTACACAAAAAATTACCACCCGCGGCGGCATTAAGGTAATCACGCTCATGATCGTTCAAGCCATTGTAAAATGTGTCTATTTGATGCAAGTCGGAAAAACCATGATGAGGACATTCGTGCAACATTTCCATAAACCTATTCCAAGTCGTTGAAAAACTCTCATTATACTCCTGTGAAAACTTTGAAATCTCGTTTTTCAAGTGCGTAGTCTTAGAGAGCAGAAAAAATTGGTTCACGAATTTTGAAACGAGATCCTTCCACGTCAATATAGAATTGGGTGGCTCTTTCTCTAACCAAATTTTTGCGGGCCCCGCTAAGGAATACGGAAAAAGCATCATCTTAATCGAGTCGTTTGAGACGTCCTTAAACTTGCATGTGGCGGTGAGACGATTAAATTGGCGAATGTGGTTATGAGGGTTGTCCTTTTCGTCACCTCGAAACTTGTTGTTTTGAATCATGGAAAACAAACCCGTCTTAACCTCAAAATTCTCCGCAAGGATAGCGGGAATCACAATCGCTTCTCCATAACCCTCGGTGGGTGCTTGAAGCAACTCCATCATAGTTCGATTAGCCATGGGTGCTTCTTTCACTACAATGGGTTCGTCAATAGGAGACTCCTCACTAGAAGGAGTGGTGGATTTGTTTCTTCGTTTACGAGCACGTCTTGCTTTGGAGCGAGTTTGCATAAACGTCACGTACAACGAGAAGGCGAGCAAAGAAGATTCTTTTTGGTGTTTATACTTTTTCAATTTTTTTGTGGTTTTTGATTGTTTTTAACTTTTTTGGATTTTTTTTTTTTTGGGAATGTATTAGTAGACACAAATCTACAAATCTTCTCCTTAATCAAATCTCTCGATTAAAGAAGCCTCAAGGAATGAAAACGATCACGTGAAGAGAACGCCTTCGATGACTTTAGAACGATGGTGGAACACCAAATCGTTCAAGAGGGTTTAATCAATAGAAACCAAGAAAATATATATGATACTTAGTAATACTTTGGGTGGCAAAACCCTCGATTAGCTTTCAAAATCAAAATACGCACAAGCAAGCGGAGGAAACGAGGCGGCGCGAAGCACTTAAGAGCCTTTTTCCTTTAGGTCGTGAAATACAACCGCCTTATACCCACCTTATAGTTTGTATTTCTCAAAATCGAGCTTCTCGAAAGTATTTATCTATTTTTGCCTTTTTCTTTGGTTTGAGATTCGAATACAATGATTGGGTAATGACCTCCCAAGTCAAGGTTGTGATTTCTCACGTATTTGGAGTACTTGTAAATTTATTGTTCTACGTATACAATATAGTAATAGTATTCACAAAAAACGAAAAACGATAATACGTATTAGTAGAGTGCTACTAATACAATTAGCTATTTATGGCTATATAAAAAACAATGGTTCAACCAAAACACAACACGCCTCCCCGGCAGCGGCGCCAAAATTATTGTAGTAAAATACGACCTTTAGGAAAAGGAAGTACAAATAGTGGTAGTATTAAGTGTCGGTTTAGGAAAACCGAGCACTAATGACCCAAATGAAGTCCAAGTTCGTTTCCCAAGGAGGCAAGTGCGTTGTGTTAAGAGTTGATTAATGTTTGTGATTATATTGATTGAGAAAGAAATGGGATTAAGAGAGAAAGACGGTTACGAAAACGAATTAAACTATGACGAAAAAGGCGAAAACGTAAAACCGTAAATAGTGCCAAAATTAAAATTTTAACCTAAAAATTCCTAAAAACTATTAAAAATCCCCAATAATATTCTAAGAGTTTACAAAAAATCCAAACTTGCTAAAACCTTTTAATTAATTAGATAATGACTTTTTAATGATAATTAAAGCCCTAAAAATCGCTTTTAATTATTAAAAAGCCCTAAACAAGATTTTATAGTTTGTAAACCTCAAAAATATCCTAATTAAGCTAAAAACTATTTTTAAAAATTTTAAAACCAAATTAAACTATTTTTAAACACTTAAAAACTATTAAAATCTATTAAATCTTAAATTAATTCTAGAAATTAATTGAAAAGTCTAAAAATTATTTGGAAAGTGACAAAACTCCTAAATAAGTGTCCTTAACCTAGGAAAAATATAAAAACTTAAAAAAAAAACTTCAAATTTTAATAATAAAATAATATTAAAATATTCAAAAAAATAAAAAGTTTGTAAATAAATTCTAAAAAATTACCAAAAATCCTAAATAATGTAACTAAAACAAAAATACAAACCAAATTTTTTGAAACTTATTTAATAATTTTATATTAAATTTTAAAGTTGCTTAAAAACCCTAAAATCCTATAAAATCAAAAATAAGCTAAATTGAAAACCTAATAAGCTGTAAACCTCAAAAAATGATTAAAAACCTAAAAACTATTTTTCCAGATTTTTAAATTACTTTTTATTATTTTTAAATGACTTTCTAAAAATTAAACTTAAAATAATCCTAATAAATAAAATAATAATGGGAAAAATCTACTTTTTGCTCAGAAAAATCAAAAACCCTAATACAATCCTAGGAAAAATCTTAAACAAGAAAAAGCTTAAGGAAATAAGCTAGAAACAGCTTATTTACAAGCTGTTATCTAAATAAGCTATAAAACACAAACACCTTAAATATCTAATGAAATGAAAGGTAAACGTAAAAAGCCATCTAGATCATTGGTAAACACGCTAGCCCTTGGAAAGCAAGGTCGCGTGTTCGAGTCCAGGCAGGGTGTGCTTTTTGCAATTTTTTTTCTTTTTTTTTTTACTTTTAAAAACTCAATCCAGTGACTAATTTAAACACAAAACTCAAACACAATTCAATTTTAACCAAGATTAAGGCCTAGGAAAGCCAAAACGTGCCCAGTTTTGCACTGGTATCTGATGAACACTTATGGTGTTTCTTCACAAGTGAAAAGAAAAGACAAGAGGGCTTGTCTTGTGATTGTGGTGTATTTGTTGGACAATGAGGGCACCCTTATACTCTTTGGAGTATAAGGAGTCAAATCATAAGCAGAAACAAGCAAGTACAATAATCAAATCACACAAAGCAAGCAGATTAAGGTTGCTGATATAGTATGCACAAGTTTAATGGTGTTTGCTGGTTTAGTGTGCACACAAGTGAGTTTCAAAGGCTCAAATTATGCATACAAGTCAATCAACAAGCAAATAGACAATGCACAAACCTAGAACAAGCCTACTTCTAGCAGATTTAACAACTTGGAAACACCAATTTCACACAAATAAGCAGAAATCAAGCAGTGACTGATTATAGCTAAGTTTTCAACAATTTTCACATGCAAATACTCTAAAACCTTACCAAACTGCAATAAACAACTAGCATACACCTTATCCTACCCTAATAAGTGAATTTAACCAGCTTGCAGGCAAGATTAATAGCAAAGATGCAAGTTGAACACTTATCCCAAACACTCCTTAAACTGACTGAAATCAAAATTTAGCAAAGCAAATCAACTCAAATCTAATTCAAACTGAATTTAAACAATCCTAACATGCATATAATCATAAATAGAGCACAACCAAACACTTGAACCAACATTTAACAACTCAACATGCAGAATCATATAAAACACAATATTTTTCAGTAAACTAAAAATTGGAATAAGAAGCAAGGAACTACCTTAAGGGTCCCACATCCAGGACCCTTAGTGGTTGAAAAACCACCTCCAAACAAGCCCGGGCTTGTGCTGAACTTTGTTGAGGTGATGATGGAGTTTTACTTAACAAAAAGTGATGAAAAATGGAACTTGTTTAGAACCTGCTAAAATCAAACCACAACAACAAGAGTGACCTGGAATTAGAGCCAATGAGCTATAAGGATGACTTATAGACAAGTCTCCTTATAGCTTATAGCTTTTTTAGCTGAAACAGTGATGTAAAAAATATAAGCAAAAAGGTTTTTTTACCTCACTTTGCCCTTTTACCCAAACTTTTATACCCACTACACCTTGATATCTCCAAGATATTAGGGTTGTATGGTCATATACAAGCTTGAATGTAGAAGCTTATGTGGTTTAACAACCTTAACTTGAAAAGAAAACTTGAAATCAGAAACCTTTGAACACAAAACTTGAATTTTAAAAACTTGAAAAGTAAACAATCTTGGAATTTAAACAACAAGCAAACAATATAAATCAAGATGGCTCTTTCTTCTCATCAACAACCTTAAACCTTTTTCATTCATAAAAACAGGATTTACAAAGTTGTGAAAAAAGGAGAAAAAAGAACAGCCATAAGCTAAGTCCTATGTGCCTTTATATAGGCTTACATTGTGATTCTAGAAGTGAATAAAAGCTAAAAACCCTAACTCTTGAACTTCCAATCTTGCCCTTGGACGATTTTTTGAATTTTCAGTCAAAACAAAGCCATGTGAAGATCTTTGGCTTGTAGCTGAGATGCCAGTGATGTAGAAACAATCTAGGACGTCCATTTTGCCTTTGGGAGTAAGAAAATGTTGTGGGTTGTTGATCTTGCTGCCAAGTTTTGTTTGAGAGTGAATAGTGGGGCAGGGGAGGGTTGCACACACATGTGAGGTGATGGTGATGGGTGTTTAAGGGTGGTTTTGGGTTTAAGAGGTGTTTAATCAATGATCTGGAAATAATTACCCAAAAACCCTTTGATTTGATCATTGTTCTTCCTGGAAAAATTAGGGTTTATGGGTGGATTAGGGACGGGTTTAATCTAGTTTGGGGGTTTAATTATTTAAATTTTGTGTTTGGAGGGAAGGGTTTAACTGAATAATTAAATCAGTTTATGGTGAGTGGAGAGGTGACGTGGTGAAGGGGTGGTTTGTGATTGGTTGATGGGTGTGAGTGGGTGAGGTGTCAGCTTGTGAGTGGAGGGAATAGCTTAGGTTGTCTGGCAGGTTTGGTCCTTCACTTTTCATATTTTGTTCACTTTGTATAAAATGCCTATCAACGCCCAATATACACATGACAACTTTGGACAGCTTGTCATTTTTGGCACAAATACTTCCAAACTTGAATCAAGGACTTAAAATGCAATTTCTTCATATCTCAAGGGCTGTTCTTGACATGTCTTCATACTTCAAGGACTTTGACTTGTTTGTTGACTTCTTGAAGGACCATTATTGACAATTTAGTTTTGTTGAGGGACTAAATTTGCCAATTCTTCAAAGTTTAGGGTCCTTTTTGTAATTTTGACAAACTTTAGGGACCAAACTTGTAATTATGAAGATACAAGGGTATAAAGTGTCAATTCTTCAAACTTGGAGGACCAATCTTCAATATTCTTCAAATCTTCAAGGGTTGATTTTGGAAAATTCTTCATTAGGGCTTGGTTCATCGTGAGGCTTCGTTTCCCGTGTTCGTTTTTGCGTGATTCTTGTGATCTTTTGTCATTTTCTCAATATCCGTACCTAAAATTCACAAGCAACAAACACAAGCATATATTTGGGTATTTTGATGATATTTAATGCATTTTAAGCCCAATTTGGACGATGAGACTATGTATAAAAGCAGTCTCATCAGGGGTCGTCCCAAAAGTAGTAGGAGATATCCTTGAAAAACTTTCGTTTTTGTTGGGACGACATACCCTTGATCACAAACTTCCCCGCATGGTAATTTGCGATGTCCGCAAACCATGGGGTAATATCATCACCACGGAAAGCAATCATACCAAGCGTCTCGAGAGGAAATGTTTCATTGATTTCCTTGTTCTCTCGATCGCTTTGGTGAGGATTCTCAAGTCGAGATAAATGATCGGCCGCGAGATTCTCAGCTCCTTTTTTGTCTAGAATTTTGACATTAAATTCTTGAAGGAGGAGAATCCACCAGAGCAACCTCGGCTTAGCATCTTGTTTATTAAGAAGATATTTGATAGCCGAGTGGTCCGTATACACTATGGTTTGAGACAAGACGAGATATGGTCTAAACTTTTCAAAAGCATACACAATGGCAAGTAGCTCCTTTTCCATTGTAGTGTACTTTGTTTGAGCATCCGTCATAGTCTTACTTGCATAGTGTATAGGCAAGAAGTGTTTTAGCTTACGTTGCCCCAAAACCGCACCTACCGCATAATCACTAGCATCACACATAATTTCAAAAGGTAGATCCCAATCCGGGGCAACCAAGATTGGAGATTCGGTTAACTTCTTTTTAAGCATCTCAAAGGCTTGAATACACTCATCTGAAAAGATGAAAGGAGTCTCTTTTTCCAAAAGATGGGTCATAGGCCGAGCTATCTTAGAGAAGTCTTGTATAAAACGACGATAAAAGCCGACATGGCCGAGAAAACTCCTTACTCCCTTAACGGTGGTGGGTGGAGGCAATTTGGCAATCACGTCGATTTTAGCCCTATCAACCTCAATACCGACCTTAGAGATCTTATGTCCTAACACAATTCCCTCTTTGCACATGAAGTGACATTTCTCATAATTAAGCACAAGATTCGTTTCCTCACAATGTTGCAACATTCTTTCAAGGTTAGAGAGACATGAAGTGAAAGATTCCCCAAAAACCGAAAAGTCATCCATGAAGACTTCCATGGTTTTCTCGATAATATCATGGAAAATGGCCATCATGCACCATTGGAACGTCCCCGGAGCATTGCATAGTCCAAAAGGCATGCGACGATAGGCAAATGTTCCATAAGGACAAGTGAATTTGGTCTTTTCTTGATCACGAGGGTCAATGGGGATTTGGAAATAGCCAGAAAATCCATCCAAAAAGCAATAGAATTCATTCCCCGCTAGTCTCTCTAACATTTGATCCATAAAAGGTAATGGGAAATGATCCTTCCTAGTGGCATCATTAAGTTTCCTATAATCAATACAAACACGCCAACCGGTCACAAGTCTAGTAGGAATCAATTCATTATCCTCATTAGTAACAACCGTCATTCCTCCTTTCTTTGGAATACAATGCACGGGGCTAACCCTTGGACTATCCGAGATAGGGTAGATCATTTCGGCGTCTAGAAGTTTAGTGACTTCCTTTTTGATCACCTCATGAATCTTTGGATTGACCCTTCTTTGATTTTGGATAGGGGGTTTATAATCATCCTCCATTAGAATTTTATGAGTACAAAATTTGGGATCTATACCCTTAATGTTGGAGATTTTCCATGCAATGGCCCGTTTATGCTTCTTAAGCACTTTGATAAGTTCATCCTTTTCATTTTCCTTTAATCCCTTAGCAATAATCACCGGTAACTTATCCGATCCCTCAAGAAAAGCATACTCCAAATGAGTGGGTAATTCCTTAAGTTCTAATTCGGGTGCTTCCTCAATAGATGTTTTCACTTTAGTCTCATTTTCATTCACAACTTTCAAATCCATAGGTGGCGATTCATAAGGATCTTCATTCAAAAAGGCTTCAAGTAAATCGATATCTCCCTCCATATCATAATATTCCTCATCATATGAAGATAGCAAATCCGGTGTGCTAAGAAAAGCATCCACCTCCTCCAAGATAAAATCACTAGCCCCAAATGGAGTAAGGGGTGGAGACGAAAATGCAATAATAGGATCCGATAAAGAAGGATTGCCACTTTCGGAATTAGCCGAGAATCCAAGCACTTCTTGAGAATATTCTTCACAAGTAACATCAATCACATCGATTTAATTAATTGATTCCTCGTAATACTTGGAAGAAAATTTAGAGATATGACCAATATCAAACGTGATATTTTCATCATCAACTCTTAAAGTCAATTTCCCCGCTTTCATGTCAACTAAAGCACTAGCCGTCATAAAAAACGGCCTTCCCAAAATTAGTGGTACACGAGAATCTTCGGGATAATCGCAAACTACAAAGTCTGTTGGACAGACGAGTTTCCCTACTTTGACAAACACGTCCTTGGCTATACCTTTTGGTAAGGCGATCGATCGATCCGCTGGCTCGAGAGTCATCTTAGTAGGTGTAAGCTCGGGAAGTGATAACCGTTTCCATACGGAAAGAGGCATCAAATTAATGCTAGCACCAAGATCGGCTAAAGCTAAGCATCCTTCCATATTAGGGAAATCACATGGTATCACAAACTTGCCCGGGTCTCCAAGCTTTTTGGGAAGCTTTTGTGTAAGAACCGCGGAACAATTATCATCTAAAGATGTAGACACTTCAACCAATTTCCCTTTATCATTCATCAATCTCTTAATAGTCGAAGCAAACTTAGGCATGTAAAGCAATGCATCCGCGAAACTAACATTAATATAAATATTCTTAAACATCTCTAAAAAAGTAGCCATTTGAGCATTGGACTTTTCGCGGAGCTTCTCTTGGTTAAGTCTCGAAGGGTAGGGTAGTGTGGGTTTAGTCTTCGGAAGCTCGGGTTCCGGAATAGGCAATTGGTCTACCTTTGGTGGAATAGGAATTTCCTTTTCTTTAACCACCTCGGGTTCTTGCTCCACTTCCCTCACCAGAGAGGTACTCACATGTGGAAGCAAAGGTCCGTCTAAAGCTTTCCCACTACGTGTGGTTATAGCTTTCATCTCACCCTTCGGGTTTGGAATGGTGTTGCTAGGTAAACCACCCGAAGACGAGGAAGGTTGACTCATAAAAGATTCAAACATCGAAAGCAATTTGTTTTGACTTTGCTCCATACTTTGTTGCATACGATTTTGGTTTTGCTCTAGCCTTTGTTGATTAAGCTCAATCTTATTGTTTTGCCCATTAATCGTATTTTGAAAATCGAGTTTCAAAGTATTAATTTGCCCTTGAATGTTATTTTGAAAAGCTTTCATATTTGCCTCATTTGACTTGATATAGCTTGACAACTCATTTTGATTATTCCCTTGAAAACCTTGATTGTTTTGATTAGCATTAAACCCATTTCCTTGATTGAAATTCCCTTGGTTACCACGGTTAAAATTATTCCCATTGTTACCATTGTTGTACCTATTTTGAACCGGTGGAAAACCCGGTGGAGCAACATGATTTTGACGAGGAACTTGACCGTTGGAGCCATAAGTTCCCGTCGCGGCAAAAGCACTAGCTTGATCAAACCCCGTGGTTAAACAAGCATGATTAGGATGTGCTCCACCACATGATACACAAACATTCTCAACCATATTAATGGATCCATGAGGATTCTTCCTAAGCTCATTCAAAATCGTGTCAATCTTAGAGTCCAATCTAGCAATCTCGGGATTAAACGAATTCACATTGGAAACACCCGGTGTGTTTCGTGAATATTGTGCTCTAGATTTATTCTCAATTATTCCCCACGCGTCTCTCGGAGTTTTTCTTAAAAGATTACCACCCGCGGCGGCATTTAAAGAATCTTGTTCAATCATATTAAGCCCATTATAGAAAGTATTTATTTGATGCAATTCCGAGAAACCGTGGTGTGGAAATTATCTCAACAAATCTTTAAATCTTTCCCAAGCAACCCCAAACGATTCATGCACTTTTTGTTCAAATATAGTGATCTCATTCTTAAAATGTGTTGTCTTGGACGGTGGAAAGAAATAATTCATGAACTTAGACACTAAATCATCCCATGTTAAGATCGAACCTGGTGGTTCTTTCTCATACCAAATCTTAGCATTACCCTCGAGCGAGTACGGAAAAAGCATGAGCTTAATCGCGTCATTCGGCACCTCTCTAAACTTGAGAGTCGAGGTAATTCGAAGAAAATTCCGAATGTGAGAGTGCGGGTTATCGGTCTCATTGTCACGAAATTGGTCGGCACGAATGAGCGATAAAAGACCCGTCTTAATCTCATAATGATCCGCCAAAATAGTCGGCACAACGATTTCTTCCCCATACCCTTCGGTGGGTGCACGGAGCAATTCCTCCATTGTTCGGTTATCGGCCATCTCTACAACAATAGGTGGAAGCTCGGGTTCCACTATTCGTTGTTGACGATTTCTATTTCTACGAGGAATATTTTCAAGCCTATTAAAATCAATCACAAGACGTGAAGAACGTAATTGCATACACTACAAAGACGAGAATTTAGAGGATTGAAGAAAAGAAATTAGACAAGAAGAAGATTATTTTTGGTATTTTATTTGGTATTGCTCAATCAATAATGATCGATAAAAAACAAGGAATAAGGATAACTACTATGGAAGTAAATTACCCTCGGTCGACTTTGAAACGATAGGTGAAAACCTAAACGTCTCGAGGTTCAATAAGTAAACAACAAAAATAAGATTTATTACTACTTGAGTCGGCAAACCAATAATAGGTTGTCCCTCTCAATATACGCACAAGCAAGCGGGGAAACGAGGTGGCACAAAGCACTTGAAAACCTTTTTCCTTAGACGGCCTTTTATAGCACGTCGCCTTATACCTACCTTATAGTTTGTATAAATCGAGTTCAAACTTCTTATTAGTATTTATCTATTTTGCCTTTTATTTTTGTTTTGGATTCGACTACAATAGCTAGGTGATGAAATCCCAACTAAGGCTTATTTGAAAAGTATGTAAATTTCTTGTTCTACGTAATACAATATATTATTCACAAAAAAACGAGAAAAACGATACATACTATATAATAGAAAAATAACAAACTTTCCGAGGACGGAAAGGGTCTTCAAATCAACGATCAACAAATCTCCACAAAAGCGAATCGTACACAAGATCCCCGGCAGCGGCACCAAAATTTTTGATGTGTCGTGGATAGTATATGTGATAATTTGAGATTACGTTATAGGGTAAATTAGAAAATTACCTTTAGGAAAAAGTAATAGACTAATATTACCAATGACGAATTCAATTAAACACATTGGTGACTCAAGTTCGTTGTACACGAAGATCTTATGAATTTGAGACGTATTGCTTTGATTTGGACAATTGAATCGAATTGGTTTTCGGTTTTTAAACTACAATTAAAATCTACCAATTTTAAGCTATTAAAACTTATCCTAAAGTGCATGAATCGTAAACCCCGCTTATTTTTAAAATATACAAACAAATAATTACTTAAAAATATAAAAATATTTAAAAAAATAAACTATTTAAAAATCTATAAAATAAATCTATTTAATAACTTTAAATCTATTTAAAAATCTAATTAAGCTTTTTAAAACTAATTTACTTTATTAAAAATTACTTTAAAACAAATCTATTTGAAAACTATTTTTATTTAAAGCTAATATTATAAAATTCTAATTAATTAAAATTAAACTAATTAAACTTTTTAAATTAAATAAAAACAATTTTTTATTTATTTAATTTTTATTCTAATTTTATTCTAATTTTGATTCATTTATTATTTAAAATCTCTAAAGTTACTTTCATTAAAACATTAACTAAAAGTTTATCTAAAAAAAACGGATTTAAAGTAAGTAAAACGTTACTTAAACAAAAATCTGCCAAATAAAATCCTACTATATTAAGTTCTAAA
The DNA here is from genome assembly GCA_025667525.1 of Glebionis coronaria. Classification (NCBI taxonomy): domain Eukaryota; kingdom Viridiplantae; phylum Streptophyta; class Magnoliopsida; order Asterales; family Asteraceae; genus Glebionis; species Glebionis coronaria. The sequence continues at coordinate 9,553,984 of CM046878.1, read as the reverse complement.
CTGATAATAAACTCAAATGAGCATTGAGCTCAAGTGGTTATCACGCATGACCCTGAAACTCAGGGTCTCGAGTTCGAGTCCCAAATGTGACAAATTTTTGTGAATTATTTCTTTTTGACAGTTTATGAAAGATTAGTCTCAGGAGAGACTTTTTAAAGCTTATTGATAAGCTGATAGGACTCAGCTTTATTGGGCTTATCAGATTTATGGATCTGATAAGCTGATAGTACCAAAACAAATCAAACAAACTAAATTCTAAGAAAAAGTAAGCGAATTAATAGAGCAATAATAATAGATAAGTCAACTTAACAATAACACCCAACAAGGAAAACTCACATCAGATAGCAGTATACAAAATAAGTAATATCAATAATTCAAAAACAGAACAAAACAGATTAAGCTTGCGAGTAAAAGTCCATAAATCAGTTTCACAAATTAGTAAAATCAAAATGCAATAACAAATTAAAAACAGGTGAAAATACTTTCAATAACCCAGAACATACCAAATCAGCATCAAGTTCAGTCAACAAATTTAAGGAACAATACAGTAAGCACAAACTTAAAACTTACTCAATCTAAAACGAATATTTAAACTTTAACAAAATTCAGCAGGATAACGATATAACCAGTAAACTCAAAACTACAAACATAATTTGAGTAAAACGCAAGCACAATCAATACTGAACAACAGACTTGCAAAATCTATTCAGGACTATAAGCAGAAAATTCGTTTAGCAGTTAGATCATCTAAATCAACTTAAGCAGCAGAGTTAACCTATGAAATTTCTAGCAAAGTTCTGTATATCAGCTTTAAATCTAAATAAACCTACAAATCAATCCATTATATCAGATTCATAAATCAAACTTCTACTATCAATCAAATCAGATTCATTAAATCAACCTCAAAGTAACATAATTCAAACAATAACAAACACATACGAAACACTCAGACATCTAAAGCATATTATTATTCGAATAAAGTTTAATCTAATAGACATGTAAAATAAAACGAATTAGCACCTTTTGACGAAACCATTGGGCAGTAGGATTGCGCTGAGCAACCTATTGATCCGAGAGTGAAACCACCATCACCGTTACCATCATTCTTACTCAAACGAGACCACCAATCGAACCAGAAACAACTCCAGTTTTCTTTTCACTCATCCAGTAGGGATAAGTGTGGATCCAAACTTTACTTTTAATATTAAAATATAAGCTATTAATTAGCTTATTCTTAACATCTCAAACATTACCCTTGTGAAACAGTTAACAGATTTAACTCGTAAATCAATTTAAGCAGTAAAAGAACAAGACACGAATTAAATTAAATCAACATATCTTTCATTAATTTTCCAGAAATAATACAAATCTAGATAAAAAAGGAAATACAAGATTTAATCCCTACAACTATTTCTATAGAGTAACTTTAAAAATAGAGAAAGGATGATTTTTTACAAGTAAATTGGGGGTTTTTATAGCCACCCCCTAGGATTGCTGAGGAGGATATTCGAATCTATTTTGGAGTATTCTTCTTCAATTTCAGCCCTTGATCTATCTCTCTCCTGGTTGTTATGAATCGGATGGTTGATATATCACAACTAGCACACGGATTGCCAACATGGCATCCGTGTGTGCTAGTTGTGTTTCTTCTAAGTTTCCTGATTGGTTGATTTGGAAGATTGAGGTGTCAAAGCCAATGATCCGCTGCCATGTATCCTCTTGATTCCTCTTATTCTCTTCCTATAAATTTGGGGCTTTTATTTCCCACATGCTTAACTCACTCGTGTGGACAAAAGCCCCATGTTAATTTATTGATTTTTGAATTAGGGTTGGGTAAATAGTAACTAGGGTTACTAGGCTTTTTAGGTTTTGTGAGATGGGGGAGAAAGAAGGTGAGATAAACTCACATAGGTAATATCGAAACATTTAATAAGTGAGTGAATGGAACGGTATTTATTTATTTGGTGTGAAAAGTTGTGTGAGAAATGAGTGGATGAAAATAGTGGGTGAAGTATCGTTGACTAATCAACACGTGAAAAGGTGTAACATGTTTAATTGTAAATTATATAATACGTTTGTAACCCTAAAGCCCTAAACAATAACTCGTCCCATTTCCGTTTTGGGCTTGGGCCCAATATAATTTTCCCATCCGTCACATATAAATCATCACTTGGGCCATTTGGAAAAAAAACCTCAAATTATTATCTTGAAACTTAAATGGGCTTTTGAGCCCATTTACCCAATTGTGGGTCCCACTTGACAAATATTATTTCCAAAACTTGAATCCCGTCTTTAAAAACGACTTGACACTTGGCTTCTCGATCTTTTCTTCAAACTCGTGTCGGTATTGCCGGTTTACGCGAACTTGGTACCTACACACATGAAAACAAGAAATACACATATACGAGACATATTTGATACATTTCATGCATAATTTCATTGTTATTTGATACAAATGATATGAGTATTTAAGCTCATATCATCCCCCTTAACACGTGCTTTACACATATTAAGTTGGATTATCGTTAAGTCTTTTTCATCTTTTAGCCAAGTATCGTTTAAGTCTCCTTAATCCTATTTTCTCCCCTTATCCAAAATGTTAACCATTAATATTTGGGATATTGAATGGATTAACCGGTCTTTAGGTAAAGATGAAATTAATGTTTGGCCATAGAACATATTAATGCTCCCCCCTAAATTAATAAGGGTAAATTGTAGTGCTTTAGTATGACATATTTTGAAAGATTTAGAATCTCGTGAGAAACTCTTGAAAAAATATCATACCTTAACACTACATCAAGCCGTAAAAGCACAATATTCACAAAATTTACATATTCACAAATAAAACCAATATAGAGTGGACCTGAGATGTACGACCCATTAGATGGATCGTTGCAGTAACTTGTAGTGCACTCCATATGGTCTACCACCAACGAATCTTTCTAAGCTCCTCATCAATCTACGTTCCCTGAGCTTTTCATTAATCTTCTTGATCACATATGTAGCCATTTTCCGATTAACCCGGATGTCAATCCTCAATCATTTCTGGTAATGTCCCACCAGAATTGAGATGCTCCAATTTGTCTTTGACGAGTGAGAGAGTCCCATCACTGTACTTATGAAGCTCAGCTACCCTCATAAACTTCATGATCCCATGACTGTTCATGTAGAAAATCCCGCACATCGGAAGGGTCGTACCGGTATAGGGACATCTTTCGACATGTTGAGGCAGAACTTGATTCATTGGACGGGTCATGTTAAGCTTCCTTTGGTAGTTTTCAACGCCCAATTGAAGATCTTCAACTCGCTTCTTGATAACAACGCTTCGTGTGAACATACGAAGTGCTGTATTCAAGGCAATGATTTCTTCACGAGTAAGATGGGTAACTTGATCACGGGTCATCATAAGCAACATGTCTTCGATATCTTCAAGGCGAATGATAGAAAAATATCCCTGTTGTATCTTGTATTCTCTGTCATCCTCCCTTTTTAGATGAATCTCCGTCACATGATGATAGCCATTCTTGGGTTCAATCTTCAGTCCCAAAATACTTGTGATGCGAAGATTGGATTTGACAATACTTCCTGAGTTGAACAAGCAACAACCTCTGTACGCCCTTCGCAAGCGCTCGTCCCAATGTGATGCTCCTACAGCAGCATACATATCATACTTTCGGGTTACTTGTGGAACCCATAGGCGGTTTACCTTTTCCTCGATCCAGGGTATTGTCCCCTAATTAGCAGCTTTCAACAAAGTCAGGGAGGTCACGTACTTGGATGATCCCTTGAGGAGATACTCAAGATCATAGGTGACAAAGAAGTCAAGAGCAATTTGATTATCTTGAGAGGGATCAAGTGGAGGTGGAGCTCTTTCTGACTCATGAAGGCCTGGCCTTTGAACGGTATTGAGAGATTTCAGGACCTCGTCAGCATAATACTCATACTCCATGCGGCTTAACCTGGTTTTGGCGTGAAGTCTCTTGTCCTTTAGCGCTCTCTTCACCAAAGACGGAGTGACCGAAGATTTGAACTCATGAGTCCAAAATGCACACAAGTCTATCGGACTACGGATACGGAGATATAGAACATCTCTATCAGCGTCTGTGATTGGCTCATATTTAGCAGCTGCCGTGATCCAAGCTTGTGGCGGTGCAGTTTCATCAATCTCCAATGTATCCGCCCAGTCCCGTGTGCTTGACTCGGGAACAGTAGATTCTGGTTCTTTTTGCATAGGAGTAGAAACATGAACACTTGTCGGTTCTAACTCAGGTATTTCAGCGGTGTCATGAATAGCAGAGTGTTGTGCAGATTCAGGTTCAATAACTGGTTCTGCAATCACAGGAGCAACCAAAGAACTAACAGGATTAGTGGTAACAGGTATAGAAACAGAAACAGATGTACCGGGAATCAATGATGCAGTAGCAGCATTCACATCATGGCGCCACTTGGTTCGTCCTGACTCCGTAGATGTGGACTTTTCCTTTCGGGCAGCATCTTTCTGAGAATTGGTACCAGACTTCGATGGTTTCTTTTTGCTAGCAACCTTGTCCCCCGTTTCATCGTCATCAGACTGATCAGGCTGGTCATTTTTACCGCTATCCCTGTTTTCGTTGTCACCATCATCCTCATCATCATCGTCGTTTCTACCCTTATCACTCTCCTCATTTTGATCACCACCATCACCATCATCATAATCATCACCATCACTACCTTTGTCTTCATCTTCTTCACCATCATCCTCTTCTTCACCATCACTCTCCTCTTGCTCACTATCTTCCTTTTCCTCCTCATCCAAGATGTGGTAAGGTACCACACTTCCAAATGTCTTAAACAACCGATCATCCTCCAAGATAGCTTCATTGAGTGCTTTGTAGAGTGTCTGCTGAATTTTAGACTTGTCAAAAGATCCAATTTCCTTCATACGAGCTTTGAGAATCTTCTTTAGTTCAAAATCTGTTAAGTCATATGCAATTTTGTAGGCTGACTTGGAAGGGTTGAACGCCTTAATCATCTACTTATCAGCCGCAAGTTTCCTCATCTCTTCACGCAGCTTTGGCATAAGAGACTCAACAGATTCATTCACTCTCTCTAAAATGGAAGCTTCAAGTGTTTCTTTCTGCTCCTTATATTTATCCTTTAAGGCTCGAAGTCTTGCAAATCGTGCTTCACTCCTATCAGCTTCAGCCTGTTTGACCTGAGCAAGTTGTTCTGCATGAGATTTACGTATCAACTCCATCTCTGCAGTGAACTTAGCTAGCATCTCTTCTTGGGCTTTCTTGGATGCCTCTTCACTTTGCACTCGTCGAAATAGCTCTTCTCGAAGTTGAGCCATCTCTTTTCTTTGAATGTCCATGTGTTTATCCATCATTTCTACCATTACGAATGCAGTCACTGAAGATGGTACAGGGTTACTCTGGGATGGTTGAAAAGGCACGGTTGTGATTACAGTACTCATGACGGAAGTAGGTGGAGGTGGAGGGAATGGTAGTGGTGTTGGCACCGGTCGTGTTGGTAAAGGATGGATTGGTGGAGGTTGAGTTACGAGAGGCTGTGTAGTCACAATGATTGTTGTAGCACCGGACTCCTTCTCAACACTTGCTGTATCAGCAATGGATGTCTCCTTCGATGTTGAGTAATGTTCGGGTGATCCAAACTCTCTAATGTCATGTGGCTCCTCGTATTCTTCTTCAACATCTATCTGTGCACCCGAACCACTACCGCCTGTGTCTCTCCTACTCTTTTCAATAGCCTTCTTCATTAACTTTTTCTCGGTATTGCGAGTTAGCTCGGGAGTAGGATCGTCATCAACATCTTCTTCATCGTGAAGAACAAACTTGTCAGTCGTGCTCTTAGCCTTCTTAGCCTCAGTCTTTGTCTTCTTGGTTTTGGGTTCAGATAAAGCAACTGTTTGCTTGCGTTTACCTTTACTCTTGACCGTAGTAGACGAGTCTTCTCTTGTCTGAATGCTTGCTTGTTGGTTCTTGATTTCTATTAGCAGTCGCTTGTAATCAGCAGAAGCTATAATCTTATCTGTCAGGAGATGACCGGGAATAGGACCTGGGATAACAACATTGGAGTGACTTTCTTGCCTTAGGTCCACCAGATCATCAGCATCCTTTGTGTGGTGACGGCTACCTGCACGCTTATCAATAGACGCATCATTTTCCATAAAATAATGTATGATTAGCTTTATGAACCTAGGGTACTGGTAACCTTTAGCCTTAGTCTTTGTGTTTGTGAAGAGTTGATAAATAAACTCGTCCCACAAAAATGATGCATAATCAATATTAATACCTTTGAACATACCATAGAACATATTGATGATTGGCGGACGCACAACATCATACCCAGTCGTTTTGGGTGTGAGACATCGGCTGAGAATACCAAAAATCGCTCTCCAAGGTTGACCCACTTTGGCTGTGGTAAAATCGGACACTATTCGTAAGTCCGCACATCCAATATCAGAGAACATCGCCATGAGCTCGTTCTTGGTCGGGTTCGCTGAGAATGTTGTACCTTTGGGTGACTCTCGAAAACCAAAGATCTTGCGAAGGTCTGACACGGTGAGAGTCTGTTGCTTGTTGTCGAGGAAGAATGTGATCTTGTTTGACGTCTTCTCTTTGGTTGCCCAAAATTCGTACATGTAGTCGAAGGGTACCGAAGCACTACCCCTTAGCGCATTCTTGAAGTGAGAATTGTCAAGAATGGTTGAACCTACCTTGAATCCAGTGTGAGTGGAGTTAGAGACCTCCTTCAACCGTTAGTTGTTTGGAATGAACTTGAGGGTTTTGGCTTCTTCAATGGCTGCTGCTCTAGTGTCTTGTATTTGTTGCACGGTTGGGTTAGTCATTGTTTCTGCTTAAGATAAAACATAAAAGTTGATACATACAGATATGAATACCATTATGAATTTATACCTAAGCATATGACATAATCCCTTAAGCATTGAAAATACTCAAACATTTAACAAGTTATTTAAGCAAAAAACACCTTCATCCGGAATAAACATCTCATCCGGAATAAACACTTCATCCGGAATAAACACTTCATCCGGAATAAACACTTCATCCGGAATAAACACTTCATCCGGAATAAACACTTCATCCGGAATAAACACTTCATCCGGAATAATTTTTTCATCCGGAATAATTGTTTCATCCGGAATAATTGTTTCATCCGGAATAAATTGTCTATCCGGAATAAATGGTCTATCCGGAATAAATTGTCTATCCGGAATAAATGGTCTATCCGGAATAAATGGTCTATCCGGAATAAAATGGGCTATCCGGAATAAATGGTCTATCCGGAATAAACAGTCTATCCAGAATAAAATGGTCTATCCAGAATAAATGGTCTTATCCGGAATAAACGGTTTATCCGGAATAAACGGTTTATCCGGAATAAAATGATTCATCCAGAATAATCTTGAAAAGTGGTTCATTCGGAATATTTCACAAAAATGGTTCATCCGGAATAACTCACAAAGTGGTTCATCCGGAATAATTCAAACCTTGTTCATTCGAAATGTTTTGAAAAAGCTTTTCATTTGGAATACTCTTAGAAAAATCCATCTATCCGGAATAACCTAAACGCACCTTATGATAGATTTATCTAAGCTTATATGAGTGTTTTAAGCATTCTAAAGGCCATACAACTCGATCTAATCCTATTCCGAGTGAAACCCAGCTAACCCCCTAATCAATTTTGACCTAATTAAATCAAACACCCTAACTTGATTGATTTTAATTAAAGCGATTTAATTGATTGGATTAAAGGAATGAATTAGACGAATTAGATGAAGTTTGTACCTTGTTAGATGAATGAGACGAGTTGGAGATCAATAAAAAACGTGATATTGAAGCTTGAGTGTGTGTTTTAGTGTGTGTTAATGGCGGTTACAGAAAGAAAGAAGAAAGAAAGAAGGAGACGGGGGTTATTTGTTTGACATAGGTCAAACGTTCTAAAGTTTTTCCTTTTGCCACTTTTAACCCTTTCATTTTAAAGTCGGTTGAGTAACCAATGAAAATACCTATATCGGCTTTCGGTTGAAGTTTACCCAAATTCTCACTATTAATGTTTGGATAACAAAGAGCACCAAACACATGAAAGAATGAAACATCGGGTTTACGATCATGTAGAAGCTCGTAAGGTGTTTTTCCATGGCGTTTCCGAATGATAGAGCGGTTTTGGGTGTAACATGCAGTAGATACAGCTTCTGCCCATAAGAATAATGGAGCGTTCGCATAAATCAGCATAGTCCTAGCAGCTTCCATAAGCGTACGATTCTGTCTTTCAACGACACCGTTTTGTTGTGGAGTACGTGCAGCGGATGTTTCATGTGAGATACCAACTTCTTCATAGTAATCACGAAGAGTCTGGTTGACGAACTCTGTTCCATTATCAGTACGAATACGGTGGACAGTAGTATTTAAACGTACCTGAATGAATTTCAGGAAAGTGATGATTGCCTTCGGTGCTTCATCCTTTGTACGTAGAAATTTAACCCATGTAAACCTATAAAAATCATCCACCATAACAAGGATGAATTTCTTACCACTCACACTTTCGGTACGCATTGGCCCACAAAGATCCATATACAAAAGATGAAGTTTTTCTTGATTGGTGTCTTCAGCTTTGGGCTTGTATGATTTCTTGGTGCTTTTCCCCCTTGAACACGCGGAACATAAATGATCCTTGTGAAATTTGAGCTTTGGAAGACCACGAACTAATTCGTTTTTAGCCAAATGATTAATAGCATCAAAATTGAGATGAGATAATCTGCGATGCCATAACCATGACTTGGTCTTAGATGCTTTGGAGAGAAGACATACTGGAGAGGCGGCCATCATGTCTTGTAGGGAAAAAGTGTAAAGATTTGCACCACGAGACCCCTTCAACAAATCTTTTCCTTCCAAATTGCGGATGAAACAAGTGTGTTGTCGAAAAGCAACCTCTAGGTTGGAATCACAGAACTGTCCTACTGAAAATAAATTATGACCAAGACCTTCTACATAGTATACCCTTGAAATCGTGACATTTCCAATCTGGTATTCACCATACCCCATTATCTTTGCAATATGATCATTACCGAATTTAACCGTTCCAAGAAACTTGCTGACGAAATTTCGGAGCATCGAGCGATCTCTGGTCATATGCTTTGAGCAACCAGAGTCCAAATACCAGAGGATGATTTGGACCACCTGAAAATATCACCAAACGAGGACAATGTATAGGTTTCGGAATCTGGATGTTCCTTGTTATTAGCAGGTACAGATTTAATGATCTTAGATTTGCTAACATTAGGTTTCTTATATTTCCTAGCCTTCTTCCTAGTTGGTGGTGTAGATTCAAGTTGGCTTAAATCCTGAGGTATTTCTTCACTGATAGGCACTATAGTGGGGGCTGACCTAATTAAAGGGCGCGGTTTCCATACTTTAGGGCTAGTGTGCCTAATTAAAGGACGCTGAGACCTAACCTCAATGGATGCATTCCTAGTTAAAGGGCACATTTTTCCATCTAATGTAAAGGTCCTACCAGTGGGACGCCATTGCCATCCAACTTGGGCACAAATTTTCCCAGTTGGCTTCCATTCAAGATCATTCCTAATGGAATTCATTTCATTCACATGATCAATAAGACACAAATCATGACGCTGAGAAAACATGCATTCATTACAATTCCAACATTTCAAATTAGAATTCACAAATGGCTTAGGCTTCTGCACAGGCGCAGAGCTTTTAGTCTTAGCTACATGATTCTTTTTATTTAAATCTGAAATAACATCCCTAGGGTGAGCTTCTACTTTCTTCTTGATGGTACTACTAGTGGAGGGCTTGATCCTATCTTTCTTGACTTGTGATCCTTTAGCCTTAGTAGACTCTTTTACTCCTGTAGAAGGCAAAGTGGGAACATTAGCAACAGATTTTAAAGGTGCCTTAGTTGATGGTGCCAATGACGGTTTTGCTCCTGGGGTTTTATTGAATGGAGTTACAGCAATGGGTCGATTAGTGAGTAGTGCAGAACCCGGTTTTCCTATGTATTGCAAATATGCTAAGCAATATTGAACTCGCTTAATATATGCATGAGCTATATAATAGTAACTGCTTGAGGGATCTAACGCATACAAATCATCTAAAATATCCCTAACAAGATCCACGTGCTTAATTGCATTCCTTATATAATCATCGTAAGTAACCGGATTTTGCTTATGGAGCGGGTTCTTATAGAGCACCACTGACTTGGTTGATGGAGCACTAGAGGACGGTGCAGAGTTTGTAGCTAAGTTATTAACAACTTCTTGTCGGGTGAAAAGAAGTGTCTCCTTTAACTCGGCCAAGACCATGTTTTTGTCAATGAGCTGGATATTTAAGTCAGAGATTTCCTCACACTTTTAGTTCAATTGTTCAACATAAGATTGTTGATGTGCTGCATTAAGAGCTAAGCGGTATTCTATTGAACCATAAAGAGTAGATATTCCCTGTCTTGCACGATCCATCTCCCCTAGAATAGACGAAATTCTAATTTCTAAGTACTGGTTTTTAGACTCTGCAGCCTCTAGTTCCAATTTTAGTGTTTCGTTCGATGATACATCTCTCTTTAATCTCATAATCTCTTCCTCTAATGCCTTAACTATCTCAATCATCTTGTCACTCGTCTCAACACTGTTTTCACAACCATTTGTTACCAAAAGATCCTCATTTTGAGTTTGTTGTTTTAATTCTAAAGATATACAATGTTGTTCAAGTTGATTAAAACGTTTTGCAAGTAAATTGTAAGAATCTTGAAGCTTTAAAAATTCAGCGTTAGACTCGTGACAAGAATGATTATCTACATCATTTACAGTCTCAGCAATATTTACAGAGAGATCATGCACATCATCACATGTATTCACAGCATATTAAAACGTTTTGCAAGTAAATTGTAAGAATCTTGAAGCTTTAAAAATTCAGCGTTAGACTCGTGACAAGAATGATTATCTACATCATTTACAGTCTCAGCAATATTTACAGAGAGATCATGCACATCATCACATGTATTCACAGCATCACATTTAATCATAGCGGATGTAAGCTCATTCGAATAATTAGCATTCACAGTAGTAGGCACATCATACGATATTACTTGGGACAAGAATCGGTCATATTCGGATAAAATCTTTTCCTTTTCAATTAATTGTTGTTCATAAGCGGTGTCCATTTCATAACACACTTTTTGAACTTCCTTAATTTCAAAATCGAGATTTTCCGAAAGAGATGCAAAACTTCTTTTTAGATTTTCGACAAAAGGATTGATCTCATTCCTAAACACCTCGTTCATGTGTTCGAAAGCCCATTCTCCGACGTTTAGACCATTTGAAGTCGTACATTCCCGGATGACCTTGTCAAAACTAGCAAAGTATTGATTAATCTCTTGCAAGTTTATCCATACAGTGCTAACAGGTGGAAGATCCTTTGGAATTTCCTTAGGTCCTTCCATTTTGACAAGTGTAGGAAGTGTACTAGGGTTTTCTTCATTTAACATGTAGGTTGGTGCTGTAATGAGATCTTTATCAATATGGAAGCGAATTCTAAAGTCCTTTTTTGCAAACTCTTTATTCATTTTAAAATAATCACACTGAGGATATTTTGCAAAGTTGTATGACCGACTCTCATCAACTAGAGCCTTATTATTGCGATCCTCGAAAATAACAATCGGATCTAGGACCAATCCTAATTTGGTTGCATCATAAAGTCTTGGATTATGGATAGAAGCTTGTCTTGCATACCGTGGATTAGGGGGAAGGTCTTTTTGACGCGATAAGTTAAAATCTCTAAACGATGAGTCAAATAAGTGCACTAGTTGAGAGGCAGCGTATTGTCTTAAAAGCAAATAATCTAAACTTTTAATCCTATTAGCCGCATAAATTTCCATTTCATTCTTTTTAGACTCGAGTAGTTCAAAATCCGTTTGAAGTTTGTGAAAATTAGTGACCACTAACTCTTTTTCTTTAAGTTCGTTGGAAAGATTTGCTCTTAAGGTTTCAATTTCTTGCAAATGACCCATTTGTTTGTTTCGAAAATGATCATATTCGGGATTTGTAAGAACATTGGACGAAGGAACTAATTCCAAAGTTTGAACTTTTTCGTTGCACAAAGCAAGCTCAGCCGACAGATTCTTATTCGTAGCTAGGGTTTCTAAAAGTGCAGTACTCATTTGGCTAAGTAACTTTGTAGGAACCATGACCAAATCTTGTTGAGCGGGAATATGCGTATGCGAAATGACTCCCGGTTGTGATTCACTCAAAGTCTGGGGACTTACATTGATATTACTATCATTGATTGTCTCCTCATTTGAAAGACTCACCACCGAAGACTCATTCGGATCAGCACCCTCTTGCCCAACTTGATGTGCTTGAATACTAGTATCAGTGGTATTAGTAAGTACCTCAGATATTTGATCTGACCCAACGCAAGAGATAGTCGCCATAAGAGCTGCCTGAGCAGATTGAAGATCATCACAGTCTGAATCGTAAGCATCCAAATCATCTGCTTGGTATGCTGCATTCTGTGTAGTGAGAACTTCTTGTTCCGCAATCCCTGGTTCAGCAAGGAATGCCAGCTCCTCTTCATCAAGTTCCTGTCCTTGTGCTTGAGCGTTTACCAAATAAATCTTCTCTGCAAACCATTGACCATCCCTTCTCCTCTTGGGTTTTGTGCAATCCCTAGACATGTGACCTTCTTCCTTACAGTTGTAGCATGTAATCATTCTCAACTTACCTGTGGAATTAGCCCGTGGAGCAGTGTTGACCATTGGAACAGGATTGACCATGCGTGCATTGGTGGTTGATGTAGTGGGTCTCCCCTGATAAGGTTGAATAGGTTGAACCATTACCCTGCCATTATCAATGGTAGCTTGTTGTCGAGAATTGGATGAATTCCTTAGCTGATTGTTAGTAGGAGCTGGTCCTCTAAATCCTCGTTTGCTCAATGTCCTTGTGAGATAGGCAGACATAGTGGCTAACACTTCAGCTGGGTCAGTTCCTTGTTTGAATTCAGGAATGGGAACCTCATCATTATCACAATACATTGCTTGGTCTTGTTGAGCGGCATAAGCGCTAGAAGGAGTACTTATGTGGTCATAATAGCTTGATGGATATGTTGCATTTTCTTGATATGGAGAGTATGATGACTGAGCATAAGGTGCAATGCTTGCTGGTGAATATGGGTGAGGTTGTGGGGCATATTGTGATGCTTGTGGTTCTCTCTGAGACGAAGGTGCATTAAACCGATATTGTTGCTGATGTGAGGTGGGTGGTTGAGGTAGAATCGAATATTGGGGGAAGCTTGGAGTCATGTAAGGTGATGGATGATAAGCTTGGTGTCCCATGATATAAGGAGTGTTGTTATATGACAAGCTTGGTTGATTTGCCATCAAAGCTAAAGGTTCAGGGTACGTACCTTGAGGCAAACGGTGCATGATCACGTGTTTCTCATGCTGCTGTAGAAAAGCATAGAGTTGATCCAAATTTCACTTATGCAAATCCCTAGTTAACTTAACATCAGTAATATACTCACCCCATTCAGCTTGAGGTAAAGTATTCAAAAACTTGGTGTTAACCTGGAATGGAGCAATCACGAGATTGTACACATTCAAATCATTCATGAGAGTAGTGAATATGAAGTAGTAGTCGTGAAGCGTTTCCCCTTGACAGTACGTGAACCTATCAAACAGATCATACAACTGACATTCGCGTTCCTGTTTAGTAAGAGACGTACCTTGTAGCAAAACCTGTAGACGTTCCCATAACTCCTTTGCAACCGTATATTGACTTACCATTCGATAGATGTCATGTGGAGGAGCTTGGAGAATGGTTTGAAGAGCCTTTTCGTCTGCATCGGTAATAAGTTGTTGAGCTGGCGTAAGTTCTTCAAACTCCCGTGGTCGAGTCACATTGTTAACAACGATGGTAACATAATCAAGTGGACCATTTAGAATTGACTTGACCATAAGCCTCCCATATGTCGGTTTTCCCTTAATGTATGACATCATACGGCCTTGCCATGCTTCAGAGACTTCTATAATGAGCATTGGAGGGCGATTATCCGTTCCTGTTATAACGGAAATATCTGTAAGTGATGTCATTTGAGGCATTAATGAACTCGGATTCATTTTGATCACTTTAAAGAATCAAAGATTATCGGTTGATCGAGCAGTGAAGTAAGGTTGTGAATTGTGTTGTGTTGTTGTGTAAGAAACCAAGATTAAATCCTCTAAAAATCGTCGAAAAAACTCGTAAAATATCCCTTGGTTTGGAATATTTAAGTCGATTCGGAATAAAACTACTTTTATGTGGAAAAAGACCTTGGTTCAGAAAAAATACCTTGATTCGGAATAGTTGTTGGTTCGGAATATTGGTTCAGAATAACTTGGTTGATCCGGAATAACTTGGTTGATCCGGAATAACTTGGTTGATCCGGAATAACTTGGTTGATCCGGAATAACTTGGTTGATCCGGAATAACTTGGTTGATCCGGAATAACTTGGTTGATCCGAAATAACTTGGTTGATCTGGAATAACGGTTTGATCCGGAATAACTGGTTGATCCGGAATAACTGGTTGATCCGGAATAGCTGGTTGATCCGGAATGTTTTTCTTGATTCGGAATAGTTTGTTGATCCGGAATAAACTGCCAAAAATGACTTCGAGACCAAGTAAACCGACTTTTGATGTTTTTTCTTAGAACAAACGAACCTAAACGCGATTTTTGACCAAAAACCACGAATAGTTTTGTGATTTCTACCAAAATAAGCTAAACCCAACACTTATCTACTAATCCTAACAACAAAAACACCAAAAATTACAAGATTCAAGGTAGATTTTCTTAAAAATCACTAATACTATCAAAAACTAAAAAACAACATTAATCCTTACCTTAAATCACCCCATGGCTCTTGATACCAATTGAAGAATTGTGATAATCTTATGAATCAATAAGGTGGGTTGATGTTTCTAGAGAGAGAAAGTAGTGAGAGAAAGTGAGAGAGAAATGTGTGTTTTTTATTCAATGTGAAGTGAAACAACAAACCAACCCCCTTTCCATGATGGAAAGGGGTATTTATATCCAAGCCACTAATGGACTTGGACCGACCCATGAAACATTAACTACGAGTTATACAACATTCAATAATATCGTGGAGTGACCGATACTTCTAATATACGTTAAAAACGTATTTCTAACACGACCCGTACTTTTTGTAATAAAAATTACTTTTTATAAAATAATACCAAAAAGTTTTGTTATTCGACTTTGACGTATATCTTATTTGACCCGTACTTTTTATTAATAAAAAAATTAAAAACTTTTCTCAAATGGGTAAAAGTTATACAATACCATCGTACTTATTAACATGTGCTGACTTTAAACACTTACTAATTAATCTCGTGACTTTACCATTATTCTTTCAAATTTGTTCCGACTACACCAATATGAGCTAGAAATGACTGAATTACCTCTTTAATGACCAAAATACCCTTTTGTCTTTTTCCCTATTCTTATTAAATCACATGTGTACTAGCTTGATCCATCATCCATGTTTCATTTCCTGAGTAGAGATTAGAGAATGAAATGCTAGGAAGTTTGGTAAGATTGAATCAATAGAATGGAAATAAAGAAAAAGAATTAAGTCACAAAACCAAATACGTATTCTTCACTTTGGTATAAGTAGAGAATGAAATGCTAGGATGGTCTTATTATTGTTTTCTATTGTTTAGTGTGGACAGAAAATGACAAAAAGTTGTTCTGGGTTGGTTTATCTTTCTATCGTCTCCATAAAGTATATCAACCAATCTGATTATGGACAATATAAGATCTTCAAGCAAATAACTGAAATAAAATATATCACAAAGTTGTTTAATAAAATTACTCACAAGATCAACATAAATAACATTAAAATCAAGCTTGTGTTGTTCATATAATGATAATCTTCAAGATAAGTGATATGTATCTTCATTTATGCAGATTTTACAATAAAAGGTAGAATAAAAAAGCACATAATTAAAGAAACACTCTACAAGAAAGTAAAATATTGAAGTATCTAGTATTTAACTATGATTAAATAAGTTTTAACATGATTAACAACTTCCCCAAATCCAATAGGGTTCTAGCTGTATAAAAATTATTAATAAATGATTTTTAATATGAATATCAATACAAGATGAGAAATGATAGTTTAGGAATGAAAAATAATTAAGTACGATGGACTGAAGAGCAAATCTTTCAAAAGGTAATTCAAGAGCCAACGAATAAGGTTTTGATGTTATGTTAAAAGGATTGTTTGTTTTTTAAATATGCAGAGAATTGAGAATGAACATGGAGAATGTTTTGATGATGATGTCCACAGCAAAACTGGATCCAATGATCCCCACATGTTAATGGCAAGAGATGTAAATATGTGAAAGAAGACGAGGGTAATAAAGTCATTTTAAGGTAATATGGGTGTAATCGAAACAATTTTGAAAGTACAATGGTAAAGTCACGAGATTAATTAGTAAATGTTTAAAGTCGGCACATATTAATAAGTACGATGGTATTGTATAGTTTTTTACCCTTCCCAAATAGATCCTCTAGTTCTTCGACTTGTACTATTATATTATTCGACCCATACTTTTTATTAATAAAAAATTTAAAACATTTTCCCAAATAGATCCTTTTTTATTCCTTTGATTATGTGACTTGTACTATCTTATTATTCTACTTGTACTATTTATTAAAAAACAAAAACCAATTTTTAAACCCATTTGTATATGGGCGCCCATACTGTGAAGTATGAACCCATTACCAAACACGCATAGTTTGTATCGGTCAAATCCTATTATATGAATATCCAATCGTGAACGAACACTTACTTTAGGTTCCTTTGTGTGTGTAATTTCATCTAGGTTAACATCAGCATCTGGGTTAACATCCGCAGCCACCATCGTTACAATTCACTCTCAGTCGATTCAGTCGAGTAATATGTGTGGTTACCAGTAATTAATCAGGAAAAGGATCGCTGGGATTGTTTAAGATTTGGGAAGGTGGATAAACAATGGTCGTGATGATGATTGTTTAAGATTGGGGGAACATCAATCGGGAAAAGGATCGCCCAAGGTTTTGCTGAATAATATGTGTGGTTACCAGTAATTAGATGCGGGGTAAAATGGTTAGCCCAAGGTTTTGTGGGCTTGGGTAAATGGATAACTTATTTTAATTATTTTCAAAAGTGCAAGTCGAATAAGTTTATTATACAAGTCGAATAACAAAAGGATCTATTTAGAAAAAAGATTTTGTATTCTTAATTAATTAAAAGTACGAGTCGAATAATTTAATTATAAGTTAAAGCCGAATAACATAATAAATGATGATTAATTTATTAAAAAATATTATTTTATTTAAAAAGTACGGGTCGAATAATGGATGTGACTGTTAGTCGAATAACAAGTACACTTACATATATCGTACTTCCATGTACTTGTAGATGTCCCACTTGTACAACCCAATCATTAACCCAAATGCTATTTGTCAACGGTTGAATACGTCGAATAGGATAATAGGCTAATTGATAGTCCTTTGGGCTATTTTTTAAGTGCACATATGGTTTTAGTCTTCATTTTAAAATAGCCCAATAAACATGATACAAGTGATACTCGAGACGACTGGACTTGTAATAGATTGCATCAACTACAAAATGCTAAAATTACGTTAAATAAGGATGAAACCCATGGAGTCGGGATAAAACCACAACACCCATGTTGTGATAGAAAGACTTGTAGCAACAATTTTGATAAAACTTCCCCGAAACTTCCAGTCCTTGAAAGGTGTTCACGTGCCGATTAGCTGCAAGCCTAATACGTAACGACCATTAAGGCATACCCGCGTTGTGCATCATCAGTGAATGATAACAATGCAATGAATATGGTAGTCGTAGAAACAAACAATAAGGCTCAATGTACGTATGCAAAATCGAGGATGGATACCAATCTATTACAACTTGAGCATTTCATTTCTATGATCTTTGATTATAGGGACGCAACGTGACACTAACCGCGTGGCATGATAAAAGTTTTGGTTTCCATAGCTCGATATAGTTCGTGATTGTGGAGTCTTGGAACAGGTTTCATTGGTTCTTCGTGTCTGTGTTACCGTTTGACACTATCTCGGGTATTTTAGTATGTCCTCCTGGTATAGCTTAGAGGTAAATCTCGAAATATCATTGTGATATCATAATACCATGCTACTCGTACATAAGTATGATATACATGTATTTAAGTTACAAGGAAGTTGATTTTGTGTATCTGAGTTATGAGTTTGTATTATACTAATGGTTAAACTCATGTGCTATAATCTTGCTAAATGTTTTATACATGAACTTTTTGTTTGAATAAGTTAACATCAAACTAACCTCATCTCGAACTCATAATGTTGCAAAGGGAGTTTGTCCTATAGTGTAGACTCGTTGCTTGACGAAGTCTCAGCCTGATACAATCCAAACTTTAACAAGGAAAAATGAGGTCTGAAACAAACGGATCAGGTCGATGCAAAACCGAAACCGATTGATCAGAGAAGAGGAACACAATTACACAAATACCAGCCTGAGCAATATACTTTCATGAATTAAAGCGACACATTCAAATAAATTTGTGTACACCCGTCATTTCAATATACTTTTCATGAATCAAAGCACATCAAAGTAAGCCTCCACTCACATATGTCAACCTAAGGCAAGGGGGAGTGGTGCACAAAAATCTTACCGTCACGTCAGCTCCACCTCAGCTTTCTCTTTTCTCTCACTAACCCACTCAAAACTCACATTTCAAGGTTCTTAATAAAAAAAAAACCTATCACCACCTCACCTCCACCTCATCTTTCCACTATCATTTTTACCTTATTATTCATAAAAAAACTTTTATTTCGTAAAATAAAATACGATACACGGGTAAATAAAAACGTAAAATACCGGAAAAAAAAACTTACGAAGTAAAAAAAAAACTACCACTCCAAATTGTAACGCTCTTTGATTTCCGCCCGACGTTGCAAACGGTATGCCAATTGTGGCCCAACCAAGTGATCATAGGGTGTCATATAGAAGTCTATCACCGATCCCTCCTTTCGAGTGCTTCTCTTCTTTGGGTCTCGGCTGCAATTTTCAATTGTTTGGCTTGATTTTCCAACTCAAGACGACGACACTCCAACTCTTTACCTTTCATTTCCAAAAAGTTAAGGCGTGCGTCTTTGCCCGCATTGTGAAACTCGGACACCATTAACCTAGCAAACTCTGCTTCTTGGGACTCAACCGATGAACGCGACGGCTGACTTTTTTCTTGTCCACCCTTGCACGAGAGTGTATGTCACGAGCTCAACTGACACTAAAAAAAGTAGTGTGATCGGTTTATGGCCGTTATGTACCAACCGAGGGTGTATGACACTAGCTCTCGTATGCTTGGTCCGAGAAACAGAACGCTGTTCACCTCGAATCCAGTACGAACGATGTATGACATCATAACATAGCCGGGTTTTTCGTTAACAACCATATAAGATATAAAAGTCGTCAAACAAGTAAACATGCTTATCTTGAGATATACCGTATAATATAAAAATAGAAAAAAAAACACATATACACAAATACTTGTCATGAATTAAAGCACCATATATATGTCTCCGTTATCATAACTAAGGACAGGAGTTCGAGCAATCCATAAAATTTTCAAAAAACAAATCGTCTTAACATTACTAATGAAGTGGCGTACATAGTTACTAAAATTCTAGGCATGTTGTTGTGTTGCTGGTATGGTGTTAAAAGCATTCATATATCCGATAGCGAGACCCATATAGTCAGTTTCATTGACTATGTGTTTGTGCAAGCAGACCGAATACTTGAAACATATCTGGACTCTATCGTGATAATCGACAATCACGTAATCATATTAAGAAAAATACCCAAACACTGCCTAATGAAGTGGCGTACATAGTTACTAAAATTGATGTTGTAAAGTATAGAGCTCCCTCCATTGCCATTTTCTAGGTACCAAGATCGACTCAATCGACTCAGTTTGACTAGTTTCTATACATCACCAACTTGCTACAACACTCTTGTTAATGACCCGCCTAGAGTACGTCCTAAAGCAACAAAATATCAATCATCATATATTTCCAAGATCTCAAATAGCAGTACAAAAACATCATACAAAATAAGAACTTCACACATTCATTCATGAAAAAGAAGTTTCATTAATAAAAGTAGCTAGATTGATTATTTCCTGGAGTCCATACAATTAGTCCCCCATTGGCACCGACAAGGGTCAACTAGCTACAACATTCAATTTAAACAGAACAAACGCTAAAGCTTCATTAATTAATTATAACATGATCCTCACTTGAAATCCAGTATCACAATTTGGTCGTTGATTTGGTCCGACACGATCTTAAACCCGACGTGTACGTTGTTTCAATATGTTTGAACAACCCATCTGCAAACATAAGTGTGTAAGAGGGTCATTGTGGATGTTTGGATTCTTTATGTCACGATGTATAATGTTTCCACTAAGGGTGTTTTGAAGCGTTGATGAAACACTAATAACGGTGGCATCCCAAGTATGTCTTCTGACCTAGAAAAGGCATAGTCTCACATGTCACACACTGCAAGTAAACCAACATATATTAACCAGGTGTGTTGCAAACGAGTACCTTGAATTATACAATAACGATACAAAAGTTACCTGAATTTCCAAATCTAGTATCAGTATTATAGGTGTGCGATGTGAACCCTTTCCTATCCATTTTATCAAGACCCCTAAAGAAAAAAAGAAATTATCTTTCAAATACAAGGGAGATTGTATTCGGAATTGTAGTTAAATCCTGATCTAAATGATTTCTCATAACCGAGTTGTATATGGGTATTACCTTGTCAAGTACATTCTCCCCTTTAGTGAGAAGAGTATAATCAGGCTCCAAAGAAGGCGCATCTGTCGTAAAGTTTGTTTTAAATGTTAGACTCTAAATGCACAATTGTAACGACTATTTGTAAAATTAGAGCTACCTGTAACGGAGAATACGATCGGCAGGAAGCTCGGAACAAAATTTGACACGTAAGTGTTAATATCTCCTTCGGTAGCCTGCAAAAACAATATAATATCAATTACCTTTCATAACATAAGCCCCAATTTTTTAAGGTCGTTTAAAGATTTATGGGCTTATTAATAAACTTAAATAAACTCATAAGTCTCCAAGCTTGAAAAATTGGGGTTTATGAAATATAAGCCGAAATATATCTTATTTTCGGCTTTATATATCATAAGATCCATTTTGTGACTTAGGAAACTTATATAAGCCCTTCACCCATCGTAAAACCATGATGGGTATCATTAGTTGGTGTTGTTGTTGTTGGTCCAAAAAATACATTAGAACATAAATAAATATAAAAAATCCACATTGCTAAATAGAGATTAAAACCTAAAGCCAATTATCAATATAATTACAGAGGCTGAAATCATAGTTTGGTCATTTCATACCTCATCTGATATAATATTTGCATTCTTTATATCATGATGTATGACCCAAATAAGACTTGAAGTTTCGCTAACAACAGTCACAACTTTCATAAGAAGCATGCTAACCTTCTTTATAAAAAAACAGAAAATGATAAAATGTAAGTATATCTTTTAACTAGTAAAACAACAATATAATAAATCTTTATGCACAAAACTCGCAAGATCAAAAGAGAGAAAAAAATGGATACCTTTTTCTAGGATCTAGTTGAAATCTAGTACTGTATGAAATAGCGGCTGTGATTTAGGTTAGAAGTAAGGATTGTGGCTTTTACACTAGTAGTAGTATTTATAATGTGACATGTTAGGTTTAATTATGATGGGCTAACTTGTTAGCTATAACAGGCTTAAAAGTAGGATTCGTTTTGGGCCAGTAACGAGTCACACTGTGACATTAGTATACTACATAAATAACTTGACCAAAAAAGAGAATGGAGTTGTGTTCTATGACTCACCACTCACCAGTTTCATGAATGTCTAAACTGTGTCTGGCTAATGGACAACCACAGGCCGGTGCCTCTTGCTTGAATATCGTAAAAGTATGACATATATGTCGAGTATACAAACTCTTAGTTTGAAGCAAGTATTTAGACTTTGTGGTTTCGATCAGGTGCGTGAAGTTTTGCACATCTTGAGTTTTGGGGTGGTGTTATCTCTTGCAAGTTAATTTGCTTACCCTTTTGAAGGCACTGTCATTTGGTCCAGGAATATTTTTAAGGCCAAAGGCAATCATCTTTCGATTTATGTTTATGAGATAAATGTTTTGATTGGAATATAAGTTGGGATTGTTATGTCATATAAAAGCTAGTGGTGAACATAGAGAATCACAAGATTATAATCAAATATAATATGATTAACACTTGATACTTTGTTTAATTCTACTAATTGGGTAGAACCGTCTTGTTACAACTAATGAAGTACTAATTAATCGAATTCTGCCTGTCTCGTTACAACTAATAGAGTACTGCCCGCTGGTTACAACATGAAAATAAAGCTATATGCGGAAATGATGTTTTGCTCAATATCCATGTGAAAACACGTAAGCATCAAAGAACGTGAGGCAGCACCTGAACTGAATGCACGTGAGAATGTACTCGGCAAAAAAAAATCACATGTTGAAAGCATTAGACACTCTGGTTCCTATGAATCCACTTATACTTCCGTATTGTCTTGTACATCTACCCATTCTTTCAGCTTCATGAAGGCGAGCAAAAGCAAGCTGGCTTTGACTTGGAGCACACAAAATAAGTTCATTTGAAGTTTATTCTTTTGCAAACATGGTTTTCGGTTCATAACGGTTCTATGTTTGTAGGTCATTAAGTTGTCAAAGCTATGTTGTACAATACAGTGGGAACGCGTGTGAGGCTTTCAAAAAAGATTGAATCTCACCAAAAGATGGGATATAGGGTTTCTCCGAGTATGCAATCCTGTCAAGGTGGCGCATCATTGCTATCTCTATTTAGTTGATGCTGACGGTGTGGTAGGTAGGAAGAGCAACTTCGATGCGGGTAACAAGTCCATCAAAGGTGCACCTAAACAAAGAAAATTAGAGACCTGATAATTGCACGCTTGCAGCGACTAAATGAAAGCATATTATATATAATTAAGGGATTGACTCAACAACTAAAAGTAAACAATATATTAGTTACCATGTGGATGCACGGAAGATGAAGCAGTACTTTGCATTCTTTATATCATGATGTATGACAATATTTGTATATATTTCAAGCGTTTCGCAAAAAACCGTCACAAAATCCATAAGCCTCGCAATTAACCTTGGTCACAAAAGGAGAGATAACATTACTGATCTAAACTAATTGTATATTTTTCTGAATATAATGAAAATCAAACAAAACAAAAAAATATTATACTAACTGTTTTGCTTTTCAAAAAAAAATTTATACTAACTGTTTTACTAATCTCTATATCCATATCATAAGTAAAAAACAATATAGTAATTAAGTGGTGGTAGAAATCAACTAATCCACCTTAACAATTAAAAATGGGTTTTGCTAATGAATGATTAATTTCGAAACAAGTTGAGACAATCCCGAAAAACATGGTCGCACGACAAACAATTGATAAGTGGTAGTAGAAATCAACTTGTTAACGTTGTTGTTAGCAAACCCTAAACATAATAATCATTATGCACATAACTAGCTAAGATAAAAACAATAAAAGAAGAAAACAAATAGAGATACCTTTTATGAGATATGGTTATCATTCTAGGATAATAGCGGCTAGGTTAGAAATGAGAGATGTGTTTTTTACACTAGTATTTTATAATGTGACACGTTAGGTTTGATTTTGATGGGCTAATAATTTATAGCAGGCTTAAAAGTAGGAATTCTTTTGGGCCAACAACACTAGCACTACGTAAATAACTTGGCTTATTAAAAATTCGCATATATGTATTATCAAAACTTTTTGCTCCAAATGCAACTCGATTACATTTTTTCTTGTAAACATGTGAATTATTTTTACCGATAATTAGGGACGAAGCCAAACAAAATATGATCGAGGGCACAAATTTTTTTAAAACTTAATAGAGTTCAATTTTTTTAAAATATAATACTAAATAAGACTGAAAACTCATTTCAAAGCACCGGATGCATTTAAGATTTATTTGGAAAAAATCGGGCTTTTTTTTAAAAAAAATTAACTCTAAATCGAAATAATCCATATATGACCTAGGCACCCACGAGACACCTCCTAACTCCGTCCCTGTCCCTGCCAATAAGAGAGACAATAAGAGAGACAGGAGAAGAATT
Organism: Glebionis coronaria; assembly: GCA_025667525.1. Classification (NCBI taxonomy): domain Eukaryota; kingdom Viridiplantae; phylum Streptophyta; class Magnoliopsida; order Asterales; family Asteraceae; genus Glebionis; species Glebionis coronaria. The sequence continues at coordinate 9,529,651 of CM046878.1, read as the reverse complement.
GCTCATTAAAAGCATTGCCCTTGACCTTAACTTTTAAAAAACATTATTACGAGTTAGCTTATATCTAAACAAAATTTAACCGAACAAAATTTGAATTTGATTTGGTGTTTTGGTTTATTAGTATAATTTTTTTTAATATTTTATAATGAAAAAATCTTTAAATTTATTTTTATTAATATAATTGATATTAAATATTTAATATCAAAAATATTTAATAGACCCATGAGTTTTTCAGATGAGTAATAACTAAGCTACAAAAGAGCTTTAGCTAAGTTATTACTCTGAAAAACTCATGCGTCTATTAAATATTTTTGATATACCAAAAATATTTAATACGTCCATGAGTTTTTCGTAAGATAATAGTATACCATATACCAAAAATTAACAGTATATAATTTTTCTATCAACCTACCTTAACTTCATTTACATTAACTTACGACAACCTACTAGCATCATATTTATGCGATTAAGTTACGCTACCCAACTCCATTTTAGTTAGTAATTTACTAGTAATGACTTGCATCACAAAGAACAAACTGCTACCCAGTTTAACCCATTATTACCCAAGTCATTTCCTTTAAACATACAGAGATTAAAAAACTTACAAGGTATTATGAAATTAGTTTAGTCCACGTTGCGAACTGAAATCTCCATGCCACGTGCCACACATGGCCAAGATCATGGTTATGCTTTGTATTTGGTCTCTTCAATTGATGTATAGAACAGATAAGAATGTTACTATCAGGAACAAACCAAACCAGTTAGTTTACAGAGTAAATGAATATCAAGTTACATCAAGTATTTGTCTAACCATCTTCGACAACTGATGCAAGTTGTTGGATTCAATCCAGCAATTCAAATTTTTGCTAAAAAGGTCATTTTTTGTCATACAGATTTTATCTAGAGCTGTTATAAACCGATGGCTCAACAAGTGCAGAAAACTGATGGAGTGATGGCTCAGCAAGTTTTGCGCAGTGCCATGCGCACGATATTGAAATTTTTTTTTTTTGGAAACGGCAAATAATTCAACGGACGCCTACTCGTAATATTTCAACGAGCACCCCGAGTTCGAGCTCCGCATAGCGGGCAAACCCAGCCCCCAAAGGGATCTCCAGGGAGAATTCCCCACGTGTGCCCGTGTGAGGTATGAGTTACATTACGCTAATGCGACGACCACAAGGATCGAACTCACAACCTGCAGCCCACAGTGGTTGTAAACCCAGTGGCACGATATTGAAATATCTGGAGCTGTTATAAACAGAGTTATTGTGTGGTTATTATTAGCACATACAGAGTTGTTTGTAAGATCTTAATATTTGATGGCCAAAGAGTCCGCGCCTTGGTAATGGCAGCTTGTTGTTGTAAAGTATAGAGCTCCCTCCATTGCCATTTTCTAGGTACCAAGATCGACTCAATCGACTCAGTTGGACTAGTTTCTATACATCATCAACTAGCTACAACACTCTTTTTAATGACCCGCCTAGAGGAGTCCCAAAGCAACAAAATATCACTCATCATATGTTTCCAAGATCTCGAATAGCAGTACAAAAGAACCATCAAACATCATACAAAATAAAAACTTTAACACGTTCATTCATGAAATATAAGTTTCATTAATAAAAGTAGATAGATTGATTATTTCCTGGAGTCCATACAATTAGTCACCCATTGGCACCGACAAAGGTCAACTAGCTACAGCATTCATTTTAAACAGAACAAACGCTAAAGCTGACGAGTTGATTCAATATGTTTGAACTAGGGGTGTCATTCGGTTCGGTTCTCGGGTTGTTCGGTTTATTCGGTTCGGGTTATTCGGTTAATTTTTTTTTCTGAGTCAACCCAAAAACCGAACCGAACCGAAATAGATTTCAACCGAACCGAAAACCGAATTTGAATTCGGTTCGGTTTTCGGGTTGACCCGAATAACCCGAATTTTCTGAATTTTTCAAAAAAAATATATAATTATATAAATATTTAAAAAAAAGGTTATTTCAAGTATAAAATGATATTTTTATATTAAAATTATGTTTTAATAACTAGTTTGCATATATTAGAATTAAATTAAATTTTAATAACTATTATATATACATAAATTTATAAAAAATATATATATATTTATAAAATTTCGGTTTTCGGTTCGGTTCTCGGTTCCGACGGCCAAACCCATACCCAACCCGAAAACCGTATTTGTAGTTCGGTTCGGTTCGGTTCGGTTATGACCCAAAACCCGAATTCTATTTTCGGTTCGGTTCTAGTTCGGGTTCGGTTCGGTTCGGTTTTCGGTTTTTGTGGGTCAAACCCGAATTATGGACACCCCTAGTTTGAACAATCATCTGCAAACATGTGTGTGTAAGATGGTCAGTAGGATCAGATGTGGCTCTGGATTCGAAAAGTGGATGTTAGAATTCTTTATGTCACGATGTATGATGTTTCCATTCATGGTCTTTTGCAGAATATGAAAACGCCATATGCTTGTCCCAAAACCTTCATTGCAAAAGGAGAGAAAACGTTATTATCCAATTAATAATGTAAAAATTATCAACTAGACAACTACTATAGTTCGTTATCTGGAAAGGACAGAAGTTCTTCAGGCAAAAGCAACCAGATTTGGTTATGATGAGGAACGAGTCAACTCAGTGAGTAAACTCGGTAATTACCGAGTCAAAACTCAGTCAACTCTGTGAGACTTGACCAGGTCAACTGACAACCAAGAAAAGTCAAACGGTATAAGATTTGAGTTCTTATGGTTTTCCTATTACGAAATTCATAACGAAAAAATGTACGTACGCAAAGCTTAGAGTTGAGGATCGTTTTCTCGATTCAACACATATGTGTCTTACTTAAATCGATCATTGGTAACCTATCATCTTTCTTAGTGAACATATCTGCTTATTTGAAGCGTCGATGAAACACTAATGACGGTGGCATCCGATATATGTCTTCTGACCTTAGAAAAGGCATACTTTCCCATGTCACACACTGCAAGTAAACCAACACATATTAGCCGGGTGTGTTGCAAACAAGCACCTTGATTTACATAATAAGGATATAAAAGTTACTTGAAGTTCCAAATCTAGTATCAGTATTATAGGTGTGCGATGTAAATCCTTTCCTCCTTTCCATTTTATCAAGCCCCCTGAATTAAAAAAAATTACCTTTCAAAATCTTGAGAACAAAATTAAGGCCATCTAATAAGAAAATATTTGATTTTTTATTATCAAGAAAGAACTTTTATAAATTGCCACATATTTACCATTCACTAAACTGGTAACAAGTCCAGCCGCCTTAAATACTACTATCAGTATTGGTACATTAAACATAAATAGCTTTTCCGAACCTTAGCGTCCTCCACCTTTCTTGCCACGAGACTTGTTGTTGTGCACCATGTTAGAGAGATCAGTTCTTTCAGCACTTCTGTGACTCTTCTTCTCACAAAAATGTGTGTTATACGCGTACTTTTGCTGATGGTGGAGAAGGATGACAATAGAAAAAAACTCCTCAGCAGTAGCAGTTTCTGTATATAACAAACACCTCAGAGCACATACTCCCTGTGGAGATGTCGGAAGAGCAATTTCAATAAGGTCCATCACTCCAGGTCGGTGCACCTAAACAAAGAAAATTAAACTTTGCTTACATTTAATTAAGGGCGAAATCAATGTATTAACCTAAATCAAGTCGAAAGGGTCATAACAATTTACTAGTAATTATTCAAGTCATAAATAGTGCATAACCCAACAATTAAAAGTAAAAAAAAAAATTTACTTACCAGGTTGATGCACTGAAGATGAAGCAGTACTTTGGCATTCTTTATATCATGATGTATGACAACATTTGTAAATCTTTGAAGCGTTTCGCAAAAAACCGTCACAAAATCCATAAGCCTCAGAATTAACCTTCGTCACAAAAGGAGAGATAACATTACTATCTAAACTAATTGTATATTTCTATGAATATTATGAAAATCAAAGAAAACAAAAACAAAATTATAACTGTTTACTAATCTATCTTTTGACAAGTAAAAAACAATATAGTGCACTTCTAGTCTTCTATCATTAATTTATAAGTATATGTATAAGAACCTTAACATAAATAAATGGGTTTTGCTAATGAATAATTAATTTCGGAACAAGTTTGATACAATCCCGAAAAACATGGTTCACGAAATTTCTAAGTAGTAGAATACCCTAAATATAACGAAAAACATGGTTCACGAAAAACATGGATTCCTTTTATGAGATCTGGTTGACACCATTCTAGGATGAAATAGCGGCGGTGATTTAGGTTAGAACTTGATAGCTATAACAGGCTTACAAATAAGAATTGTTTTGGGCCAGACTACACACTTTAACACTGGTACATATAAGTAACTTGGCTTAACAAATATTCGCAGATTTTTAAATGAGAGATTCTAATTTGTTTACATGTATTAGCAAAACTTAGCTACTATGTAACTCGAGGGAATTGCATAAATCATCCCTGAAATTTGGTCATTTTTTAGGTTTTGTCCCAAATGTTTTAAAAGTGCTTATATCGTCTAAAAATTAAACTATTTTGCAAATTTTCATCCTTGAACTTTTGCTATCTTGCATGTTTCGTCCTAAATATTTGGTTCATTTTGCGTGTTTCGTCCCAAGAATTTTCTCCAAAAGGATGATATTTGCACTAGAATTTCCAAATAGGGATGATTCTTGCACTTTCGTAATGTTTAGGACAAAACATGCATTTTGGTCAAACTTTAGGGACTATTTATGCAATTTACTCATGTAACTCGATTGCTCTTTTTGGTAAGCATGTGTGTTGATGTGTAAATCCAGTATATCATATCGATAGAAATATAAATTAAAGTCAACATATGAGCTTGGTGGACTATTCCTTTTATCAACAATTAGTTTTATTATGAAACCTTAGTATGGCTCATCTGTTAGTCGTATACCAATAAACAGTCTATTTAAACCAACTGGCTTAGCTTAGTTGGCCACCAAGGTTTAAGGGGTTTATTGGGGAAGTTCCTTGGATGTCTTGGGTTCAACACCTGTATAGGACTCTCAGGCGAAGCGGATAACGAGTTTAACAAAACTAGGCGAGGGTTCGAAGAAGACATTCTGCCGCTTGGATGTCATTGCACGACTCAACCCACTAACCACTAACATTTGCCGTTCTAAAAAAATATAAAACAAAAATAACCATTGTAGTTATGGCAAATCACTAGGCAACCATGGAAAGCCATTACCCCGCTACATTTGGTTTTTGGATCCATCTAAATAACTCGAATTACCTAATCTTTATAAATATTAAGAAAAATTATGCAAGAATTTAGGGATAGAACAAAATCAAACAGATAAACCGAACAAAACCAATCTTATTCGGTTCAGGTCTTACTTAAATAAATACACTTGAATATCTAAATCTAACCAAATAGCTAGCTCGGTTCGGCTTCCCTTTGACAAATTTGGTTCAAACTTTTTTTTTTAGCTTTTGGTTCAATTTTGGTTTTCGACTGAAACACGTGAGTATGGACTTGTGTAGAAAAACATTATTCAAGAGATCCCGAAAACATTTTTTTTTATATAAATCAAGATTTAGAATATTAAAACTAGAAAAATTTAAAGATTTTCACTGCTAATCAGTTATAGTCCTATTATCTACATGATAATAGTTTTACAAATTATACATAAACGAAGGAGAGATCAAACTAGGGTTTACAGAAATCACAAGAGAAAGACGGAGGGAGTAATAAAAAACACACGGCTGAAACTATTACAAGTGATAAAACCCTAGCAAGTTAGGTAATAACAAGAGTATAGAGCTGTTGGGCTAACGGAGGTGTTGGACTCTCTAGAACATGGGCTTGGGCTTGCTAAATCATGGGCTTCAACACTTCAAGCAGGTGCCAACTCAAGTCCTTATAATCCAAATATAAGCCACAACAAGTCCCTTGAAAATAACAATATGTGCAACATAAGTCCCTCAACATCAATAGATTATCAGATTATGCTAGGCTTAGAATTTTAGCACCACCTAATCTGATAACCCATACAAATTAACCATACCCAGTTTTCAACCAGGTTTTTATGTTCGTATGTGTCCAACCTCTTTGTGAGTATATCTGCAATTTGATATGCCGAATCCACTTTAATTGTCTTAACAACACCATTAAAAAAATTCTCTAACAAAATGCAAGTCTATTTCAAGTTGTTTAGTTCTTTCATGAAAAACAGGGTTGGCTGTTATCTTGATAGCATAATTGTTGTCACATTGAATTATAACTAGGAGCAGGTTTTCACACTGCAAGTCTGTTAAGACTTTAAGCACCTAGATTACTTCACTGGTTATTGAGGCAAGAGCTCTATACTTTGTGTAAAACCCGCAATTTAAAATCCTCGAACACTAATTATACACAGTAACAAACTTTAATTAACGTTATAAATATTATTTATTCAGACAATGAATAATTGTAATTATACAAGTATCACGTAAATTATGTTTATTCAGTTAATAACTAATACATTTCAGATTTTTCAGCACGAGAAATTAAATCACGAAACCCGAACATTTAATACACAATAATTTAACGAAGTCGAGGAACGAAAATGTTATGTGTTTTGTGTTAGGGCCACGACACCAAATAACAAGAAAAGAGAAATGGGCTTTAAAGCCCATCCCACCTTAAGATATATCACTGGAAATCATATGCCACGTTCATTTCATTTAACAAAACAAAAAAAATACTAGGGTTTTGTTTAAGGGTGTGTGCCGCCGGCTCGGAAACCAAAAATAAGAGAAAGTGGTTGATTTTCATTGTTGTTCGGATTGTGTATTCGTATTCCATACCAAATCACGTGTATATGTAATCTTCTATTCCTTAAAATCCTTGTTAATCACGAATTAGTGTTATGAAAGGTTGAACACGTCATTTTATAAGTGTAAACATGGAATTAAACCAGGAACTAGTCGGGTTTTGGGGGTTAATAATGAAAACTGAGAGTTTGGAAACTCTAGGTGGGCGTTTGGTGTGTACAGCCGAGACCACAAGGTCTCGGTGGTGTGTTGTGTGGCCAGCCGAAACCAAGATCATCAACAGGGGTGTTTGGTTCATATATAGTGGGAATAAATGAATCAGTGGGGGTGTTTTGTTGTAAATTAATGGCAACCAAGAGTTTAATAACTCTCGGTGGGTCTTAGGTTGGCAGCGGTGGGAACATAAAACAAAGCAAGGGGACCGGCTGAGCCGGTGGGGCGTTTGACCAAACAGTGGGAACCACTGTGATAGCGGTGGCAACCGGCACAAGGCCGGTGGTTGTTGTTTGTTTGGCGCCAGCGATGGAGGCCACAGCCAACCGGCTGTGGTGGTTATTTGGTTCACGTTTGACTCGAGATAAGGTGTCTCGGGAAAGGATTGACTCGGGTTTCGGGTACACGGTTTACACGGATTTCCAACAAGGGCACATGATTTAACTTACTTTTAAAATAAAAGTTTTAGTTCAATTATTTGTAATAAATTAATCAAGTATAAATTATTTTACTTTAATTTAATTAACTTTTATTAAATTAAACATGTTATATTAATTTATTTATTTAATACTTGATTAAAGTTGAATGATTAAATTATTCATGAAACTATTTTTGGAAACGTTCTATTTTAGGAAACTTTCTATTTTTAGCAGGCTACTTATAACAGTAGTTTAATGCTAGAATCCAGTAAAATACACTAATCACAATACAATATAATATACAGTAATCAGAAGTACTGGATATACGCTAATCAGTAAATATTTAAAGACAGTCAGAGTTATCAGGTTATACCCAAACAGTACAGCAATACAAGAGCATAACAAAGCAAATTAAGAACAGTAAAGAAATCAGTCAAAGCAATTGGCTATCAGATAACTCATTCGCGCCCTTTAATCCTGTAGCTATTGTGAAGTCAGAATAGGAGTTTCGTCTGTTTTCCTTTCAGTCAGTTACTGGACACGAGGTACGAATTTCCGTCCTTCAGTAAGGACTCTCTTTTCTATGCATGATTAGAATTTCCCATCTACAGCCAAATGTTTTTCCCAGTATATGTTATGACTTTATAGTAATTATCTTAATAACTATGTTAAATTGCATGAGCTTTATATACATGCATGATCAGTTATAACTAGTTACGGAGGTACCGTAACCATGACACTTGAGGCACCGGTGTCATGAATCCTCTACGGGGGAGTGATTTCTCGCAGCGTCCCTTTTATTTCTGCTTGGCCATTTTATCAGTATTATCAGCGGGGCGTATGGATGCATCATAGGTTATCAGTTTACAGCTTATCAAGTGAATGTGGTGTGTGCTCTATATCTTTCACATTGGAGTTGATCCCTCCACCCAACTTATCAGTTAGAGGTCACCCCTCTACAACATGACGAGGTCACCCCTCTATGTATTCATGCAGACGTTGTTACACCACAGGACCTATATAAGCTCTTGGCACTTAAAATACAGTAAAGACATGTTTTCAGATTTAAGAGATAATAATTCAGCTTTACTATTTATAAATTAGACTTTTCAGAACATACACAGTTTTCTGCTGCTCTTTACTTATCAATTTTATAGTTTCAGTATTTGTTATTTGTTTCCTTCCTGTACATTCTTATCATGCTTTATATCCATTCACTGGGCGTTATGCTCAGCCGTAGTTTTTCTTTCATGTTTCCAAACGGCAGGTACGCAAGGACGCTCTTAGGATTCTGAGAGAGCATGTGCATTGGATGGAATCCATCTAGACTTCTTTACTTATGCATATCATACATTACTTGGTTTGTTTGGACATTGTTTAGTCCTTCCTTCCAGTACTTAATCATTTATATTTGAGCTTATGTTTGGACTACCGATGTTTGATTCTGGTATTTCCGTTATGGTCAGTTAATGTTTTAAGACATTTGCCTTGCATGCTTTGATGACACGCCATAAGTACACGTAACGGTCCACTTATCCAAGTGGAGTGTTACAATTATGGTATTAGAGACCAAGGTTCGACCTGTAGGCTCTAAAACTTGACCTGTGACTAGTGGGTAGTCACCAGGAAACTTGACCTGTGACTAGTGGCTCTAAAATTAATCGTATTCGATTATTCGAATGTCTTCAAATGTCTTTGGACTTTGAATTTTTGTTGGGCCTTAGATAAGTTGATTGGCCCAGAGGATATATTACCCTAAGAGTGTTGAGTACCGTAACGCAAGTCCAACGTTGGTACCTACGTGACTGTACTACATCCAAATGGATCGAGGATGGGATAGATCAGGTTAATCGGTTAATATAGAAAGTTAAAAATTGTCGAGTAAATTGCATAAATCGTCCCTAAAGTTTGACCAAATTGCATGTTTCGTCTTAAACGTTACAAAAGTGCAAGGATCATCCCTGTGGGAAAACTTTAATGCAAGTATCGTCTTTATGAGGAAAACTATTGGGACGAAACCTGCAAAATAGCTAAAACTTTTGGGACAAAACCTGCAAAATGACTAAACATTAAGGATGAAAATTTGAGAAATAGTTTGATTTTAGGACGATATCGACACTTTCAAAATATTTAAGACGAAACATACAAAATGACCAAACCTAAAGAACAATTTATGCAATTCTCTCAAAATTACATAGTTACATGCAAGTTTATATAAACTCACGCGCTCAAATCGCGTGTTTAGACCAATCCATTTTTTTTTTCTTTTCAGTCTATAAATAAAACCATCTCTTGTTATGTTTTTCATTCATTCGCTACACATAATAAAATAAAAAGTTAAACATCCTTTGGGTTTTTTTGAAGCAACCAAGCGAACGATTATCACCACTGTCAAGACATAACGGCGAAACTCGTTAAGTCAGCTTTTAAGGTACGTTTTGCATGTTTACCGTCATTATTCAACATGTTTACAACAACTCATCGATCTTTCTTCTTGTTGTTGTTCTTGTTGGCTTTGAGTTTTTACGGATGAATGCTGTTTGGTTTTATAACATCAGATTCTAAGATCGTGTCTTTTTGATTTCTTAATCTGTTTTGTGTACATCAAACATGGGATGTTATTTGACGGGTTATTATGGTTCATGTGTGTAGGATTGCTTATGTTAAACTGCTTGTTTCGATAAGCAGATAGTCAACTGCTTATTTACTTGCTTCGATCAGGTGTTATTTGTATTCTGTTCGTGTTTTTATAATTAAATGGGATTAGTGTTACTAATATGTTCAGCTGTTTAGGATTGTATATATTTAAAGGCCTGTGAGATATCTGAGATAATTAGCAAGTGCCAACCTGATTAGTTAATATTTAAGTAAACTGTATAGTGTTTGGGGGTATTATTTTAGTATCTGGTTTTGGGATTTGCTTATTTAACTGCTTAGATGCTGCTTATAAGGGCTTATTCACTATCATACGTCGTAATGATATGAGTCACTAATATGCATTTGTTACAACATTAGTTTTGGCCTTAACTTTGCATAATTGCTCTGTCCTGAACTTATACTCTTATAGTTTTCATTTTTATGAGGATGTCTCAGAATAATACTAAGTGTAGTGGCTAAAAATGATATTTATTTAGTTCAGGGGTACTTTTTGAAACTGGGCGTTTTATTGTTTTTTTTTTAACAAAAAAAACTGGGCGTTTGTTTGAAAACATTAATTTTATCGAAGCAGCAGTTGGCTTGTGTATTAAGTTTGTCATTTTATCTACATCTATACACTGAATAGTATAGTGTGGTTTTGTGAGCTGGTACTAGAGGCGGCTCAAGGGGTGTGCAAGCGGTGTCATTATACCGGGTCTTCACTTGAAAAAAGGCCTCATATTTTTATTATTATATATAAATACGTTATATGTTAAACATATATGAGTCATTTAATTCAAGTTGAAATGAAATTTCTTTTTAATTTAGAAGTATAATGGGGTCTTTTAATCGTTATTGCCTAAGGCATCCGATAAAAATGAGCCGGCCCTGGCTGGTACTATAAAAAAATTTACATAATGTGATAACTTTTTTCATAACATCAAAACTCATCATAACACGAGAAACTTTTTTTATCAACATCACAATTTCTGGCATTATAATAGTTTTGTGAGCTATCGCGTTATGTTCATCATTTGGGTTGGTTGGTACGGCGCCAGGCCCGTAACGCGACGCACGGTGTGATCACTATAAAATAAAAGACATTTACTTACTAATAAGATAAACAACGATTCAAGTCTTTATAACTTTTATTTACTAAAACACAATTAATATAAAAGTAGATAAAAGAAAACCACAACTTTTACTTACTCTTTTACTTACTAAAGAAAAAGTTATTAAAAGTTTTATACATTTGCTTACTCTTTTTACCCATTTTTGCTTACTCTTTATACTTTAGAGATCTCCTCTATTATTTACACTTTTTCTTTTACTTACTTTTTTCATATTTAATTTAGTAAGCAAATATTATAAATTTTGTAGTGGATCTTTAGCACTGTGGGTTTTTGTTTTCGTCTATGGCTTGAGCCGTGAGATACCGTACTAAGACCTCTTATGAAATTTTATATTTCAATCTTACCTCCAAACTTAATTCTAAACTAAAATAGTTATTAATTAAGACAAAAATAAGTGTAACATTTACTGTCTAATTCATCTGTAACAATTTCTAAAATCTGTCTTTTATTTTTAGTTTAAAATATTTTTAATATATATATATATTTTATCATCTATATATACACTTTTTAGAATTTCGTGTTTTTCTATTTAACATCCATTTTGTTACTATTTTAAAGTTTTTTTTTTTGTTAAGTTTAAAAAACATGACTCATTACTCGTTGTCGCATTATACGGTTAAATAGGTTATAAATGTCATTATGGACTTGAGTCGTGTGAAAAGTTTTATAATTAGGCCTTAGAAGTTGAGTACTTGCCCAGATCGGTAAGCTATTAGTAGCTAGATCTCGTTAAAGAATTATTATTAGTAGTAGAAAAATAAATACATGCAAATTAAGTTAAGTTTTAAGCAAAGCAATAAACCATCGACGCGTTCACTTGAATCGCGTTAGATCAGACTCGATCTCCATTTGTTTCTTTGTTTTTCAGTCTTTATAATTATAAATAAAGGGTGAATTACATATATATCCAACTTAAATTTAAAATTACATATATATCCTTATTAAACGTGATAAATTGCATATATATTTAACTTAAACTTAAAATTGCATATATATCCTTATGAAACATGACAAATTGCATATATATCCAAATAATTTTTTTTACATATTTAAATCTATTTAATTACTAAAAAAATAATTTCGAAAAACATTTAAAAATTATTTTAATTTAAATAAATCGATTTTATTATTGAAAATTTGATTTAAAAAAATGGAAGTTTTAAAATTTTAGAAGTTTTTTGACATTTTAAATTTTTTAAATTTCAGATTTTTTGAAATTAATTTTTCTAAATGATTTTTTTAATTAATTTTTTTCGAAAATAATTTTTTTTTAAATCTTTTTGGATTTTTTTTATTTTTTTTCGAACTTAAAATAAATCTTTTTCAAAATTATTTGCTTTAGAAATAAACTTTTTTTAATTCATTCAATACTATAAATTAATTATATATTATAAATTGAAGAATTAATGAAAAGTGAAAGAAAAACATAGGTATTTAAGTAAATTAATTCGAGAAGTTAGCGATATCGAACATATTTTGAATTTATATTAACGAGCTTGGTTGTTTACATAATACATTAGCGAGACTTGTCATTTTTTGAATATATGTTACCTATATATAGCTTTTGTCCTAAAAAAATAGATATTTAGATATATATACGATTTGTCATGTTTGATAAGGATATACATGCAATTTTAAGTTCAAGCTAGATATATATTCAATTTTAACTATTTACAAGGATGTATATGCAATTCACCCATAAATAAAAAACCAACCCATCCATCTCTTTTATTCACTCGCACACATAAAAAGTAAACCCTCTCTTCCTTGCATTTTTTTTTGTTCGTCGTGTTTACTCTATTATTTTTGGGTTTGTTTGAAAAAAAAAGCTAAAACAAGATTTGTGGAGGCTTTTCAAAAATTAATTTCGAAAAAATCGTATTTTTATATAAAATGAAAAAAATTGCCTTCAAATTTGTTTCCTAAATTATTTTTATGTATTAATTTTTTTATGCCCTCAATATATTTAGAATATGATATAAATGTAGAAAATTATATATTTTTTAATATTTTGGGTGACATTTTAATTCACGTTTTAAAATACGTCATGACTCGCCATGACTCGTAAAGGCGCGAGGCTTGGCTATGCCGCCACGCCTCACGCTATCTAGAACCTTGATTATAAGATGTGGATGACCTAGGATTGAAGTTGTGAATATCGTAAACATTAGGTAGTTTTATTATTTTGCAGTAGAGTGTGGTGGTTGTTTGAAAGTTTTTACATTGGGTCTAATTTGTAAATAGCATAAACATGAGGGTAAATGTTTATTTGTTTTTAGAGATAGTGTGCTTTATGAGTGTTTAGTGAGATGGTAAATGTTTAGGGTGCGTTTGGTTTGTAAGTGGGTTTAGATTTAAATTTGGGTTTAGTTTAGATTAGAATTAGATGTGGGTTTTGAAAAAAAAAATTGAGAGATTAAATTATTCATTATTTTTCACATATATATTTGTTTATTACTAAACTAGAATATTATATAAATATTTTGAATTTGAAAATTGAAGATCAGACAAAAGAATACATAAATACGTGGCTGTTATGTTTTATGCAATTAAAAATGGAATATAATATATTTGGTAATGTCAAAACCCACTACTTGACCCTGGATAAGAAATTGGGACTTAATACAGCGCGTCAGCCTAAACCATGCATACCAAACAATTGATTTTGAATATCTGTGAGCCCAAACCCAACAAAACCAATGTACCAAACGGGCCCATCGTCTCAAAATAAGTGTTAGCTTTTGATTTTTAAATTTTTTTTTGTTATTTTAAACATAAATATATTTTTTTGTGTTATATAATATTTAATAAAAGTTATATCAGTGAAAAACACGTTTGAAGTTCTATTCTTGCATATATATTGCATCAATTGTTAGTATATAATACACACAAAAAAAATTACGGTTAAAGTTGCAAAGACTTCGAGAGTCAAACGTGCACATTTATTTTAAGACGGAAGTAGTATTACATACGCGGCATATAATCAGAAACACTATCTTTTTACAAAAATATATTTTAAGTGGTACTACAAACGAATCAGACGAATAAAAACAAAAGTATAGTCATGTTCATTTAGTTAATTTTAGCCGAGAAGTACGCAAACAATTAATTGAATAGAAAAAAAGAGAGTTTAATGAGTGTTATTAATATAAGTAATGAGTGTTATTAATATTTGATTTCTTGAAAACTGTAGCATATCAATTTTTCATAAAATTAGCTTATCTGTCATGCGTCACGTGCAACTATACTGATAAAGTTTTTAACTCTTAAAAAGAGGTAAAGGTTTAAACTTCGTTAGGTATGTATATTTGAGATGGTCACGGAAGTTCATCAATTATTATTTAAAATTATTTAAAAAGGTAGTCGTTCTAAATTTAGTTGTGTTCGAATATCTTCAAATGCATAGTCACAGGAAATGTTGGGACAACCACATTTAGCGTTTCCAATCGCTTGTACCCAAACACGGTACGATCGCGACTCGAAACGATCGGGGAACGCGATCGGGGATGCCAATTTTAGCGTACCGGTCTAACGCCGGTCAACGGTTTGGGTTTTGTGGTGTTTGTCGGTGGACCATCGTTATGAAGATAGGAGATGCGGTGTTATGAAGGAAATTTGTTGTTCTGAAGATACGAGATGGGTTTTCCTGGTGTTATGAAAGTGGAAAAGGGTTAAGCAGCTAAAAGAGAAAATAGGAGATGACCTTGGTTTTAGATTTTTTTTGTTTTAATAAATGGACCAGTTATTTAATTTAACGTAATAATACTGGTTGTACTTAATTTGCAACATTTTGATAAAAACTCACATAAGAGCGCTTGGAGTCGTTGCGCGGTTGTCTAGCGCCAACAAACGGCGTGAGTTTTCGCTTTGGCACAGGAACCCGTGGGTTAGCGCCGAAGGCCTCGTGCCGTGGCCATCAGCCCACGCGGTGTTTTTTTTATTGAATTCAAAAGGTATATACCTCTATGGCACCAAAAATACCCTTATGGCACCAAAATCACAATGCCCTCTAAAAAGTGGGGTCATCGGATTTTTCGTGTCATACCTTATTTTGCTTACGTGACATCAGTTTTTAGATATGACAACACTTTTATGGCACAACAACTCCGTGTGTTCTAAGTCTTATACATTTTACCAAAATCTAGTATATTGTACCAAATTATATGGTACATCGAATCAAAGCGTACCAAAATGAACCTTCCGGCTGCGTATCAGATTTTAAAGACTTCGCGTTTCCCGCACCGTAGTTTACCGTATTTCGTGTGAGGTTGTTCAAATGTCTATGGACATTGACTTTTAGTTGGGCATTAGATAAGTTGACAGAGGATATGTACCCTAAAATTACTATTTGGTTACCATAAAATTAGTACATCCAAATGGATCGACGATGGGATAGATCACGTTAATCGGTTAATATAGAAAGTTAAAAATTACCCCATACATAATTACATGCAAAGTTTATACTCCTATAAAAAAACCTCACGCGCTAGAATTGGATGCGTGGGTTAAGACCAGACCAGACCAGACTCGATCTCCATTTTTTTTTCTTTTCAGTCTATAAATAAAACCATCTCGTGTTATGTTTTTTCATTCATTCATTCGCTACACATAATAAAATAAAAAAATAAACCCCCTCTGCCTCTGCCTCATATTTTTCTTTGGGTTTGTTTGAAGCAACCAAACGAACGATTATTCACCACCGTCAAGACATAACGACGAAGCTCATTCAGTCAGTCAGTTTTTAAGGTACGTTTTGCATGTTTACCGTCATTCAACATGTTACCCATCTTTGTTGTTCTGTTTTGTACGGATGAATGTTACTTGTCTGGTTTTATGACATCAGATTCTAAGATTTTGCCTTGTTGATTTCTTAATCTGTTTTGTATACATCAAATTTGGGATGTTTTGTACGGATGAATGTTACTTGTCTGTTTTGTTAGGGGTACTAAAGATGTGGATGTTGTTCATGTCCAGATTATATGAGGATTCAATGTTGTTTACTTTGCGTAGTAGGTGTTTGGTTTTACAATAATAAGCTTCTACTATACTGCTTATTGCAGTTAATTTCTTCTCAAATAAGCAGTAATTAAAGGCAGTTTGCTTTTTACTTTTAGTTGTATTACTTTCTTGAGTTATTTGGCGGACCCAGGACCAAGATGGGTTTTTTTTTAGATTTCACAACGGGTTGTGAAAGAGGGACGGCGCGGGTAGATGTGGATGCTTATGTTAAACTGCTTATTTCGTTAAGCAGCTACTGAACTGCTTATTCGTTCTTACTTGCTTCGATCAGGTGTTGTTTGTTACAACAAAAGTACAAAACTAGTGTTTACAAACCCGCAAATTGAATATTTGTACGTTTAGGGGAGTATAAATGTATAATAACACCACACTGTGAGATTTTTTTTTGTGAAAAAGCTTAGGGAATAGGGGCTGTTTAGTTGAAGAAAAATTTTCCACTTTGCTAGAAAAATTTTCATTTGAAAAGTGAAAAATAGAAAACCTGTTTAGCAACATTATTTTTCAATATTTTTCAAAAATTACAAAATTTTCATTTTCTAAATTTATATAGAAATTTAGAAAACTCCATCTTTTTCTAAATTTTCACCTCATACCCACCATTGTTTTATTTAATCCATTTCAATAACACGTTACTCTATTCAGTATTCACCGTTCATCATTATTTTAACGTTTTCGTCAAAAAATTTACGTTTTCGTCAGTAAATTTACGATTTCGTCTGTAAATTTACGTTTGCGTCAGTAAATTTACGCTTTCGTCAGAAATTTACATTTTCGTCAGAAAAGTTACGTTTCCGTCAGTAATTTTACGTTTTCGTCAGTAATTTTACGTTTTCGCCAGTAAATTTAGGTTTTCGTCAGAAAATTTAAGTTTTCGTCTACGTTTTCGTCTTCTTTAAATTTACGTTTTTGTCAGAAAATTTATGTTTTCGTCAGTAATTTTACATTTTCGTCAGAAAATTTACATTTTCGCCAGTAAATTTAGGTTTTCGTCAGAAAATTTACGTTTTCGTCAGTAATTTTACGTTTTCGTCAGAAAATTTAGGTTTTCGCCAGTAAATTTAGGTTTTCGTCAGAAAATTTACGTTTTCGCCAAAAAATTTACGTTTTCGTCTTTAAATTTACATTTTCGTCAGTAAGTATACGTTTTCGTCTGTAAATTTATGTTTGCGTCAGTAAATTTACGCTTTCGTCAGAAAATTTACGTTTTCGTCAGAAATTTACATTTTCGTCAGAAAAATTACGTTTCCGTCAGTAATTTTACGTTTTCGTCAGTAATTTTACGTTTTCGCCAGTAAATTTAGGTTTTCGTCAGAAAATTTAAGTTTTCGTCTACGTTTTCGTCTGTAAATTTACGTTTTTGTCAGAAAATTCATGTTTTCGTCAGTAATTTTACGTTTTCGTCAGTAATTTTACATTTTCGCCAGTAAATTTAGGTTTTCGTCAGAAAATTTACGTTTTCGTCAGAAAATTTACGTTTTCGTCAGAAAATTTACGTTTTCGTCAGAAAATTTACGTTTTCGTTAGTAATTTTACGTTTTCGTCAGAAAATTTACGTTTTCGCCAGTAAATTTAGGTTTTCGTCAGAAAATTTACGTTTTCGCCAGAAAATTTACGTTTTCGTCTTTAAATTTACATTTTCGTCTGTAAATTTACGTTTTCGTCAGTAATTTTACGTTTTCGTTAGTAATTTTACGTTTTCGTCCGAAAATTTACGTTTTCGTCAGAAAATTTCGTCTTTAAATTTACGTTTTCGTCAGTAAGTTTACGTTTTCGTCTATAAATTTACTTTTTCATTAGAAAATTTACGTTTTCGTCAAAAATTTACGTTTCCGTCAGTACATTTACGTTTTCGTCAGTAATTTACGTTTTCGTCTATAAATTTATGATTTCGTCAGTAAATTAACGTTTTCGTCAGTAAATTTAAGTTTTCGTCTATAAATTTACGTTTTCGTCAGTAAATTTAAATTTAAAATTTTATGACGAAAACGTAAATTTACAGACGAAAACGTAAATTTCATTTTTCTGACAAGAAAGTAAATTTATTGACCAAAACGTAAATTTACAGACGAAAACGTATACTTACTGACGAAAACGTAAAATTACTGACGAAAACGTAAATTTACTGACGAAAACGTAAATTTTTGACGAAAACGTAAATTTTCTGTCGAAAACGTAAATTTACAGACGAAAACGTAAAATTACAGACGAAAACGTAAAATTACTGACGAAAACGTAAAATTACTCACGAAAACGTAAATTTACTGACGAAAACGTAAATTTACAGACGAAAATGTAAATTTTTGACGAAAACGTATACTTACTGACGAAAACGTAAAATTACTGACGAAAACGTAAATTTTCTGACGAAAACGTAAATTTTCTGACGAAAACGTAAAATTTTTGACGAAAACGTAAATTTTCTGACGAAAATGTATATTTACTGACGAAAACGTAAATTTATAGAAAAAACGTAAAATTACTGACGAAAACGTAAATTTACTGACGAAAACGTAAATATACTGACGAAAACGTAAATTTATAGACTAAAACGTAATAATACTGATGAAAACGTAAAAAAAACTAATTAAAACGTAAAAAAAATTACGAAAATATGAAAAAAGAAGACGGGAAAAAACATACGAAAACGTAAAAAAAAACTAGCAAAATCGTGAAAAAAAAAAAGTTGATCATGAAAAAAATGGTTGAAAATAGTTTCGTTTAAACATTGTTTATTTTTCTAGAAAATAAAAAATATCATCTAAACAAGTTTTCAAAATTATAACTCTTTTCTAGAAAAGAAAAGTCTTTTCTTTTCTAGAAAATTAGAAACAGAAAATTATGAAAATTTTTCCACAACTAAACAACCCCTTATATTTCCGACTTTGTAAATAGTTCTTGTGTGATTTCGATCGGGGGTTGTGTTAAAATCTTGTATTCTGTGGTTGTTCACGTTTTAAAATTGAATTAGTGTTTGATACTTGGCCGGATCGTCTTAAGGTTTTGTTACTAATTCGTCAGGTGTTTAGGATTGTATATATTCGAAGTGCTGAGAACCTGAGATAATTAGCAAGTGCCAACCTGATTTGTTAATATTTAACTAAGCTGTATAGTGTTTGGGGTTCATTATTTTGGTAGCTGGTTTTGGGATATGCTTATTCAACTGCTTAGATGCTGCTTATAAGGGCTTATTCACTATCATATTTCGTGATGATACGAGTCACTTGTTACAACATTAGTTTTGGGCTTAAACTTTACAAAATAGTTCTGTCCTGAACTTATTCTAGTAGTTTTGGCCTTAACTTTAAGTGTAGTGGCTAAAAATGATATTTATTTGGTTCAAGGGTGTAATGTTGTCACTTTTTGAAACTGGGTGTTTGTTTGAAGACATTAATTCTATCGAAGCAGCAGTTGGCTTGTGTATTAAGTTTGTCATTTTACCTATATCTATACTCACTTGAATAGTACAATTTGGTGTTGTGTGCTGGTACTATAAAAAAAACATTTATTGCGATAGTTTTCTTTCATCACATCAAAACTTATCATTACGTATAAAAATTGACTCATAATTTATAATAGGGTGTTGCATAATTTTTTTTATGATTATTAGCATTAAACTTGTCTCGCATTAGGTAAAAATGGGTATTGCACGTAACAATTTTTTTTTACCTTCAGTGACCTAAAATAAGGTGTACCCCGTGTCACACCCAACTCCCATGTGAGTCCGCTCCTGATTATGTAAGAAACCCTCTTTTAGATTAACATTACAATTTTTGGCATTCTGATAGCCTCACTTAAGAAAAAACTAAAAAATCTATAATGCGAAACCATAACGCGAGAGTCGTTGTGTTTCTCACACCATAACCCTCGCGTTATGCCCATCATTTGGACTCGCTGGTACGGCGTCAGACCATGTAACACCACACGCATATTTTCGTGAGGGCCATAACACGAAGGTCGTTATAGTTTTTCGTCCATGACTTAAGCCGTGAGACATCGTACCGGGGCCTCTAATACAAGCGTTACGCGTTAATTAGTTTATAAATGTCATTATGGACTTAAGCTGGTTCATATGAAAAGTGTTAGTTGGGCCTTAGATAAGTTGAATACTGGCCCAGATGATATAGGTAATAGGTTACCTTAAGAGGCCATACATCAAACCGAGGTTGTTATTTGACTGTTTGTGGCGGATAATAAGTTGTAAATGATTGGGTTTTTTTGCTGTGTTTCAAAAGAGGGGTACGGTAGATGTGGATGATGTTCAGAGTATGTTGTTTACCTTGCGTAGTAGGTCTTTGGTTTCGCAATAATAAGCTTCTACTATACCGCTTATTTGAGTTATTTCGGTTCGGGTTGGGTCGGTATTCGGTTCTCGATCTATTTGCTCACCCTACCTGGGAGGGGTGTGATTACTCTTGATGATACGAGTCACTGAGATGCATTGTTACAACCATTACTTTTGGCCTTAACTTTAGTACCAAATAGCTAAGGCTGTTTCGCGAAAATGACTCTTGTCGAAACAAGAAGAGATGGAGTGGGTGATTAAAAATTGAGCTTATTTTTATAAGCTATCTGAAATAGCATATGATTTAAAAAAAGATTATTAAAAGTTAGAAGCAGGGCACGTGCTTTTACGTTGTGGCTCAACTTTTCAAAGCCAAAAATTTTATCTGGGTCGAAGACGTGAATAGCACAAAATTTATGGTTGTTTATTTCAGCATAGTGTGGGGATTGTTTTGCAAATTTTTACATTGGGTCTAATTTGTAAATAGCATAAAGTTGAGGGTAGCCTTCATAATTTATCTGATTGTTGTTTTGTTTTATTTTAATATCTTTTCATTTTGTTATAAATAGTGATATTTGTGTATGGTCGGGAAGAGATCCCCCACACACCAATATTTAACAAAGGCTTCATGGATAAATCCCCACCCTCCATCTCTAAATGATCTAACGGTTGAGATTAAAACCCCCTTTCTTATAACTTGCCTTCATTTAATAAAAAAAAAAAAAAAAACGTAAACAACCTCAACAACCTGCACCGGCGACCCCCACCTTTCTTATGGATCCCGATGACCCCCACCGGCGACCACCCCAACAACCTGCACCTAATCGCCGACCACCCCAACAACCTCATCTGCAACCTTTTTCCGGCGACCACCACAACAACCCCACCTTCTTCCCGCGACCACCACAACAACCCCACCTACTTCCTGCGTCATCCACACCAACCCACCTTTTTCCGGCGGCCTTTACCGTAAACAACCTTTTTCCGGCAGCCCCCACAAGAATCCATTATTTTACAGCAAGACCCACACCAAACCATCGTTTCCCAGCTACTTCTACAACCCCACACCTTCCCCAGCGAGTTCCACAACGTATCCACCATTTTCCGGCGACTTCAATACAAAACCCACGTTTTTGGCGCCCTGCACAACAAACCCAACAATTCCCAGCAAATAACAACCCTTTCCCGTCGATTTATACAACAAACAACACTTTTACGGCCAACTCCACAACAAACATCCAACTTCCGGCGACCTCCACAACAAATGACCATCTCGCAGTGACTTCCACGACCTCCACATCAAGTGACAATGTAGAAGTTGCTGATGATGCTAGCAAAAATGTAGAAGTTGCTGATGATGTTGGCGAAAATGTAAGAGTTGCTGATGATGTTAGCGAAAATGTAGAAGTTGCTGATGCTAATGAAGAAGATGCTGATGGGGAAGCTGAAAATGTAGTTGCTGATGATGTTGATGTTATTGAAAATGTAGAAGCCAATACATGTAATAACTTTGTACCAGAAATAGATATGTTACTGAAAATGTGGTTGCTGATGCACACTGACTCATGCATGAGTCACACTGACTCATGCATGAGTCACACTGACTCATGCATGAGTCACACTGACTCATGCATGAGTCACACTGACTCATGCATGAGTCACACTGACTCATGCATGAGTCACTCTGACTCATGCATGAGTCACACTGACTCATGCATGAGTCATATATGACTCATACAATTCCTGAACTTTTCTTTTATTGGATTGTGAAACAGATGCTCATAATTCACCAAAACCTACTTTATACATTCATTTTGAGTCACCCGGAGGATCAACATATTGGGAACCAAATGTTGATGAGCAGTACGTGCCTCTTGAGGATAAAGAATTTAAAACGATAGAGGAGAGTATTGAGTTTTATGAAGCTTATGCTGAAAAAGCGGGATTTGAAGTTAAAAAATACACACAAAAAAGAAATAGAAGTGGTGAAGTAAAAAGTAAATACATCACGTGTAACCGACATGGGAATATAAAAGATATAAATATCAACACATTGGTTAGTAGTGGAAAACAAACTAGGCACACAAGGCACCGTATAACAGGTTGCATGGCGCAAATAAAAGTTGATTTAGATTATGTCCGGAAAAAGTATGTTGTGACTAAGTTTGTTGCTAAGCACAATCATCCCATGATTCCTAAAGAATATAAGCATCTAACGAAGAAACAAAGAAAGATGACTCAAACAGAAAGGTTGTTTGTAGTCAGAGCTTCAACAATGAAACTTGGCGCAACAAAGGCACGTACCTTGTTATCTGGCATCAAAGGCGGATCTCAGTATGTTCATGGAACTAGTGATGATTTTAAGAATCACATGAGGGATGTTAATGCAATTATAGGAGAAAGTGATGCACAAATGCTTATTAACAAGATGGAAAATAGGATGAAGTATGTTCCGGGATTTACATTTCAGTATATGATTGAAGATAGCGTATTAGTTGCGATGTTTTGGGCAGATGAAGTTGATAAACGCAACTATGAGGAGTTTGGAGATGTTATATCTTTTGATGCAACTTTTAGAACAAATAAGTAAGTTGTCTGTTACACATAAATCACATGTGACTCATACATGAGTCACAGTGACTCATACATGAGTCACAGTGACTCATGTATACAAAAAACAGTGACTCATTCATGAGTCATAGTATGAAATATTATATCTTTTTAATGTATCTGTTTTGCAGGTATGACATGGTTTTTGTACCATTCACTGGGATAGATAACCATAGAAAGTGCGTCAACGTTGGCTCTGGATTGCTTTTAAGAGAAGATACAGAAGCTTATACGTGGCTACTAACATCATTCATGACAGCTCACAAAAAACAACCAAAAATGATCGTAACGGATCAAGATGGGGCAATGAAACGAGCAATTGAAGCGGTTTTGAAAGAATCTAAGCATAGATTGTGCATGTGGCATATCTTGCAAAAAATTCCAGCAAAGGTACTGATTGTTTGATATTTATCAGATAACTCATACATGAATTATAAATATACATGACTCATGCATGAGTCACATGACTCATGCATGAGTCACATGACTCATGCATGAGTCACATGACTCATGCATGAGTCACATGACTCATGCATGAGTCAGTGCGAATACATGATATCAAAATATCTTAACATTGATACATTCTTCATTTTCAGATATGTGAAAAGATTTACAAGGAAACTGATTTTAAAGATCGTTTCAACAAACTTGTGTGGAATATGTTCATCGAGCCAGAAGAGTTTCAAAAAAGATGGTTTGAACTTATTGAACGCTTTGGATTGCAAACACACAAGTGGATGACAAAGATGTATGACCTTCGTAACTTGTGGTTGCCGGCTTATTTTATTGACTCACCACTGTTTGGACTAATGAGAACTACTTCAAGATCTGAAAGTGAAAATGCATTCTTTAAGAGTTTCACAAATCATGGGTCAACATTAGTAAATTTCATGATGTGCTTTGAATCGGCAATCGAAAGACAAAGACATAAGCAAGAAGTTTTGGACTTCAAAACATGGGACGCGGCTCCAAATCCTGAAACGAAGTTAAATATCGAAGAACATGCGCGTAAAGTTTATACTAGAACAATTTTTCTCTTGGTTCAAGCTGAAATCGTAGAATCAATTTGGTCATGCCAAATACAAGAATTTAAGACGGAAGAGGGTATTGAGACGGTTAAGGTTCGAGACACGAGAGCGGGTCCTTATAGAACACTGTATACAGAAGAAGGAAAAGAGATGGTTGTACAGGAAGAAGACAAAGTAATAACGTACAAGGTTAGTGAAAACATTTAACTGATACATGAATGACTCATGCATGAGTCACATTGTGACTCATGCATGAGTCACATTGTGACTCATGCATGAGTCACATGACTCATGCATGAGTCACATGACTCATGCATGAGTCACATGACTCATGCATGAGTCACACTGACTCATGCATGAGTCAATGTGACTCATATGTGTTATGCTCACTTATTAATATGTTTCATGTTTATGTTTAAGGTTCTCCGTAATCCTGGAGATGGATCCGTTGAGTGTACGTGTCGGCATTTTATGCGATATGGTTTTCTTTGTCGCCACATATTCTGTGTTTTGAAGAACCGTGATATTGAAGAAATTCCGGAGAATTACATTTTAAGGCGTTGGAGAAGGGATTTGATACCGCTTTCATTAAGAAGAAACACAAACAGATACGGAGAGAAGAACGAAACAATTCAGAAACTAACAAATGAGGCTAACTTCCATGTAGACGAATGCTTGTTTTGGTTGAGTAAAGATGCAGAAAAGTTGGCGGAATATGTGCAAAAGCTGGATAAAATAAAGAAAGAATATCAAGTTTTAGTGCCTAAGCCCCCTTCAAAGAAAACAAAGGACGTTATTGAAGATATATATGCAATTGAGGAACCAAAGAAAAATATTATTAAAAATCCAACTGGGGCTAGGCTCAAAGGCGGTCGTAGAGGAACGCGTATAAAAAGTGCAAGAGAAATAGCTATGAAGGCTAAAAAGAAACAGCCTCGTGCGTGTGGTTACTGTAAACAGAAGACAAATGAGCATACAAAAATGACATGTCCACTAAATCCATACTATATCGCAAAACTAGCGAAGATCGCTGCAGCTGCTGAAAAACAAGCACAGAAAACAGGAGAATCAAGTACAAGTATTTGAATATCTGTTTTAAATTTTCTATTTTTCTTTTATTGAACTTTTGAAAACCAGTGTAGAATATCTGATTATGCTATGAATATGATGACTCCTATATTAGTACTCTTGAAATATCTGTGTATTGAAATATTTATGTTTTTAAATATCAAGTCATGTGACTCATGCATGAGTCATGTGACTCATGCATGAGTTACATGGCAAAAATGAAACATGTACTACTATGACTCATGTATATGAGATAACTCTTGCAACACTTGCAAAAGACATACCTAAAATCATGCCGATACCGCAAGAAATCCTTATACGAGATAACTGTTGCAACTCTTTTGAGGCATGCATGAGTCACATGACTTGCATGAGTCATGTGAACACATACAAACATATATTACTATGACACATGCAAGTCATGTGACTCATGCATGCAAGTCACATGACTCATGCAAGTCACATGACACATGCATGAGTCAGGCGACACATGCATGAGTCAGGCGACACATGCATGAGTCACATGACTCATGCATGAGTCATGTGACAAATATAAAACATATATCAACACATATTCATAAACACTTATACATAGTCACTGTATGAGTAACAAACAGTTTTATATGTGTTACTAAAACACGGAACAATATTGCACGTCTTGTAACAAACAAGGTTATTCAAAATCAAACTTCAAATTTCGTTCGAAAAAGTCAAGTACGACTGATATCAGAATTAAGAATTACTTAATATCATAAAGTATTACAAAATAGATCAAGATTTCTAGACAGCTGGTTTCTTCTTGGTAGCTTTCTTCTTGGTAACTAGTTTCTCGGTTACTGTTGCATCAACATTTGCCTTCTCGGTTACTGCTTGACCGGCTGCTGGCTTCACGGCTGCTGGCTCCTCAGTTACTGCTTCACCGGCTGGTTGCTCAACTGCTGGCTTCTTGGCTGTAGCTTTCTTGGCTGGTTGCTCAGCTGTTGGCTTCTCGGCTGTAGGTTTCTTGGCTGGTTGCTCAACTGCTGGCTTCTTGGCTGTAGCTTTCTTGGCTGGTTGCTCAGCTGCTGGCTTCTCGGCTGTAGCTTTCTTGGCTGGTTGCTCAACTGCTGGCTTCTTGGCTGTAGCTTTCTTGGCTGGTTGCTCAACTGCTGGCTTCTCGGCTGTAGGTTTCTTGGCTGGTTGCTCAACTGCTGGCTTCTCGGCCGCTGCCTTCTCGGTTACATCTTCTTTCTGGGCTGCATGTCTCTCGGCAATTATAAGAGGATCACGCACATCCCTGTTATTGATCGCATTCAAAATAATCGAGATCCTTTCTTTCTCATCATGTTCCATCTCAAATTTGTAAGCCAAATCAAACACTTTCTGCCTTTCAGCATTGAGCTCGTGCAACAAAATTTTTGTTGCAAACCTGTACCTCAAGCGCTTCAAAAGAGTTTCCTGTATGATCGACTCTTCTACCAAACCAACATCCCATTCTTCAGGAGCAACACCCTTATAAGACTCCAAATGTACCATCGCAAAGACACCACAATCCACTTGGTTAACCTTAGTAGTCCATTTCAAACGCGGATTGCGTCCTTTGAGCTTAGAAACAGTACTGTGCTTCGGATGATTAATTTCTTTGAGATATCTGGCGAATAACTTTTTCTACAAAACAAACAATTTAGGGGGGAACATGTTATTTACAATGCATGAGTCAGGCGACACATGCATGAGTCAGGCGACACATGCATGAGTCAGGCGACACATGCATGAGTCAGGCGACACATGCATGAGTCAGGCGACACATGCATGAGTTAAGTTGAAAACAAATAAAACAATAATGACAATAATCAAGTATACAACTTACCAAAGGATCACAGACTCGTTTGTACTTCGGTGCATTTGGATTTCCAACATGAATGTTATCAAGTATAATCATTGATGAAGGTTTGTTGAGGCAGAAAACAACAACAAAGAAATGGTTTGAAGCACAGATTGGAAAGAAAACCTAGTTTAACCAAAAAAAAGTATTAAATGTAAATTAAAAATGATGAAAAGTTGATGCTTATATATTTAAAAAAGAACGTAAAATTACCAATTCAGTATCGGATAAAGAAAGTGAAGCAGCATCATTTTTGAAATACGTAGAAATGACTTCTGAAAACAATTTATACTGTTCACCATCAGACATTGTTTTGTCTATCATTCCTTGTACCTGCGTTTAACAAAAATACAGTATTACCAAAAAATAATAATAATTATTGAAAATCTAAAAGATATATATCATGTGAAACTTACAATACATCCAGTTGGCATAAAAACTCTTCTTGGTTCTGGATTCTCTTTCCGTGACTCCTCAAAATTTAGAATGGTAACCAAACAATCAACGACACTTGCATCTAACCACAACCCTGGTGTCAATGTTTCCAAATTTACTCGAACAGCTGATAATACATAACCATACACAGGCTCTGCTCGGAAAATGGTTTCACTAGACATTAAAAAAAAGGAAAACAATCAGAATAAATCATGTGATATTCTAAAAACATGAAGTTTACAAAAAGAAAAAGAAATAAAATATGCTTACTATTTTTCTTCTTCCATCGCAAATAAAGAATTACCCAAAACAAACTCAACCCTTTGAAGCTTACTCGTATCACAACACTGATGCATAAAAGGGGAAGGCAAGTATGGAATCCGCTTAGCAATCTGTTTCCGTGCAGCCACCTGGTTAGGAG
Source organism: Glebionis coronaria (assembly GCA_025667525.1). Classification (NCBI taxonomy): domain Eukaryota; kingdom Viridiplantae; phylum Streptophyta; class Magnoliopsida; order Asterales; family Asteraceae; genus Glebionis; species Glebionis coronaria. The sequence goes on along the minus strand of CM046878.1, from coordinate 9,501,724 downwards.
TGCTAGGACGCACATCATCGTCATTAACTGGCTCATCTTCAATAACTGGCTCATCTTCAATAACTGCCTCATGATCCCGAGGCCCAAAATACGCATCCTCCTGAAATATTACAAAAACTTTAATACTGAATCACATAATGTTAGTGACTTATACATGAGTCACACTGACTCACATAATGTTAGTGACTTATACATGAGTCAGGCAACTCATGTATGAGTCAGGCAACTCATGGACTCATGTAGACTATTGCATGAGTCATGTGATGAGAAGCCAACTTATTAAAAAGCTTAAAACTAACAAGGATATAACAGAGTACATTAAGATATATGTCAACAAGAAGATCCATCACCTCTGCATACCAATCAATGTTCTCATCAATCCACCTATCATCAAGTATTATATTTTCATTACCAACATCTTCATTACCAGCAGGTTTAACGGCAATATCTATCGAAATAGAATCGCCAAAAACTCCTTTATATCTATCATACAACACTAGAACATCTTCATCATGTGGAAACTGTGTGTTGGCATTCTTCAACATGGTTTCAAGTTCAATTTTTTCTCTAGATATAAGAGAAATCTTTTCTTCAACATCCTTCAACATTTTCTGTAAATAAAATGAAAATTCATAAATGTTCAAATGTACAAGTGTTTAAAAAACACTTGCAAATTTATATGACACATGCATGAGTCAAGTGACACATGCATGAGTCAAGTGACTCATGCATGAGTCAAGTGACTCATGTATGAGTCAAGTGACTCATGCATGAGTCAGGCGACACATGCATGAGTCAGGCAACACATGCATGAGTCAGGCTGTCGCATAAAAATAAAAACATAAAAATAAGCTAATACTAACCATTTTTTCTGTAGGAGGCACACTATCAGGCTTCAGACTCGCAACACTAGCAGGCTTAGGAGTCCCAACACTAGCAGGCTTTGCAGTCCCAACACTATCAGGCTTTGAAACAAAACCCTCACTTTGTTTCGCTTCAGACGGAGTCCATTCTCCATACAATTCCAATTTGCCCATAAGATCGTCATTTAACTCAACAGTTTGGCGGCTAATCATGAGTCTTGTGTTCCAACTTTGAATAGCTGGCCTCAACCGAATAACTGGAACCCGCTCACACTTGGTAGCATCTAAATACAGAAGCTGTAAACAAAAAAACATGTTTGTTATCTGAAAAACATATATGTTATATATAATTAAATCAGAAAACATAAAAAACAGATTAATGCACTTACAATCAGAAAACACAATGGTCCGTTGTAGTAGCCATTCAAAGTCGTTGGTAGTTTACTTGTTTCAAGACACCTATGAATGTACCCACACCAATCAATGTTCTTAACATCTGTATCTTCACGAATTCGGCGAACAGCAATCAAACTTGGGTAAGCATTCATTGTTTCACCTTTCCCAAAAACCAACGCAAAAAGTTCAAGAAAGTTGACTTTAAACATAAAGTCAATTTTATGCGCTTCAATCACCTTCAACGCGATATCAGCTGGACCGACTTTTCTCAACTTCCTTGGCTCAAACTGTTTAATCCATGTCCTAACAAACTCATCATCCATCTCTCTTTCAGGTAAATCATAAATGCTAGTACCACCAAGAGGAAGTCCTAGAATATCTTTTACTGTCTGAGGTGTGACATGAATATTACCATTTGTAAGCTCCAGATTGTAGGTTTCTGGTTTAAACTTCTTAACCACATACCTAGCCAAAATACTAGGTAATTTATCTATCTTGCGAATACACAATGAACCAAGACCCATCTCCTCCATGAATTCTTCTATACCCGCCACATTAGAATCACGGACACATTCAAAAAAGGAAGAAGGTACATTCCTACAAAATAGAGGCTTTTCATCCTCCTCCCCCTCCTTCATCTTCTTTGAAGGCTTTTCATCATCCTCCTCCTTTTTAACAGACTTGCGCTTCTTAGAAGGGCCGAACTCTTTTTTAACCTCCTTTTTCACTTCCTGTTTAACATTCCTTTTATCCTCCTTTTTCACTTCCTTTTTCACAGTCTGTTTTTTAGGAGGCTTTACGTCCTCTTTCACTTCCTTTTTAACATCCTGTTTGTTAGAAGGTTTTGTTTTAACCTTTTCTGCTAGCTCCTTCTTAAGATTTAACGTAGGCTTAAAATTAGATCTTGACCTCTTGCCAATCCTTTTAGGAATAATAACCTCTTCCTCACTTGTCTCCTCATCACTCCCACTCCCATCATCCGACCCCTGTTGACTGTCTACTTTCTCATCCTCATCATCACTATCGCCGTCACCGTCACCCCCATCCCCACTCTCATCCTCACCATCACTCTCACCGTTACCATCACCCCCACTCTCACCGTTACCATCACCCCCACTCTCACCGTTACCATCACCCCCACTCTCACCGTTACCATCACCCCCACTCTCACCGTTACCATCACCCCCACTCTCACCGTCACCTGCACCGTTACCATCACCCCCACTCTCATCCTCACTCTCACTCTCACTGCCACAGCCATTACCACTTTCTTTAAGATCGGTCAAAACCTTCGCAGCAACATCCACATCAGCCTCTTTTAACTGCGCAACATCCACATCAGTTTTTTTTACCTGCGCAACATCCACATCAGCCTGAGAATCCACATAAAAATCATATAAACATATATCAACTGCTAAAAACACTTTTACCTGCGCAGCTTCCAAATCAGTCACTTTTAGACGCTTACTTGAAGGCTCGGGAGAAGGTTTTGGCATAACAACAAAGTCAGTTGTAACACTTGAAGGTTTACGTTTAACAAGCTCAAATTTAGGAAGATTTCTATTTGTATGAGGTAGATTAGCTTTTGGAAATAGATTTTTAAAAGGTTGATTAGGTAAATGGATTGGAGGTAGATTATTTTTTGGTGGTGAACAAGGTTGTGTATTATATTTTTCTGTTATCTCTGCAACAAACAGATATAAAGAAATAATCAGTAAACAACAAACTCATAAGCAAATAACACATTAGTAAAGTCCCTAATAAGTCAGGCGACACATGCATGAGTCAGGCAACACATGCATGAGTCAGGCGACACATGCATGAGTCAGTCGACACATGCATGAGTCAGGTCTGTATATTTACGGGGTACTGTGATATAGAACTAGGATTTGACTATGAGTTAACGCTTTTTTGTCAATTCCTCTTAAGCTAAAACATGTCTTCATGATGGGCGGCGATACAACTACTTTGACATGAGACACCTCTATGTATTAAAATGCAAGTAAATCATAGCTTAGAAAGCGCAACTACAGTCTATGTCCGGACTTTGGTGTGCAGTCGTCGTGCGTGGTAAATCATAGCTTGATCAATAGCTTGATAAACCACGCACTGATGGGCAAATGTTTGTAGCCTGGCAATTGGGCCTATACCGATGTTAATCTAATACAAATACTCAGTTGTATTTCATATACCATCTTAGGCCTATAACATTGAACCAGGTCTGCTCAAGTTCTAAACACTCTATACTAGCATTAGGAAGTCCAACCCAACATAATCTATTTGATTTGATCCATTCACTTTTTGCCTATAAAAAGTTCTGCTTCTAAGTATATCAGCGTAATATTTGTATACACAACGGCAGGGGCTTGTAGTCTCAGTTTAGCGCGACATCTATTGTATACATTTAGTAGTAATGACTCATATATAATCAACAAAACTCATGTGTAAGTAAATAATAAGTCCGTAATAAGCAAATAACTCACATATAAAGTCACTAATAATCACTAGTAAAGTCCCTAATAAGCAATAAATCATATATAATAAACAAAACTCACGTATAAGTCACTAATAACTCACTAATAAGCAAATAAGTCATGTATAAGTCAATAATAAGTCACTAATAAGTAACTAATAAGCAAATAACTCATGTATGAGTCATGAATAAGCAAATAACTCATGTATAAGTCACAAATAAGCAATAACTCATAAACAATAAACATAAACAATAATTATTAATTCATAACTGATTAATTCATAACTGATTAATTCATAACTGATTAAAAATAAACAATAATTAATAACTGATTAAAAATAACTAATAATTAATCAACATAATCAATAAACTCATAAGCAAAATAATTAAAAAATTAGGGTTAGGGTTTAAGATCAATACTATCAAAGGCCTTCGAAGTCGCCATCTCCAATTTCTGACGGCCTTCAATACATCTATTAGTCGCAAGATCCATTTCCTCACGGATATCCATCAGAAACTAATTAGGGATTTTGATCGGAATCAATGGAGGTTAATGTAACCGGAATAAACTAACTCCGGCGATGATAAACGATTTTTCCGGCGGTTGTGTGTTTTAATTAGTGTGTGTGTGTGTGTTCGCGATGTGTGTGTAGAGGGAGTGGGTGTCTGTTTGTGTTTGTTAGTAAAAAGAAATGACGGTTATTAAAATAAAAAGAGGGAGTGGGGAGTATTTTTTGTTTTAATTTGGGCCTTTGGATGATAAATAGATTGGATGGTGGGGATTAGTCCATGAGGACTTTGCAAATATTAGGGACTTTATAGAACTTTTGGCGTGTATGGTCATATGGTTCATGTATATAATACTGTATATAATTATTACAAAAATGCGTTTACAAAAGTTAGTACTCCGTACTCCGCAGTTAGCTTGAGGAAAAAGTTTGACACTTTTATTATACACGTGTTTATGGACTTGAGTTTTGGGTTTGTTCATTGAGAAAATAGTATAGGTTGGGCCTTATACAAATCGACTTTAGGCCCAGATGATACGTTACCCTAATAATTATTAATAGGCGAATACCCGCGCATAGCGGCGGAAATTCCTAGCAACAAATAAACAGTCGCAACATGCACTAATTCAACTTAAGAAAGAAAAAATCAGATGTATCAAAGGGCATGTAAAGACATTGTAAATGCACACTTGTGTACTCGTACGCTAATGATCCTAAGTGTGCCAGCGAAAGAAAGTAATACCAATAGTTGCATCTCTTTCATATAAACAAAAGCATATGAAACAAAACCATGATTCTTAAAAACCACAAATTTAAGTTCTTAGTCATATTCCATATAAGGGTGTTATCGGGTAGAGTCGGATTTTAATTTGTAAGAACTCACCTGCAACCCGACAATATAGTTATCAGGTTATCGTTTAGATGATATTCAGGTCGAGTCTTATCGGGTCGGGTCAGGTCAGGTTATATTACAGATGAGAAATTTTATAAACAACTGATGTCTTATCTAGCTGAATAATAAAATGGTACTCAACAGTTTAGTTTATGTGTAAAACTCGTGTTTTTTATGCAAGCATAATACATACATATATGTATGTACAACATTAGCAATTGGATTGAATATTTGATGAAGTAATGTAGATAGATTTATTTTCTTAGTCCAATTCATACAACAAAATGAAACTGAGTCGGACAAGCTAACAACAATAAACACATAAGTAAATATATTCTTTATCAATTTGTAATGCATATTGTAGAAATATAGAGTGCAGGCCACTATGGCATGTTGCTTTGCCACAAACTGAGCAAGTAAATAACATATCTAAAAGTTGTTGTATTACATAAAATAAAAAGTTGATTTTCGGGTCTTATTAGGCTGACCCAATAACTCGATAAGAAAATTTAATCGACCTTAACCTGGCCCGATAACAATATTGGTTTATCGGGTTCAGATCAAAACACCCAAAAAGGTTTCTCAAGTCGATTTCACCCGACCCAATTAGCTTAATCGGTTTGGGTTGGGTCAACCTGACCCTACTTACACCCCTAATTCCAAATGTAATCTTAAGTTCATCTAATCACATATTGTATTTATATTTATGTTGCATACAAATATTAAATTTAAGAAATCTTCATGCTTCATATCCAAACATACACGATGTATATGTTAGCCAGTTTGAGCAATACAACAACATCAGATAGAAAAGGTATATTGTTATCTATAAGAAAAAGTGTTTCGCACAAAAGGAGCTCGACAAATACACCAAGTATATTAGTACCATAGTATTCTTATTGTCAAAGGGTGAAAAGAGTGTCAAAAGTCAACTCTTCATGTAATGTTACTCCCTCTCACAGATTTAGTAAGGGTACTGCAATAAACACTAAAAGATATTAGTTGTTCAGAATTATATTTAATATAAAATGCATAAAAGGCAATAGAGCAGATCAATCATATAGCTCATTATATAGCTCATTATAGACATATAGCTCATAACAGTCGCACATTTGACCCATGTGAGCCATTTTGATAAGTGCAGTTTTTCACCCTTGCGAAAGATTGACTAATAAGACTTATAATTAGAAAAAATTTAATATTTATTTCATAAATATACTTACGTCTAATGTTTGAAGCCGTTGAATAAATTTGTTTGCCCATCGACGCAATGCTTCAGGATGTTCTTCGAATGCACCGGCCTTAAAAAGCTGCAAGCTTTCCATAGATACCATACCAAAAGAGCTTTCTCAAATAAAGTAGATGGTGACAATGACATATTAATTTGAAGCATACTATAGAAGATAATGCCATTTAGTTGCATAGTAGCTTTAATAAAATGTCTAGTAAATTTGTAAATTGTGAATAATGAAGCTCTGAATTTGATAAATGTGGTTTATATCTCACCTTCTTCTTTCTTGACCTCTTGGTTGGAGTTGTCTTACCTGGTCTAGTAAAACAAATTGAAAATTATTAGTTGTCTGGCCATTAAAAAAAGTTCCATATAACAAATGAACACTATAATTTCTTATAAGAATTCAAAAAGCTTGTCTTAGTTTACATAGTGCCTAATAAATATGTAACATTCATCTTCGAGAACACTGTACTTTCCTCTGGATATGACAATCACACATGCAAAGTTGTACATAATTTCTTTCTATAAGGGTGCATTCTCAGATGAGTAATCAATCATCATATCAATGAAACGAATAACTTTAGTAGCACGAAACCTTAATGGTGCTGGTAGAACATAATTGCAAACAATATATAAAATCCAAAATGTGCACATGGAATATATTATAAAAAAGATAAAAATCTGGAAAAAGTGTCTGATGTGCATTACCTGCATGATTCTTTGTTTTTTAGCAGCTTCGAAATCTAAGAGCTGCAAGTATCAACCAATTACGGTTAATGGACACTCATAAAAACACCATCTTTAAGAATAAGAAAGAACTCACTTTAGTGTCTATCTCCAAAGCGGCTTTGGTTGAACTCATACCTCCACGACATCTGCATAGTAAAAGTACATCAAGGAACACTCTCTTAATATTTAGGTGGTAAATTAGACATGGTAACCCATTTTGAGAAATTCATATGTCAAATATGATTAAAAAAATTCTATATATTTCAATAATAATGTGAGTTTTATAAAAAAATATGTATATAAGGCAACAAGTAAAAGTATTTACCTTCACAAGATGAAAAATTGTACTCATTATTTCAGCAACAGATATGCTTGTGCGATTGACAATGCGACGCCCTCTCACATCTCTATCGGCATGAATGCTTTATGTATTTCCTGTTGGCAAAGTGTGATGAGATGATCGTTTCAGCTGCTGTTATCGAAAGAGAAAAAGAACTCATATATTCCAAACAGGGAACGCCAAATCGGGGTCGCGATGAATTGAAGCCAAGTTCTTTATCTATTAAATGAAGTGCCCGCTTTAGTAAAAAATAGATTGAAGATATACCAAGGGAACACCTCGCAATAAAATGTAGTACAAAATAACCTTTGCAAATCAAGCACCTGCAATCATGTCACAAATTCACATCGGGATATAACAATTGTAAGTGAATTGACTCTTTCTTTCAAATCGGATATGGCGATACTATCTAAACACTAAACTTAAATATGATTTTTGAACTCCTATACACTAAAATGCTACTATTATATAAATAATACAATTATGGGATATAAATCAAGGAAATGTAATTATTGCAATACCCGAATATAGTCATATTAAACAACCCTTAGAAATAGATATGCATAATGAAAGTCGCACAATATTTGGTTTGCCATACCCGAATGCAGTCACTAAATCAATGCACTATAAGCCGACTCCATACATTGTATGTGCACCTCTTTTTATTTATCTCATCAATAAATTTTTTATAAGACTGGTAAAAACATTTGCTCGTCAACAAAAATCTATTACCTACACAAAGATACAATAACAACTTATGTTTTCAAACAACTAATATGATTTTTTTGTTCATGAATCAAACAAAATCCATTTGCAAAATTAACAGCGTAAAACAAACCTGATTGAAGAATATATATATGTTTTCCTTTGTAACAAATAGAGACGATTCACACCCATCTGGATTCTAAATCAACTGATAATCATAAAAGATAAAAAAAAGCAGGATAACTTACCTTGCATATTGTGAAGCTGGTGGAGATGCATAATTTTGTTTGCAAAAAAAATTGATCCCACGTGATACAAACCTTTAAAAAGAATCACTACAAAATGAAACAAACTTTAAAAACATGACACAATAGGAACAAACCTTTGGTGTGTTCTTACGAATCGATGAAAGCATGGGACGATTTTTTGAATCCGTGGAACTGATGATTTGGTTTTGATGAATTAACAGATGTGGGATGAATTATAATAGAGAGGGAAGGAGTGTGTAAAGAAAGATATGTGTGGAACTATTTTAGGAATCTACGCGTCGAAATTAAGTTTTTTAATTTTTTAGCATTGTTTCCTTTTTAACCTTGTCTGTTTTGACATTCATTCATAGAGATAGTGATAACCACGAGTTGTTTAACATTTCCATATGTGTTAGAGTTTTCAACTTTCAACTTTCAAGTTTCAAGTTTCAACAATTGGCATACACCCTTTATAGGGTATATAGATAGCTGAGAGAATTGCATAAATCATCCTTAAAGTTTTAAATTTCGTCCTTAATCTTTTCTTTTGAAAGGGATAGCTAGATCACGTTTTATGTATAGAAACTTATAAAAAGAACCATATAAATACATGCAAAGTTAAGTTGTAGCAAGAAAAAAAACCATCCATCGAGGCGCGTGGTTTGGACAAAACCAGACTCGATCCTTTCTTTTTCACCCCTTATAAATAAAGCCAACCCATCTCTTTATATATTTTTCATTCATTTTCTCACATATTACTCCGTAATAAACAAAACCATTCTTTCTTTCAAAGCGATTCATCACCGTCAAGACATATAATAACCTGACCCAGGAGTACCAGACGAAAATCAGTCAGTTTTTAAGGTATGTTTTGCATGTTTACCCTCATTCAACATGTTTACAACAACCACAACGCATCTTTTTTGGTTTCTTGTTTATGTTCATCACATTGAGGCTTTACAACAACAACAGCAACCCATGTTTCTGATTCGTTTACAACTCGGGTTTGCGTGGTTCTTGTTGCTGTTGTTGTTGGGTTTCAGTTTGTACGGATGAATCATGTTTCTAAGATTTTGTCTTGTTGATTTCTTCTTGTTGTTGTTGTGTTCTGTGTACATGAAACTGGGGTTGTTAGATTTCGGTGGGGGTTGTGATTTGTGAAAGAGGGGGTACGGTAGATGTGGATGCTAATCGTTAGTGTTATGTGGTGGTTCGTGTGTGTGTAGAATTGCTTTGTTAAGCAGGTACTGAACTTGCTTCAGGTGTTGTTTGTTACAACAAAAGTTCAAAACTAGTGTTCACAGACCCGCTAATTAAATGTTTGTTTGGGTCAGCATAAATGTATAATACTAGCAATTAGCATACCCACGAATTGAACGGCTTTATACTTGTTACTTTGCTGTAAATGATGGGGTTTTGTTTGATTTCGATCGGGGCTTGTGTTAAAATCTTTTATTCTGTGGTACGGCTTTGTTACAAATTTGTTCAGGTGCTTAGGATTTATATATATTCATTTGGCTGAGAATATATCTGAGATAATTAGCAAGTGCCAATCTCCTTATTTAGCTGCTTAGATTAGGGGTGTGCACGGTTCGGTTTGGGTCGGTTTTTGGCTAAAACCGAAACCGAACCGACATATTCGGTTTTTAAAAAATCAAAAACCGAAACCGTTCGGTTTTAGGCGGTTCGGTTTTTTTGGTTTGTAATCGGTTTCGGTTCGGTTTTTCGGTTTTTTCGGTTTTGAAACCATTTATATTTAGGTACATCGGATTTAGATTAAAAAACTTGTTTTGCGTAAAAAAAATAGTTTTTTTTCTTTATTTTCAATCTAAGCCTAATAATGTTTATCTCAAATTTCTAATATATAATTACACACATATTAATAAGATAAACACACATGCATACAAACGATTATTGTCACATATGTAATTATATATTTTTAAGTGAGCACAAATATATATCAAACACACGTATATTATAAAAAATAAGATAAATATATTACTCTTATTTCTCTAAAAAAAGAATATTAATTTATAATTTTGATATATTACTTATTTATATTATATTATATTTTTTATTTTTATATAATATAATGGTTCGGTTCGGTTCGATTTTTACGGTTCGGTTTTTGGATGAAAACCAAAATCGAACCAAAACTTTTCGGTTTTTGAAAACGTAAAAATCGAACCATCGGTTTTTGTATTCGGTCGGTTTTTTCGGTTCGGTTTTTTCGGTTTTTCGGTTCAGTTTCGGTTTTTCGGTTTCTTTTGCTCACCCCTAGCTTAGATGCTGCTTAAAAGGGCTTATTCACTCTCATAATTATACAGTAACAAAAATGCTTTTAAAAAATATCTTTGGACCAAAGTTGTGAATACCGTAAAGTTTGTGTCTAATTCGTAAATAGCATAAACATGAGGGTAGCTTTCAAAATTTACTTGATTAAGAGTATTTTATTGTTTTTTTGAATATCTTATTTATTTCTCTTTCTTTTTTATGAATAGTGTTTTTTATATATAGTCAAATGGTTCATGTTTATAAAGCTTATATAATGATACTCCTTTCGTCTTATAATTATTGTTGACCGAAAAAAACACGTATTTTAATAAAAACATTATGACAGTTTTACTTTTAACAAATTAATTTATATCTTATTTATTGTTTGTAATAATATCGTAAAGTGACGATGATATGATAAACTTAATATATATTTTTTATTTATTTTTGAAAGTGGACAATTAATTTGAAACGTTTCAAAATAAAAACGTGTATAATAATTTTGAAACGAAAGGAGTAACAAAATGCATTTAAAAAATTTAAGTTTGAACTTTGAAGTAGTTAACTAGTGTATAAAGAGTTTTGTTAGAACCACAAAAGATTCACAAAATAATATCCACAAAAAGAGGTGTCAAATAAATATTAAAGATTGAAATAAGAAAAAAAAAATATAATAAAATGTGATTGGTACAACATGCATGCTATTTTTTTTAAAACCTTTTGTGGTTAAGCATATACCTTGTGTATAAAAGTTTGACACTTTATTACACACGTGTGATTATGGACTTGACTTGGGTCTTATGAAAAGTTAAGTTTGGGCCTAAGATAAGTCCATTGGCCCAGATGATACGTTACCCTAATATTAATAGTTGTTGAAATATGTATATCCAAATTAATCGAAGGGATAGATCACGTTTTATGTATAGAAAGTTGTAGAAAAAATATAAATACATGCAAGTTAATAAGACTCGATCTCCACATTTTGTCTTTGTTTTCACTCCTTATAAATAAAACCTAATCAACCCATCTATTCCTCACAAATATTTTTCATTCATTATTCACAAAATAAAAATATATTTCAAGTATCATCTTTCTTTTTGAGAACGATTCATCACCGTCAAGACATAACAACACCATACGTACAAAAGTAACTCAGGTATGTTTTTTTGCATGTTTACCGTCATTCAACATGTTAATGTTCATCTTGTGTTATGAGTTAGTTGTTGCTTTAAAACTGATCGGAATCTGTGTATAGTCGGTGGGGTTCGCCTGTTTCTTCTTGTTGTTGTTGTTGGGTTTCTTGTTATTGTTGTTGGGGATGTTATTTCAATGTTTGTGGCGCTAGATGTGGATGCTTTGCCTAGGTGATTGAGTTAGGGAAGTGCTTGTCGGCTTGACAATAAGCTTGTTACTGCTTATCGCTTCTAAAATAAGCACTTTACTTTTATTCTTTGCCAAACTATTACAGTACTCCGTAGTCTGCATAACTTATGTTTGTGAATAGCGCAAAGTTTAGGGCTGTTTTATTAATTCAGCATAATGTGGGGTCTGTTTTGCAAATTCTTATATTGGGTCTAATTTGTAAACAACAAAAACATGAGGGCAGCTGTCATAATTTATTGTATTATAATATTTAGATTAATAGTATTTTATAGTTTTTTCGAATATTTTTTATCTTTTTATAAATAGTGATTTTATCTTTATGGATATAGTTAGGGGTAAGAATTGGGTCAGGTTGGTCAGGGTCAGATTATTCGGGTCGGGTCGGTATCGAGTTTAGAGTAAAAATAATTTATCTGAACCTGAGTTCAACTTGGGTCTACTTGAGTCGCGTCTATTCGAGTTCAAGTCAACTCGAGTATGGGTAAAATATGAAAAAAAATAAAAAATTAAATAGAAATTAAATAAAATTTATAAATAAAAAAAAAATTAGTCGGGTTGACCCGAACCCAAATTAAGTATAATTTTTTTACCTACATCCGACCCAATTTCGAATTCGGGTTAGTTAGGTTAACCTGATTAACCCGAATTGAAATTTGAACCCGATTAACCCGACTCGAGTCGAAAAATTAACACACCTAGATACATTATATCATTATAACAAAAATGGTTTTACAAAAAATTATAGTGTAGTCTTATTATTTAAGTAGTTAGCTTGTGTAACAAGTTTGAAAGTTAATTATTTTCCACGTCATCATGGACTTGACTTGGGTGATATGAAAAGTTAGATCACGTTTTATGTATAGAAAGTTATATAAATACTTCATCCGTCTAATAATAGTCCACTGATTTTTATAACATGGACTGTTATTATGAGACGGAGGGAGTGCTTAAATACATGCAGGCAAATAAACAATCGAGGCGCGTGGTTGGACGAAACCAGACTCGATCTCCATTCATTCTTTTGTTTTCACTCTTGTATAAATAAAGCCAACCAACCAACCCATCTCTTATACTCTGGTATATATTTTTCATTTCTTTGTTTCAACTATCGTCTTTGTTTTTGCGAACGATTCACCACCACCGTCAAGAATAAAGTCAGTCGGTCAGTTTTGAAGGTATGTTTTGCATGTTTACCGTCATTACAACATGTTAACTACAATCACTCGTCTTTCTTTGTTTCTTGTTTATGTTCATCCTTTTGTTTTCACAACTGTTTGTGTGATGAGTTACTTGCTTTACAACTGGGGTTTGTGTGTTTCTTGTTCTTGTTCTTGTTCTTGTTGGGTTTTAGTTTGTAAGGATGAATGTTGTTTGTATTGTTGATTTCTTCTTTCTGTTTTGTTCACTGTTTGTGGCGGATAACAACTTGTAAATGGTGGGTCTTTTTTGCTATGTTTCCAAAGAGAGGGGTTCGCTAGATGTATTTTTTCGATGTTTTCATACTCTGCCTAGCTGTTTGGTTTTTCAGTAATAAGCTTGAGCCATACTGCGGGGGTTCTGCTAATACAGTATGGTTTAGGGGTGAGCATCAGATTAAAAAGAAACTGGGCAGAGATCGAAATGATCCAAAACGATGGATCGAGATCGGATGAAAATGGTCCGGTCCAGTTCTAAAAGACATAATCGACGAGTTATTGGTAAAATAGAACCGGACTGAGTCAAACCAATCAGGACCAAATTTGTGAAAAATATGGACCTGAGTACCAAACCAAAATACACTCAGTATGGTTCAGTCGGTCCGGTTCGATCCAATTTTTGGATCGATCCCGATGGTGCAAATGCCCACTCTCTCGTGAATAATGTTAAAAAAAAAAATAGTGTTTGAAGTAGTTAGCTTTATGTATAAAGTTTGACACTTTATTATAAGAGTGAGCATTTGGACCGTCGGATCGGATCGGACCGGACCGTAAAACTGATCCGGTTTGATCCGTGATTTTGGACCATTTCGGTTTTCGGCTCGGTCGGTCTGGTTCAGTCTTATAAAAAATTGGTTTATTTTGTCTAATTGGGACTAGACCGGATCGAAGACTGGACGAATCAGACCGGAACATTTATGTCTGGTCTCGATCCAAGGTTTTGGACCAATTCGATCCTTGATCCGGTCTGATTTTGGCCGGTCTGGTCCGCCCGCTCAGCCCTACTTTATTATACACTTGATTTTGGTTGGAATTTACTTGGGTGATATGAAAAGTAGTGGATGGGCCTTAGATAAGTTGACTAAAGGCCCAGATGATAGGTTACCCTAATATTAATAGCGGTTCCAAAAATTGATCGAAGGGGATGATGGCTATATATCTAGATCACGTTTTATTATGTATAGAAAGTTATTAAAAAAAATTAGTATATAAATACATGCAAGGTTAAGACTCGATCTCCATTCACTCTTTATAAATAAAACCCATCTCTTCTCTTCACAAATATTTTTCATTCATTCATTCTTCAAAAGAATAATAAATAAATAAATAAAAAAATAAAAATATATTTTTCAACTATCGTCTTTCTTTCTTTTTTGCGAACGAACGATTCATCACCACCACCGTCAAGACAAGGTATGTTTTGCATGTTTACCGTCATTCCAACATGTTTCTTTGTTTCTTGTTTATGTTCATCTTTTTGTTTTAACAACTAACTAACTGTGATGAGTTACTTGTTGCTTTACAACTGACCGTACGTAGTTTGTGTATAGATGGTTGGGGTTTTATAGCATCGCATTGCTTTGCAACTTGGGGGTTTGCGTCTTTCTTGTTCTTGTTGTTGGGTTTCAGTTTGTACGGATTAATGAATGTTGTATGATTTTTTCTTGTTGATTTCTTGTTTACATGAAACTTGAGATGTTATGTCACTCTTTAACTTACTATAAATGATGGGTTTTTTGGTTATGTTTCAAAAGAGGGATAGTCGATGTTGATGTTCTTCGCGTTATATACTGTATTTGGTAAGCTTCACCCATACTGCTTATTTCTTCTACAATAACCACAAAAAGCACTTTACTTTTTCTTTTAGATGCTTATTTGGTTTCTCAATAACCACTTTTCTGTTGTTGTTGTTGTTGGGTTTCAGTTTGTTGTACGGATGGATATGTTACTTGTTTCGGTTTATAAATATTTTGTCTTGTTGATTGCTTCGTGTTGTGTTCTGTATACATGAAACTGGGGTTGTTATTTCACTGTTTGTGGGTGGATAATAACTTGTAAATCATTATGGGTTTTCTTGTTTGTTATGTTACAAAAGAAGGGTACGGTAGATGTGGGTGCTTTTCATTTGCCGAGTATATGAGATGATTCGACATTGTTTACTTTGGGTACTAGGTCTTTGGTTTAACATTAAGCTAACTGTACCATACTGCTTATTTGTTTTAAAATAAGCAAAAAAAGCAGTTTACTTTTTCTTTAATTTGTCCTGAAATAAGGTGTTTCTTGTTGCTGTGTTTTGTAATGTCATGTATTATAAGTTGTAGGTTTTACTTCGTTGAGTACAGTGGCAGACCAGGACAAAGAGTCATTAGGCTCGTTTTGTGAAAAACGCCAAAAATTGTAACAAAACAGCTTCATTTTATAAAAAAATCAGTACATTTAACATAATCAATGGGAACCCCCTTGGTCTGCCCTTTGAGTAATAATAAAGATGGGTTTTTTCTTAGATTTCGGTGGGGGCGGTCAGAGAGGGGTAGATCCGTATATGTGGATGCTAATTGTTAGTATAGTGGTTCATGTTTGGACAATGTTGTTTAGTATGGCGTTCAAATTATTTGACTTGCCACGGGATAGCTTATGTTAAACTGCTTATTTTGTTACCCAGGTAGTGAACTGCTTATTCCTTCTCAAATAAGCCAATAACCTGTTTATATCATACTCCCAGACACTCAACACGGCTTATTTTCTCTGTTAATAAGCAGATACGCGTTTTAGTATGAACAGTTAAAACTGCTCCTAGCTGCATCAAAACTTATAAGAATATTTTATAAGCAGTCCCAAACACCCCCTCAACTGTTAAAGTTACTTTTTTTCTTACTTTGCTTTAAAATGTAGGAATTTATATGTGTTTTATAGATAGCAGTGTGTCCGTGGTGATAAACGTGGGTTGCCTTTTGATTTAAAACCATCTAAAAGATCGAAACTTACTTTGCAACATATTTCCAGGATCCCGATTAGTAATTTCATTGTGAAAGTAGTATGTCTATTTTAAGTATAGGTGATGTTACGTACGGGTACATGTATATTATATGCATATAAGTCTATACTTATTGCATATACCATTTTGTTTGTTGTCGTATACTATCTGTGACTATGGCAATGACAGATTATTCATTATGTTCTTACACATACGTGCTATCATTACTATGCTGTCATTGATGTATAACTTTGCTTTGATATCTTGTGCAGCAAAATTAAATGGAAATGGATCAAAGCGACGACTCTGCAAGTGAGTTTCCAAAAACTTATGCATACGGTTTATATGGACCAATACAAGCCCTCCCTCGTGTTGGTAACGAGTACCAAATCAATCTCCCATCAATGATTACGGGTTCTGACTATTTTGACTACATGAGGAACCCCATGGACGAGGTAGAAGATGAAGAAGCTAATGAAGTTTTGCCAAGCAATTTCCTTATAGGACTAGATATACCAATAGTGTGGATATATCACAACCCTCAAAACTTGAAAAACGATTTAGGGAATATGAAAAATGAAAATGTGGGTTCGCTTGTTCCTGGCAGGGCTTTGGAATCATGGAATGAGCTTGAGAAGGAAAGTTTTATTCTTGGATTGTATATTTTTGAGAAGAATTTTGCTCGGTTGAGGCGGTTTATTGAGAGTAAAAAAGTTGGGGATATATTGTCGTATTACTATGGTATCTTTTATAAGTCGGATGAGTACGAAAGATGGTCAGATTGCAGGAAGAGTAGAGGAAAAAAGTGTATATTGGGACCAAGGTTTTTTCGCGGCTTACGACTACAGGAGTTTATTGCTCGTTTGGTTCCTCATGTGTCTGAAGAATGCACGAATTCCCTTATGGAGGTACTTCAATTAAAGCATATATTTTCCCCGAATTTACTTGAAGTTGCATTTTCTACGGGTTTATTAGCTGTGGTCATGCGCGTATGTGTGGTAGGAACACATGATGTCATTAAGTCTTATTTTAACTCTTTAAGATTTCTAGAGGGTGTTTGGGATTGCGTTTTTGGGGAATTATTCGATTACTGTGATGGAAAACTCGAATATCAGTAAATAGTGTTTTACAAACCATTAATAGAAAGCGAATGTCAGCATTCTCTTAGAAAGGGATAACCAAGTTCTATGAGATTAAACAGTTATTTGTAAACGCCATTGTGCAAATCGCAATCCCAAACACCCCCTAAGAAACTTGATATATTCTTTGTTGTCTCTTTTTTATGGTTTATGTTTGTGGGCTCTAGCTTACCTGAGTATTAAAGGCTAATATGCTGTTATCATTTTGCACTTTGACAAGACGTGTGGCTAAAATACGTCGATCCTTAACTTTGAACTTGTTCATTCAAGTAATGGGCTTTGAGCAAATGTTATATGTATGAATAGATAAGAATTCAAAAAACTGAAGTGGGAATTTCAGTTGAAAAAAAGTGTTAGACAAACGACTCTTTAGGATATAGTACTTACGATCTTTTAGGTTCTATGATACAAACGTTCTTAATAGATAACTTTTTTATACAGCAGGTTTTGTCATCATGACTCGCTAACATATATTCATATCCGTTTTTCTGTGTATTGATGATATCTGTGTGCAATTGTTAAAGCTTTATTCTGTTGGATTCAAACGACAATGAGTAATTTGTAAAGCTTTATCCCTACACGTGACACTTTGGTGTGAGGAGGGTACTGGAAAGCCATTTTACTCAATTAAAATTCTTTGATTATCTGTCAACTTCAAAAGACGTGCTATACTTGGTTACGTAGACAGTGATTATCTAAAAATAGGATATGCCAAGAATGACTGAAATTAATTCTGTTCCCTGTTTTAAATTTTTAATGGTTATGCAGGTTTCTAGGGAGTTTGGAGACGATAAGATAACATTAGAAGAATATGTGTCATCCATAAAAACTTTAATCGGTATCAAAACGTTCATTGACACAGTAGCAATCGGTAAAGGTAAGCAAGATTTAACAGGCAACGCCATTGAACCAACAAAGCAAAACCAAGCGATCCACATTCGCCCTGAAATACCTATTGGAAAAGCTTGTTCTACTCTTACTGCAGCAGAGATCGTTAAGTTTCTCACGGGTGATTTTCGACTAAGCAAAGCTCGATCCAATGATTTATTCTGGGAAGCCGTGTGGCCTCGGTTGCTTGCAAGAGGGTGGCATTCAGAACAACCAAACGGGTACAATTATACTGCAAATGGGAAGCATTCATTGGTATTTTTAATGCCTGGTGTGGAAACGTTTTCAAGGAAATTAATCAAAGGGGACGAGTATATGGATTCAGTAACCGATGTTTTGAGTAAAGTTGCGTCAGACCCACAACTTCTAGAGCTAGATAACGAAGAAAAAGTTGAAAAAGTAACAAACGTTGAACAAAAAGAAGAAAACAGGTTTCCTGAAAAACGTAAAAATCGTTATCTTCAACCTCGGATTCAGAATCGTGGTGATAAAGCTGTAATGAAGTTTACTGTCGTTGATACGAGTTTACGTGGCGGGAAAATCGTTGAGATGCGGGAAATGGAAACTCTGAAGTTTGGTTCGGACGACGTTGGTAGTGAGTTGGATTCTAGTGATGAGTCTGATAGTGGAAACACGTTTCTTGTGGATGGACCGTTTATTTTGGATGAAGAAATGGATGCTAATGATGATCATAAGCCGATCAAAAAACAAAAAACAAAACATAAGAAAACCAATGGTTCGCATTCAGTACCACCCCATGCTACAAAAGTGAGGAAATCAAAACAAGAAGATTTAGGACATCAGACAAAAAGACGTAGGAAACTATCTGCATGCACTCGAGTTGACTCGAAGCCGGGTTCAAGCTTAGACTCAAATGTGGGTTCATCGTCTCAAGCTAATCCTAAACTGTCATCCAATTTAAGTTTTACATCAAGATGCAGTTCAATCGACACCGTTGAAGAACAAAAGATGAATATGTTTGATTTGAATTTTCCCCATGTTACTACAGAATTTGGGCATGGCGAATCTGGGATGGAAGTTAAAGTTGAAAGAAACGAGATGGGCCCTGAGAAACCAAAAGAGCAAGAAAACGGCAGTCTTGGGTCGAGGAGACAGGGTACCAGAAACAGGCCACCAACTGCTAAAGCATTGGAAGCGATTGCTAATGGGCTTTTGACGAAAGATAAAAAGAAAAAGGGTAAAGAAGATAACGTTCCGAGACCAAGAAGAATGACTTATTCAAGAGGTGAAGTTGGTGGTGCCGTTAGTGAGTGTAGTACAGGTGATGCTTCGTCTGGTGTGAAAGGAGACGACGAAGATGGTGAGATTGACAAATGGACAAGGATGTTGTAAAACGCGTTTGTATATGGTTTTGCAGAATCAGGGTTATGTCATGAAGACTAATTTTGAAAGATGACCCGTTGAGGAGAAAATGGTTTGAGCCATGACCCGTTATAAATTTCGTTATACCGTTGACTTTTAAAATCTTTTTTTTTTATCTTTGACTTGGTAAGATTTGACTGAGAATTAGGTATATCAGTATAGGTGAGATTGTCTTTTGTTCTTGTTCATATCAGTAGTGTTTCTGCTGTAACTATTTGGATTGGCGTTCAATCTTTTGCCATGAAAAATAGACTTATTGAAGGTAAAATCTATATGGTTAAACCCGCGCAGTCAGTTAATGGCCTGCAGGTGTAAACCTTGGTATAAGGATCTGTCGCATTGGTGATTCTGTTTTGTGGTGCTTGAAATGCTTCATATTATTTGGTGTCGAATTCGCGTGTGGGTTCATTTTTTAGCGTCATGCCTGATTATTAGCGTAATAGTGTGTGATGATGAACCCACATGAGAATAAACGCTAGCCTCTGAGTCTGCACGACTGTTGCAGTTAATCTCAGTCTCTTGAGTCTGCACGACTGTTGCAGTTAATCTCAGTCTCTTGAGTCTGCACAACTGTTGCAGTTAATCTCAGTCTCTTGAGTCTGCACGACTGTTTTTTAACCGTTTGATTTAAGTCAAACGGTGAACAAACCCCTTTGATTTAAACCGTTTTGGTTTGAAATCGGGTTTTGGTTAGATTGTAACCGTTCGGTTTGGTTTTAACCGGTTACCGGTTTGGACCATTTATCAAATCGGTTAGAAACTTCCGTTTCAGTTTGAGGGAAACCAGTATTGGGTTTTTTCAGTTCGGCTCATGAACTAGCTTTTTGGTCACCTCTACTTGTGTCTACTTATATTGCACCCATTTTATGCGTCGACCCAAAAAATGAACCGGTTCGATCGGACTGGACCAATCATATTTATATTTATGTTTTTTTTTTTTTTCGATCATATGCACAATCGGCTATTATACTTTATTAGATCGGACAGGGCTAACTTAGATCGAATATTGGGCCAAATCGGTTTACACAAGGGTGAGAGCATATCGGACCAAACCGAAAAGTTGGCCCTAACCGGATCGAACCCATTTCGGTCCGGTCCTCGGTCTGTGGTTTAGGCCTGAATCGGTCTCGATCTGGTCCGATAGCCGATCATTATGATTTCTCGGACCCGCTCAGTCGAAAGACCGTACACATTCGGTTTGGTCCTTGATCAGAGGTTTTGACCTAACTCAGTCTCGATGTGGTCCGATGTTTTTTCGATCTAGTTCAGTTTTCAATCGATGCTTGCCTTTAGTTTTTGCTCTTTTCCGGATTTTGAATCGTGTCAATCCTAGTCTACAATACTAATTTTGTTTGTCCAAAAATAAAATTGGCTTGTTGCGTGATACATTATTGATGGTGGCAAGTGCATTGTCTTTATAGTAAAGCAATAAAAAAAAATATGAAATTGAATATTCAAAGTTGTGGCCTTTAAAGAAATCACCATAATCTAACTAACTATGTTTATGCATTTGTATGAGTGACAATTACCTAATATTCTTTGGTTAGTGTGGAATCAATGGGACAAAGAAGTGCTAGACCAACAAAAAGTATAGAAAACAAAAGAAACGAATATGAAAAAAAAATTGAATAGGCAACACATATTAGGTTTAAGCAATAAGTCAAAATAGGGAGATGATTTACATATTTTTTAAATTGATTTGTACACTTAAAAGAAACGAATAAAGAGATGGTTTATCTATATGATCATCGGCTAATTCTTCTTAAGGAGGTTCGTGTTGATTTTGGGCCTGTCTCGTTTAGGTTCTTCCATTCGTGGTTTGATTTTGTCGGGTTTGATGAGATGGTTAAAACTGCTTGGTGTTCATTCTCTCATACGGACAACAATTGTATGATCAGGTTTATGAAAAAACTTAAAGACCTTAAGTCCATTATTCGGGTTTGGATTAAAAATAGAAAGGAGGAATCGTCTCGGGTCAAGAATGATATTACTGTGGAATTAGGCGTGATAGACAAGGCGTTAGATGGAGGGGTGATTGACGACATGACATTGCTACATCCGCTTGACTTGAAACGTCATTTGACAGACATTCAAAAATCTAATTTTAAGGACTTTCTACAAAATTCCAAGATCAAGTGTGCGATTGAGGGAGATGAAAACTCAAAATTCTTCCATGGAGTGGTCAATAAGAAAAGGTCACAGCTTGCTATCCGAGGTATATTCGTGGATGGTCTTTGGTGTACTAACCCTAATGCCATAAAAACTGTTTTTTTTTTCTCTCACTTTGCTAATAGGTTTAAGAAACCAGTCGATTCAAGATTCAAAGTTAACTTCAAGTTTCCCAAGAAGCTTTTACAGTATCAAGCTGATGAGCTAGAAGGCCATGTATCTAACGATGAAATTAGGAAGGCAGTGTGTGGGATTGTGGCGCAAATAAGTCCCCGTGACCAGATGGCTTTACATTCGAGTTCTTTAAAAAGTATTGGGATTTTATTGGGCAAGATTTCAGTGATGCCGTATACTGCTTCTTCTCTAAGGGTTCATTTCCTAACGGGTGTAACTCATCTTTTGTGACCCTTATTTGGAAAGTCACTGACGCCAAATTTGTAAATGACTTTCGTCCTATCAGTCTTATTGGGTGTGTTTACAAGGTGGTCACCAAGATTCTTTCTAACAGACTTGCTTCAGTTATTTCAGAGCTTATTTCTGATTCTCAGACAACTTTTGTATCGAGAAGACAAATTTTAGACGGGTCGTTCATATTGGACGAGATTCTTCAGTGGTGTAAAAGAAAGAAGCTTCAAGTGATGTTCTTTAAAGTCGACTTTGCTAAGGCTTACGACTCGGTACGTTGGGATTACTTACTTGACATTTTAGCAGGTTTTGGTTTTGGGTCGAAGTGGTGTAACTGGATTCGGGGTACTCTCATTACAGCTAAATCTTCCATTCTAGTGAACGGTAGCCCAACTGATGAATTCACTTGTTTTCAAGGGTTAAAGCAGTGAGATCCTTTAGCTCCGTACCTTTTTATTCTTGTCATGGAGTCGTTTCATTTATCTCTTAATCGGGTAGTTGATCAGAGACTTTTCAAAGGGATATTTTTGTCGGGCTCTATTTCGTTATCTCATCTTTTCTACGCTGATGATGCAATGTTTCTTGGAGAATGGTCACGAGATAATCTTCAAGGTATCATTAAAATTCTTAACAGTTTTTTTCTTGCATCGGGCCTTCAAATTTATGTTCAAAAATGTCAGCTAATGGGTGTGGGGGTTAACCACTCTGACGTTCAAACTGCAGCCACCACTATTGGATGTTCGGTTATGAACGATCAGTTCAAATACTTAGGTGTGTTAGTCGGTAAACAACCTTCTCGTCTTTTGGCTTGGGAAGACACTGTTTCTAAGCTTCGTGATGGGTTATCTAAGTGGAAATCGAAAACACTTTCAATAGGGGGTCATCTTACTCTTTTGAAATCGGTCCTTGGAGCTTCGCCGATCTATAATATGTCTCTTTTCAAGGTTCCATACGGAGTCCTCAAGTTAATGGAAGGAATTAGGAGTCGGTTTAATGGTATTGATCAATCGGAGAGGAAAATCACTTGGGTAGCGTAGAACAAGGTTCTAGCTTCTAAAAACAATGGAGGATTGGGAGTCTCAAGCTACTTTGCTTTAAATCGAGCCCTTCTGCTCAAATGGATTTGGCGCTTTATCACGGATGATGGCTCTCTTTGGAGTAAAGTCGTCCATTCCATCTATGGTAAATCAATTGACATGTTGATCCCAAACTCATATCTTAAACCTTAGCTTGTTTAAGGGTTGTGATATAAAGAATGAATTCAAACTAACACTAGAGAAACTTTGCAATACACAAAGTAACTAAACAAGATGCGGAAAATAGTGTTTAGCACAAGAACAAGTATTAAGATCAAACGTTAAACTTTAATATATCAAAGATATACGAATACCTAATGATGGTATTAGGGTTATACAACCTTAAAGTATAAAATGAAAATGAACAAGAAAAGATGTGTTTACATGAAACCCTAGTGAGTCCTTTTATAACACAAGGACTCACGTACAAGATTACTACTAACAAACTAGGAAACTATCATGGAGTAGTAACAGAAACGCGTTATAATCTCTTCCAAGTTTATCTTGTAGCATGGTCTTTGACTTTCAGCAGGGGGACCAATCCCCCTGCCTTTGTTTTTTTAGCAAGGGGAACTTACTCTAGCAGGGGGAACTCTGACCAACCAGCAGGGGGAACTAATACTCACACATTTATTCCCAACAATCCTTCCCTAAACTTGTGCTTTAGCCTAAACACAAGTTTCTGAATAAATGATGGTTGATGAGGATGCTTACAAACTTACTGGCCAAATTTGACTATGAATGAATCTTACCAAATCATAAGCAACAGGTTCTTTAGCATCCACAATTAAATCAGCCCGTGCTAGCTTCTTCAATGTCTCTTGGGTGAAAGGATAATAACGATTATTAAGAAAATAAACACTTACACCTTCCATTGCCACCTCATAAACACCAGAATTGGTAAACAGCTTCCAATACAACATCTTTGCCCCATTCACTGCATCAAAGAGAGGATCATTCAACTCATGCTCATACATCTAGTGCATGCTGTCCCAAATTACCCAGTCTTTCTCTACACCATCCAAAGTAGGAGGATTTGCAGCAAATGTCCCTTTCAGAATCTTCCATAGATCAACTAAGTCTTCTCTATCAAATATTTGAAATAACAGATCTAATCTTAGAAAGGTTTGTGTTGTGTTATCTACCCTAGTAAGTTTCCACCAGGACATACCTTTATGCTCATGAACTGCATACTCTACTATGATGTATTTCTTCCCAAACTCACTTGGTGCAATTTCATCATTCTCCTCCACAATCAAATGTTTATCTATTTCTTCATTGGAAGGATGTTGACTTTCCTTGGTGACTGTACCAATATTTTCCATCCTCTTTAATCTTTTGGTTGCTCTTTGTAAATTAAGAACAAACCTTTCACCTGCTGGAAAAGTTGCACCTGCTTGGGATGATGCACCTGCTTGTGTTGTTTCCACTGCCACTTCTTCAGATTTTCTTTTTCCAGCCTCCCTAGCTTTATTCACCATCTCTTCTTGCTTCTTGAGATACTCAGCCTCTTTAGGAGTACCTATGCCTATGAAGTCCTCAACATTCGTCTCCCTTAGTACTGGAATGGTTTCCCTCTCTATTTCCTCAAAAGTCATATCTTTGAAGTGAGCATCAGTCCACCTCTTGAATCTCTTGAGCATAACCTTGTAATGTGTCAGCCTCCCTTTTTCAGACTTCAAGTACTTTTCTTTCTGAATCTGACTCATTCTTCTTTCCAAGTAATCCTTTTGAAAATTGAAGACCAGAAGAAGCAGTTCATACTTTTCTTAAGGAGCATTCACCAACTCCTTGTCCCATTGTTCCAAAAATTCTTTAACATGAGGTACCCTGTCATCCAACTCTCTATGCATGATTTCAACCTGTTTAAGCATTTCTCTGGGCCTCATTTGTACCTGTTCCAGTTGTCCTCCCTTTCTCATCTGTTTCATTCTCTGTTCTTGCATGTGTAGCTCTTCTTCATGTACTCTTAGAGCTACCTGTTTATCATGTTCTGATTGAGCCCTTAGTAGTTCAGGTGTTTTGTGCTTGTACTTCTTCTTTGGTTGCTCAATCATCTTCCCTTTTCCTTTGTCTTTTAGATCCACTTTTGGTTTTGCTTTGGATGCTGCTTCTCCAATCTGTATCCCCATCTGTGCTGGTTGCCTTCTCTTCTTCCTAGCAAATATTTGAGCAATGTGTTTAGTAGGGGAATGACTTACAGCAGGGGGATCAATGATGGCAGGGGAAACTTTTGTAGAAGCAGGGGCTTCTTCTTGATTGCCCATATTCAACAAAGCTTGGGTTATATCTTTCGTGGCACTCCCCTTATCACTCCCTTTTTCATCACTTGCCACTTTTTCTTGTCCTAGATCCTGGCCACTAGGAAATGCATACCACTGAGTAGACTCATCTGTTTGAGGAACTTCCTCCCCTTTGGAAGCATCCTCATCTGTAGAAACAATTAGCTTTGGTCTTCTCCTCCCCTCAAGTGTAGCAAGTCTGGTCTCCAAATTAGTAATAACCAGACCTTACTTTTTGACAGTTTGTACCAGTTGTGCATTTTGCTCTTTCAAGCTAATGCACATATTCGTCTATTCCATGATGGATAGTGGTTTCATTCTGCTCTCAACCCTAGGAGGATATTGCTCTCCTCTTTGGGTATCACTGAGTGAGGGAGAGGACTTACTTATGGTGTCACTATCCTGCTCATCCCTTGGGGATGAGACAGTAGTGGCAGCCAAACCCTCAGTATGCTCCAACCTTTTGGAGACTCTCCTCTCTGCTACTTGTGAAGATTCACCAGGCAAGGGAGACCTAGCAAACCTGGTTTTGGTTCTCCTTTCTTGTTGTGGGTTGGCAGGGGGAAGTTGGCTAGCAGGGGCATCACTAGCAGGGGCATCAGCAAGAGTGGTTTGGGCTGCTCTTGGTTTGGAAGCAGCTTCTCTTCTGATCTGATTCATCATGGTTTGTGTAAGGGGAAATGCACTGCCAGAAAATTGGATGGTAGGTTCTGCAAGAGTGGTGAACAATTTGGTTGTATGGGGGTTAGCTTCAAAATAGTCTTTGTGACAAATTTTACCATGTTGCCTCATATCCAACAAAACTTCTATAAACCTTGGATACATACAAAATTTTGAATTGCTAGTAACATTTTTTACCATACCTTCAAAAATCATTTGAGAAAAACAATATTTCCGCCTTGTTGCCAAGCAAATAAGGGCAGAAGCAACTTGACTCCCAAATTCATTAAAAGTTATAGTTTTAGATGATAAGAATTGCAAAATAGTGTGAATTAAATACTTCCAATGGGGTGCAAACTGACCTTTATCAAATTTACGTTTTTGATCATCAGAAATATTGTACCCCAAGTTTGTGAGACCCTCAAATATTTCAACCTCTGGTAAGGCAACCACCCCACCCTCATCATCCAAGACTAAACTATCTCGAATGGAGGCAAGTGTAACCACCTTGGGATGGCCATCAACCAGGCTCTTAATTGTGACCTCTTCATCCACTGTTTCAGTCTTAGCATTAGACCAAAACTATTGGATGTGTGAGGTGTATATTCTAGGACTGATTACAAGAGCTAACCTGAAATAGCAAAACTTAAGGTACGCAACAGCATCAATGAATTCAACAGGCTCTTTAGATAAAAGAGTAACTTGATTATGGTTAGGAGCAATTTTGAGAGTCGTGAAAGACATGTTAAGAATTAAAAGGTTTATGTTTGTGAAAAAGTAGTGGGATTTGATCGATAGAGAGAGTTAGGCCTGCTGGTTTATATAGGTGAATTGAAGGACTGTGATTGGACCAAATTATCAATTTGCAAAAAGATCAGAAATAAATCTTGTTAAGAAAGTAAGTTATTTGAAATAATAATAAAAAGTTTACCAATCAACGAAGAAAGCGCCTAAAATATCTTTTAAAAAGAATAAAATATTCCCTAACCAAAAAGTTAGCAAGCATGCCCAACGGCTATAAGCAGGGCAACGGTATTGTCGGTCAACGGTCAAACAGAGGAATGTTTTGCAAAGTAGGGGTATCAAAAATTAAAGCAGGGGAAACTTTCCTAAGGGTATTAGACTTAACCTGAATAGATCAATACTAAACAGCTCTGCTCTAATGCACACACTTGCATAAACAAGTTAGATACATACAAACTCAAGAGTCCTCCATTCAGCAAAGTTCCATGCAGAAAAAGTTAGCACATAAGCAACCATGCACCTGGTCAACCCAATAAAATAAGCATACCCCAGACTCCATCCCTACCATTTCCTTGTTATGGTTAATTGGTCTTGGCAATATGCACCTAAAATCTTAGATTAGGCAGCAAGCTACTCAATAAAGAATTTTGAGTACACATTACAATGCCTCAAGGTTTCAGAACTCCAACAAGCTTTGCAACAAGTCTTCATTGTCCCAAACCCCTAATCACCAGTGGATATGATCTAGAATCATATATGAGTATCATAAGGATACCCTAAGTCCTAAAGGTGTGACCTAACCTCCCCTGAAACATAGAGCATATACATGATTCTCCTATAATATAGTATGCTCCATTAGGACCTCTGCATTGTTAGTCTAAAACCACATATACCCACTTAAAAAGAACAAACCCAACTAAGAGAAAAACTCATAGCAGTTGAAAATGCCTTAGCAGGGGGTTTAACCCCAGCAGGGGAAACTTTGTTCAAAAGCAGTAGAATGAAGAATAATGGAAAAAGAGACTAACACATGTACAACAATAGCAACAATACAATCCTGAATACACAAGACAATGCAGACATCAATTTTTAGGGGGTGCTCATTCCAATACTTGCAACCAAGTACTGAAACCTCCTTATGTCAAAAGCTTTTGTCAAAAGATCAGCAACATTAAGTTCTGTGTCAATTGCCTCTAGGATAATTAATCCTTTTTCAAAACAATCTCTAATGAAATGATGTCTGATTTCAATATGTTTAGTCTTGGTATGAAAAACAGGATTTTTAATTATGCAAATAGTGCTGTTATTGTCAATGAATATCTTGGTTTTAAGAAAGTACCCAAAATCAAGCAGCTGGTTCTGAATCCAAAGAACTTTTCCACAACATGCAACTGCTGCTACATATTCAGCTGCTGCTACATATTCAGCTTCAGTTGTGGAAGTGGCCAGAATTGTCTGCTTTTTACACGGCCAAGATATAAGCCTGCTTCCCAAAAACTGACATCTACCTGTTGTAAACTTCCTATCATTGTTGTCACCAACATAGTCACTATCTGAATAGGAAACTAGCTCAAATGGTGATTCCTTGGGATACCAAAGTCCTAAAGTTAGATGATACTTCAGATACCTAAAGATTCTCTTCACAGCAAACAGATGACACTCTGTGGGTGTCACTTGGTATCTTGCACATAAGCAGACTACAAACATGATGTCAGGTCTTGAAGCTGTAAGGTACATGAGAGATCCAATCATGGATCTATAGTTCCTGACATCAATAGGCTTCTCTGGGCCATCTTTTCCCTAAGGATGCTCCTTATCCATGGGAGTGGAGACTTTGTTTCCTTCACACATTCCAAACTTCTTCATAATTTCAGCAACATATTTATCTTATTAGATAAAGATCCCATCTTTCCTCTGCTGAACTTGTAACCCAGAAAGAAGTTGAGTTCACCCATTGCACTCATTTGGAGTTTATCTTGCATCAACTTGGCAAACTCTTTGCTAAGCATAGAGTTTGTGAACCCAAAGATGATGTCATCCACATATACTTGTACCAAAAGAAAGTCACCTTTACGTTTCTTAATAAACAGGGTCTGGTCAATTTTCCCCCTGTTGAAGCCATTATCCAACATGTATTTAGAGAGAGTTCCATACCAGGCCCTAGGAGCTTGATGAAGTCCATACATAGCCTTCTTTACCTTGTAGACCTTGTCTGGGTGTTCTAGATCTTCAAACCATGGAGGTTGCATTACATAAACTTCTTCATCAGTGGTGCCATATAGGAAGACACTCTTAACATCCATTTGATATACAGTGAAGTCCATGAATGAAGCATAGGCCAAAAACAATCTGATGGCTTCAATTCTGGCAACTGGAACAAAAACCTCATCATAATCAATACCTTCTTCTTGAGTATATCCCTGTGCTACCAGTCTGGCTTTGTTTCTGATCACAATACCCCTCTCATCCTTTTTGTTCCTGAGCAGCCATTTTGTCCCAATGGGTCTTGCCCATTTTGTACAATCTACTAGAATCCATACTTCTTGGATATTAAATTGCAAGAGTTCTTCCTGCATAGCTTCAACCCAGCTTGGATCATTAAGAGCTTGAAAAATCTTCTTGGCTCTTCTTGTGACAAAAAGGCAGTAAATAGACAACATTGCATATTGTCATGATTAAACTTCATAGTGATATTGGCAATGAAGTTGTGTTCCTTTTTTGAATACCTTGTTTGTCTGGGAGTATGAAGATCACCTATGATTTGAGACTGAGGGTGATCTTTATTGATTATGTAGGTAGACTGCATGCTCATGATCACTTCAGTTTCATCATTTCCAAAATCAGGATCTATTGTGCTATCTTGATTGGGAAAGAAATCCTCAAAAGAGCTTCCAAATGATATTGCATGGCAGAGGGATGAATGCTATGCAGCTCTAAATAACTTAGACCACCATGCCTAATGATTCTGCTTCCACTGCTTGATAAAGTGATTGGTGAGGATGTAGAAATGAGTGAGGATTCTCTTTCTTCATCATTAACATCATTTACAACTGGTTCTTTAGCAGCAGGGGAAACATTTGGTCCAGCAGGGGAATCCATGATTCCATTACTTTCAAGATTTGACTTAGTAGGGGAAGAGGTTGGCTGCTCCTTCCTTTGAGACGTGTCATCTTCTTCATCCATTCTTGTAGCAACATCATTAATGGGAAACAATGAGGGGACAATCATGTACCTCATTGGTGGCTTCTCCAAAGCAGTTGGTTCTTTTGTACCTAAAATGTTAGTATTCTCCAAAGCAACAGGCACATAATTCATTGATTTAGAAAGTACTTCAATGTCAAAGAACCAATCAGGACCTGTTTGTACATCTTCAGGCTTGTCTTCAAGAAAATCTACATGGATATTTTCTGTCACTTTGCTTGTCTTCTTGTTGAAGACCTTATATCCCTTGTTGTTCAATGAATAACTTATAAAATACCCATCATCCCCTTTTTCATTGAATTTACCTAAATTGTCAATAGTGTTCAGAATGATAACATGACATCCAAATGGTCTGAAAAAGTCAATCAAAGGGGTCTGCCATTGAACAGCTGATATGCGGTCTTGTTGTGTGCCTTTACCACCAAGGCCCTGTTTTGAACATAACAAGCAGTGGCAACAGCTTCAGCCCAAAAGATAACTGGAAGCTTTAAATCAGACATCATGGTCCTTGCAGCTTCAATAAGTGTCCTGTTTCTTCTTTCTGCAACTCCATTTTGTTGGGGTGTTCTTGATATGATGTATTTCCTCCTTATTCCTTTGTTTGTGCAGAAAGTGTCCAGCTCCTTGTTTCTGAACTCACCACCATTGTCTGATCTAATGGTTACCAACTTCATGCTTTTGGAGAGTTCAATCTAATTAATAAAATCTTTGAGTACACCTGCTGTGTCACTCTTTTCAAACAGAAAGAATGTCCATGTGAACCTTGAAAAATCATTAGTAATCACTAGGCAGTACCATTTCTTTTTTATGCTTGCCACAGAAGTGGGACCAAACAGGTCCATGTGCAACAATTCCAATGGCTTGGTGGTTGACAGACTTGTTTTTGACTTGCAGGAGGCTCTATGTTGCTTCCCTTTCAGACAGGCAACACAAGTATGATCATTGGCAAAGGTCTTGGAAGGAAGACCATGAACAAGATTGAACTTTACCAGCTTGTTCATGTTCTTGAAGTTAAGATGACCAAGTCTTCTATGTCATTTCTTGCATTCATCAACTGATGCTTTGGCAATGAAACAGTTCTCATTGTTTTTGAAGAGTGACGTCCTTTAAATCAATGGTGTACATGTTTTTCTGTCTTGGAGTTCTGAGCACAATAGGAGTGTCTGGTGGTAAAACAAACTCCTTTCCCAAAACCAGGCACTCAGTATCAGTGAAGAGGACAAAATTCTTGTTGTCAGTCATCCGAAACACACTAAAGAGATTGTACTTTAGCTCTTTCACCAAGTATACATTATCAAATGTCATTCCATTAGTAACAATAGTCCCTTTTCCTGTAATTGTCCCATGCCCATCTCCAAATGCGACACCATCATTGTCATGCAGGGGAACAAAATTAGACAGATAAGATTTATGCCCAGTCATACTCCTTGAACATCCACTATCCCAATAGGCTTTATCATTTCTGGTCTGCTTTGTCACCTTCAAAAAGAAAAACAACTTAGTTTCTCTTGGGGACCCAAGCCATTACTAACTTGGATCTACCTCGTGTATCAATGTAAGATAATTTGTCAAAGACTAGAGATACACCATTGGATTGAGTACCCCTTTTGGGTACCCAAACCCAACGAGTTGAGGCTTTCACAGTTTTTCCCCATCTTCCCATATTTCTAGAGGGCAAAACTTTGCCAGCAAGGGATACCCTAGACTTAGCAGGGGAATCCCTGTGCTTAGCAGAGGGAACCCATCTTTTGTTTTGGCCTCTATAGGTGCGTTGGTAGGGTCTATATACAACTTTATATGCAGTATGAGGTGCTGGTTTGGTCACATAAGAACTAGATTTGGGACATGCATCAGTCACTTTTCTTAGTGTAGGAACAACATACTTATCAGACACCTTATTTCTCAAAGCAGGGGGAACATATTTAGCAGGGGAAAAAGATTTTGCCCCTGCATTCAATAGAATGGCTTTTGGTTGCATTTCCTTTAAAGGATTTACAGCCACCATCTCCATGGGTGCTTGACAATCTTGATAGATGTGATCAAAACTGCCACAAGTGAAACAAGGTTTGGTGTTCTTCACAAAGTCCTCTCCTAATTGATGAGACTTTTGGTTGTTCCAGTTCCTTTGATTACCTCTAATAGATCTATACATGCCATCATATTTAACAATAGTTTTAAGAGGTTTTGTTCCTGATTCAGATCTGCTAGAAGTTCTAGATGAACTACTTTTAGAACTAGAGTCACTTCCAAATAGTACTTCTCTTGAAAAGAGAACATGGTTATCTATTTTCCACTGTTTTAAAGAAATTTGTTCCTTTTCAAAATCCCTAACAACACTGGTTTTCACTAGAGGTTCTTCTGTTTCTAGATTCTTTGGTATGTAGGCAAAGGTCAACTCAATGTCCTCCTGCTTTTTAAAACAAGGAAGACCAGTCCAAGAAAGATCTTTCCTAGAAATGGGTCCATGTATGTTATCAGGTGGTGGTGGAATTGAAGCATGTTCATTTTTTACCCCAAAACCTGTTTTGTCCCTTGGAGATTGTCCAATTTCAACTGCCTTAGTGAGATCTTTAGAAGCTTTTCTAAATTTTTCAACAGTTTGCTCATCTATCTTCTTGTTAGATCTAAAGACTTCTAACTCAACGGTTAATTCCTTAATGGAATCATCTTTTTCTCTAGCATCTCTTACTAATATACCAATGTGATCTCTATAATCATTTTCTCTTTGCTTATATTATCTTATGGTGGACTCTAACTGTTCTAGAGCACGTTTGTAGTTGTCTAAATCATTATCACAATTAGTGTAATCAACTTTTAGCTTTCTTATTTTATCATTTAATGACTCAGTATTTTTTCTACAAGCTTTAGTACAATATGAATCATCATATACCTCATTGTCTGAACTAGATGTTGACATGGTCATAAGAGCAAACTCTTCCTCTTGCACTTCAGCAACTATAGCTTGATTCCTTTCAACACTTTCTGTCATAGCACTCTAGTCCCATCCACCTGCTCCATCTATTCTTTGCATGTCTACCATAGCCTTAGCCCTAGAATCCTCATCCCTGCTTTCCTTCCTATAGCTGCTTCCATTCTTTTGTCCTCTGAACTCCCTAGCAAAGTGGCCTTTCTTGCCATAGTTGTAGCATTCCACTTTTGATTTATCAAATCCAGCTACATCAGAAAGATTGATGGAAATATTTTTCCCATATTTCTTGTAAAATTTGTTGGCTCTCATGTTGAGTAGAGCCATGTTCCACTTGATGTCCATCTCCTCTAGTCCTTGCTTACTAATTTGATTCAGATATTCATGTAGTACAGTAGATCCTTGAGATGCAATGAAAGCACAAGCAGTGTCAAGGTTGAATGTTTCAGGCCTTTCTTCATCATTTGATGGTCTAGATCTTGCAGCAGGGGAATGTGTAGCAGGGGAAACTTCAATCCCACTGCCTTGAGAGATTCCACTGTTGTGAGATATAAATGCCATATTAGCAGGGGGAATCAGCAGTTCCACTTGAATTAGTGGGGATGGTTCCTGATGACTTCATCTCATTGACCATTGGCTCAAAAACTTTCAGGTTATTGTAGATATCATCAATGTTCTTGTCATCAATGTCGTCTCTATTTTGCCAAATGGCTTTGTAAACAAACCATTCTTTCTGAAGGCTGTTGAGGAATCTTGCATTCACATGTTCTCTTGACACCTCTATGTCAAAGAATTCCAGTTGAGCAACCAGATCTTGAAGCCTATTGTAGATGGAACCAATTGCTTCATCACCATTTGCTTTGAAAGAAGCAAATTGTTCAATCATCTGATTCTTTTTCTTCTTCTTGGTGGCCTCATTACTTCCAAATGTGTTACCTATTGCTTCCCAAAGTTCCTTAGCAGTCTTGTACTTCCTGAACCTTAGTTGATGTCTATCAGGTAGATCCAACAACAAAGAACTGTGAGCTCTGACATCATGCCTTCTAGCCTGAATCTCTTTGTCTACAACAGCAGCAGACTTAGTTTTATCACCTTTGGAACTTTCACCAACTTCTGCCCTTTCTTTGTTCTTATCTTCAACTGCAACTGTCTTGGGGAATTGATCACCCAGTTCTATGACCTCCCATACAACATAGTGTTCCATCTTGAGGTATTGTTGAATCCTGAATTCCCATATTACAAAGTTTTCAGGATCCAGAATAGGAAGTTTTAGAGCATTGTTGTTTGAGGCTTAATGAGAATCTGAAGACATGGTTGGTACTGGTGTTTGATGAATGTTTTGTTCTTGGTTTAATCAAAGTTTCTCAACAAGCTCTGATACCACTTGTTGATTTTAAACTCAGATCTTAAACCTTAGCTTGTTTAAGGGTTGTGATAGAAAGAATGAATTCAAACTAACACTAGAGAAACTTTGCAATACACAAAGTAACTAAACAAGATGCGAAAAATAGTGTTTAGCACAAGAACAAGTATTAAGATCAAACGTTAAACTTTAATATATCAAATATATACGAATACCCAATAATGGTATTAGGGTTATACAACCTTAAAGTGTGAAATGAAAATGAACAAGAAAAGATGTGTTTACATGAAACCCTAGTGAGTCCTTTTATAACACAAGGACTCACGTACAAGATTATTACTAACAAACTAGGAAACTATCATGGAGTAGTAACAGAAACGCGTTATAATCTCTTCCAAGTTTATCTTGTAGCAGGGTCTTTGACTTTCAGCAGGGGGACCAATCCCCCTACCTTTGTTTTTTTAGTAGGGGGAACTTACTCTAGTAGGGGGAAACCAGCAGGGGGAACTAATACTCACACATTTATTCCCAACATGACCTTCATAATTTAAAGATTTCATCTAATTGGAGTGCTATTTTAAAGGAAATTCAGTCCTTAAAAGACAAAGGGTTTGATTTTTAGGAGCATTGTAAACGTCGGATAGGAAACGGTTACTCTACACGATTTTTGTTAGATCACTGGCTGGGAGATTTACCTTTATACGCAAAATTCCTTAGGTTATTTGCTTTGGAGTCAGATCATGAAGCTACGGTAAGTTCGAAAATTAATGCTCCTATTATTGATACTTTTCGTAGACAGCCACGTGGGGGTCGTGAACTAACACAGCTCGATGAGCTTCTTTCCATGTTGGAGCCAATCTCCTTATCCAACAATATTGATAGATGGTTTTGTAGTCTATATGGAGATGGGGTTTTTAAGGTTAAGGATGTTCGAGTTTTCTTAGATGACATGTTCCTTCCTCGAGACAATCCATCAGCGTGGATCATAGTAGTTACGGCTAAGGTTAATATTCTTATGTGGCGAGCTCGAAAAAATTGCCTTCCAACTAGATCTAATTTGGCTATCAGAGATATCCCTATTGTGTCTTTGCTTTGTCCCGTGTGCCTTGGAGATCAAGAAGACACGTCCCATATTTTCTTCCGGTGCAACATGGTGCAGAATATTCTTAATCGAGTGACTCGATGGTGGGACTTACCCAATCATGGTTGGTCGTCTTTTCAAGATTGGCAGAGTTGGTTCTCCTCAATCCGTATGTCTTCTAAACTCGAATATCTTTTGGAAGGATTGTTCTATATGACATGGTGGTTCGTTTGAAGGTTTCGAAATCGTCTCATTTTTTATGAAGTAGCGCCAAGACGTACAGAGATTTTTGACGATATAGTTCTTTTTTTCTTTTAATTGGTGTAAATGGCGGTGCCATCTGAATTTTCCTTGGATCGATTGGTTGAAAAATCATAGTTTAATTCCCTTGTAACGTTGAAGCATCTTGCTAGTTTTTTTAATAAAAGTCGTCGTTTGTATTTTGACATTTATATCCTTACATGGATAAACATGATTAGAAGTAATTTAAGGGTATATATGTCAAAACACACTATTTTTTAGTGTACAAATTAATCTGAGAAATGTGAAAATCATCTCCCATCGAAATAACTAAAGAAGTAACTTTTTCTTCGTACATGAAAAACTTTTTTTACTTGAAACAAGTTACGACACCAAAATCAATTGCATTGAGGAATAGGTGTTACAAACATCTGGTATGTTTAGCAAAACCAGTTGTATATTATAAGGCTGGTGGGAGTGGATCAAAAACCACGCATGAGTTTGTATACTCGCTCGTGGGTATCCGTTCCCTCCAAATTAGTCGCGCGCGAGTAAGTGTCGAAAAAAAAACAGGGGCAAACTCATCTGGGTGAGTGTATCTTTTGTGGGCCCAAGTGTTTTTATTTTTTGGGTTAGGTTTATTTGTGGGTGTTTTTTTGTGAGTGGGGTGTGTTTAAATAATAAAAAAATAAGTATGAAAGGTGAGTTGTAGTGAGTTTGGGTGAGTGTCATTATCTCTTGTGGGGAGTTTGGGTGAATTTTAGTGAGTTTGTTAAAAAGCTAAGGTGGCGCTGAGGTGACGGTGAGTGGGTTTCCTTCCACTCTCACCGGCCTAAGTTGTGTAAAATTGTTAACATGAATTATAGAATGTATTTTTTAAGTAAAAGTGATTAGAAAAAATATATTTTGATAATTTATAATATAGTTAAAAAGTATATTAAATATTTATATTTTTAACAGCTTTAAATAATTTAAAAATTTTCATTAGTTAACTTTTCATTTAAAAGTTACATGTTTAAAATAAAAACTAGAGTTGATGTATAAAAAAAGGTTTTGTTAATCAATGCACAATGAACTTAAAATTCTTAAATTAATATTAGATGCATTAAATACACATTAATTTTAGTAAAAATGATGTTCATATATAGTAATTTATGAGTTTATTTAATATGTAATTAATGTATTTTAATGTTAATTTAAAAAGTTTGTATTCATTTATTGCCGATTTACCTCTGTCCAATGGACATTGGTTAGTAAAACCAATAAAAAAAATACTTATTTAAGAAAAATATATAGAAACAAAAGCCTAACCATTAAAAAAACCCTTATCAAACAAGTTTAAAAACTATTCATGTTTTTCTTCCAAAATCTCAGTAAATTGTATCATGTTTATTTTTGGGTAAAAGGTTAACCTGGTAATGGTATTCATCACATAAATATATGAAAGTCCCTAATCAATGCTAGAAACCCTAATCTTAACTTAATCAACACAAGGTATTACTTTTCAAACGTAATCTTATTATTGTATAATAAAGAATTACAAGTGTTATGGATAACACCGTTTGATGACAATGTGTTCTGCACACTTTGAACAACTATAAACCCTAACTTATGAATACAGTCGTAGCTGTTTGATTCAATAAGTTCTATGCAATAATGTTATGAATATCTCAAAGTGTTGAACATTAATGCATGGATACACATCCTATTTATAGTGTTACGAGATTGACCTAAATAGTACTTGATGGTGACTACACAAGCTTTTACAAGTTCCCACATCAGTCACATGATGTTCTTCTATTCTTGGCAGTCTTCCATTATGCTTTAAGGAAACAGTTGTCAAAACAGTTTCCTTTTTCTTCATAGTCTCGAACACACAAATGGCATTTCCAAAGTGTGCTGAGTGTTAACAGGGTATTGCCACCCCTGTTAACCCTCAACCCCTCAGAGTCCCTGATACATCTTGGCTGTTATCCATCACAACCAATGAGTATGTCTTCAAGTAATCTTTGACTTCCTTGACAATGTCTCTGACATGGACTCCTCTGAGGTTGCTCACAGAGACTTGGATCTCTGTAAGTCTTGCGATACTTGCCTGCCTCCTAGGCACAGGCAAGGGACTATCTAACAACCTAATTATGTTTAAATCTATGATCAGGGAATCTAACAAGTTTAGATTCCCAACAATCTCCCCCTATTTAAACATAAATATTGCTAGATCTAACTAAGTTAAGGTAAGTGAGTTAACAGCTTCTTCTTACTCATACAGATCTAAACAAACATACCTCATGATTTTATTAATACTTAAAGAAAATTACAAGTACATTACATAAGTAAAATAAAAGGTGAAGGTAAAATTGGGCAGTGAACATCTTCATAGTCATCATTTTTAATCCTTTCTTCAGCTTCAGCCAAGTCCAATATGTTATCTAGTTCTTCCTGTAAAGTCTTTGCAAACTTCTTGGAATACTCTATGTTGATCTTGAGTGACTTCTTGTGACAAAGTAGCTGAATTGTTGAAGCTAAGCACAACTCATCTTCTCTTTGAAATGCATACTGGCAAGCCCTGTTCATGAATGTCATTCCTCTTTCAGGCTCTGTGTATGTCTGACCATCAACAGGGCCAACTATACCATTGGGTAGTATCAAATCCCTGTGCATGCCATCTACTTGAACATCATCTGTAACAAAAGTTTCTTTAACAAGTTGAGAAATTCTTCTTCTTTTGTTGCCAGTCTTTGGGGGTTCTTGTTCAAAAAGCTGTGGTGGGGGATCAATCTTGAGTTTGGCAGTTGTTTCTTTGATCCAGGTAAACTTGGCCTTAATAGTCTTAAGCAGAAGAAAATTGGCATGTCCAGTTCTTTTGGCAGCTAAGGCTTCAAGTTCGAACCATTCAGATAACCCAAGTGTCTTTAGCCTGAAGTTGTCAAACACATTCACATTTCCCTGTTGGTTATCCCTCCATAAGATCATCTGTGGGGTGTTTGTGGATTTATGAATGGTGTATTTGAACTTGGTTATCTTGCCAGGTGCATATCTGTTGTTAACACAGGCATCATAGTCAGCTTTGACTTTCCTTAGTGCCTCAGCGCGTTTTGCTTCCATTTCCCTCAACCTTTGTTATTGCTTTTCTCTTTTAGGTGGAGTCATCTTCCTTAGAGTAGCTTCATTCAATTCTTTGGCTGTCTTGAGTTCATTTAATCTCTTGAATTCCTCAGCCTGTTTCTCTATTTCTTCAGGGGTTAAAGGAATCTCATTGGAAGGTGTAAAGGTTGAAAATTGGGAAAGGTCTGTGGTGGATCCTCCTGTCTCTAGCATCGCAGCCATCTTCTTGAGTTTGGTGTCTGTATCAACCAAAACTATCTCCTTTCCTTTCTTCGAGACAGAGGACTCCACACTTATATTCTTCAAAACATCAGCTCTTCTGATAAATGTTATCTGAGCCTGAGTTTGTATTGCTTTGGGAAGGGAGCTAACAGTGAACTTTAGCTTCTTGGCAGCTGGTTCATCATCATCCCCAGGCTCGCTGGTGTTAACCAAAACCAGGGACTTTGATGAGTCAGCTCCATCTTGAGTTTGTTGCTCCCCCTGAGTGTTATCCTCATCGTCAGGTATGTTGATAGGAGTGATGACTTGGAGAGGAACAGGTGTAATGGTTTTGTCAGCTGATGATGAGCCTTGTTTAGCAGATGCAAGGTTAAGTGTTGGTTCTTTCTCCCCCTCACGTTCATCCTGGCTACGCAGACGTTTGGATGAACGTGTCTGAAAATGCCTTGCAATCTGTTCAACAGAGGCAGCCATAGCACGTTGCCTTTTCCTTGAAGCCCTGGCAATCTTCAGCAGAAGATTGTCATTTGCATTGGTATTGGCCTGAACTCTACTGACAATGAAGTTTGCATGACGGTATTGCCTGTTGCGAACAGCATCAAATTGTCTGTGCATAGTTAGCTCATGCTCATGAAGTAAGGCAGGGACCTCTGAGTCAGTGACATCCTTCATTCTTGTGGAAAGGTGACTAAGTCCTTGTGCTACACCTTTTCTTGCACCATCCTTGATGGGTTCAGTAACCGCCTCAGCCTCAGCCTTTTGTATGATGCCTGGAAATGTGACAGTGAAGTTGTGCATTTCAGACTTGATCACATCCAGCTTCCTTGATAATCGCTCAATATCAGATTGGTGATGAACAGGCTGAAGATTATGGATGTTGAGGCTTTGTTGAGCATAATCGTCCCCCCTTGGTAAAAGATCAAAGTTAGTTTGGGCAGGATGATCAAACATTAGAAACTCCGCTGTTGGATCATAGGCTGGACGATGGAAGACTGTTGTTGTTGAGGTAGCAGAGTTTGGAGTAACAACAACGTCCTTGGGAGGAGGAGTATTATTTCCAGCTGGTGTGGACACAGCTATTTCTTTGGGAGGAGAGACAGAATGCTGATCTTCCTCGTCTTCTTCATCCTCCTCCTCAAACATCCCTTCAGGGATTTCATCTTCAGGCATTGACTCTAGATCAGAGACATCATCCTCTAATGATAGCATTTCTTCATCAGTATTTAGCAGAGGCTCATCATCATTAGGTTGGTCTTGAGTCATTGTATCAGCCTCCTTCTCTTGTTGTACCTGAGATTCAGTGCATGGCTGTACAATTTCAGCCTGCAAATTGTTATAATTAGTAACAGGGAAAAAGATAAGAGGAATGGTCGCCATTTCGCTGTCCCAGAGAGGCTGAGGGTGATTACTCAGCCACTCAAAAGGATAAATCCTTGGGATTCTTTTAAGTGTGAAAAATATATGGTTAATGATCGCCATTCGTTGCCCCTAGGAAAGCTGAGTGTGATTATTCAGCCCCCCAAAAGGTTAAAACCTTTGGGACTCTTTTGATAATGAAACATATGTTGTTTATGGATCGCCATTCGCTGCCCCTAGGAAAGCTAAGGGTGATCATTCAGCCCCCCCAAAAGGTTAAGAAACCTTTGGGACTCTTTTAAGAGTAAAACATATGTGGTTAAAGGTCGCCTGCTACGCTGCCCCTAGGAAAGCTGAGGGTGATGATTCAGCTCCCCGTGAAAAGGATAAATCATTTGGGATTCTTTTAAGGAGGAAACCAAGAGGCTGTGTGAAGTACAGCTGATCAAGGTTGAGACATAAGTGTATTCAGGTTGTTGTTAGCCTGAATACTGTCTAGAGGGTGCAGGGTCATCAGGGTGCTTTATAAACACAAATGAATCATTCCCTGGTGCAAAGACAAAGTGTACAGAAGTCTTAAAGAGTTCTAAGTGCATAGACAGACTTTTATGGGTCGAGGATTACCCTAACTTCACCACTCTCTCCTACAGACAATTGAGAGTGGTTGCTTGTGAACCTCTTAAAATGTACATTGATTACCTGTGAGATAACAGTTGGATTAGGCTGGTTTCCTGTTGTCTCAACTGACTTTGAGACACTAGACCCCTGTTGTTGGTCAGCAGAAGTATCTGATTCCACAAGAGTATCTAGAACAGAGGAGGTGTCAGTCTTCTTTCCCTTGGCCTTAGTAACAGCTTTGGTGTGGGAAGAAGAGGGGATTTTCTTCTTCTTAGGCTGTTGGCCAGAAGAAGCCTTGGACTTGGTAGTGTGCTGCCCAGAGGTCAAAGACTTAGACTTTCCAGACACACTAGAAGTATTCACCTTCTCAGAAGAAGGGAGCAAGGACTTCTCAGCTGTTGGTAGTTTGTTGGCCACGTTCATCATATGAGAGGTGACAGGGACATCTTCAGCTCCTATTTCTTTGTAGATGGCACCTGTGATGCGGTAGGGCTTCAAAGTAGTCAATGCAGAGTTGTGGTAGTTGTCTCCCAATAGACTTTCAAAGATCAGAGACAGGAAGCGAACATAGCAGATATTCTTTTCCCTGACTTGATTTCTTCCCTTCAGTTGTTCTACAAGGTTGGATAAGAGAATGCTTCCAACATCAACATCAGCTCCCCAGATCAGCCCATATGCAATAGCTTGATGGTTAAAGGACATCTGATCTTGGGATCCCTGCATTCCTCCCAGGGATTTAACAATGTGGGTGAAGAGGACACGCCACATGGGAGTGAAGTACTTAATCTTCAAAGGAGATTTTGAGAGGACCTCAGTTGGTGTAAGGGCAGGGTTTAAATCATGGCAGGGTTTGAGTGTGGCCAGGGCTTCTTTGACAGCCTTTTTATCAACAACCTTAAGGCATTCATCTCCATGTTTCAATCCAGCCACACTCGATAAATCTTTAAGGGAGAAAGCGACAGGGTGTTCATTGCATGAAAGGCTAAAAGTTATTGTGTCATCTACCACTTCAGCAGAGTACCAGAATTCCCTAAGGTATTCTTGGTAAAAGGTGGATGGGGATTTGGTGAAGGCTTCACTTAGGTCACAATTTTGCATGAAGCTAACCAGATCTGAGTAGGTGTTATTAGGAGCCTTTATCCATCCAATAGCGTTGTTGGAGGCGAGGATGCTTTCGTTGATCTCGAAGTTAACATTTGCTGCTTTGGGAACTGAAAACGCCATGGATTTAAGGTCGAAGGTGAAAGAAAATGGAGGATGGTTAAGAGAGAGAAGTACTTAGAGAGAGAAAAGATTTGTGAAATGAGAATGGTGGTGGGTGAGAAGAGAAGAGAGACAATATATATATTCAAACTAAGTAAACAGTTATTAAACCGCATTAAATACAAAGTGAGAAAATGACTGCTTAAGTGGGTCCCTTGACCTTTCAAAACTTATTTGTCTCCCCGTTATTCGAAAAATAAATGATTAAATATTTGAGAATGTTTTTTGCATTTACTTGGAAAGTAACTACCTAGTTTCATGTGAAAAATATTTAATATAGAATCAATCATTTAATGAACACATTTAATATCAAGCCGCAG
Organism: Glebionis coronaria; assembly: GCA_025667525.1. Taxonomy (NCBI): domain Eukaryota; kingdom Viridiplantae; phylum Streptophyta; class Magnoliopsida; order Asterales; family Asteraceae; genus Glebionis; species Glebionis coronaria. Next base: position 9,459,067 of record CM046878.1, on the reverse strand, counting down.
GCTTTGAGATATTGAGCATCCCTAGCTCAGCAACTAGCCTGTTGAACGAAGGTTCAGCCAAAGGCTTTGTAAAGATATCAGCTAGTTGCAGCTCTGTGGGAACAAAATGCAGCTCAATATCTCCCTTCATTATATGATCCATGATAAAATGATACATGATATCAATGTGTTTGGTACGAGAGTGAAGAACAGGGTTGTTGGATATGGCAATGGCGCTGGTGTTGTCACAAAATATTGGCACTTTGTCATATAAAATTTCATAGTCAGCCAATTGACTTTTCATCCAGAGCACCTGAGCACAACAGCTGGCTGCAGCGACATATTCTGCTTCAGCTGAAGACATAGCCATAGAGTTTTGCTTCTTAGCACTCTATCCAACCAATTTTCCTCTTAGGATTTGACAGCTGCCTGAAGTGCTTTTCCTGTCTGTAGAATATTGATAACCTATGAATCTATGAAGTGGGTTGATGTTTTTCTAGAGAGAGAAACTAGAGAGAGAAAGAGAGAGAGAAAGAGAGAGAGAACTATGTGTATTTTTATTAAGTGGAAACTTGAAATGAACAACAACCAACCCCTTTCCAAGGAGGAAAGGGGTATTTATACTTCCAAGCCTTTTGTGGACTTGGGCCGGCCCATGACAAGCCCATGGACCGGTTCTTACTTAACTAAATAAGTAACTATTAACTATTTGTTAACTACGAGCTATTACAACATAAATAATATTGTGGAGTGACCGATACTTCTAATATACGTAAAAACGTATTTCTAACAATCTCCCCCTAAGGGAGGTCACTCCACGTTACAAAGTTCTAAACCTAGCATACTATACTAAGTCTTCGTTCTTTAGCTCGTAGTCTTTTCTTCTTTCTTTTTGTTGTGAATATTTTGATTTGATCTTTTTGGCTTTGGCTTAAGAGCATTGTTCTTTTGGCCTTTCACGTGCGATCTTTGCCTTCTTGTGAAACTTGCCTCCTCGTGACTCCATTTTCCACACACTTATGTCTTTTTGTTGAATTCTCGAAAGCTTCAGAGTTTGATACAGCGGAAGACTTCATCTTATACTTTCTTGAATTTTTACTGAACTTTGATGCAGAAAAAACATAAGCATGTGGGAATGACTTCTACAGGTACACCGCAACACCACCGTCTTCACTGGTACACAGCAACGCCACCGTCTTCAACAGGTACACAGCAACGCCACCATCTTTAACAGGTACACAACAACGACACGAATAAAATGGCTTTGAACATTTTATTCTAATTCGGTAGCTTTTTACCTCCGGTCGGTGAAGACCGTTGGACGATATTAGATATCGTACCCGTGACGGATAGTTTCATTTAAGTAACTTCCTGACAGGATTTCGCGGGTAAACCCATTCTCTTTATTCGACCGTCCAAAGCTGACTGCGAACATAAAGAGTGAATCACTTGGATAAATTATCCTTGTGATTTTGAAGCCGTCAATTCATGAAACCTGGAACAAGTGAATTTCAATTAAGATGTTCACCATCGTTGCTTTCCAGTTGTCACGAGCTCAATTCATAAAGAATCTTGCACGTCACCTACCAAGTGCTGTTTGATGTTAACACTAGAAGGATTTCTACTCGTCACTGTGATCAATAAAGAGTCACTCTGAGTGTTCTGGCAAGATCATATGATAATGCGTAGAGGCCTGGAACGAGTTTAAGTTCAATTAAGAATTAAACCACTGTTTCTTTCCAGTTTTTCACAAGATTGGTTCTAAAAGAACCGCACGTGTAACCTACCATGAGCTTGTTTGATGTTGGCTCAAGCAGGATTTCCATCTTCATTGTAATACTTGCGTATTACTCAGATGTTCTGGCAGTATTACAGGAATACTGCGTAGGACTCATGAAAATCTCTTACTTTTCACAGTGTGTGAGAAAGCAAGGAATAAATGGAAAGTGTCCTAATGAGACTTTTGATGATCTCTTGGCTCTAGACTCGATTGTGCATTTTGATTTAGTGAGCGATGGCTGGAGAGGAGTGCCACCTTTTCAATACCAGTCTATTCAGAGTGAATAAACCAATAGATAACGTGTTGATCTCCGTGTGATTAAAACAAATACCTTTTGAGAGATATTTGAGTTAGCTGGGAAGGGTTGTGCATTGCATCACTGGGTCCATGACGTCTTTCTTCAATATCGAGAATCATTAACAAAAATGACCTCAATAGCATATGTATTGACCCGGTTTCTGCCTAACGTTTTAAGGAGGGCTTCTTTCTTTACACCCTTTATCTTTACATTTCTTTTTCATTCTTCAACCCCTTCAGTACTTACCAATACATCATCACTAGCACGTTGTTGTGATTGTTCCAGTGCTAGCGTCAGTAATTAGTCGGTACTCAGCTACTTTCACATTCTTTCTCCATCTTTCCTAGGACTTCTAATTCTATCTAGGGAATTGTCCTTGGGAAGATTCCATCGGCTCTGATGAATCATTGGACTAAACCTATTCCTGCCACCCTTTTGTCACCACATTCGTCGTGAATTAAGCGTGTTTTGGGAAGGAATTGCCACCATGAAAAATCATTAAAAATCACCTAAAGTACTTGTGATATTGAAATCAAAAGTTTCGTACCTTAGGTGTTTTGTTCATAAAAAACGCTCCCCCTTAACACGTGCTTTACACATATTAAGTTGGATTATCATCAAGTCTTTTTCATCTTTTAGCCAAGTATCGTTTAAGTCTCCTTAATCCCATTTTCTACCCTTATCCAAAATGTTAACCATTAATATTTGGGATATTGAATGGATTAACCGGTCTTTGGGTAAAAATGAAATCGATGTTTGGCCATAGAACATGTTAATGCTCCCCCTTAAGTTAATAAGGGATAGTTGTAGTGCTTTAGTATGATATATTTTGAAAGATTTAGAATCTCGTGAGAAATTCTTGAAAAATTATCATACCTTAACACTACATCAAGCCGCAAAAGCACAATATTCACAAATATACATCTCCATGAGTTCATCTTTAGTAGGATCCCTTGAAAATGACATGCCTTTGGGTGTATCCCATATTCCAAAAATCTTACGGAAGTCTGAAACTGTGAGCGTCTGCTGCTTGTTGTCGATAGTGAAGGTGATCTTGTTTGAGGTACTCTCCTTGGTAGCCCAGAACTCATACATGTAATCATAAGGCACCGAGGCAGTACTCCTAAGGGCGTTCCTGAAATGAGAGTGATCAAGGATTGCGATGGCTACTTTGAATCCATGGTGAGTGGATTTTGAGACTTGCTTCAACCGGTAATTGTTTGGTATGAACTTGAGGGTTCGTGCTTTAGCAATAGCGGCTTCTCTAGAGTCTTGGATTGCTTGTACTGTTGGATTAGTCATTGTATCTGCTTAAGATAAGACATGAAAGGTTGATGCACAAAAACATATAGATATATATCATTATTCTTTCTAAGCATAACACATTTCATAACATAATTCAACAAGTACTTATAACATGCAAATACTATCAATCAAACAACTCTTCATCCGGAACTTTCCTTCATTCGGAACTCTTCATTCGGAAGTCTGGAACTTCTTCATTCGGAAGTTCTTCATTCGGAACTTCTTCATTCGGAACTTCTTCATTCGGAACTTCTTCACTCGGAAGTTCTTCATTCGGAACTTCTTCATTCGGAAGTTCTTCATTCGGAACTTCTTCATTCGGAACTTCTTCATTCGGAAGTCCTTCATTCGGAACTTCTTCATTCGGAAGTCCTTCATTCGGAACTTCTTCATTCGGAACTTCTTCATTCGGAAGTCCTTCATTCGGAACTTCCTTCATTCGGAACTTCCTTCATTCGGAACTTCCTTCATTCGGAACTTCCTTCATTCGGAACTTCCTTCATTCGAAGTCCTTCATTCGGAAGTCCTTCATTCGGAATTTCCTTCATTCGGAACTTCCTTCATTCGGAACTTCCTTCATTCGGAAGTCCTTCATTCGGAAGTCCTTCATTCGGAAGTCCTTCATTCGGAAGTCCTTCATTCGGAACTTCCTTCATTCGGAACTTCCTTCATTCGGAAGTCCTTCATTCGGAAGTCCTTCATTCGGAAGTCCTTCATTCGGAAGTCCTTCATTCGGAAGTCCTTCATTCGGAAGTCCTTCATTCTGAAGTCCTTCATTCGGAAGTCCTTCATTCGGAACTTCCTTCATTCGGAACTTCCTTCATTCGGAACTTCCTTCATTCGGAACTTCCTTCATTCGGAACTTCCTTCATTCGGAACTTCCTTCATTCGGAACTTCCTTCATTCGGAAGTCCTTCATTCGGAAGTCCTTCATTCGGAAGTCCTTCATTCGGAAGTCCTTCATTCGGAACTTTTTCAGAAAAATTCCTTCATTCGGAAGATGATATCCATGTTCATCCGGAACTTAATAAACGCAGCTATGAAAGATTAAACTAGTCGCATTTAGTGAGTTCTAAAGCAATCTAAGGCAACACAACATCATCTAAAGCTATTCCGCATAAAACCCAACACAAATCCTAATCAATTAACGCTTAATTAGACATAAACCCTAATTTGGACTTAATCTAATTAATCGAGTCATTTAACTGAATTTAAGAGATGATTTAGGCTAATTAGAGATTAAAGATTGATGTTTTTACCTTTTAACTCGAATGAAACAAGTTGGATGATTAAGAACAAGAGATTTGAGAGCTCGTGTGTGTGTTTTAATGGCGGAAAGTGGATATGAAACAGTGATGGAGAAATAGAGGGACGGGGGGGTTTTGTTTGACTTAGGTCAAGTTTTTGCAACTTTCACACATTATCACTTTAAGTCCCTCTACTTTTCTATACTTTTCCTTTTTGTTTTATAACTCCTCTTCTCATTTTTCCTTTCCATTGTTAAGCTTAGTCAACTTAATCTTGCTTAGCTAAACTAAACTCGACAATCTCACACAACTTAAGTATCGCATCCAATAATCAAATCTCCAAGATCTAAAGCAATTCCTATCACAATGAACGAGTCCAAGTCGTTTTCTAAAGCAATACCACTCAATTATCATTCAGCCAATTAATTTTTCCACAAACACTTTTGAAAATCGATTTAATGACGAAGATGATTTAATATTTTCTCCCCCTTAAACGATGACCCGTTTTCTATTTAAAGATTTGTAGTCATTGTTTAAAGAGTCAAATATTGATGAAAACATTTCCAATTAATGTCTTGAAAAAGATTGATTCGTGGTGTCAATAAGATTTCTCTTATTTTAACAAATTAATGCACTGAGACACAATAATTCGTGTTAGACCAAGTTGTAAAGTAAACTTGATCCCTTTGCATGATTTGGCTTGTAAATCATGCCCGAGAAAATTAATTCCCGTTCTGAGCCTACGTTTTCCAAGGAAATACGTGACTTTAATATGAAAATCGGGTTGCAGTCTGAAATAACTACAAGCCATAATGGGCATGTTTTAAAAAATGTACAACTTTTATACGGACTCTATTTATGGCGCCGTGTCAATATTGATCGACATTTCTAAAGCCGTAAATATTACCGTACTAAAAGACATGCCCGATTTAAAAACGAAAAATATTTTTGGTTTTTCTTGATTTTATAATTTTTATGGTTTTTCTAGGTTTTATATTTTTTATGGTTTTTGTTGGTTTTATATTTTTTATGGTTTTTCTTGGTTTTATATTTTTGTATTTTTCTTTTGTGGTTTATATATTTACTATAATATACATGATCACGAACAAAGGATACTCTGAATAGTTTACCACCACTATACAGCTGATTCTTCTGCCAACTCTTTGAGAGTCGCTGGAGTGAATGATTTCATGCCAAGCTTGTCGATCAAAAACTCGATTCGTCCTCGATCTAATGCTTTGGTGAACATATCCGCCAGCTGGTACTCAGTAGTGACAAAATACAGCTCGATCACTCCGTTCTACACCTGCTCTTTAATGAAATGGTAGCGAATGTCTATGTGCTTGGCCCGGGAGTGTTGAACATAGTTGCAGCAAAGGGCAATGGCGCTCTTGTTGTCACAATACATCGGGATTTTGTTAAATCCCAAACCGTAGTCAGTTAATTGTGATCTCATCCAAAGGACTTGAGCACAACAACCGGACATGGCGATGTATTCAGCCTCCGTGCTAGAAATTGCAGCGCTTTTCTGCCTTTTTGAAGACCAACTAATCAATCTATCTCCAAGGAGTTGCACAGATCCAGAAGTGCTACGCCTCGTGTCTTGACATCCAGCATGATCGGCATCTGCGTATGATATTAAAGCAATAGAGGAATCTTTCGGATACCATAGACCACGATGAAGTGTTCCTTTTAGATACCGAAAGATCCTTTTCACAACATGTAGGTGCTTTTCGGTAGGCCGAGCCTGATACCGGGCACACATGCATACAGCAAATTGCAAATCAGGCCTGCTAGCAGTCAGATAGAGAAGGGTGCCGATCATTCCACGGTAAAGTTTTGGATCGACAATAGTCCCATTCCTATCTTCATCTAACTTGGATTTCTCCACCATTGGAGTGTCCACGGGGTCACAATTTTCAAAGTTATATTTCTTTAAAGATTCAAGAGCATATTTGGATTGATTAATAAAGATGCCTCTGGGATTCTGAGAAATCTGTAATCCTAAGAAAAATGAAATTTTTCCCATCATCGACATCTGAAAGCGTGTGGACATTATCTTCTCAAAGCGATTTGACAATTCTATGTTAGTGGCAGCAAATATTATATCATCAACATAAATTTGTACCAGAATCATGTCGTTGTCCTCCTTGAGAGTGAATAGAGTGGGGTCCACTTTGCCTTTGGAGAAGAGGGGTGATTTGCACACTCTCAAAAGTTATTGGCACACTCAAATTATATGAATTATGACATTTATACCCTTAATAATTATACATTTCACTAAGTAATTTAAGGGTATAAATGACAAAACATACAACATTTTGAGTGTGCCAATAACTTTTGAGAGTGTGCAAATCACCTCTCTTTGGAGAAGCCTTCCGAAATGAGGTATGTTGAAAGGAGATCGTACCACGCGCGTGGAGCTTGTTTCAACCCATAGAGAGCCTTCTTAAGCTTGTACACATGATTAGGAAACTCCGTGCTAACGAACCCATCCGGCTGACGAACATAGACCTCTTCCCTTAGTTCACCGTTCAAAAATGCCGTCTTCACATCCATTTGATAGACGATCATGTTCATATGAGCAGCATACGCAAGGAATAGTCTAATAGCCTCCAATCTCGCAACAAGAGCAAAAGATTCTTCAAAGTCTATACCCAAGGCTTGTTTATATCCTCTAGCGACCAATCTAGCCTTATTCTTCAATACTGCACCCATCTCATCGAGTTTAACCTTATAAACCCATAACAAAGTAAGGATGTTAACCTTGTCAGGGAGAGGAACCAATTCCCATACTTCAAGTCTTTGGAATTCATTTAGTTCCTCCTGCATGGCTTCAATCCAAGATGATTGAGTCATAGCCTGCTGCCAATTTTTAGGTTCAACTTCAGAGAGAAATGCATCAAAGTAGCAATAGAGTGCACTCTCTTGTAATTGATGGCGTGTAGAGACTGGTCTATCTAGATCTCCAATGACATTCCTAATTGGGTGATCTTTTGTCCATTTGGTGCTATGATTTTCAATCCTAGGTGGTCTGGAGTGAACAATAGAAGGAGCTTCTTCTGAGGTAGACGCGGCTGAAGGGTTTTCAGGGAACGGTATACCAAAGAAAGGAAGCTCTTTTAAGTGAGCATATTCCAAATCGTGATCAGTAGAATCCTCTTCCACGTCATTAGGCACAAGTAGGGGTGATGATTCAGGTGTAGTTTGAGAATCACTTGGTAAAGGTGCATCCGGTTCAATGTTAATTGAGGATGCATTAGATAAAGGTTCATTAGCTTGAGCAACCACTTCAGGGATTGGAGCGATCACTACAGGTGCTGGAACTTCATCAGTCGGGGGATCGAAGAATTCATCAAACAACGGTTGAAACAGTTTATCCCACTCGGGCCTTGTTGGTGGTAAAAATGATGTAGAAGTAGGATTATTGGGAACTAATCTGGAACTAATAGCACCGGTTCCCATCTCATGAAGCGCGGGTTCAGAGCTGTGTTGCTCAGAAGCCATCGCTGTCAGCTCATCAAAATCTGCGTCCATAGTTTCTACAATCTTGCCAAGACGACGGTTGTAAATTCGGTATGCTTTCTTGGACGGTGAGTAACCAATGAAAATCCCTATATCGGTTTTCGGTTGAAGCTTGCCCAAGTTCTCACTATTAATGTTTGGATAACAAAGAGCACCAAACACATGAAAGAATGAAACATCGGGTTTACGGTCATGTAGAAGCTCGTAAGGTGTTTTTCTATGGCGTTTCCGAATGATAGAACGGTTTTGGGTGAAACATGCAGTAGATATAGCCTCTGCCCACAAGAACAATGGAGCGTTCGCATAAATAAGCATAGTCCTAGCAGCTTCCATAAGTGTACGATTCCGTCTTTCAACGACGCCATTTTGTTGTGGAGTGCGTGCAGCGTATGTTTCATGTGAGATACCAACTCCTTCATAGTAATCACGAAGAGTCTGGTTGACGAACTCTGTTCCATTGTCTGTACGAATACGGCGGATAGTAGTATTCAAACGTACCTGAATGAATTTCAGAAAAGTGATGATAGCCTTCGGTGCTTCATCCTTTGTACGTAGAAATCTAACCCATGTAAACCTGGAGAAATCATCCACAATAACCAGAATGAATTTCTTACCGCTCACACTTTCAGTTCTCATTGGCCCACAAAGATCCATATGCAAAAGATGAAGTTTTTCTTGATTGGTGTCTTCAGCTTTGGGCCTGTATGATTTCTTGGTACTTTTCCCCCTTAAACACGCGGAACATAAATGGTCCTTGTGAAATTTGAGCTTTGGAAGACCACGAACTAATTCGTTTTTAGCCAGATGATTAATAGCATCAAAGTTAAGATGAGATAATCTGCGATGCCATAACCAAGACTTGGTCTTAGATGCTTCAGAGAGAAGACATACTGGAGAGGCGGCCATCATGTCTTGTAGGGACAACGTATAAAGATTTGCACCACGAGATCCCTTCAACAAGTCTTTTCCTTCCAAGTTGCGGATGAAACAAGTATGTTGTCGAAATGCAACCTCTAGGTTGGAATCACAAAACTGTCCTACTGAAAATAAGTTATGACCAAGACCTTCTACATAGTATACCCTTGAAATCGTAACGTTTCCAATCTGATATATACCATACCCCATTATCTTTGCTATATGATCATTCCCGAATTTAACCGTACCAAGAAACTTGCTGACAAAATTTCGGAGCATCGAGCGATCTCCGGTCATATGCTTTGAACAACCGGAGTCCAAATACCATAGGATGATTTGGACCACCTGAAAATATCACCACACGAAGACAATGTAGAGGTATCGGAATCTGAATGTTCCTTGTTATTAGCAGGTACAGATTTAATAATCTTAGATTTGCTAACTTTAGGTTTCTTAGATTTCCTAGCCTTCTTCTTCCTAGTTGGTGGTGTAGATTCTAGTTGGCTTAAATCCTGTGGTATTTCTTCACTTATAGGCACTATAGTGGGGGCTGACCTAATTAAAGGGCGCTGTTTCCATACTTGAGTGCGAGTGTTCCTAACTAAAGGACGCTCAGACCTAACCTCAATGGATGCATTCCTAGTTAAAGGGCACATTTTTCCATCTAATGTAAAGGCCCTACCAGTGGGACGCCATTGCCAGCCAACCTGGGCACGAGTTCTACCCGTTGGCTTCCATTCAAGATCATTCCTAATGGCATTCATTTCATTCACATGATCAATAAGACACAAATCATGACGTTGGGAAAACATACATTCATTACAATTCCAACAATTCAAATTAGAATTCACGAATGGTTTAGGCTTCTGCACAGGCGCAGAGCTTTTAGTCTTAACATGATTCTCTTTATTTAAAACTGAACTAACATTCCTATGGTGAGCTTCTACTTTCTTCTTTTTGTCACTACTAGGGGAGGGCTTGATCTTATCTTTCTTGAGTGGCGATCCTTTAGCCTTAGTAGTCTCTTTTAATCCTGTAGAAGGCAAAGTGGGAACATTAGCAACAGATTTTAAAGGTGCCTTACTTGATTGTGCCAATGACGGTTTTGCTCCTGGAGTTTTATTGAATGGAGTTACAGCAATGGGCCTATTAGTAAGTAGTGCAGAACCTGGTTTACCTATGTATTGCAAATATGCTAAGCAATATTGAACTCGCTTAATATATTCATGAGCCGAATAATAGTAGCTACTTGAGGGATCTAAGGCATAAAGATCGTCTAAAATATCCCTAACAAGATCTACATGCTTAATGGCATTCCTCATATAATCATCGTAGGTAACCGGGTTTCGCTTATGAAGCGGGTTCTTATAAAGCACTACTGACTTGGTTGTTGGAGCACTAGTGGACGGTGCAGCGTCGGTAGCTAAGTTATCAACAACTTCTTGTCGGGTGAGAAGAAGTGTCTCCTTTAACTCGGCCAAAACCATGTTTTTGTCAATGAGGAGGATGTTTAAGTCAGAGATTTCCTCACATTTTTGGTTCAATTGTTCAACATAAAATTGTTGCTGTGCCGCATTAAAAGCGAAGCGTTCTTCTAGTGAACCATAAAGTTTGGACATTCCCTGTCTTGCACGATCCATCTCCCCTAGAATAGACGAAAGTCTAATTTCTAAGGCCTGGTTTTTAGACTCTGCAGCCTCTAGTTCCAATTTTAATGTTTCATTTGATGACACATCTCTCTTCAATCTCATAATCTCTTCCTCTAATGCCTTAACAATTGCAATCATCTTGTCACTCGTCTCAACACCGTTTTCACAACCATTTGATATCAAAAGATCCTCATTTTGAGTTTGTTGTTTTAATTCTAAAGATATACAATGTTGTTCTAGTTGATTAAAGCGTTTTGAAAGTAAATTGTAAGAATCTTGTAGCTTTAAAAACTCAGCGTTAGATTTGTGACAAGAATGATTAACTACCTCATTTACAGTATCGGCAACATTTACAGAGAGATCACTAACATCATCACATATATTCACAACATCACAATTAATCATAGCGGATGTAAGCTCATTCGAATAATTAACATTTACAGTTGTAAGCACATCACACGAAATTACTGCGGACAAGAATCGGTCATATTCGGTTAAAATCTTTTCTTTTTCAATTAGTTGAAGTTCGTAAGCGGTGTCCATTTCATAAAACACTTTTTGAACTTCACCAATTTCAAACACAAGATTTTCCTTAAGAGATGCAAAACTTCCTTTTAGACTTTCGACAAACGGATTGATCTCATTTTTAAACACCTCGTTCATATGTTCGAAAGCCCATTCTCCGGCGTTTAAGCCATTTGAAGTCGTACATTCCAAAATGACCTTGTCAAAATTAGTAAAGTATTGATTAATCTCTGGCAAGTTTAACCATACAGTGCTAACAGGTGGAAGATCCTTTGGAATTTCCTTAGGACCTTCCATATTGACAAGTGTAGGAAATGTACTAGGGTTTTCTTCATCTAATATGTAGGTTGGTGCTGTGATGAGATCTTTGTCCATATGGAAGCGAATTCTAAAATCCGTTTTTGCAAGCTCCTTATTCATTTTAAAATAATCACACTCGGGATATTTTGCAGAATTGTATGACCGATCCTCATCAACTAGATCCTTACTTGTTCGATCATCGAAAATAACAATCGGGTCTAAGACCAATCCTAATTGGGTTGCATTATAAAGTCTAGGACTATGTCTTAAAGCTTGTTTTGCATACCGTGGGTTAGGGGGAAGGCCTTTTTGACGTGATAAGTTAAATTCTCTAAACGAAGCATCAAATAAGTGCACTAGTTGAGAAGCAGCGTATTGTCTTAAAAGCAAATAATCTAGACTTCTAATCTTATTAGCAGCATTAATCTCCATTTCATTCTTCTTAGACTCGAGTGATTCAAAATCCGTTTGAAGTTTTTGAAAATTAGTGACCACTAACTCCTTTTCTTTAAGTTCATTAGAAAGATTTGCTCTTAAGTTTTCAATTTCTTGCAAGTGACCCATTTGTTTGTTTCGAAAGTGATCATATTCGGGATTAGTTAGAACACTAGACGAAGGCACTAATTCCAAAGTTTGAACTTTCTCGTTGCTTAAGGCAAGCTCATCAGACAAATTCTTATTCTTAGCTAGGGTTTCTAAGAGTGCAGCATTCATTTGGCTAAGTAATGTAGCAGGAACCATGACCAAATCTTGTTGAGCAGGAGTAGGCGTATGCGAAATGGCTCCCGGTTGTGATTCACTCAAAGTCTGGGGACTCACATTGATATTTCTATCACTGATTGTCTCCTCATTTGAAAGACTCACCACCGAAGACTCATTCGAATCAGCACTCTCTTGCACAACTTGATGTGGTTGAATACTAGCATGAGGGGTATTATCGGTGGTATTAATAAGTACCTCAGATCTCTTTTCTGGCCCTAAGCTGGAGATAGTTGCCATGAGAGCAGCCTTTGCAGATTGAAATTCATCACAGTCTGAGTCATACGCATCGAGATCATCTGCTTGGTATGCTGCATTCTGTGTGGTGACAGTGTCTTGTTCAGCAATCCCTGGATTAGCAAGAAATGCAAGCTCCTCTTCATCAAGTTCCCTTCCTTGTGCCTGAGCATTCACCAGATAGATCTTCTCTGCAAACCATTGACCATCCCTTCTCCTCTTGGGTTTCTTGCAATCCCTGGACATGTGTCCTTCTTCCTTGCAGTTGTAGCATGTAATCATTCTCAATTTGCCTGTGGAATTAGCCCGTGGAGCAAGATTGACCATTGGAGCAGTATTGACCGTGCGAGCATTGGTAGTTGATGTGGTAGGTCTCCCCTGATATGGTTGAATAGGTTGAACCATTACCCTGCCATTCTCAATAGTAGCTTGTTGGCGAGAATTGGATGAATTCCTCAACTGATTGTTGGTAGGAGTTGATCCCCTAAATCCTCGTTTGCTTAAAGTCCTTGTGAGATAAGCAGACATAGTGGTTAAAACTTCAACTGGGTCAGCTCCTTGTTTGAATACAGGAATGGGGACTTCCTCATCATCACAATACATTGCTTGGTCTTGATGAGCTGCATAATCACTAGAAGGAATACTCATTTGATCAGGGTAGCTTGTTGGATATGCTGCATTCTCTTGATAAGAAGAATATGAAGACTGAGCATAAGGTGCAATACTTGCTGGGTGAGGTTGTGTAGCATATTATGATGAAGGTGCACTAAACCGATATTGTTGCTGATGTGAGGTGGGTGGTTGCGGTAGAATCGAGTATTGGGGGAAGGTTGGTGTCATGTAAGGTGATGGATGATAGGCTTGATGTTCCAAGATATAAGGAGTGTTGTTGTGAGACAAGCTTGGTTGATTCGCCATCAAAGCTAATGAATCAGGGTACATACCTCGAGGCGAACGGTGCATGATCACATGTTTATCATGCTGCTGAAGGAAAGCATAGAGTTGATCCAAATTGCACTTATGCAAATCCCTGGTTAACTTAACATCGGTAATATACTCACCCCATTCAGCTTGAGGTAAAGTATTCAAGAATTTGGTGTTAACTTGGAATGGAGCAATCACGAGATTGTATACATTCAGATCATTCATGAGAGTGGTGAATCTGAAGTAATAATCGTGAAGCGTTTCCCCTGGGTTGTACGTGAATCTATCAAACAGATCATACAACTGACATTCCCTTTCCTGTTTGGTGAGAGACGTACCTTGTAGCAACACCTTTAGACGTTCCCATAAATCCTTTGCCACCGTATACTGACTTACCATCCGATAGATGTCATGGGGAAGAGCTTGGAGAATGGTTTGAAGAGCCTTTTCGTCCGCATCGGCAACAAGTTGTTGAGCTGGTGTAAGTTCTTCAAATTCTCTTGGTCGAGTCGCATTGTTAACCACGATGGTACCATAGTCAAGTGGACCATTTAAAATTGACTTAACCATAAGCCTCCCATAAACCGGTTTTCCCTTAAGGTAAGACATCATCCGGCCTTGCCATGCTTCAAAAACTTCTTTGATGAGCATTGGAGGGCGATTATCCGTTCACGTAATGACGGAAATATCCGTAAGGGATGTCATCTGAGGCATTACTGAATTCGGATTCATTTTGTCAACTTCAAAGAGACAAATATTATCGGTTGATCGAGCAGTGAAGTAAAGCTTGTGAATTGTGTTGAGTTTTTGTTGTAAGAAACCAAGATTAAATCCTCTAAAAAATCGTCGAAAAAACAAGTAAAATAACCCTTGATTCGGAACTTTTTGTTGATTCGGAAGTTTGATTCGGAAGATTTTGGCTTGGAAATACCTTGATTCGGAACTTTTGGTTCGGAAGTCTTGATTCGGAACTTTCCTTGATCCGGAACTTTCTCCTTGATCCGGAACTTTCCTTGATCCGGAACTTTTTCCTTGATCCGGAACTTTCCTTGATCCGGAACTTTCCTTGATCCGGAACTTTTGGTTCGGAACTTCCTTGATCCGGAACTTTCCTTGATCCGGAACTTTTGGTTCGGAACTTTTGGTTCGGAACTTTTTGATCCGGAACTTTGGTTGATCCGGAACTTTTTGGTCCGGAAGTTTTTGGTTCGTAACTTTTGCTGGGTAATCAGAAACTTGTACGTATGAACAGTCGACCAAAAAAAATGAAGATTAAACCCAGATTTTTACCAAATAACCCAAAAAGTTTTGTGATTTCAACAATAATAAGTAAAAACTAATACTTATCCACTAATCCCAATCACAAAACACCAAAAACTCCAAGAATCAAGATGATCTTCTTAAAGAACACTAATACAATCAAAAACTAAAAAACCACACAAATCATTACCTTAAATCACCCCATAGCTCTGATACCAAATGTAGAATATTGATAACCTATGAATCTATGAAGTGGGTTGATGTTTTTCTAGAGAGAGAAACTAGAGAGAGAAAGAGAGAGAGAACTATGTGTATTTTTATTAAGTGGAAACTTGAAATGAACAACAACCAACCCCTTTCCAAGGAGGAAAGGGGTATTTATACTTCCAAGCCTTTTGTGGACTTGGGCCGGCCCATGACAAGCCCATGGACCGGTTCTTACTTAACTAAATAAGTAACTATTAACTATTTGTTAACTACGAGCTATTACAACATAAATAATATTGTGGAGTGACCGATACTTCTAATATACGTAAAAACGTATTTCTAACACTGTCAATACAGCATCCAGCATAATCTGAATCTGAATAGGCCTTGAGATCAAAGCCTGATTCCTTTGGATACCATAGACCTAGGGATGGTGTTCCTTTGAGATACCTGAAATTTTCTTAACAGCCACTAGATGGGATTCTTTTGGGTTAGCTTGGTACCTTGCACAGAGACATGTGGAGAATTGGATATCAGGACGACTAGCTGTCAGATACATGAGTGACCCAATCATGCCTCTATATAAAGTCTCATTAACAGAGACCCCTGACTCATCAGGGCCCAAGTTGTTGGGTGGAAGCATGGGACATTTCACTGATGCACAATCAGCTAAGTCATATTTTTTAAGTAAATCCTTAACATACTTTTCTTGACAAATTGAAATTCCCTTAGGACATTGTTTAATTTGAAAACCCAAAAAGTAAGTTAATTCACCCATCATACTCATCTCATATTTCTTGGTCATTAATTTAGCAAAACGTTTACTAAGATTGACATTTGTTGACCCAAAGATGATATCATCCACATAAATATGCATAATGATGAAATCACTCTTATCCTTGAAGGTAAAGAGTGTTTTATCAATAGAACCCCTGGCAAATTTATTTTCATTTAAGAAATTAGAAAGAGTTTCATACCATGCTCTTGGAGCTTGTTTCAGCCCATACATGGCTTTGTGTAGTCTGTACACATGGTTGGGAAACTCGCTGTTCTCAAATCCTTCAGGTTGTGCAACATATACTTCCTCAGCCAAATCACCATTGAGGAAATCACTCTTTACATCCATCTGATACACAGTGATGTTCATATAGGCAGCATAAGCAAGGAAGATTCTGATAGCTTCAAGTCTTGCAACAGGAGCAAATGTTTCATCATAATCAATTTCTTCAGTCTGAGAAAACCCCTGTGCCACCAGTCTGGCCTTGTTTCTGATGATGTTCCTAATTTCATCCATCTTATTTCTATAGATCCATCTAGTGCCTGTGATATTCTTTCCAGGTGGAGCAGGCACTAGTGTCCATACTTTGTTCCTTTTGAACTGATTGATTTCTTCTTGCATAGCAGCTACCCATCCTTCTTCTACCAGAGCCTCAGCTACTCTTTTAGGTTCAATTTGTGAGAGAAATTCAGCAAAGAGACATTCATTGGCTGAGGCAGACTCTGAGTCATGGATTCGCTGTCTAGTTGTGACCCCTGCATTAAGTTCCCCAATAATGTTGACAATAAGAATGTGTTGATCTCTTGACCACTTATTTTGAGGAGCTGGGGACTCAAGGACAGAAACACTTGTGGGCACAGCTGGTACAATTTGAGTTTCATCCTGCTGACTAGGAGGGCTTTCTTTAAAGACTACTTCAGTGTCAGAGTCTTCTTCAGTCATATCAAGAGGTACAACTTCATTATCAACAGGAGAGTCTTCAGGGATTTGAAGAATTGGTGAGTCATCAATAGCATTAGAAGGAGAAGGACTCCCAGAGGATTGTGGTTCTTCTTCATCAAGTTCCTGAGAGGTAGGAACTTCTATGTTGTGAGTAGAAAGAGGGTCAAAGGCAGGAACATAAGGAGTGAGAGTGTTGGAGTGATGATGACTGGTAGGTCTTGGTTCTGTGAACTCATCACTTGGGAAAGATACATTTTCATTAAAATCAATTTCATCACCCTCTGTTCCTGTTCTCTGTATGACTTCATCATCTTCATTGAATCTAACATGGAAGGTTTCTTCTACTTCTTGTCTTCTGATGTTGAATACTCTGAAGGCTTTGGCTGTTGGAGAGTATCCCAAGAAGAAACCATCATCAGCCTTTTCATCAAACTTTCCAAGTTTATCCCTGTAGTTATAAATGAACACAGGGCATCCAAACACATGAAAATAGCTGACATCTGGAGATCTTTTTCTGAAAACTTCATAGGAAGTTTTACCATGTCTTTTGACAATGATTGATCTGTTTTGTGTGTAGCAGGCAGTGTGAACAGCTTCTCCCCAAAATTGCTTTGGTAAGGCTGCACCATTCAACATAGTTCTGGCTGCTTCAATCAAAGTCCTGTTTCTTCTTTTAGCCACACCATTTTGTTCAGGGGTGCCAGCTGAAGAGAATTTCTATGAAATCACTTTTTCATCACAAAAAGATTCAAGTTGATGATTCTTGAATTCAGTACCATTATCACTTCTTAGAGCTTTGACTCTAACATCATTCATATTTTCAACATGTCTGATGAAGGACATGATGGTATCAGCTGCATCACTTTTCCTTCTGAGGAAGAACACCCATGTGTATCTTGAAAATTCATCAACTATGACCAAGGTGTATTTTTTGTGATTAATCGTCTGAGGTTTGACAGGCCCAAACAAATCCATGTGAAGGAGATGTAAGCACTTGTCAATAGAGAATGATTGCCTAGTCTTGAATGAAGACCTGTGATGCTTTCCTTTGACACAGGCAGAACAAGTCTTGTCTTTAGAAAACATTACTGAAGGTAGACCAGCAACCAGGTTTTGAGTGGCTATCTTGTTGATGTTCTTGAAGTTGAGATGAGACAGTCTTTTGTGCCACAGCCAATTGACACTTTCGGAGGCTTTAGCAAGAAAAAAATTTGAGCTGTCTTCAGAGCAAACAGCCATGTTGATGACATAAACATCTCTTCTTCTAGGTGCAATAAGCACAACATCATTGTTTTTGTTGAATATGGTTCCCTAAGTCTTAGTAAACAAAACCTTATAGTCAGCATCACACAATTGGTTGATGCTAATAAGATTGTGTTTAAGACCATTCACATATGCAACCCTGGTAAATGTAATCCCATTGTAGTTCACTAAGCCATATCCTTCTGTGTCACCTGAAGAGTTATCTCCAAACACCACTTTAGGACCTGGCTCCTTTGAGTATCTGTGCAGGTATTGTTGAATCCCTGTCATGTGTCTAGAACAGCCACTGTCTAGATACCATACCGATTCCTTGAGATATTTCTGCACAGATACATAGAAACAGGTTAGTTCCTATGGTGAACCCACTTTCCAGTGGGTTCCCTGAATTGCTGATTAGCAACTCTTGTGTTCCTATAGAACTTCTGGCGTTGGGAGGGACAATTCACTGTTTCATGGTTATAACTTCCACAGATATCACACCCAGGGAAGTCACCACACTCGTCTGAGTGATGGTCTGTGAACCTACAGAATTTACATAGAGGATAAGGTTTGTAATTTCCCTGTTGTCTTTTGGAACTCTGTGGTCTATCCCTAGAGGGTGTCTGAGCTCTTTTAGCTGCCATGTGTTTGTCATGATCTAAAGTCATGTGGTGAGAGTTTTTACATACATTGCAATAAGGTTTGATTAACCTTTCCCCTTTGGGTTCACCTAGTACTGACTTAGGTTCATGTGAAGTAGAGCATTCAGCGGAAGGCTTAATGTGTTGTTTCAAGAGTTCTACTTCTTTCATTAGAGACAACAGGCGATCTTCAGTGGTAGGGTCAACCTTATTCACAGCTTTAGTAGCAACAGGCTTAAAAGCTACTTGTTTACCAGTTATTTTAGCAGGCACATGAAAAACTTTAGCTGGAGGTTTCTCAATATCTGTTCTAAGTTCACCCTTAGCAGCTCGAGAGGAACTGCTAGGTTCAACCCCAGAGAGTTTGGTCAAAGGTGGTAACTCAACCACATCTTTAGAGACAGGGTCATTAGTCAAAGTGGTATCTGACATATGAATTGTCTCTGTAGATTTTAAGACAATGTCTTTGGGTTTGGTGAGAATTCTCAACTTATTTTTCTTAGCAGATATATCCCTTTTAATGTCAGCAGGCACTTCACCATTAAGCAATTGATCTATAGTGAACCTAGCACACAGCCATTTTTCAATAACCTTGTTTAATTCGGAGACTTGATCATTTAAAGCAATGTTTTTCAAGGTTAATCTAGCTACTTCATTTTGCAGGGATATTTTCTCTAAATTAACCCGCCTGAGAGTTTCACATTCAGATTTAGCATTTAGCAATTCAGATTTAACAGAGTGAAACTTATCAAGTAGGTTCTTTCTTTAATCCTCAACAAAGTGTAAATTAACAATGGTGTAATCAAGGACATGCTTACGTTCATCACTATCAGACAAATATAAAAGCTTGTGTACCTTTTTCATTGTGATGTCAACCCATTGTCCTGATCTTGCATCACCTTTTCCAACAGCTGGTTATCCTCAGCTATCGCCATGAAAGCACTGACTCTGGTGGTATCTTCTTCATCTGAAGTCAGTGGCTCATCATTCCAATCATAAACTTCAGCAACCAACCCTTTCTCTGTCTTTTTATCACCACCCTTCTTCTTGGACAGAGCTTCAAGCTTCAAGTTCATTTGTTCTAACTCAGCTTTAAGTACCTTGTATTTGTTTTTGTAATCCTTCTTCTCAGTGTCTGATGAATTGGATTGGTGAGATGAGTTGTTACGTTATTTGAACTTGTAAGGTTTGGATGAAGATGATGGATAAGAGGGTGAGGATGTCTTGGTGGAAGGACAGTCTTTTTGGAAATGTCCAAGCTTTCCACACGCAAAGCAAGTTTCTTTTGACCTGTCAGTTGGTTTACTAGCTGATCCTATTCTTCCTGATCTTTTGAAGAATCTTCTTTGGTTGGCTAGCAAGGCTCTTTCATGAAACTCTGCATTAAGGTCTGTCAAGAACTCTTGGCTGCTAGGGTGTCTTCTTCAACATCAGAATCGCTGTCATGAGGATGTGTTGCGGAGATCAAGGCTTTAGAAGATGCTCCTTGGATTACAAATCTTTCAGTCTCTGACTTGTAAATAGTATCAATCAGCCCTTCTTCATAATTATACTTTCCATAAAGCTGAGCAAGGGTGTCATTTTTTATTGAGTTGTTAGCTCTCTGAGTTTGATTCATACTCAACCACTTTCTTGGAAGGCTGTTGACAAAAGTGGCATTGATCTCAGCTTGACCAATTGTGACATCATTCATTGCTAGGTCATTGAGAAGAATCTTCAGCCTTGTATAGGTTTGCTGAACCTTTTCACCTTCAAGTGACTTGAAGGCATTGAACTGAAGTCTGAGTGCCTGAATCTTTGTCTCTCTTGTTTCAGAGGGTCCTTCATGGCCAAGGATGAGGTCTGTCCACATTTGTTTGGCTGTGGGACACTGAATGACAGACTTCATGATATTTTTGGGAAGACAGGATATTATGATGCTTTTGAGACGTTTATCTTGGTTTGCCAATTTTCTATCAGCTGGAGTCCATTGTTTGAGAGGTTTGGGAAGAGGGTTTTCTTCAGTGGATGTAAGTGCCATGGGAATATAAGGACCATTTTCTAAAATTTCTAGAAGAAAAGTTTCAAGTCCATCGAGATACACAAGAAATTGACTCTTCCAACTGGCAAAATCTTCTTCATCAAAGACTGGTACACTAGTGACGTGTGATCCACCTCTTGAGTCAAGAAGTTGGGGTAGATCATCGCCATTGGCAGGAGGGTTGAGTCTTGGTGAAGATGGTGTTGTGGAAGGTGATTGTGGTGGGTTAGAAGTTTCTGGCATGGTGGATCTTGATTATAAAACTGAGAACGATGTTTCTTGAAGGTTTTAATATCAAACACCGCTCTGATACCAATTGAAAGTCCCTAATCAATGCTAGAAACCCTAATCTTAACTTAATCAACACAAGGTATTACTTTTCAAACGTAATCTTATTATTGTATAATAAAGAATTACAAGTGTTATGGATAACACCGTTTGATGACAATGTGTTGTACACACTTTGAACAACTATAAACCCTAACTTATGAATACATTCGTAGCTGTTTGATTCAATAAGTTCTATGCAATAATGTTATGAATATCTCAAAGTGTTGAACATTAATGCATGGATACACATCCTATTTATAGTGTTACGAGATTGACCTAAATAGTACTTGATGGTGACTACACAAGCTTTTACAAGTTCCCACATCAGTCACATGATGTTCTTCTATTCTTGGTAGTCTTCCATTATGCTTTAAGGAAACAGTTGTCAAAACAGTTTCCTTTTTCTTCATAGTCTCGAACACACAAATGGCATGTCCAAAGTGTGCTGAGTGTTAACAGGGTATTGCCACCCCTGTTAACCCTCAACCCCTCAGAGTCTCTGATACATCTTGGCTGTTATCCATCACAGCCAATGAGTATGTCTTCAAGTAATCTTTGACTTCCTTGACAATGTCTCTGACATGGACTCCTATGAGGTTGCTCACAGAGACTTGGATCTCTGTAAGTCTTGCGATACTTGCCTGCCTCCTAGGCACAGGCAAGGAACTATCTAACAGCCTAATTATGTTTAGATCTATGATCAGGGAATCTAACAAGTTTAGATTCCCAACAATATATACTATGGAAGATGGTTGACATACCATTTTAACCTCGAGCTCACGTTTGGACCACCAAAACTACAATTCGTGACATGCCACGAGATTGTCTAAGACAAAACATCCTACTAACAAAAAGTCTTAACTACCATATAAACGAAAATTAGTAAGCATATTTCATATATTCAAAAACTCTTGCACCCTGCTCGAGGTTTTAAACATGTAAGTTTATAACTTCAGCCAAACAGTAACCATGACGATATCCTTAACCTTCTCTAGAGTTCGTTTTGATTTTTTGAATAAACGATTATTTCTCTTACTCCACACAAATTGTATCATGCTAAAAAGGTGATTATTCTTGACAAAATACTTAAACGAACTTAGACCCTATGCTTAATGTATATAAGTGTAATATACAATCCTCTTATAACTGAAATAGCAACCAAAAATGCAATTCTTGCCAACTCCTGCCTAACTTCAAAGAATCATTTTGTTGCCAAACACTACCAATAGTATAAGAAACTTCAAATATTCACTAGAAGGGTACCCGCGCGATGCGGTTGCGAGTACCTGTAACATAATTTCGGTGAATAATATTTTAACTTCACGTTTTTTTAACAACAACATTTTAAAAAGCGAAAATTTATGGTTTATTTAGCTTTATCTAATTGTCTAACCGAATCGATGGTGGCTCTGGTTCTCGGTTGAACCAGTTAATTTGGTTTGATATTGAAAATTGTAAATATATATGTTTTAAATTGTTTGTAAGTTGAATATAAAATTTTATATTTAAGTAATGGGGCGTATTAATTATATGTTTATTGTTATTAATTGATTTTGAGAAAATAAGATGTGGTGACATTTGTTGTTTTTGTATGATATGTTATTTTATTTGTAAATTGTGGTAATGAAGTGTTTTAATTATAATATTAATTATATTTTAATAATAGTTTTAAATGTAATGTGTTATAAAAGTTATTATGCTTGTTGTGGTTGTACATGTATTACTTAATTTTTAGTTTGTTATTTGCATTAATAAGTTGTACATTATGCTTTATTTGTTGTACTAATTAAAATTTTGATATTTATTGAAGTGAGAGATAACAATTTGTTTTATAAGGAGTATAGATATTTTTATTAGAGAGGTTTTGCAAATAAAAAGTCAAATATTTGAATCTCTACTTCTTTTTACTCCAGTTGATGTTTCGCTAAATCAAAAGAGTTATCAAAGTTATTCTTTGCGAGATAAATAATGAATGGTGTCAAAAAAACATTTAAAAATCAAAATATTTCCGCTAATTCACACTTCGTCTCGAATCAATTGCTAGAAATCCATATATGGTTAACAAGACAAAATGAACTTAGTTTATTGAAAGTTTAAAAAAAAATATAAGTATTTTTTTTTTTTTGAATAAGAAAGTATTTTTTGAAAATTAACAAATTCTCTAATGATAACGACATGGAAATGACTGTTTTTTTTAATCTAAATTAGTAGATAGATTAATTATACTACTATCACTTTTTTTTTTTTTTTTGAACAAAACTATCACTTTGGTTTCGTAGTTGACGTGATTCAATCATTTTGTTAAGATATTTGGATAATGGATAATGTATTATAACAATCAAACTATTCAATTTAATTTGTTTCAACCAACTTCCAAACTATATTTAAAAATTGTTGTTAACCAACAAACCTACAAACATAAAACATGAAAATAAAACTTAAATAAAAATTATGTGTTATTATATCCTCCTACTATTGGTTTTAACATCTATTTTATTTACATGATGTTGACAAGTGTTAGAATGAATTATTTAGATGTGAAAAAATAAAAAATATTTATGTGTGTATAAAAAAATATGTAAAAATAAAATGTATAAAGATATAACAAAAACAAACTTAAATATCATATCATAATTGATATATTTTATTTAATAGTTTGAGAATGATATTTTTTTTATTAACTTACTAAAGTCATCTCCAATGACAATTACAATGAGAAGTTCAAATGAAATATCATATATTTTATTTAAATTTTTTTGAATTTTTTTCTCACTCGACCTTCTCTTCGAGTAATTGTTCCTGTCAGCAAATCTTCGGAAGACGCACATTCTTCTTATTTTATTGGTTAAAACACATTTTGTGTTCTAATCGTTTGAGTCATTAATAAAAACCTAAGCAATCTTAGAGGACTACTTCTCTAGAATAGTTGTTATGCTTAAGTTATGAAGAAATACAGGAACATAATTTATGAAGAAATTTAATCTTGTGAAAAAGTTTACTAAATGTTTTATTAAACTTATGCTATGAAGATTGTATGCATGTTTCTCCATACATTGATTTTGACATCAAAATTTATATACCCTTAAAATTTAAGTCGAATTCTCCTAATTGACGAACACTTGAAATTAATTCGTCATTAAATGAGATTTTTGGGTGATGTTGTGATGGAGAGAAAACCTATTGTAGAATGAGAATTTTTTAAACATTTTCGTGATTTTACAGGTCATGTTATGTTCATCAAGATTTGAACCAGTTTTTATCAAGTTCTTATTAGCAGTCAAGTGCATGGACTATGATTACAAAGCCACGTTATAACAATAACATTCTATGATGTTTGCTAAACTCGAGTACGAGGTCTTACGTATTATGAACACATTTCTATCTATCTAAACCCGATTTGCCATATATTTTTTGGTTCAATTATTTTTTCTTAACCATTTGACCCATTAGATTTATAACTTTGAGCCCAAAATTTCTATTTTCTAACCGCTCTTTGGAAAACATAATTCTTTCACTTGTGATATTTTATATGACATCGTAAGACTTTTTGCGAGCAAAAATGTAATGAATAGTGTTTCTAAGCTTCCATCGTGGATCAACCTTATCATTCTTGAAAGTCCCTAAACTATGCTATAAACAATAAACATAACTAATCAACAAACGTAATTACTTTTCAAACGTAATACTTATTATTGTATAATAAAGAATTACAAGTGTTATGGATAACACCGTTTGATGACAATGTGTTGTGCACACTTTGAACAATCTAAACCCTAACTTATGAACACAGTCGCAGCTATTTGGTTCTATAAGCTCTAAGCATTAATCTGTGAATTCTATCAAAGAGTTGAACTTTAATGCTAGGCTACATAACCTATTTATAGTGGTACGAGGTTGACCTAAGTACTAGTTGATGGTGACTACACTAGACAGACACTTGTCAGACCTCTGTCACAAGATGCTCTTCTATTCTTGGTAGTCTACCACAATACTTTAGGGAAACAGAGCTGACACAGTTTCCCTTTTCTTCATAGTCTCGTACACACTAAGGTATGTCCAAAGTGTGCTGAGTGTTAACAGGGTATTGTCACCCCTGTTAACCCTCAACCCCTTAGAGTCCCTGATACATCTTGGCTGTTATCCATCACAGCCAATGAGTATGTCTTAAAGTAATCTTTGACTTCCTTGACAATGTCTCTGACATGGGCTCCTCTGAGGTTGCTCATAGAGACTTAGATCTCTGTGAGGCTTGCGATACTTGCCTGCCTCCTTGGCACAGGCAAGATACTATCTAACAGCTTGATTTGTGTTTAAATCTATGATAAAGAAAATCTAACAAACATAGACTCCCAACAATCTCCCCCTATTTAAGCATAAATACAGCTAGATCTATCTAAGTTAAGGTAAGTGAGATAACAACTTCTTCTTACTCATAACAGATCTAAACAAACATACCTCATGATTTTATTAATACTTAAAGGAAATTACAAGTACAATACAAAAGTAAAATAAAATATGAAGGTAAATTTCAGCTGTGAAATCCTTCAATAGTCATCATTTTTTATTCTTTCTTCAGCTTCAGCTAAGTCCGTCCTAGTATCCAATTCGGCCTGCAAAGCTTGTGCAAAAACCTTGGAATACTCTGTGTTGATTTTAAGTCCCTTTTTGAGACAAATTAGCTGAATAGTTGATGCTAAACCTAGCTCATCTTCCCTTTGGAATGCATATTGGCAAGCTCTGTTCATGAAGGCCATACCTCTTTCAGGCTCAGTGTAAGTCTGACCATCAATAGGACCTATGATTCCATTTGGTAATACCAAATCCTGTGCATTCCATCCACTTGAACATCATCAATAACGAAGGTTTCCTTAACAAGTTGAGTCATCCTTCTTCTTTTCTTTCCAGACTTTGGAGGTTCTTGTTCAAACAGCTGTGGTGGGGGATCTATTTTGAGCTTGGCTGCTATTTCTTTAACCCAATTAAACTTAGCTTTGAGGGTCTTAAGAAGAGTAAAATTTACATGTCCACTTCTTTTAGCAGCCAAAGCCTCAAGTTCAAACCATTCAGACAAGCCAAGTTGTTTTAATCTGAAGTATTCAAAGACATCCATATTGTTCTGTTGGTTATCTCTCCACAAAATCATTTGTGGTCTGTTAGTAGACTTGTGAATGGTATACTTGAACTTGGTGATTTTTCTAGGGGCATACATGTTGTTGACGCAGGCATCATAATCAGCTTTTACCTTATTCAGTGCCTCTGTGCGCTTGGCTTCCATCTCTTTCAACATTTGTCTTTGTTTCTCCCTTTGAAGTGGAGTCATTTTTCTTAGAGTTTCCTCATTGAGCTCCTTGGCTTTCTTGATTACATTCAACCTTTTGAATTCAATAGCCTGCTTCTCAATTTCTTTAGGTGTAAGAGGATTCTCATTTGAAGTTGTGAAGGTTGTAATTGGGATGGGTCTGTGGTTGATCCTCCTGTCTCTAGCATCGCAACTATTTTCTTTAGTTTGGCGTCTGAGTCTATCATAACTATTTCCTTTCCTTTCTTTGAGACAGAGGATACCACACTTATGTTTTTCAGCTCTTCAGCTCTTTTGAAAAAAGCCGTCTGAGCTTGGGTTTGTATAGCTTTGGGTAGGGAGCTAACAGTGAACTTGAGTTTCTTGGCAGCTGGTTCACCATCATCCACAGCCTCGCTGGTGTTAACCAGAGTCAGGGATTTTGATGAATCAACTCCATCCTTTATCTGTTGCTCCCCCTTAATTTCATCCTCATTATCTGGTATAATAACTGGTGTGATGACTTGGAGAGGGACAGGTGATGGAATAGTGTTGTTGTCAGTAGAGTCTGAGCTTTGTTTGGCAGATTCAAGGTCAATTACCTTTTCCTTCTTCCCCTCACGTTCAGCCTGTCTTTTCGGACGCTTGGATGAACGTGCCTAAAAGTGCTTGGCAATCTGCTCAACAGAGGCAGCCATTTCTCGTTGCCTGATTCTTGAAGCTCTGGCAATTTTCAGCAGGTGGTTGCAATTGCCATTTGTGTTACGTTGAACACGATCAATTATAAATTTGGTGTGACGAAGTTGCCTGCTTCATACAGCTTCAAACTCTCTATGCATTGTTAACTCATGAGTATTTAAAAGTGCAGGGACCTCTGTGACGATGTCATCTTTGATTCGTGTGGACAAATGACTAAGACCTTTGGACACTCCCTTTCTTGTATCATCTTTGATAGGTTCGGTGACTGCATCCTTAACCGCCTGTGTTATGATCCTTGGAAAGTTGACAGTGAATGAATGCATCTCAGATTTTATAACATCCAGCTTTCTTGACAGGCGTTCCATATCTGATTGATGATGTTCAGGTTTAAGATCATAGATGTTCAGGCTTTGTTGTGCATAATCATCCTCCCTTGGTAATACATCAAAGTTGGTTTGGGTAGGATGATCAAATAATAAGAATTCAGCTATCGGATCATATACAGGCCTTTGGAAGACTGTAGTGGCAGAGGTAGCAGAGGTGGGAGTTACTACAACTTCCTTGGGAGGAGGAGTGGTATCAACAGCTGGTGTGGACACAGCAATATCCTTTGGAGGAGACAGGGATTGCTGGTCATCATCTTCTTCATCCTCCCCCTCTTCAATCATCCCCTCAGGGAGAATCTCATCATCAGGCATTGATTCAGGTTCAGAGAAATCATCTACTAAGGAGAGCACATCTTCTTCAACATCAGGTATGGGCTCTTCCTCGTTTGGTTGATCCTGAATCATTATGTCAGCTTCTTTTTCTGGCTGCTCCAGGGATTCAATGTTTGGCTGTACAACATCAGCCTGCAAGTTGTTTTATATTAGTAACATGGAAATAAATAAGGGGAATGGTCGCCAGTTCGCTGTCCTAGAGAGGCTGAGGGTGATTATTCAGCCACTCCAAAGTATAAATCCTTGGTATTCTTTTAAGAGTGAAAAGTATGAGGTTAATGGTCGCCATTCGCTGCCCCTAGGAAAGCTGAGTGTGATTATTCAGCCCCCCCTAAAAGGTTAAAACCTTTGGGACTCTTTTTATTGTGAAACATATGTTGTTAAGGATCGCCATTCGCTGCCCCTAGGAAGGTTGAGGGTGATTATTCAGCCCCCCAAAAGGTTAAGAAACCTTTGGGACTCTTTTAAGTGTGAAACATATGTAGGTAAAGATCGCCTATTACGCTGCCCCTAGGAAAGCTGAGGGTGATGATTCAGCTCCCCCTAAAAGGATAAATCTTTTGGGATTCTTTTAAGTGTGAAAAAGATGTAGGTTAAGGTCGTATTGCAACGCTATCCCTAGAAGAGCTGGGGATGATTATTCAGCTCCCCTAAAAGTAAAACTTTTGGGATTCTTTTTTTGAGGGAACCAAGAGGCTGTGTGAGGTACAACTACTCTAGGTCGAGACATATATGTATTCAGATTATTGTTTGCCTGAACACTGTTTAGAGGGTGCAGGGTTATCGGGGTGCTTTAGAAACACAAATGAATCACTCCCTGGTGCATAGACAGGGTGTGCAGAAGTCTTAAGAATTTCTAAGTGCATACAATGACTTCTATGGGTCGAGGATAACCCTAACTTCGCCACTCTCACCTACAGACGTTTGAGAGTGGCTGCTTGTGGACCTCTAAAAATGATAAGACTGATTACCTGTGCGATATCAGCAGTATTTGGCGGGTTCCCTGTTGTCTCGGCTGATATCAGGACACTAGACCCTTGTTGTTGGTCAGCTGAAGTCTCTGAATCCACAGGAGTCTCTGGAACAGAGGAGGATGTGAGGTTCACGTTCTTCTTTACCCTGGCCTTTGCAACAGTTTTGATATGGGAAGAAGATGGGTTTTTCTTCTTCTTTGGTTGTTGGCCAGTTGTTGCCTTGGACGTTGTGGTGTGCTGCCCAGAGGTCAAAGACATAGACTTGTGATGAGACTGCAATTATACATGGTCTCATCATCAAAATCGGGCTTAAAACGCTTAAAATATCATCAAAATACCTCTATATATGCTTGTATTTGTGTCTTGTGTATTCTAGGTACGGATATCGTGAAATCAACAAATGATCACAAGAAGGATGCAATAACGAACACGGGAAACGAAGCCGCACAAAGAACCGGACCCGAATCATGATTTTCCATTCAAGTCCTTGAAGTTTTGAAGATTGGCAAGAATGGTCCCTCAACTTTGGAAGACTTGTCACTTAATACCCTTGTAAATCTCAAATATTACAATAGGGTCCCTTAAGTTTCAAGAAAATATCATTTATGCCCTTGAAGAATGCAAATTGTGCATTTTAAACCCTTGGTAAAAGTTTGCTAATACATTGTGCCAAAAATGACAACTTGGCCAAAGTTGTCACATGCATTTTAGGCATTGTTGGATGTTTAACTTAAAGTGACAAGAGAAAAGGAGTAGGGGGACTTATTTGGGCAGACACACATTCTTAAACCCTCCAACCCTGGCCTTACACGTCACCACCCCACCAATCACCACATTCCACTTCATCCACCCCCACCCAGTCATCACTCCACTCAAATATTAAACTAATTATTTTTTTTAAACATAATTAGTTAATAATATATACTGGCGCCAAACATTTCCTATTCACCATCATCACCAAATTATCCCCTAATCCCTATCAAGAACCCTAATCACGTCTATCTTCAAATCAAAGGGGAAATCACTATAAGTTTCCAGAAATACAATTAAGGGCCTCCTAACCTAAGCCCAACTCCCCAAACAATGTCACTCTCACCATACAGCCCCACCCACATGCTCTCTGTACACGTTTTAGCAACAAGACAAGGTTGGCACAACTCATCTACGGTTCCAAGGCGATTGTTAACTTCTCCAAGCAAAAACAAAGGGCCAAGATTCATTCACAACAGCTGCCATTCACATGATGCCTCATGACCAATTCAAATTCAGTTGACCAAAGGGCAAAAACGGATTTTTATGAGGATTAGGGTTTAGGGTTTTATACCTTTTATATTTTTATATTGTCTTCTAGAATTTTCAGCTAGCTTGTATAAATGAGTCGACATGTGACCATTTACCATTGTTCCAGATTTTTTGTAAATATTTTAAATATTAATGAAAATGAATTTTAATCTTTTGCATAAAATCTGAGTTCCATTGTTATTCTTTATCAGTTTAAGTTCATTGCATTATTTTGAAATCAGTTTAAGAAAGAAATTTTCACTTGTGTCAAAAAGTTTTTAAGGAATCTGATTTTCTTTGAAATTTTTATAAGCCAAGAGGAATAAGCTAGCTTACTCAATAAGCTAGGCTTATTCTCTTTGTGGTTATTTAATCAAGTCATTTTGCTCCTCTTGTTTAATCTTGGCAGGGACAAATTGGCATATTGGATATGGTGACTTCTACTTGAACTCATCATCATCATCTCCTTTCCATACCCACAAGCTACTTTCTGAACCTTGTCAGCTCAAGCCCGGGCTTGATGGAGAAGGCAAAGCTGCCTTGGTGATCCCTGTATGTAGGGTCACAAGGTATTGATCTTGTCTTTCTATACTTGCTTGATATTTTATTGAATGATAATGATTTAGGTTGTTAGAATGCTTGGATGGTAGGCAAATGCTAGATATTGCATGTCTGATAGATTAGAACATGTTAGGGTATATTTGAAATGGTTTGATGTAAGCTTGAGTAGAGTTCTTTCTTTAATTTCAATTTTCAGTTTTAAAAGGGGTGTTTGGATTCAGGTTTTATACATGGTTTGTGAGATGCAAATGTTTTGAAAGCTTTTTAAATCCATCCATTTAAGTGGTTTTGTGTGTATTCAGTTCTTGGTGATTGGTTTGGTACCATTTGGTGAGTGTTGTATGCATAAACCTTGATAACCATTGCCTAAAATCAGTAAGCATCAAATCTGCCTTAATTTTGTGATTTTTCCATATCAAATTTTGGTGCTTGTTAGGATATAGGTTAGGTTAGGGATTGTGAGTGATTTGGGGGAGTGTGTGAGTGAATTGAGTGAGTTTTGGCCAACCCAAACTCACCCAATTGCACTTTGCATCAGCAAAGTCCCATCAGACCCCCCCATTGCCTTACAGTAACTGAATTTGAGCATTTTGAGCTAGATTTTGTTGAGTGACCTTGTGTTTTAAGCTTTTTATTGACTCCCCACAACCCAACTGGTTGTGGGGGTGCCTTTGTTTGCCCTCCAATCCAAGTAACACTCCAGATCTAGGCACAAAAGTGCCCAGACCCGTTTTTTGTGAAGGCAGTGGGAACTCACTTCCCATTGCTAGTGTAAAGGTTTCCCCTGCTAAGCAAGAGGACAAAAGGGGGTCACATGTCATTGTCAGTTTTCTTAATTTTTTGTCTTTAGTGGTGAAAAATAGGAATTAGACTTTGAAACCAATTTTGTTATTTTTCTTATTTTATTTATGATTTTTCTGTTTAATTAATTTTTATTTTACTGTTCATTTAGTATTTTTCACATTTAATAGCTATTTTTAATTAACTTTTATTTTCTGAATTTTGTCTTTTAGTGTAAAATTGTAAGATTTTTCAGTTTTAAAAATTTTCTTATATTTAGAAAAACATTTTAAGGTCTTTAGTTAAATAAGTTTTTACTGTTCACCTTTTATTTAATTTTTAGAATTAATTTAAGTAAATTAGGGTTTAAATTGTACATTGTTTTGTCTTTTAGTGAAAAATATTTGATTTTTCAAACATTTTCATTTTTCTACTGTTCATTAGAGTAAATTGGGATTTTTAAAATTGTTCAATTAGTTTTGGCATTATTTTATTATTTTTTATAATTATTTTAGTTTAAAAATAGTTTTTAGAATTTTTAAAATAGAAAAATAGTGTTTTAAATTTAGGAAAAATACTTTTTAGTTTATAAATAATATAAGTGAGTTATTTGTCCAATAACATTTTGGGCTTTTTCTTAATTATATTTAATTTTTGGGCTTTAATTAGCATTAAAAATTGAATATTTAATTAATTAAAGGTTTTAAAATACTTTTTTTTTGGATTTTTATCCTTATTTATATTATTTTGAACTACTTTTTCATTTTTAATTTGTTTTTAGCTTAAAATTTTTAAATTTTCACGTTTTACGTACTTACGTTCGCGTTTTACGTCTTTCGTCGTAGTTTAATTGTAATCGTAGTTCGTCTTAGTTTTCTTTCTTTTCTCATCTAAAAACGATACTACCCTAAACTTTTGATTATATATTTTGGCACATTAATCCACACACCTCCTCGAGAACGAACCCGCATTTGTTCGGTTTCGCGTTTTTCCTAAAACGTGCAACTTAATACTTGCCCCCATTACACCTTGTTTTCCCTAAAACAAAGGTGTACAAAAACTCAACTATCAAAATGGCGCCACTGCCGGGGAGGTATTTTTAGTGTGCCATTATTAGTATCGTGTTTTTGTGAGTGGTGCGTTTTTGCTTTTCACATTTTGAAAAACGTGAATATCGTACATACTCAATTTTGTTATTTTTCCTTATTATATTATAGTATCCAAATAAATTGTGTTTAGTTTTCCTAAATTAAACACACAACATCATTTTACTATATTGTAGATATATTGATTTTCGTTTTTATTATGAATATTATTAATATATTGTACTTACGTAGAACAATAAAAATACAAGTACTCCAAATACGTGAGAAATCACAACCTTGATTCAGGATTTCATCACTCGATCATTGTATTCGAATCCAAAGCAAAAGTAAAAGGCAAAATAGATAAATACTTTCGTGAGGCTTAATTTCAATTAACACAAACTATAAGGTGGGTATAAGGCGGTTGTATTTCACGACCTAAAGGAAAAAGGCTCTTAAGTGCTTCGCGCCGCCTCGTTTCCTCCGCTTGCTTGTGCGTGTTTTGAGAAAGAGGGCTAATCGAGGGTTTGCCAACCAAAGTATTATCTACGTATATATATTTGCTTGTTTTCAAGATTAAACCCTCTTGAACGTTTTGGTGTTCCACCAACGTTCTAAAGTCATCGAAGGCGTTCACTCCACGTGATCGTTTTCATTCCTTGAGGCTCCTTTAATCGAGAAAATCGATTCGAAGAGAGATTTGTAGATTTTTTTTTGTCTACGTAATACATTCAAAATACCAAAAAAATTAAAAAACAATCAAAAGCACAAAAATAATCTTCTACATTCCCTCTAATTTCATAATTCTCTTCTTTCACCCTCTATAACGTTTAATTCTCGTAACACCGTTCTCGTTGCATCATGTCAAATCATGGTGGATATTATTCGTGTCCAAATTGTGGAGGCCCGCCCGATGGTGCCAATTGTTTTTATTGTGAGGTTATTGGAGGTCGAGGGGGTTATCTTTATAACTCCGCTCCACGTGATCATGGTCCCAATTTTCAATCTTACGACCAAGGTCACCCATCGTCTTCATTTTATTCGTCGTATGATCCGTCTTTTAATTGCAATAATGAGTCTTTTCATAATGCCTTTAATGATATTGTGAGACGAAATAATGAGAAATTAACAATGGTGGAAGAACAAATGACTAGCCTTAAGGAAACTTGTAATAAACGAATGGCAACCCAAAGGGACACTTTCAAAAAATGGAAAACGATTATGACACCCATATTGAAGAGCAACAACGTTTGTATGATCAAAATGAAGAGATGTGGAAAGGATATGTGGATAGCATTAAGGAAAATCATGCCATTGAAAGAGAAAATTATGATAGAGAGAGAGATAAAATTCTTTTAATGTTCGAGGGCTTAGTGGAAAAATTTAACTCTTTATCTAATAACACCAATCCTAATTCCGAGGGAGAGGTTAAAGCCTTATCGACTCCTAAGACTCGTACGTCTCGCATTGATCCATATCTCTCGAATTTTAGAGTCATGCAACCTTCGTCGTCTTGCAAAACCGTAGAGGAAACGAAAAAGTCATCCAACGAAGTTTTGAAAAATGTTTTTGAAAATAAACCAAAGGAAAAACTCGTAGGATACTTGGGAGTTTTAAATCTAATACCTTGTGAACCTAATTTTTCTAATGAGGATGAAATTATTGAGGATTTTCTAAATCAATATACACTTAATTTTGACGAAGAAATTCCATTAAATGATTTTAAAGAAGAAAAATGTGAAAAGGTTTTTAAGGAAAGCATTGAACCCTCGTTTTTACAAGATGAACGAAAATTAATTCCGAAGGGACGTGTTAGTAGTTTTGCTAAAATGTTTGAAAACCCACGTTCGATCCCTTCGAAGGACAAAGTTGAAACCGTCAAGGCAAAATCGTCACGAGACGAGCCTTTTACTCCTAATCCCACATCGAGTGAGATTATGGATTTATCATGTGAGAAGTCCGCCGATGGCCTTGCTCACATTGATACGTTTTTCGATATCGAGGTCGAAACGACAAAGGCAAAATCTTCAATTGAAGAGCCTTCTTTTCCTAGTTTCACGACAGTTGAAGCTAGCGACTCGATTATCGACGACTTTATTGCTCACCCTCTTCCACGAGGAAGAGAAGACGTTTTTGATCCCGATGGAGACTTTTCCGAGATCAAACGTATTCTTGATGATCCACTTTCGATTTTCGAGTTTGATGAGGACCGTTGCGTTAGCCCGGAGGGGGATGTTTTGTTAATTGATTCACGTTTTAAAAATTCAAATCCTCCTCCCGCCTTCAAGAAAAATGTGGAAATTTTAAGTGTGCCTAGAATTGTTTTAGAAACACCAAATATTTTCAATTTAATCAACTTGGGTTTTCGTAACAATGAGTTAAAAAATGAAAAAGGGAATGATTTTAAAATCAATTTTAAAGATTTTCCAATGTTAACTCCGTCATCAC
Organism: Glebionis coronaria; assembly: GCA_025667525.1. Taxonomy (NCBI): domain Eukaryota; kingdom Viridiplantae; phylum Streptophyta; class Magnoliopsida; order Asterales; family Asteraceae; genus Glebionis; species Glebionis coronaria. The sequence goes on along the minus strand of CM046878.1, from coordinate 9,424,379 downwards.
CTCGCTTAATTGAGCTTGCTACAAACGCGTCTACTTCTTTCGACGACGTTTTGTGTGGATCTAGTATGGGGGAAGCCCCATTTGTTTCCTCACACTTCTCCACCGAGGACGAGATTTTTGACCCCGGTATCACGTTTAAGATAAAATCTCGGTCTTTTACCGAAGTAGTCACTAGAAATTCTTTCTACACTTACGGTGAGAGTTTACCTCGAGTGACTCGATTTTTATGTCCAACCAATGTCCCACCCTTCTCTTCTTATGCTATTTTCTTGTGTCCCTTTGGGACGTTGTTACTTGAAGTCGTGTTGTTTCGTTTATCATCCGAAAACGAAGACACGATCTTTGATCCCGGTATAGAGGTTTTGCCTTTATACACGGTTGCTTTTGGGCCTTGATTATATGTAAGTCCCGCCAAAAATGACCGAACCATGATTATCCCTAAATGATCACATTTATGGGGATTCGAGTCGAGCTTTTGACTCGGTTATCAAAAACAAGGTGCCTCGTGGGGGATTCTCATGCTTATCCATGTACATATTATTGCTTTCTTAGTTAACGTAACGAGGGGACTTGTGCTCTTCCAACCTTTGTTCCGTGGTTGTTTGTGATTGTGATCTATTAGGTTCATCGTCATCATTGAAGCCTCTCGTGTTCGTTTTATGGATCACTTGAGCTTCGATCGTTGCCTTTGGAGATTCCGATATCCGATGATATCCTTTTATGTTCTAACGTTTATCTTAATAGCATAATTCATAAACGGCTTTTAGGTTATTCGTTTTACCCTTTCCATGCTCGAGATTAAGCATTCGACTACGTCTCTAGTATGGGGGTTTCCAACCCTTAGACTCGAAACATTGAGGACAATGTTTAGTTTTAGTATGGGGGGGTGAGTAGATACTTCACCTTGCTTACGTCAACACGCAATCCAAAATTTCATCTTTTTGTTACCGTTTTTGTTGCAAAATAAGGCTAAAAATGGCCAAATTTTAAAATTTTTCGTAATTTTCATAAGTGTTTAAGACACGAATGTAGGTTTTCCGATGGTGAGAATAAGAGTAATTTTTGAATCGACCGTGCGTGTTGAGCACTCAGCTTCGATTCCTTAACTTTTTAGGCTAAGTCTCTTAAATGAGGACGAGAAATGATAGAGTTATTTATAAGTCTCGTAATCGTCACGATCTTATGTGTAGTAATTATTAGCTTATTCTCCCAACGCTTTTGCATAATAAATTGTTAATAAATATTGATTTGGCGGTTTAGTCACTATTGTTGGTTTCTAATTTGTTTTAGTAGCTTCCATGTAATTAAATTGGGAAAACATTAAGGTATCGCCAGCGTCACGGTTTTGAAGTATTAGCACCCGAATAATCAAAAGCTTCACCTAATAATAAGATTTCAAGTGCTCACCTAAATCAAGCAAACAATTTGAAGCCCCACAAGGCCTAAAATCTATGCAAAATTGAAAGTGAATCAAGCCTTAATCTTCGAAGCTTTAAAGATCCAAAATTCGCTTTAGCGTGAGGATATACGTCTTTGGCTAATAAAACCACCGATGAGGCGGATAATAAAAGGCAAGGCAAGACCGAAGTCATAATAAAAGCTTCATGGCGAAGTTGAATAAAAGATGGAGGTAACCCAAAGATAATAAGGCCCTTCCGTTAGGGGGCGTATAAAAGTCTTGGTAATAAGTCTCATGTTCAAAACCGTTATAAAACCGTGTTTATCGATTCTTTTTGTTGACTTAATTTTTTGACATCGTTGTCTATTAGGATGAATTATTAATTTAATGATTTTGGTTACACCGTTAAGTTTCTATTTTTAGACTTAATCTCTATTTACGCATAAGTCAATAATGTATCCTCGTGATCATTAAGACAAAATAAAATATAAGAGATACCAAGTAGGAATAAGGGAGTTTAGGTTCGTAATTAACACTCATGAGATGTGATCGTGTTGCTAACTTATAATAACAATGATCTCGTTACACGCTTAGCATGGAATTGGGTGAAAATCGAGGACGACGAAATTATTTCTAACGAAGCATTCACGTGTTCTTGTTCTATGATCCTAAAAGTCACGTTCTCGTGATGAAAGCAATACATTATGTCTAAAACGCGTGTAGTAGTTTATTTAAATTTATGTCTGGAATAAAAGTCATCATAAAATGAATTTTGGAAGTGCTATGATACTTAATTCTAGCATTGCGTGGGGACACGGCAATGGTTTAGTATGGGGGAGTGATGAGACTGCAAATATACATGGTCTCATCATCAAAATCGGGCTTAAAACGCTTAAAATATCATCAAAATACCTCTATATATGCTTGTATTTGTGTCTTGTGTATTCTAGGTACGGATATCGTGAAATCAACAAATGATCACAAGAAGGATGCAATAACGAACACGGGAAACGAAGTCGCACAAAGAACCGGACCCGAATCATGATTTTCCATTCAAGTCCTTGAAGTTTTGAAGATTGGCAAGAATGGTCCCTCAACTTTGGAAGACTTGCCACTTAATACCCTTGTAAATCTCAAATATTACAATAGGGTCCCTTAAGTTTCAAGAAAATATCATTTATGCCCTTGAAGAATGCAAATTGTGCATTTTAAACCCTTGGTAAAAGTTTGCTAATACATTGTGCCAAAAATGACAACTTGGCCAAAGTTGTCACATGCATTTTAGGCATTGTTGGATGTTTAACTTAAAGTGACAAGAGAAAAGGAGTAGGGGGACTTATTTGGGCAGACACACATTCTTAAACCCTCCAACCCTGGCCTTACACGTCACCACCCCACCAATCACCACATTCCACTTCATCCACCCCCACCCAGTCAGCACTCCACTCAAATAATAAACTAATTATTTTTTTTAAACATAATTAGTTAATAATATATACTGGCGCCAAACATTTCCTATTCACCATCATCACCAAATTATCCCCTAATCCCTATCAAGAACCCTAATCACGTCTATCTTCAAATCAAAGGGGAAATCACTATAAGTTTCCAGAAATACAATTAAGGGCCTCCTAACCTAATCCCAACTCCCCAAACAATGTCACTCTCACCATACAGCCCCACCCACATGCTCTCTATACACGTTTTAGCAACAAGACAAGGTTGGCACAGCTCATCTACGGTTCCAAGGCGATTGTTAACTTCTCCAAGCAAAAACAAAGGGCCAAGATTCATTCACAACAGCTGCCATTCACATGATGCCTCATGACCAATTCAAATTCAGTTGACCAAAGGGAAAAAACGGATTTTCATGAGGATTAGGGTTTAGGGTTTTATACCTTTTATATTTTTATATTGTCTTCTAGAATTTTCAGCTAGCTTGTATAAATGAGTCGACATATGACCATTTACCATTGTTCCAGATTTTTTGTAAATATTTTAAATATTAATGAAAATGAATTTTAATCTTTTGCATAAAATCTGAGTTCCATTGTTATTCTTTATCAGTTTAAGTTCATTGCATTATTTTGAAATCAGTTTAAGAAAGAAATTTTCACTTGTGTCAAAAAGTTTTTAAGGAATCTGATTTTCTTTGAAATTTTTATAAGCCAAGAGGAATAAGCTAGCTTACTCAATAAGCTAGGCTTATTCTCTTTGTGGTTATTTAATCAAGTCATTTTGCTCCTCTTGTTTAATATTGGCAGGGACAAATTGGCATATTGGATATGGTGACTTCTACTTGAACTCATCATCATCATCTCCTTTCCATACCCACAAGCTACTTTCTGAACCTTGTCAGCTCAAGCCCGGGCTTGATGGAGAAGGCAAAGCTGCCTTGGTGATCCCTGGATGTAGGGTCACAAGGTATTGATCTTGTCTTTATATACTTGCTTGATATTTTTTTGAATGATAATGATTTAGGTTGTTAGAATGTTTGGATGGTAGGCAAATGCTAGATATTGCATGTCTGATAGATTAGAACATGTTAGGGTATATTTGAAATGGTTTGATGCAAGCTTGAGTAGAGTTCTTTCTTTAATTTCAATTTTCAGTTTTAAAAGGGGTGTTTGGATTCAGGTTTTATACATGGTTTGTGAGATGCAAATGTTTTGAAAGCTTTTTAAATCCATCCATTTAAGTGGTTTTGTGTGTATTCAGTTCTTGGTGATTGGTTTGGTACCATTTGGTGAGTGTTGTATGCATAAACCTTGATAACCATTGCCTAAAATCAGTAAGCATCAAATCTGCCTTAATTTTGTGATTTTTCCATATCAAATTTTGGTGCTTGTTAGGATATAGGTTAGGTTAGGGATTGTGAGTGATTTGGGGGAGTGTGTGAGTGAATTGAGTGAGTTTTGGCCAACCCAAACTCACCCAATTGCACTTTGCATCAGCAAAGTCCCATCAGACCCCCCCCCCATTGCCTTACAGTAACTGAATTTGAGCATTTTGAGCTAGATTTTGTTGAGTGACCTTGTGTTTTAAGCTTTTTATTGACTCCCCACAACCCAACTGGTTGTGGGGGTGCCTTTGTTTGCCCTCCAATCCAAGTAACACTCCAGATCTAGGCACAAAAGTGCCCAGACCCGTTTTTTGTGAAGGCAGTGGGAACTCACTTCCCACTGCTAGTGTAAAGGTTTCCCCTGCTAAGCAAGAGGACAAAAGGGGGTCACATGTCATTGTCAGTTTTCTTAATTTTTTGTCTTTAGTGGTGAAAAATAGGAATTAGACTTTGAAACCAATTTTGTTATTTTTCTTATTTTATTTATGATTTTTCTGTTTAATTAAATTTTATTTTACTGTTCATTTAGTATTTTTCACATTTAATAGCTATTTTTAATTAACTTTTATTTTCTGAATTTTGTCTTTTAGTGCAAAATTGTAAGATTTTTCAGTTTTAAAAATTTTCTTATATTTAGAAAAACATTTTAAGGTCTTTAGTTAAATAAGTTTTTACTGTTCACCTTTTATTTAATTTTTAGAATTAATTTAAGTAAATTAGGGTTTAAATTGTACACTGTTTTGTCTTTTAGTGAAAAATATTTGATTTTTCAAACTTTTTCATTTTTCTACTGTTCATTAGAGTAAATTGGGATTTTTAAAATTGTTCAATTAATTTTGGCATTATTTTATTATTTTTTATAATTATTTTAGTTTAAAAATAGTTTTTAGAATTTTAAAAATAGAAAAATAGTGTTTTAAATTTAGGAAAAATACTTTTTAGTTTATAAATAATATAAGTGAGTTATTTGTCCAATAAAATTTTGGGCTTTTTCTTAATTATATTTAATTTTTGGGCTTTAATTAGCATTAAAAATTGAATATTTAATTAATTAAAGGTTTTAAAATACTTTTTTTGGATTTTTATCCTTATTTATATTATTTTGAACTACTTTTTCATTTTTAATTTGTTTTTAGCTTAAAATTTTTAAATTTTCACGTTTTACGTACTTACGTTCGCGTTTTACGTCTTTCGTCGTAGTTTAATTGTAATCGTAGTTCGTCTTAGTTTTCTTTCTTTTCTCATCTAAAAACGACACTACCCTAGACTTTTGATTATATATTTTGGCACATTAATCCACACACCTCCTCGAGAACGAACCCGCATTTGTTCGGTTTCGCGTTTTTCCTAAAACGTGCAACTTAATACTTGCCTCCCTAAAACAAAGGTGTACAAAAACTCAACTATCAACTTGCCAGACACATTAGAGGTATTCACCTTCACAGAGGAAGGGAGCAAGGACTTCACAACAAAAGGTTGTTTATTGGCTATATTCAGCATGTGAGATGTAGCAGGGACATCTTCAGGTCCAATCTCCTTGTAGATGGCTCCAGTAATGCGATAGCGCTTCAGGGATGTGAGCGCAGAGTTGTGGTAGCTGTCACCCAACAGGCTTTCGAAGAGAAGAGAAAGAAAGCGAACGTAGTAGATATTTTTCTCCCTGACCTGATTTGGTCCCTTAAGCTTTTCTACTAGGTTGGAGAAAAGTATGCTTCCAACATCAACATCTGTGCCCCAGATCAACCCATAAGCAATCGATTGGTGATTAAAAGACATTTGATCTTGGGATCCTTGCATACCTCCTAGGGATTTGACTACGTGAGTGAAGAGGACACGCCACATAGGGGAGAAGTACTTGATCTTCAGAGGGGACTTGGAAAGAACTTCAGTAGGTGTGAGAGCAGGGTTTACATCATGAATGGGTTTAAGTGTGGCAAGGGCGTCCTTTACAACCTTTTTGTCTACCATCTTCAGGCATTCATCTCCATGTCTTAACCCAACCACACTTACAAAATCTTTGAGAGATAAGGCAAAGGGGTGTTCGTTGCATGAGAGGCTAAAAGTGATGGTGTCGTCTACAACTTCATCAGAGTACCAGAATTCCCTAAGGTATTCTTGGTAGAAAATGGTTGGGGTCTTTGTGAGTGCTTCACTAACATCACAATTCTTCAAAAAGTTCACCACATTTGTGTAGGATTCATTAGGAGCCTTGAGCCATCCAATCGAGTTGTTAGAAGCAAGGATGCTCTCATTGAGTTCGAAGGTGACGTTTGAAGCCTTGGAATCTGGGTACGCAATGGATTCAAGATTGAAGAGAAACGAAAATGATAGAAGGGTTTAGAGAGAGAAAGCTTAGAGAGAGATGAGATTGTGAGAAATGAGAATAGTGGTAGGTGAGAAGAAACGTGAGACAATATTTATATTCAAAATTTGAAACAGTTATTCAAACGCATTTAATGCGTAATGTGAAAATGACTGCACAAGTGGGTCCCTTGACCTTTCAAAACCATTTGTCTCCTCGTTATCCGGAAAAGAAATAATTAAATATAGGGAATGTTTTTTAGCATTTACTTGGAAAGTAACTACCTAGTTTCATGTGAAAAACATTTAATATTTAATCAAACATTTAATGAACACATTAATTATCAAGCCACAGGCTTTGAGATATTAAGCATTCTTAGCTCAGCAACTAGCCTGTTGAACGAAGGTTCAGCCAAAGGCTTTGTGAAAATGTCAGCTAGTTGCAGCTCAGTGAGAACGAAATGCAGCTCAATATCTCCCTTCATTATGTGATCCCTGATAAAATGATACCTGATATCAATGTGTTTAGTTCGAGAGTGAAGAACAGGGTTGTTGGAGATGGCAATGGCGCTGGCGTTGTCACAGAAGATTGACACTTTATCATATAAGATCTCATAGTCAGCCAATTCACTTTTCATCTAGAGCACCTGAGCACAACAGCTGGCAACAGCAACATATTCTGCTTCAGCTGATGACATGGCCACAGAGTTTTGCTTCTTAGCACTCCATCCAACCAATTTTCCTCATAGGATTTGACAGCTATCTAAGGTGCTTTTCTTGTCAATACAGCTTCCAACATAGTCTGAATCTGAATAGGCCTTGAGATCAAAGCCTGATTCCTTTGGATACCATAAACCTAGTGAGGTTGTTCCTTTGAGATACCTGAAAATTTTCTTAACAGACACTAGATGGGATTCTTTTGGGTTAGCTTGGTACCTTGCACAGAGACATGTGGAGAATTAGATATCAGGACGACTAGCTGTTAAATACAGGAGTGACCCAATCATGCCTATGTATAAAGTCTCATTAACAGAGACCCCTGACTCATCAGGACCCAAGTTGTTGGGTGGAAGCATGGGGCATTTCACTGATGCACAATCAGCTAAGTCATATTTTTTAAGTAAATCTTTAACATACTTTTCTTGACAAATTGAAATTCCCTTAGGACATTGTTTAATTTGAAAACCAAAAAAGTAAGTTAATTCACCCATCATACTCATCTCATATTTCTTGGTCATTAATTTAGCAAAACGTTTACTAAGATTAACATTAGTTGACCCAAAGATGATATCATCCACATAAATCGGCACAATGATGATATCACTCTTGTTCTTGAAGGTAAAGAGTGTTTTATCAATAGAACCCCTGACAAATTTATTTTCAGTTAAAAAATTATAAAGAGTTTCATACCATGCTCTTGGAGCTTGTTTCAGCCCATACATGGCTTTGTGTAGTCTGTACACATGATTGGGAAACTCGTTGTTCTCGAATCCTTCAGGTTGTGCAACATACACTTCCTCAGCCAAATCTCCATTGAGGAAGGCACTCTTAACATCCATCTGATACACAGTGAAGTTCATATATGCAGCATAAGCAAGGAAGATTCTGATGGCTTCAAGTCTTGCCACAGGAGCAAACGTTTCATCATAATCAATCCCTTTAGTCTGTGTATACCCCTGTGCCACCAGCTTGGTCTTGTTTCTGATGATGTTTCCAATTTCATCCATCTTATTTCTATAAATCCATCTAGTGCCTGTGATGTTCTTACCAGGTGGAGCTGGCACTAGTGTCCATACCTTGTTCCTTTTGAACTGATTAATTTCTTCCTGCATAGCAACTACCCACCCATCATCCATAAGAGCCTCAGCTACTCTCTTAGGTTTAATTTGAGAGAGAAATTCAGCAAAGAGACATTCGTTGGCTGAGGCTGACTCTGAGTCATAAATTCGTTGTCTAGTAGTAACCCATGCATTAGGTTCCCCAATAATGTTGACAAGAAAAATGTGTTGATCTCTTGACCACTTAGTTTGAGGAATTGGGGAATCATGGACAGGGACAATTGTGGGGGTAGCTGGCACTATTTGAGTTTCATCCTGCTGAATAGGATGGCTTTCTTCAAAGATGACCTTAGTATCTGTGTCAACTTCAGCCATATCAAGGGGTACAGATTCATTATCATCAGGAGATTCTTCAAGGGTTTGAAGAATTGGTGAGTCATCTACAACAGTTGAGGAAGAAGGACTACAAGAAGGTCGTGGTTCTTCTTCATCAAGTTCCTGAGAGGAAGGAACTTCAATGTTGTGTGTAGACAGAGGGTCAAAATCAGGAACATAAGGAATGAGAGTGTTGGAGTGATGATGGTGATGACAGGAAGGTCTTGGTTGAATTCATCACTTGGGAAGGACACGTTTTCATTAAAATCAATTTCATCACCCTCTGTTCCTGTTCTCTGTATGACATCGTCGTCTTTATTGAATCTGACATGAAAGGTTTCTTCTACTTCTTGTATTCTAGTATTGAATACTCTGAAGGCCTTGGCTGTGGGAGAGTATCCTAAGAAGAAACCATCATAAGCTTTTTCATCAAGTTTTCCAAGTTTATCCCTGTAGTTATAAATGAAAACAGGGCATCCAAAAACATGGAAATAGCTTACATCTGGAGCTCTTTTTCTGAAAAATTCATAGGAAGTTTTGCCATGTCTTTTGACAATGATTGATCTATTTTGGGTGTAGCAAGCAGTGTGAACAGCTTCTCCCCAAAATTGCTTTGGTAAAGCTGCACCATTTAACATAGTTCTGGCTGCTTCAATCAAAGTCCTGTTTCTTCTTTCAGCCACACCATTTTGTTCAGGGGTGCCAGCTGAAGAGAAGTTTTGTGATATCCCTTTTTCATCACAAAAAGATTCAAGTTGTTGATTCTTGAATTCAGTACCATTATCACTTCTTAGAGCTTTGACTCTAACATCATTCATATTTTCAACCTGTCTGATGAAGGACATGATGGTATCAGTAGCATCACTTTTCCTTCTAAGGAAGAAAACCCATGTATACCTTGAAAACTCATCAACTATGACCAATGTGTATTTGTTGTGATTAATGGTATGTGGTTTGACAGGCCCAAAAAAATCCATGTGAAGGAGATGTAAGCACTTGTTAATAGAAAATGATTGCCTGGTCTTAAAAGAAGACATGTGATGCTTTCCCTTGACACAAGCTGAACAAGTCTTGTCTTTAGAAAAAGTCACTGAAGGTAGACCAACAACCAGGTTTTGTGTGGCTATCTTGTTGATGTTCTTAAAGTTGAGATGAGACATTCTTTTGTGCCACAACCAATTGACACTTTCAGAGGCTTTAGCTAGAAAAAAATTTGAGCTGTCTTTAGAGCAAGTAGCCATGTTGATGACATACACATCTCTCTTTCTTGGTGCAATAAGCACCACATCATTGTTCTTGTTGAATATGGTTCCCTGAGTCTTAGTAAACAAAACCTTGTAGTCAGCATCACACAATTGGATGATGCTAATAAGATTGTGTTTAAGACCATTCACATATGCAACCCTTGTAAAAGTTATCCTATTGCAGTTCACTGAGCCGTATCCCTCTGTGTCGCCTGAAGAATTATCCCCAAACACCACTTTAGGACCTGACTCCTTTGAGTATCTGTGCATGTATTGTCGAATCCCTGTCATGTGTCTAGAACAGCCATTGTCTAGATACCATACCGATTCCTTAAGATGTTTCTGCACAGATACATAGAAACAAGTTAGTTCCTATGGTGAACCCACTTTCCAGTGGGTTCCCTGAATTGCTGATTAGCAACTCTTGAGTTCCTGTAGAACTTTTGACGATGGGAAGGACAGTTAGCTGTCTCATGGGTGAACCTTCCATAGATATCACATCCCGGAAAGTCACGACACTCATCTGAGTGATGGTCTGTGAATCCACAAAATTTACAGGGAGGATAAGGTCTGTAGTTACCTATTTGTCTCCTAGAAGCCTGTTGTCTCTCCCTAGAAGGTGTCTGAGCTCTCTTAACAGCCATTTGTCTATCATGATCTATGGTCATGTGATGAGAGTTTTTACAAATATTGCAGTAAGGTTTCACTATCCTTTCACCTTTGGGTTCACCTAAAATAGACTTAGGTTCATGGGAAGTAGAGCATTCAGCGAAAGGCTTAATATGTTGTTTTAAGAGTTCTACTTCTTTCATTAATGACAATAGGCGTTCTTCAGTTGAGGAATCAACTTTGTTCATAGATTTTGTTGAGACAGGCTTAAAGGCAACTTGCTTAACAGATTGTTTAGCAGGTACAAAAAATACCTTAGCTGGTGGTTTCTCAACATCTGTTTTGGGTTCAGCCTTAGCTCATCTAGAGGAACTGCTGGGTTCAACTCCTGAGAGTTTAGGTAAGGGTGGTAAATCAACCACATCTTCAGAGACAGGGACATCAGTCAAAGGGGGATCTGACATATAAATTGTCTATGTAGATTTAAAAATAATCTCTTTGGGTTTGGTGAGAATTTTCAACTTATTTTTCTTGGTAGAGATATCCCTTTTAATATCAGCAGGTAGTTCATCATTAAGCAATTCATCTATAGTGAACCTACTGCACAACCATTTTTCTATAACCTTATTTAATTCAGATACTTGATCATTTAAGGCACTATTCTTCAAGGTTAACCTATTAACTTCGTTTTGAAGAGATATCTTTTCTAAATTAACCTGTTTGAGAGTTTCACATTCAGCCCTAACAGTTAACAGTTCATGTTTAACAGAGTGAAACTTATCAAGCAAGTTCTTTCTTTGTTCCTCAACAAAGTGCAAATCAACAATGGTGTAATCAAGGACATGTTTGCGTTCATCACTTTCAGACATAGATAAAAGCCTGTGTACCTTTTTCATTGTGATGTCAACCCATTGTCCTGATCTTGCATCTCCTTTCCCAACAGCTGGTTCATCCTCAGCTATTGCCATGAAAGCCCTGACTCTAGTAGTATCTTCCTCATCTGAGGTCAACGACTCATCATTACAATCATACGCTTCAGCTACCAACCCTTTCTCTGTCCTTTTATCACCCCCTTTATTTTTAGACAGAGCTTCAAGCTTCAAATTCATCTGTTCTAACTCAGCTTCTAGTGTCGTATACTTGTTCTTGTAATCCTTCTTCTCATTGTCTGAGGAGTTGAGTTTGTGAGATGAGTTGTTGTGTTGTGATTTGAACTTGTAAGGTTTGGTGGAAGATGATGGATAAGAAGGTGAGGATGTCTTTGTGGAAGGACAGTCTTTTTGAAAGTGTCCAAGTTTTCCACAGGCAAAGCAAGTTTCTTTATTTGTCGGTTTGTTTGCTAGCTGATCCTACTCTCCCTAATCTTTTGTAGAATCTCCTTTGATTAGCTAGCAATGCTCTTTCATGAAATTCAGCATTAAGGTCTGTCAAAAACTCTTGGCTGCTGCGTGTGTCTTCTTCAACATCATAGTCGCTGTCATGAGGGTGTGGGGTAGAAATCAAAGCTTTGGAAGTTGCTCCCTGAACTACAAATCTTTTAGTCTCTGATTTGTATATGGTATCAATCAGCTCTTCTTCATAATTGTACTTTCCATAAAGCTGAGCTAAGGTGTCATTCTTGATTGAGTTATTGGCTCTCTGAGTCTGATTCATACTCAGCCATTTCTTGGAAGGCTGTTGACAAATGTGGCATTAAATTCAGCTTGATCAATGGTGACGTCATTCATAGCAAGGTCATTGAGAAGAATCTTCAGCCTTGTATATGTTTGTTGAACCTTTTCACCTTCAAGTGCCTTGAAAGCATTGAACTGAAGTCTAAGTGCCCGAATCTTGGTTTCTCTGGTTTCAGAGGGTCCTTCATGACCAAGGATAAGGTCTGTCCACATTTGTTTGGTTGTGGGACACTGAATGACAGACTTCATGATGTGTTTGGGAAGACAGGATATGATGATGCTTTTGAGACGTTTGTCTTGGTTTGCCAATTTCCTATCAGCTGGAGTCCACTGCTCGAGAGGTTTGGGAAGAGGATTCTCATCAGTAGAGGTGAGCGTCATGGGAACATAAGGACCATTGTCTAGAATTTCTAGAAGGAATGGTTCAAGTCCGTCGGGATACACGAGGAATTGACTCTTCCAACTAGCAAAATCTTCTTCATCAAAGACTGGTACATTGGTGACATGAGATCCGCCTCTTGAGTCAAGAAGTTGAGGTAGATCATATTCATTTGGAGGTGGAGGAGTGAGTCTAGGTGAAGTTGGTGGTGCATTGTTGTTGTTCCCAGAAGACGGTGGTGCATTGGTTGTTTCCGGCATGGTGGATCTTGATTATAAAACTTAGAACGATGTTTTTAAAGGTTTTAATATCAAACACCGCTCTGATACCAATTGAAAGTCCCAAAACTATGCTAGAAACGATAAACTTAAGTAATCAACACACGTAATTACTTTTCAAACGTAATACTTATTATTATATAATAAAGAATTACAAGTGTTATGGATAACACCGTTTGATGACAATGTGTTGTGCACACTTTGAACAATCTAAACCCTAACTTATGAACACAGTCGCAGTTGTTTGGTTCTATAAGTTCTAAGCATTAATGTGTGAATTCTATCAAAGAGTTGAACTTTAATGCTAGGCTACATAACCTATTTATAGTGGTACGAGGTTGACCTAAGTACTAGTTGATGGTGACTACACTAGACAGACACTTGTCAGACCTCTGTCACAAGATGCTCTTCTATTCTTGGTAGTCTGCCATAATGCTTTAGGGAAACAGAGCTGACACAGTTTCCCTTTTCTTCATAGTCTCGTACACACTAAGGTATGTCCAAAGTGTGCTGAGTGTTAACAGGGTATTGTCACCCCTGTTAACCCTCAACCCCTCAGAGTCCCTGATACATCTTGACTGTTATCCATCACGACCGATTTGTTGATTCTAGAAGCGATCGACTTGTCCACTGCCATTCTCTCTCTCTCTCTCTCTTTTTTTTATATATATTTTAGATAAAATTTAATTAGTTTTAATTATATAAAATTTTCGAATTTTAATATATTGAGTTTTGTTTAATTTCTCACAACATATATTAATTTGATTATTTTTTAGTTAGTTTTAGCTAATCTATTTTATCCATTGTGCTTCTAATTAAGTCTTTTTAATCATCTTTTTAACGATATTTAAATATAACTATAAAACTATTATTATAATGTTTTTTTTACATATCTATTTGAAAAAAAATATTTTATTAAAAAATTTAGGCTAAATCGTGTTGTTGGAACAAATAGATCGAATTAGGTTGCTGGAGAGAAAAATTCGACGTGTCAAAAAAATCAACATCGTTAAAGATCGTTGTTATGTCAACCTAATCTTTCTATCCTTTAGTGTTTGTGACTGTATAATTTGTCCATTTCGTTAAAGCTTAATAAACGAACTATAAAAATGTGTTTTGACAATAAATCCGAGGATAAAGAGACTGTTTTTAAAGAACCTTCGTAAAGTTAGTTAGAGTTTAATGAAAAAAGATTAATGAAAAAAAAAGTTTATTTTCTTTTTAGAGGCAGAGTATTCCTAATGTACAATTCCTAAAACCAATAAAAGCCCGATACTTTAAGCGAAAAGGACCAATTTGGTCATTTTGATCATTTCATAACCTTATCATGGTCAAGTTTCATACTAAAGACTAATATGGTCATGTTGAGCACTTCATCAAATGCACAAATGCACAACTCCACTACTTTATTGACATGTGTCTAACTGACACAATATTTATTATATTATTAAAATATTAAAATTACAAATATACCCTTAGATTTTATTTTCTTATCTCTGTCTCTTCCTCTTTCTTCTTTTTCTTTCTTCTGCTTTCTTCTCCTGGTAGTTTGAATGATATTCTTGAGATGAAAAAGGTTAATCTTAGTCAGTTTTCGTATTTAGTCTTGGATGAAGCAGATCGGATGTTAGACATGGGATTTGAACCGCAAATCAGAAAAATACTCATTGCGGTTCCTACTCGTCGCCAGACTCTTATGTACAATGCCACGTGGCCAAAGGAGGCTTATAACGATTTTGTAATTATTTACTCTGTAATTTTTTTATAATTATTCCAGGTGGCTTATAACGATTTTGTTGCTGCTGGTTCACTATCAGCTGCACGGGAGAAAGGACTTGTAAGTTGATTCCCTAATTTAGATTACTGTGTCATTCTTTTTAGCAGCAAAATTGCTTGTAGTGGATGTGGTTAGAAGCTTTGGCACTTGTTTCATGTATTTACCTTTATGCTTAAATCATAATCAAGCTTATACCATTAATTTTTTTTAATCCACTCAATAAAGGCCCTTTGCTAGTACGAAGTCTTTGTTACAAGTAGGGGTGGAAACGAGCTCTCAAGCTCGGGCTCAGCTCGAGCTCGGCTCGTTTATACGATTTTGTAATGTAAACATAAAATTTGGCTCGAGCTCGGCTCGTAATATACCTAAATTAAGCTCGTTAATAAGCTTGTTATTAAGCTCGTTAAGAAGCTCGTATATAGAACATTAGGCTCGTTTAGGCTCGCGAGCCCAAACGAGCTTTGTATGTAAAGCTCGAGCTCGAGCTCGTTTAACAAACGAGCTGCAACTTAGGCTCGAGCTCGGGCTCGAGCTCGTTTAAGCTCGGCTCGTTCGAGCTTTTTACCGATCCGATCCCGAGCTTTTCACGAGCAGCTCGGCTCGTTTCCACCCCTAGTTACAAGGGACTGACTCACACTAGATCGTAAGTGTATGCCAGAAATTCCAAATACACAATTTTGCTTTAGTTGAATTCTAGACTGAAACTAGATGTAGGAATTGTTATCAACTACTTATAAATAGCTCGATATGGGGTGTGTTATATTTCGAACGTGTATGGTAAATAAAAAAACATTAGCTAATGGGGAACGGGTTGAAGAAAAGCCGCCGCAAGTTTTATTTTAATGCATATAACTCATAAATCGCATTTATTCGAAGATTCATACTATTATTGTAATTATATTATTTTCTTAAATTAGCGAGTAACTATCATTATTTTTAAAATATGACCAAGGTGTTTGCGTGTCAACCCAGCTAATTTCAACCCACTGAAAATGACCCGTTTCAACCCAAAGCTGTTTGGCTAAAGGGAAACAGGTCAAATGGGCTGAAGAAAGCCGACCCGAGTCTAATTTTTATGCATTTAACTTCCTTACCCCATGTATCGGAAGATTTGTACCCCTGGTATAATTATAGTAACTTGAGTCAAGCTAAGGAATTAATAGCATGTATAAAATTTAAAATATTGGCTAAAGTGTTTGCTAGTCAATCCAAATCATTTCAACCCGTACTGAAAAATGACGTGTTTCAACCCAAAGTTGTTTGGCCTGTGTTTATGTAAATTATTATTAACACATTTTTTTATATAAAAATTTACGCAGTTGAGGTCTGAAGGAAAAGAGTATATTGTTCAAGAGGGTGGTGTTATGTTGTTCCGGTTTAATGTCTGATGACTTTTAATCACACAGCCAAGCTGCGAAGTTGCCGAACATACTTTTTTCCTCGAGGTAAGGTTCTCGTAGATGAGACAAGAAGTTATTATCATACAGATACAAAACCCCTAATTCTATTGTTATTTGAACATCTCGGGTCATTAAAAGATGATCTAGTTTCTCTTATGAGTCCCGTATGATAGTATTTTTTATAATACTTATAAATATTGCATTTTTGTACATATGTTTAATATATTTGTTCAAAAGTGAAAGAAATTCAGTTAAGTTCTATGGGATTTTGTTTGCAAAATAGCCAAATGGAATACAAAGCCATATTTAGTGACTTATATGTTGGTATCTTATGCAAAAAATTAACCTTTAATCGTTTCTTAAAATCCTATCTATGTAGGTTAGAAGACGATAATAGGGAAGCGAAATGCATATTCCAAAGTAGACATGGAAAACAACAATGAGGTATTGTTAAAATCAGGTGCAGATGATGGGGCTGAATATAGTGAATCACATCTCCTTGATGTTCCGGTTCATATTTTAGAGACAATTATGGAGCATTCTACTAGTGTTGAATACATGAAGTTTCGTGCTACATGCAAAAAATGTCATTTAGCAGCACCTTTGAGAAACTGGAGCAATAAAACATCATCAGGAAGATTGCAAAACACATCATTAAGGAGATTGCAGACGGAATCAGTTATTTCACCGTGGCTAATGGTGATAGAAAAATTAGGTGACTTATTCACTTTTACAGACCCTATATTGGGTAATAATTACTTTATGAAAAAACCTCAGATATTAAAAATCACAAAAAATGAGTTTAACCGATTATTTTGTTCGAGGTTTGGTTGGTTGCTTTTTGAGAGCTATGACTTCCGGTGCTTAGTACTGTTTAACCCTTTCACTAATGTTATGGTGAGGAGTGTAAGATGATGAAATATCCATCGGGCGTGCACACATAACAGAGAAGGCACCTTCATTTGGTTGCATCATCATTTTGACTTTTAACTCCTGCAGGAAAAAGGAGGAGTTAAGCATCAATCACAATTGCAACAAAGAAAAGTTGCGAGAGAATCAAGTAAGATGCATAGCATCTGTTCGTTTAAGAATCTAAAAGGCCCGTGCAGTTGCTGTGGTAGTACACAATTAAACAGTTGCTGTGGTAGTGGAATAACAATAATCTATGTATACTAATTAAAATTTGAGTTTACTAACATACATGTAAGCATAGCTGCAAAGGAACAATGGATTTTATCAAGTAAACATGCTTTTAGGGGCAGATTACTTTAACGAATCACAGAACTGCTCAACTGCTCCATCGCCACTACTCAACTGCTGCACCGCCATGCTCAACTGCTCCACCACCACGTCGCAACTGCTCCACCGCCACTGCTCAACTGCTCCACCGCTACTGCTCAACTGCTCCACCGCCACTGCTAAACTGCTCCACCGCCATGCTCAACTTCTCCAGCCTATATCCGAGCAACCGTACGTAAACAGGAAGCTTCGCCATCAGCACCCTAAATTTTCTGCTAAAAAGATTAAGATATGTACAGCTTCGAGAACACCTACATAAATCCACAAACAATGTTTAAGTAAACATGTCAAGTGTTATATTTACATCTAGCAGGTCAAATGGGTAGAAAGTTAGTGTCTCGGGTTAAAAAACAATTTTTACCAAATTCTGTTTTTGAGTATCCTTTTTGTTCATTATTTATCTCATTTCAGACATGAAAAACTTACAACATAAGTCAACAAACTATGCAGAAGTTACGTAAACCCTAGTACATATCTCAAATATCTTCATCTGCACATTCTCGCGACAACACAATCGTAACATCAGACACGCCTCTTCATCATAGACCATTCATCATAAGAAACATGTAAGAACGCTCTATCTAGTCTAAATTCACATCCGACGCGCGTAGGATGTTCAAATGCCACAATACACTGATCTTTATACATCTTGCCCTATCATATCAGATTACTGTTCTCCATTTCGCTCTAAATCATCCTACTAGGTGATATCACTAAACAAAATATCATACAACTCGAGGGATAGTTCTGCTATTACAATAACTCGTCAACTAATAGCCCATCAATAGTCCTATTATACAGATACCACAGCATATACTAATCCATAACATATAAAGTAGTTGCCATAGCCCATATTCCATCAGGTTCTCAGTCCCCGTTTTACTTATATCATTTGGTTTTGGCGTATAACTTTCATTCTCAAACCCTATTAACATGACCGATTCCTATTTCTTCTTACAATTCTAATATCAACAGCTGGTACACTAATCTTCCATAAGATAATGCAATAACTATAACATATATGCACACAAGCAAAACAAAGAAAGATATCAACATTTTTTTTATTTTATTTTTGTTGTCACATCACCACACCGCTGCTGCTATACCACTTGACCACCATGGAATTGTCACCACCAGATCTGTACACGAGATAATAAAACCCACCAGCATCCGTTGGTAAGCCGACGACCACCACCAGTAATCCTAACATAATGCAGATACAATTAAACCTAATATTTATCCAATAGAAATGTATACCAATTCAATAAAGAAATGATACAATTAAAATAAAAAAAATGTGAAATGAAATGAGTACCGATTGAATGTAGATCTGGAAATTAAAAATTAAAAAAAAGGCTTGATTGATGATGATGGGATTAAAGGAGATTAAATGTTGATTACCCAAGGCCCGATTGATTTCTTGACTCCGTCGGAATCGTAGCTACACCGCCTACCAACTCCACCACAGCGACTTTGCATTAAACCCGATTTGTTGGTGTGGGATTTTGATGTTATGATCTGGGTTTCAAAACAGAAGAAAGAACAAAGAAGAATAGAAGAAAGAGAAAGATAAAGAGAAAGGGCGTTTTAGTAATTTACTATTTTGATAATATTGTGTCAGTGGACACATGGCGTTTATTGGATGGAGTTGTGCAGTTGTGCAATTGTGTATGACCAAATTTGTCACAGTAAAAAAACTTGACCATGGTTTAACTTTTGAGGGGTGATTTTGACCAAATTGGTCTTTTTCCCATACTTTAATGTACAATCTTCATATTGATACACTTGAGTACTTTCTCTAAATCAGACATTGGAAAAACAAACCTTTGTACTTTTCCCCAAACCCACACGTTTTCTGTTACAAATTTAATTCACATGGTACACAAGTTTGGTATTTCTACGACTCGGCTTAAGGCGTTAAAGCTTGAGGCGCGACCTCCACGCAACACAATAAGTCAAGACACGCTACGACATGAGGCGCGGTAATTTTTTGAATTCAACTCCATAAAATGATTATTATTACATGTAGGGGTGTCAATATTTCCGACCCGACCCGAACCCGACCCGAGCATATTCGGGTCGGATTACTCGGGTTGAAATTTCAATTCGGGTTAGTCGGGTCAACCCGACTAACCCGAATTCGAAATCGGGTCGGACATCGGGTAAAATATTATGCCTAATTCGAGTTCGGGTCAACCCGATTGACCCGAATAAGAATTTTTTTTATTTTTTTTTATTTTTAAAATGTAAATTAAATATAAATTCTATTAAAAAAATTAAAAAAAAAGTTTTTTTTTTTATTTTACCCGTAGTCGGGTTGACCCGAACCCGAATAGACCCGACCCGAGTAGACCTAACCCGAATAGACCCGAACCCGACTAACCCGAGTTCAACTCGGGTCGGGTTCGGGTAAAATATTTTTACCCTCAACCCGAATTCAACCCGACCCGAATAACCCGAACCCGACCAACCCGACCCGATTCCCACCCCTAATTACATGTAAGGAGAGTTTTCCAACTTAACTTTATTTATTACGTACAACACTCGTTGTGAAGTAAATATAAATATATATTGAAATATGATAAAAGACATAAATAAAGTTATATGTTGCGCCGCCATAAGTCACGTTTTAAAAACGCTATAGCTTCGCTATAGCCGCTAAAGCATATGATCCTTGCCCTTGGGAGTTGGGATGAGTATTCTTAAGTAACCATGGTACACAAGTTTAGTTTGGTTCTAAGGAGACCAAACGAGTATATAAGGTTAGTTCTGACGGTTGGAGTAATAAATCTATTTGTTTTTATTTATAATTTTCCATGTATGGAGAAGTAATATACGAGTAAGAATCACCACCACCGACTCTCTCTCCTCTTCTCTTCTTGTTTGTATGTGAAAGAAAGAAAGGAAAGTCTGATTACATAGCATAGCATGGATGAATCAAATCGAGAGTCGGTGTTTATTTTCTTATAAAAAGTCCGTATATGGGTATTCCAAAAATCAATTATTATTCGATTCAATTAGCTAGCCGAGAGAGATCGATTCTATTTATATTACTTATATATCTATTTATTATTAATTATTAATCAGATTATAAGGTTGTATAGATTAAAACACATTTTGTGGTCTAATCGTTTGAGCCATTAATAAAAACCTAAGCAATCTTAGAGGACTACTTCTCTAGAATAAGTTGTGAAGAAAACCGGAACATAATTTATGAAGAAATTTAATCTTGTGAAAAAGTTTATTAAATGTTTTATTAAACTTATGCTATGGAGATTGTATGCATGCTTCTCCATACTTTGATTTTGACATCAAAATTTATATACCCTTAAAATTTAAGTCGAA
Organism: Glebionis coronaria; assembly: GCA_025667525.1. Taxonomy (NCBI): domain Eukaryota; kingdom Viridiplantae; phylum Streptophyta; class Magnoliopsida; order Asterales; family Asteraceae; genus Glebionis; species Glebionis coronaria. The sequence goes on along the minus strand of CM046878.1, from coordinate 9,403,680 downwards.
TGCTCCTAATTGACGAACACTTAAAATTACTTCGTCATCAAATGAGATTTTTGGGTGATGTTGTGATGCAGAGAAAACCTATTGTAGAATGAGAATTTTTTTAAACATTTTCGTGATTTTACAGGTCATGTTATGTTCATCAAGATTTGGCCCAGTTTTTATCAAGTTCTTATTAGCAGTCAAGTGCATGGACTATGATTACAAAGCCACGTTATAACAATAACATTCTATGATGTTTGCTAAACTCGAGTACGAGGTCTTACGTATTATGAACACATTTTTAGCTATCTAAACCCGATTTACCATATATTTTTTGGTTCAATTATTTTTTCTTAACCATTTGACCCAGTAGATTTATAACTTTGAACCCAAAATTTCTATTTTCTTACCGCTCTTTGGAAAACATAATTCTTTCACTTGTGATATGACATCGTAAGACTTTTTGCGAGAAAAATGTAATGAATAGTGTTTCTAAGCTTCCATCGTGGATCAACCTTATCATTCTATATCTTCAAAATATGTGACAAGAAAACCTGGTTCAAGTATTTTAAATTCAGTTTCCAACTTAAATATGTTTTTGCTATGACGATAAAGAAAATCCACAGGTAAACATTGTCTATGATTTGTCTATTTTTGCAAAGCCATGTTTTCTCTCATAGTCAACAACCATACAAAACGGTGTCTAAGTTTTGTCTGTTTTTGCAATGACATGTTTTCTCTTATAGTTAACAAGTATACGTTAATGTATCAAGAGCATATTAAAGATGTGTTCAATATATTACATTGATTTATAAAAAGTAAAAAGCAAGAATCGGTTGAAGATACTACATATAGCTTATACGACGTACTTCAACGTCTATGAATAACTATGTACAATATACATATGACATGTTTTATATTATATTTTAAATGTCAGTATATCATCAATGAAAAACTACTTTTACTTTTTAGTTGTTTAAAAACATTGGCTATTAACTTGATTTCCACTCACCGACATCATTTACTATGCAAAACCATCAAATTTGTGGAATTAAATGCATGATCGATTATTATTTAATTGTTACATATTTAATTATTTATCGAATAATTACTTATTATTTTTTTTAAATATCAATAGAATATTTCTATTTTTATTGTTTTTCTTACTTTATTCATACATACGAGATATCTTACAAAATTATTCTTTAAATAACCTCGTGATTCCACGGTTCTTTAAATTAGTAGTTGATATCAATTATGTTGATTTGTTTTTACAAAATAACACGTAACATGACATGTTGATTGACCACTTGAATAAGTCATAAGTAGTATTAAATTTTTAATTACTCAATTCATTTTTATAACGAAAGTTTTGATGTTACTCGATGTAGTATGTTTTAGGACCGTGTATGGCGTGTTTGATTAGCGAACGTAACCAATTTTAACTCCTATAGCCTCAAAAGTGGAATTTCGTAATAACACCAAAAACCACAAAACAACAAACTAACTTTTCACACTCGGTTTTATCTGAGATAAATGTGTTAAACTATTAACACACCTTTCATTACATTCATATTCATATAAGAGTTACGAAGTTAAAAAGTAAAACAACATGTCGTGATTTGTTATAAATAATCACTTAAACACAATATTCAGTGACTAATTAAATTCGCGACTAACTAAGATTTAACACATGTAAAATATTCAATCATCTTTAGAGGCTCAGGTACAGTAGCTCGTCGCTCGCGTTTTCGTCACGGCGCCACCAACTGTATCGATCACGGCGTTTTTGATGTTTGCGCCGAGGGTGCCAGCCGAAATGGTGGGCGACGGGGCGAGCTCACGACGCGAACGCTGCACCATGACTCGTGTTTTCATTTTTTTTTTTACTTTTTGACCGTTATAACGGCTAGATTTTTGAATGGGGAGACTTTTTGACCGTTTGAAGCTTAAAACACCCACAGTTTACCTATTTTTCATTAATAATACCCCTTTAAACTACAAAAATTATATACCATCTTCTATTCTATTCAACTTTTACTTCTATATATTTTTACGTCCATCATTCGCTAAAATCCAAACCAATATCCTAATCAATGGATAAATTCTTTCTTTAACGATCCCCAAAATCAAATACCGAATACTCAATTTCCGAATTCTTTATCTTCGTCTAATCCAAATACTTACTCATCCGCAAACTCTAACTCATCAAGAAATAATTGGGATGACATACATAAAGTTCAGAAGAGGTTTGCAACATGGTGATAACGCTCAAATCTAACATATTTATATGAGCGTATTCGTGGTGTTTATGCATATATTTGTATGATTATTATGAACATATGATACTTAATGATGCTTATTTGTTATTGTAGGTTAATCAATGGTTACATCACGATAAATGAAGAAAAGACGTCAATTGGAGGTGAAAAATAATGAACGAGACATGAAAGTGTAGCTCTCGTATGATAAATAATACAAAGAATAAGAGTCTTGGAAAGTTTGAAAGAAAGAATGTGGAAGAAAAGAAAGAAGAAGGACTAGAAGGAAAAGTATGGAAAATGGCTAAGTTGCCACCAGCAACACTTTGCTTGCCTTCATCAAATCCATCGTCATTTGCCACCAACATCAAAGTAGCATTCAGTTGCCACTGGCAAGCAAGTCCTTGCCTCCATCAAATCCACCATCAGTTGCCACCAGCATGTTCGTACGTGTATGTTAGGTTCTGAAGATGTATGAGATGTACTGATATTTAAGCTTTTTGGTAGGTACATGTGAGATCAATGGCAGAATTTCAGAACTTATACTGTGGCGGCAGTAGCCCAAAAAACCAACACAAAAGATACCACTAGAGCTACCTTGAATGATCAAATATAAAGCTCTTATGATATAGATTTTAGCCTCTGATAAAGAAGGAAATGCAGAATGTGATGGGAAATGAAACTTTGTCGATTTGGCAGGTACGAAAAACATATATTTTGTGAGACATGTTAGTAGTAGTTGCTTCACTTGATGCCACTGTTATTCCAGGTTCTTGTTTGTAACTATATCATTTTATGCTAGGCTAGGAAAATACGAGAAGTAGCTTTTAGATGCCATATCTCCTTGTATTTATAATTCATGATATTTTACCACACATAGTAGATTTTTCATGTTAGCTAAAATAAACCCATAAAGACTGAATTTTTCAAGATTGTAGTCTGGACAAAAAAATAAATACTAGAACAAAAGGAAATAGCAAACCAGCTTTAGCAACAATAATGAAAATATGAAATGGTCAAGTCTAGCGCCAAGTCGGCCAAAATAAGAGATGTTCATATGATTAAATTTATATGATAAGCGCATAGTCTCACCAGTTAAATCTTTGACCGACCTTTAACCAAAATTTATATGATAAGCGCATAGTTTCTACAACAGTTTCCATATTTGTTAAATTAGTATTTGGTGGTTGAAAATATGATTTAAATGTTGTGCTTCAAAAATCTCATTGGCCACCTAGGATAAAAAAACCTTTCATTGATTAGATTAAGAATTTGACTAATTTTGACTGTTTATTTAGTCCTAGAAGATGTAATTAAAGTACCTTGAGTTTTTTCATAGCTAGATTTTGATAAGCATAAGATGGATTAGATGTAGTGCTGTAAAATATATATTCTTGTGGTTCTCCATCGGAAGTACCACGTGTAAAATGGAACAATATTTTATCAAGTTTTACTAAACTAATAAACAAATATCAAAAAAGTGGTATTAAGTATAAACCTTTATTCCCTTGTATCCCAGACGTTTCCATAGCCTCATGCTACAAGATCAAACGTAGTGTTTTGCACTTGCTTAACAGTCTCCACTAAGCTACAAAAACGAAAATAAGCTTTACTCACATTACAAGAATTAAAGACTCAATACTCGATCTAATTTTTAGTTCTACTATGTGAAAGATAGAGTAAATAGGAAAAAAGAACATTAAATTTTATACAAAAATGGATTAATGTGGTAAATATTCAGCAAGAGAGGATAAAATAAGGGTGAAATGGGTCAAACAAACCAGAAGTTGCCAGTGTTTACACGCGTCCTAACTTTTTTAACAGATACGAGTAGTAGAATACATTTTATTATATACATAGATAACATTTATAGTAGTTCCTACTACGCCAAGCTTTAAAAAATATAGGGAAATGCAAAATAGAAATGTTGGCGGGTCTAATCCGTGCTAACATGTCTTTAGTAACAAGCTTTGAACCTTCGTAATACCCATAAACAAAAATATTGTTGAAAGAAATCTCATTTATACATTCTAAACATATCAGGTAAGGTTCGAAGAGTTGCTTCATCAAGGGGTCCTGGGTGCCAAGGTTCTGGCATGAGGGTAACAATCCGGCACATCGGCACGGGAATGGTCCAACAGATGCAACATGATTGTCAAGAATGTAGAGGCTCTGGTATATACCATATCCTTGCAGCTATCTTTTGTTTTCAAAATTGTATATTCTACTTTAGTGTGAAATCACATGTCTAAAAAGATAATGGAAGCGACCTTCATGGTTTGAACTCACTATAAGATAGTCTAATGCTTATAAGCGACCGATTTCTTGGGTTCTACATGGTAAGCAACAACTGCTCTTCCATTAGGTTGAACTTAATTTACACTTGAGTATATGATTTGTAACTAAATTCTTTATTGATTCTATGCGCTTCAGGTTTCTGATAACTGTCCATGGAACTACAGTTTCAAGTGAGTAAAGCATACAATAGGCATGAAGTATAGGATAAAGCTAGAAACTCCACTGAGAATATTATCATGAAGATTCGAAGCTAACACAATTATAGAAGTTTAGCAATCTGGAAGAAGGTGATGTCGCTAAGGGAGACTAAGAAGGCACATTTTGTAAAACAAAAATGTTGTTAAAGCTTTTTGTAAACTGCGACTTCTTGATCAGCCATGCAAACTAGACTCGTCTTAGATATGTAGATATTATATAGTTCATAAGGATACCTGTACACATATTGACAAACTGTTTAAAGAAAAAACATATGAACCAAACCGATTACAGCAGCATATAACATTTTCCTCTGAATTTTGATCATCACGAAAACAAACCCTCCGGATCAATAAAAAAACGACCCCGCCAGGCGGGTTATGACTTACATGGGTATATGTACATACATATGCACAAAGTGATCACGTTACTTCAGCCAGTTTCTTATCATGTAGTTAGATAGATACTTCTAAATTTATCAAATATTATTTCAGATAAATGAAAAAGTTCATCAAAGTCTTTAATAAGCATCTTATGGTGTGTCCTTCGATTTAAAACATATGTAAATACGACACTTTTTAAAATCTTGTGCAACACTTTCACAATGTTGCGTGACTGACTGAATAAGATTTGTAGCATTTTATACCAAAGTGTTGTACTTTTCCTTTTTGAAAATGCAACACTTTTGTAAAGTGTTGTATATTATGATAAAAGATGCAACACTTAAAGAATAATGTTGCTTTAGTTTCTTAAATACAACACTTATTTACTAAAATGTTGCTTTATCATTATTGATGTGCATAAGGCAACAATCTTAAAAGTGTTGCTTCTAAAATGCTATAATAGCTTCATTTTCTTGTAATGTGTCTTACACTTCTCCAAGCAAACTTAATCACTCCATAACACCTAGAGACCATCCATTTTCTCTTCATTACTTCATTCCCTGGAACATTACTCACCTTTTTCTCCAAGAAAACTACTTGGTGGTCAAAGAGAATTCAAGTATAAATAAAACCCATGGGGTAGTGTTTTTACATATCTTTTACCAACCAATCAATCTTCTTCATTATCAAACCCATCCTCATATCCATCATAATTCTGCGATTTTGATATCACCCCTCACCCAAGTGGTGAGGGGTGGTGGAATTGGTTACCATGTCCATGTAATAAGCCATAGGAGAGTAGAGAAGAAAGCCATACTCCATACAAAACCCAAGATGGTTATGGGTAGAATGCATTGTATTTTGGTACTATGAATTCTAATGTTTGGTAACTTCTTCTTTATTACAATGTTACTTATGTTCATGTTCATGGTGATTTTTGTGTTTGTGATATTGTGAATGTTGTGATACTTGTATTGTTTATATGATAACTTGTGATAAATGGATGTTTGGATTTTATTAGTGCTTGTCATTGGATTGTGGTGATAACATTATATTTGGTTGAATTAGAACTTGTTCTTGTTTGTCAATTTGGTTAATCATTGTTGAGTCTATATGTCAAAATTACTCTCAACATGGTTGATGTCAATTCATTAATCGAAAAATGATTTGGTCTTGTGCTTGTGAAGATTGTGCAAGAGATTTAATAAACATAACAAGTAAAGGTTTAATCTAGATTATAGGTCGAAAGGAGTCTTTTGAATATATTGTTCTAATCATCTTTCAAGTAAATGGAACTTATCAAATCGATAACCAAGTCTATGGGTCGAAAGAATTCTTGTTGTTATTGGTTTAGGCATAAGGCTCATGAGTGACCACTTGATTGAGACTTATGTATTATTGATTTATAAAGCACTAGTGTCTTATTATTGGTTCTATAGGTCGAAAGGATTACCTTTAATATGTTTTTTCAAACTAATCATCCATATGTCCATGTGATCATTTAACCATACATGTATGTCTTTTGTGTGTGCCTTTAACGATTCTCATGGTGGTGTGATCGTGACAATCATACTTACTATTGTTACAAACAACTACACTTGAGTATAACCAAGTCCCATGCAACAACCTTGACTTACCAACCTAATTGTAACATGACTAGAGTATAATTGCTCGAATTTGTGTTCCTAATTAATATCGGTAATTCTTGTTTATAAATTTAAAACCCAATGTGTGGAAAGATCGCATATCAAGTTTTTGGCTTCTTGTCTAGGATTTGTAATCGCATTCTTTTAATATACCCGTACGAGCACATCAAGTTTTTGGCGCCACTGCCGGGGACTTGAAAGTTTCTACTCTTTTGTTAGTTGTTTGTTTGTTTTCTTGCTTGTTTCATTCTCATAATCCGGCATGGTCACCACCAAGTTTTTGCCGTCGTTGTCGGGGACTTGCTAGTTCATACTCTTGTGTCTATTTGTTTGTATCTTTGTTAGTTGGAATCGTTATCTTGTTGATTGCTTGTTTGCTTGTGTCATTGTTTCTTGAAACGTTTGTGTTACCAATTTCTACATAACCCGAAAGAGTTGTTATACATCATTTACCCACATAGGGGGGACGAATTTCGCATAGGAGGAATTCGGTTGGTGGTTGATTACTCAATTGGAGGCTTTGAATTGCTCCAAATTCCAATGTTTGATTGCTCTTGCTCTAGCCCTTGACAAAGGTTAGAGCACCCTTTGCTTAAAATCTCTTATTTCTCAAAAAGTTGCTTACATAGTCTTGGCGCCAAAATCACATATTTGGTGTTGGTATTTCCTCTCTTGTGTTCTCAAATTGCTTGTTTCAATGATTGATTCCTAAATGTGTCTCAAAGTGCTTGTTTCAAAAACCCAAAAACCTTGTCCCGAATCACTCTAGTTTATGACTAGAACTACTTGACCACATGAATTTTTGTGTATGTTCGTGTTTTGTGAGTTTGTGACTTGTTATGTGTCATGTGTATAAGTGTTTTTATGTCTTTTGTGCTTGCTTGATTGTGTGCTTGTTTGCATTTCCCATTGTATGCATACTTTTAGTTCTTATTTTCCTAGTTTAAGGGGGCGTTTGGATTCATCATTTTCTAATGATTTTGATCACTACAAAAATTCTCCTTTAGTCAAAATAAATGGTATTTGATACCTTTAGTCCTATTTGTTAAAATCAAAAATCAATAAAATAAATTGTTTTGAAAATAAATGGAAAATAGATGAAAAATAAAAAAAAAAGTTAGAAATCTAGTTTTTGTCATTTGTTTCATGTTATGTGTTAGATGTGCATTGTGTTGTTTCTTATTTTGTATTTAGAATGTTGTGTGCTAAATGATTTTACATGTCTTGCTAGCTTATTAGTCTTTTCTTTTCTTTTTGTGCTTATTTTCCTTGTTTCATGCATAAGGTGCCTTATTAATCTTAAGGGTGTGTTTGGATTAAGTTTTATCTCATATGTTTTAATCATATTAATAAAAGTGTCTTTACAAAAATTCTTTGTTTTTAAGTTATAAGAAAGTTTGTAAAAAAAATAATAAAAAAAAAATTAAAAAAAAAATTCTGAACTGGAGCAGTTGCCGCCGGCACCATCACCTTGCCGGCCGGCAACTAACCAACTTCTTCCTCCTTGCCGCCAGCACCACATGGTTGCTGGCCGGCAAAAGATACATTGTTTCACCTTGCCGCCGGCAACACCCCCATGCCGGCCGGCAAGGTTGTCAGACCAAAAAAAAAAAAAAATTTGCGTTGCCGGGAGGCAAATCACATTCTGTTATCACGTTGTCGGCGGCAACTATGCCTTGCCGGCGACAACTGGAATTTTCTGGGAATTTTTTATTTCTTTTTATCTTCTTTTATTTGAACTAGGCCTTCACCAAAACCATTCTTAATTATGTTTTTAACTTGTTAAACATCCGTTAGTCGAGTTTTAAACCAAGTCTTAATAAAGCTTATATCCCTCCCAACTGCCCGTATTAATAATTTTGTGCCTTGTTCGTATTTTTATTCACTCCGATAAATTCTCAAACCCCGTGGATAGAACCCGAAGTCTTGAAAACCATCCGGTTTAATGGATTTGGTACAAAACCTCTATTATATGTTTTTGTTTCATTTAGTTAAAAAAAATTCTAGTTTTTCTTATTTAACTCTTGTTGAGTCGTTTTATTTTTTTAAGTGTTTAGATTATTTTTAGTTGTCATATGTGTGATGTTTATATGCATAATGTTTGTTCTTGTTTGTGTTAGTTGTCTTGTGTGTGTTGCATTTTGTTTGCATGCGTGCTTGTTTGTTTGTTTAAGTTCATGTGGTTCATGTATGAACTTTGTGGGTGTGTTCGCTGGAAACTCTCACGAGACTACAACTCGTCCACTCGGGATACCGAGGGGTTTAAAGGCTTGTTGCATATGCTAAATGCAATCGTGTTGCCTACGAAAGTGTGCTTAATAAATTAACATGTTTTGTAGTTTAGTTTATTCGGCAGGTTCAATAAAGCTTATGGATGATGGATTGGTTATGATGGATGATTGGTATGTGTATACACATGATGGAGATGAAATCGCTTGATCTTCCTTACTTGGAATCTTATCATATGGAGATCAATTGCAATTTCTTAGCCCGAGAAGTTTCGTTTCTCTTGGACTATTTATTATTTTCCTCAATATTCATGCTTTGAAGTTTATTTTTAATATTGAGTCTAGTCCAAAACTTAAGTGTGAGGGGAAATAAATGGGATAATGAAACTAAACTTTAGTATCTAAAATTTTTGGGCTATTATAAAAAAAGAAAAAAAAGAAAGAAAAAAGGAGAGTTTGTAAATGTTTTCACACGTTTATTTGTAAATATGTTTCAATAATCATTCACATGGTATAAAAAAATAATAAAAATAAAAATAAAAAAATAAAATAAGTTGTAGTGAGATCACACTTGTGTGATATAAGTGTATATGCGTGATAAAGAGACAACCGTATGAATTATACCCAAAAAGCCTTTTACATTTTTCTTCTTACCTAGTTGCATCGATTAGCTAACCTCCCATATTAACCATTTGTTAGCACTCTCGTTTAGTGCTAAATACCCTTAGAACACCCGTTGAGCCATTCTTTTCATTTTTTTTTTGAATCCACTAAAAAAGAAAAAAATATCTAACCTTAAACCTTAGCCTAACCCTTGTCGAAGTCTAAATGGTGGGTTGCTAGTTGCATGGTATGGTAGATCGTTTTTGATGATTTATAGTTGCCACACTTCGTTATGTGTGTGCCATTCCAACAAAGATGAAGGAGACGTCTTTCTTATTTGTATTTTTTGTGGTGTGTGCTAAAGTGAAGTGTGAGGGGAGCATGTGTTGGATGTTGAAAAAAAAATTGAAAAAAAAGAGGAGGATGAGAAAAGAAAAAAAAATAATAAGTCATCGAAAAAAAAGTTAAAAAAATAGCCAATGAGCTATATTATGAAGATGAAGGAAGACGAAGTATGTTTAGATATCGATTAGCCAATGTGCTAAGACGTGATATGTGTATGTGTTGATCGATATGTGTTGAATAAAGCTCGTGACGATAATCATTTTTGGGCTTGTAATTTGTTCGGTAACTAGCAACATGGGACTTAGACTTTTAATTTGTATATTCGCTAAACGGTTAAACCTCTCATAATATATCCCATGTCTTATCCATACCCATTAACCCAAAGCCTTAGCCTTAACCCGAATAAAAGTCCTCTTTAGATGTGTACACTTGGTGCTCATGCCATTTGATTTAATTTTGTTTGTAATTTGTAGCTTTGAATCTTATTTTTCTAACCATTTCATGCACCATGTGGAAAGTATTTTTTTTTTATTTGCTTAAGGACAAGCAACCTCTTAAGTGTGAGGGGGTTTGCACCTTTAGCTATTTTTTATAAAAATAAAAAAGATTTTCAATTTTTCATAGATTTTTCAATTTGTTCATAGAATTTTAAAATTTTCTTTTCTTTTAGAATCTAGTTATTTTGTTTTTAGCTTTAATTTTCTTTTATATGCTTGAGGGCAAGCAAAGTTTTTCTTTTTCTTGCTCGAGGACGAGTAAAACTTAAGTGTGAGGGGATTTGATAACGCTCAAATCTAACATATTTATATGAGCGTATTCGTGGTGTTTATGCATATATTTGTATGATTATTATGAACATATGATACTTAATGATGCTTATTTGTTATTGTAGGTTCATCAATGGTTACATCACGATAAATGAAGAAAAGACGTCAATTGGAGGTGAAAATAATGAACGAGACATGAAAGTGTAGCTCTCGTATGATAAATAATACAAAGAATAAGAGTCTTGGAAAGTTTGGAAGAAAGATGGTGGAAGAAAAGAAAGAAGAAGGACTAGAAGGAAAAGTATGGAAAATGGCTAAGTTGCCACCAGCAACACTTTGCTTGCCTCCATCAAATCTATCGTCATTTGCCACCAACATCAAAGTAGCATTCAATTGCCACTGGCAAGCAAGTCCTTGCCTCCATCAAATCCACCATCAGTTGCCACCAACATGTTGTTAGTCAAGTCTAGCAAAAGTCACATTAAACATGTCTTCCCCTAATCCAAGCAAACTTAATCACTCCATAACACCTAGAGACCATCCATTTTCTCTTCATTACTTCATTCCCTGGAACATTACTCACCTTTTTCTCCAAGAAAACTACTTGGTGGCCAAGGAAAATTCAAGTATAAATAAAACCCATGGGGTAGTGTTTTTACATATCTTTTACCAACCAATCAATCTTCTTCATTATCAAACCCATCCTCATATCCATCATAATTCTGCGATTTTGATATCACCCCTCACCCAAGTGGTGAGGGGTGGTGGAATTGGTTACCATGTCTATGTAATAAGCCATAGGAGAGTAGAGAAGAAAGCCATACTTCATACAAAACCCAAGATGGTTATGGGTAGAAGGCATTGTATTTTAGTACTATGAATTCTAATGTTTGGTAACTTCTTCTTTATTATTCAATGTTACTTATGTTCATGTTCATGGTGAATTTTGTGTTTGTGATATTGTGAATGTTGTGATACTTGTATTGTTTATATGATAACTTGTGATAAATGGATGTTTGGATTTTATTAGTGCTTGTCATTGGATTGTGGTGATAACATTATATTTAGTTGAATTAGAACTTGTTCTTGTTTGTCAATTTGGTTAATCATTGTTGAGTCAATATGTCAAAATTACTCTTAACATGGTTGATGTCAATTAATTAATCGAAAAATGATTTGGTCTTGTGCTTGTGAAGATTGTGCAAGAGATTTAATAAACATAACAAGTAAAGGTTTAATCTAGATTATAGGTCGAAAGGAGTCTTTTGAATATATTGTTCTAATCATCTTTCAAGTAAATGGAACTTATCAAATTGATAACCAAGTCTATGGGTCGAAAGAATTCTTGTTGTTATTGGTTTAGGCATAAGGCTCATGAGTCACCACTTGATTGAGACTTATGTATTATTGATTTATAAAGCACTAGTGTCTTATTATTGGTTCTATAGGTCGAAAGGATTACCTTTAATATGTTTTTCCAAACTAATCATCCATATGTCCATGTGATCATTTAACCATACATGTATGTCTTTTGTGTGTGTGCCTTTAACGATTCTCATGGTGGTGTGATCGTGACAATCATACTTACCATTGTTACAAACAACTACACTTGAGTATAACCAAGTCCATGGGACAACCTTGACTTACCAACCTAATTGCAACATGACTAGAGTATACTTGCTCGAATTTGTGTTCCTAAATAATATCAGTAATTCTTGTTTATAAATTTAAAACCCAATGTGTGGAAAGATCGCATATCAAGTTTTTGGCTTCTTGTCTAGGATTTGTAATTGCATTCTTTTACTATACTCGTACGAGCACATCACATGGAAGGTTCATCTTTTATCCGTGGGTGGTTGCTTGACTCTTTGCAAATCTGTTTTGGAGAGTCTTGGCGTATACTACATGTCTTTGTTTAAGATGCTCGAATTGGTTAATTGGAAGTTAGAAAGTATTCGAAGTAAATTTTTTTGGGGAGGCGATCAAAATGACAAGAAAATTGCTTGGGTTCAATGGAAGAAAGTTCTAAATTTGAAAGAAAATGATGGTCTTGAGGTTGGAAGTCTAAAAGCCTTGAACCTAGCTCTAATTAAAAAATGTAGGTGGAGGTTTCATACGGATAAAAAAAGGATATGGAACAAAGTCGTAACAAATGTATATGGTCAGAATGGAGGCATCGATAACCGGAACTCTATATATAAAGCCACTAGAGTGTGGGATGCCATTCTAAAATCTCTTCACAAGATGCATAACAAAAGCATTGTTGCCTATTCGACAATGAATAAGAAGATTGGAAACGGAATTGGTTACAGACTCTAGATGGATGTGTAGGTGGGTACAAGGTCGCTAAAAGAACATTTCCCTCATGTCTTTGCTTTGGGAAGTAACAAAGAGTGCTTGGTTAGTGATCGATGGGCGGATGATCAATGGCAATGAGATTGACATCATCATATGCCAGATGGAGGTCGTACTAGTCAACAATATAGAGATATGCATCACTTATTACAACAGGTGGAGTTCTTTGATCATGATGATACATTGAAATGTACGTTATAAAAAGATGGTGATTTCTCTGTTGCTTGCTTTCGTAAGCAAATTGATGATAAAATTCCCCATTCAGGAGATATCGAGACTAGATGGAATAAGCTAATACCTATAAAGGTGAACGTTTTGGTTTGGAGACTTAGACAAGACATAATAGCAACTCGTAAAAATCTTATAGTGCGAGGGATAGATGTACCTTCAACTATATGCCCCTCGTGTGGAGCTGCAATGGAAGATACAAATCATGTCTTTGTGAAGTGTGATACCGCGGTCCAAATTTGGGAAAGGATCTTCCGTTGGATAGACTTGGATCAACCTACGTTTGGTGGAATAGTAGATGTTTTCAACTGGATTAATGTTGTTAACGTCCGTCAAAAAGTAATAACTATGTTGGAAGCTATTTGCATCTCAACAATGTGGGTCATATGCCAATATCAAAATAATGTTATCTTTGGAGCTGTGAAGATGAAGAAAAGTATTCTTTTTTACCGTATTGTGTCCCATTCGTTTGAATGGTGCTCTAGCAGAGGAAAAGATGTATGTTCTAATTGGACATTGTGGTTACAAAGCCCTCTCACTCTTTCTTTGTAATTGTTTTCTAACATCTTGCTAGTTTTGTTATAATTAGCCGTTAAAAAAAAGAAGAAATAATCAATTTCTTTATTTTCCAACTATAATCAAATACTAAATCCTTTATCTAACTTCCCACAACATAACCCGTTTGTTAATTGTACACCCGAGGCATTCAATTTATGGTTCCAAAATTCTCAACAATTTCAAGTCTTCCAACAATCCTAACTACCAAATCAACAAAACTTTCTTCAACACTCGTCTCACGAATCTCAAGAAACCGAAGAGCCAGATGATGATGAAGCTCCACCCGCTGGTCATTCGAAGAAAAAAAGGAGACAAAAAAGTGTTGCTAAGAAAAACCCGAAATCGGACCGTGCTTTTTGGTCCCAACGTGAAGAGGAAATTTTGACCGAATGTTGGATAGAAATATCCGAAGATCTGAAGGTCGAGAATGGCCAACAAAATGAGACGTTTTGGTTCAAAATTCTCGCTATATATAACGAACATGTTACGAAGGAGGGTTATAAAGTTCTAAACAAACATATGTTGACCGACGAGTGAACGCCAATGAATCGAGAAGTACACAAGTTTAACAATTTTAATGATAACACCAAACTTTTAAGTGGTGAAAATGAATAAAATTGGACGACTCGTGTGTTAATCTATATAAAGATGATAGCGAGAACAAGGAATTTCCGTATAAAAGTGCTTGGATTTTTTTGAGAGACAAGTACAAATGGAAGAACCCCGATTCCACACGAACACGACGACAACGCGAGAAGATAGCCGACGAAGATCCAGATCTTTTCAACGACGATGAGATCTCTCATCCATCCGCCGCTCCAAGAAGGCTGAGGTTCAACGATCCTAAAGCTCATCCGCCACTTCGAGTTCTCAAAAAGAACAATTGCCCAAATTGCTACAACAACAAATAATCTTTCGTGATGCAACAAAGGAGCGAATGGAGCGAGAGATAGCGGCAAGACTAGAAGTGTGTGAGCTTCAAAAAAGGAACGAAGAATCGATGATCTTTCGGATCGACACTACCGGAATGAGTGCCGAAGACACAACGAAGATCGAAAAGCTAAAAGACGAGACACGTGCAAAATATTTAAATTTTTAAGTTGTATTTTTTCGAAAGTTTTTGTTTTAAGTTGTATTTTAATTTTTTGCATGTTTTTTTGGTGAATTTTTTTTGTAATGTTTTATTTTTATTATTAATGAAAATTATGTTTTTAGTTGAAAATAAAGTTTTTATTAAATTTAAAATTAAAAAAGAGGGTCAGCATAATACCAAAAAATATAGTGTTAACTAGGGAGGGTGTTTTTGATGTTATGGTGAGGGTTGGTGTTGTCGGAAAAAATAGTGATGTGACACCACTTTTTGCTCACGGCTCAACCCTACCTAGAGCTATAAAGTGGCATAGTGCTAACGGGTACTAAATGACTTAAAAGCAGTGTTTTAAAAACTTGGTTGACTTTTCCGATTGGACCGTGAATTAGCTAGGTGGCCAAAAACCGGTTTTGACAAAAATCCAGTTGAACCGTCGACTGAATCACGATTTGGCGACTCTGTCGGATCAATTAAAAGACTAGTTTCTAAAACATTGATTAAAAATGTTTAGAGTTGAAGCTTCAAAGATAACTTGAACAAGAATCCCTCTCCGTGTCGTTTATGGAGTGAGCGTGATTCTAGAACCACAAAGAGCAAACTTGGTACCGATAGAGTTGAGAACCAAAATCTGCACATTTTAGAAACCGAGAATCATACTAAAAAACGTGTTTCGGTTCCGATTCGATTCTCGAAACCAGTTTGAGTATCTCAATTCTATTCGATTGAAATCGAATTTAAAAAAAAAGACACCCAAATATTCAAAGAAAATTTTACGTTTATTAAGCTTGTCAGTAAAACACAAAAACGCCTATATTTAAAAGCTAGACGATCATACTGGCACCTGTGGGAGCTTGACGATCATATTTTTCAATCTTATTCAGACTGGCACCTGTGGCTCGTTAACACACGCCTTCCTAAACATTTGAAGGTTCTGCTTGAAGGTATTTTTTATGTGATGTGGTGGCTCATTTGGAAATTCAGAAATTTACTGCTTTTTAGTGGTGTGCACCCCAATCAGATGTGTATCTTTGATGAAGTTGTTCAACTGTCGTTTTGGTGGATGAATAGTCGTTGTAACTCCAAGCTCAATTGGATTTCTTGATTAAAAAATCCAATTGTATTAGCTTGTAATTATATCTAGCTTCTTGCTAGTGTTCTTAATAAAATCTCTACCATTAAAAAAAATATATACATAAAAGAAATTATTGCAGGTTTCATCTTAGTTTTCAAAAAGGAAAATATTTGATTGGATCTTTTTTGTGGGTATCACGTAAAAACAACTAAGCGTCTCATAAACATATTTAAAAGCTAGACGATCTTTCCCTTTTGAAACCCGTAACCGATACTCGGTGTTCAAATCAAACTGAACCAAACTAAAAACCAAAACTTGCAATATTAAAAACTCGAAAACTGAGCCACGGTTCTAAAATTCTCTTCGAATTAAACAAGTTCCGATTTCGATTTAATCCTCGTTCCACTTAATCATCTCTAGTTTACACGCCTAAACCACACAATTATGGTACATAGTTTCATAGAATCTTTTTATTAAACTTATTTTATTCTAACTAAACTACAGTAGTAAAAAAAAAAATTCCCAACAAACAAAACTATCAATCAAATGGTTTTCGTTTCACCTTTAATGTCACTTTAAAGCACCTTTTTCCAATGTTTTAAAAACCGTTTTTATTGATTCGGTTAAACTATTAAGTCACGATTTAACCGATTTAACTTGATTTTCGACCAAAGTCCGCGTTTAATTATACGAATGGTTCATGATTCAACCGATTTAACAGACCAAATCAACCCGAAAAAATACACCCTTTTTCATACTCTTTTAAAACTATTTTTTAAAATTCTAACCGACCATGTTTTCAATTGATCCGATTAGACTACCAAATCATGAATCGATCAATTTAACTAATTTTTGAGATTACACAACCAATTCATAATTGAATCGATTCAATCGACTGAGTTAACCCGGGTTTTAAAAGTATACCTTTTTCCATATTCTTTTAAAATATTTTTTAATATTTTTAATAATTGAATTTAAAAATATTAAAGGTTTCTATTCGCGAATGTCTCTTAATAATTTGAGTCTCAAAACTTATCCGTTTAAATGGTTTACTAAAAGGTCGGATTTCATATATGATGCCAAAAATCATAGTTGTTAAGATCCCGATTCTGATCTTAGAATCTTATAATTTTACGATGCTGCAAAACAAAAAGCGATCAGGATCTTATATAGGATTTTTACAAGCATAGGTTCTTATAAGATTCCGATTCTGACCATAGGATTTTAAGATCTATTACGATCTAATCTTACATTTCTCGAAGCACAAACTAAAAATTATAATTTATTCGTCAAGTTTTGTAAAATTTGTAAAAACAACATTTTAATCTCTTAAACATTTCATATTTATAATTATAAATATAGAGCAACATTTTTATAAACATTTATATGTTTTTATGATATTGATATATAAAAAACATAAGTTTGCATAATATTACAAAAATTAATAAAAAAATAATATTATAATAAAATCTTAAAATCTCGATATGATTTTACGATTCCAATCTTGCAATAACAAAAACGATCGATCCCGATCTCAACAACCTTGCCAAAAACACAACCAAAACTATCAATCAAGTGGTTTTCATTTCACTTTTTAATCTCACTTAAAAAAACACTTTTTTTTTCTCTTTTATTAAAAAAATACTTTTTAATATTTAATAATTAAATTTTATATATTTTAATAGATAACTACAAATCTGCCACCACAACACCTTTCTTCACTCATAAAATCACACACACTAAAAACACACACACACATAAGAACACAAATTCCAAGATTCATCAAAAGAACCAAAACCAATTCTGGGTATTTCAAGATTTGATTCAATTTGAATTGGGTACTTTTTATTTTTCAAAAAGATTCAGTAACGAGTGAGTAATCTTCAATTCTTTTATTTATTCATTTTTTATATAATTTTATTCAGTTTAATGAATCTTTTTAGGGTTCTTGATATGAATTTGATGTTTATTTGTTGTTTAATTAATTTGTGATTTTGCTTTTTTTAGTTTTCTTGATTTGATCCATAAATTTGTTAAAAAATTGAATTTTTATTGTTTTTTGAAATGTTGTATTTTGTTGACCATGTTTGACTTTTTTTTTTGCATTTAGGACTAATTTATGTTAGTTTTAATCCCAAAATTAGTTGTTGATAGTTTCCGAATTTAGGGGAGAAATTTGCTTGCTTTCTATAAATGGAAAGAGCGTTGTTTGTTAGTAATTATGGATTGTTCGTTTTGGAGCGTTGTTTGTAATGAAACTGTCAAGGGTGAGTGATTTATCGATGTTCAAGAAGTTATGGAACTCGTGAGTAACTTGTTTACGAATTCAGTGAAGAAAGTTGCTTGCTTTCTGTAAATGGAAAGAACAATGTTTGTTAGTAATTGAGGATCATATGTTATAAAGCATCTGTAAACCGGTTTTAATCATGTCGAAGTCCAAGAAGTTATGTAGCTTGTTAGTATATGCTAAATGGAAAAGGGTCATTAGAATTACGAGCGAAACAGATTTAAGTGGATCAAAGACGTGAATGGAATTGTATTTGTGAAATTGTTTCTTGAAATGTTGTATTCTGTTGACCATGTTTGACTTTTTTTTTTGCATTTAGGAATAAGTTATGTGTTTTGCTATGATTGTTTCGAATAATAGTTGTTGACAGTTCGCGAATTTAGGGGAGAAAGTTGTTTGCATTCTATAAATGGAAAGAGCGTTGTTTGTTAGTAATCGTTGATCCTTTGTTTTGGAGCTTCTGCAAACTGGCTTATAGTGAAATTGTCAAGGGTGGGTGATTTATCGATGTTCAAGAAGTTATGGAACTCGTTAGTAACTAGTTTTGACGTAAAAAGTAGTCACTAATAGTTTGCAAGTTTCTTTCTATAAATGGAAAGAACAATGCGGATCATATGTTAAAAAGCATCTGTGAACTGGTTTTTAATCATAATGTTTATGGTGGGTGATTTATCGAAGTCCAAGAAGTTATGTAACTCATTAGTATATGCTAAATAGAAAATGATCATTAGAGTTACGAGCGGCGAAACAGATTTAAGTGGAGGGCGAAGTCGTGAATGAATTGTATTTGTGTTCTTTGTCGAGTCTTGATCGTCTTGATCAGGATTCATATTTCATATCAGTGGTATCTCTTGAACGGTGCAACTGTATAAGAAATGGAATCAAATGAAATCGTCGATTGTAATAATTAATTAGGCAAAGCAGTATAAAACAAATTAGCAAACAGATAGTTTTGTTTGGCACTATGTGGTTACGCTCAGTTTTTATTATTAAATTTTAGAGATGGAATATTTTTTGTTGATTGAAATGTGGTCTTATTTTGACCATGTTTGCCCTTTTTTTTTTTGCATTTTGAAAGAAAATCTCAAAATCATGTGTTTTGGAATAATAATAGTAATTTGAAGTGACCCGATTGTTACTGATATATTTGTAATTTGAAAAGCTGCTTGTTAGTAATTTTCGAAAGAACAAGGGTGTGTGATTAAAGGAAGTCCGACAAGTTATGAAACTCGTCAGTATGCTTAATGTAAATTGATAATCAAATCTAGAACCAAAACACGTTTCGTGGATTGAAGGCTTGAATAAACCATATATGTGTTATTTGATCTTGGCCGTCTTGATTGTATTACTCCTACATATTAGTCATGTGAACTATGCACCTATATGAGAAAAGTTGTCAACTACAGTAACGTAGTATTTAGGCAGACTACAAAACAAATTAGCCAGCAAAAAGTTTGGTACTTAGGTTTGGTTCAATGTCTACATGTTTCTGATAATTAATGCAATGCATGCACTAAATGACTTTTGCAGCGAGTTTGGAACAGTCCACATGTGAACACTTTTTATTTTGCTTTCATGAGTTCATTGGTTGTTTTATTGTAAATTTCAGTTAAAACATGGGTACATATCTCAGTACTCCTAAAACGGAAAAATCCTCTGAAGATGGTGAGAATGGGCGGGTCAGATATGGTTTATCGTCAATGCAAGGGTGGCGTGCTACCATGGAAGATGCTGTGAGTTGATAATTGTTTCACGCTTTATAATTAGTCATGCTTACTTTGCATATGTTTTGTTATATCTTTGCGTCTTACGTTGAAGCCGACTTCACTACCTGTCTATTTGAGACACCAATTTTTCAGATTATGATAAAAACAAATAGTATGTTTCGACGTTTCGTATACTATAATATGCAAGAATAAAATTAGGAAACTGTTTTTTTATAAATTTTACATAGATGTTTATGTAGTACCCATGTTTGTCTAGAAGTCGATTTGATCAATACATGTCAAGCTGTGATATTATTGAGGTTTTCTTATTCGCCTTTTTGGTGTGTGTTTTTAGCATGCTGCCCATCCTGATCTGGACGCTTCTACTTCTTTCTTTGGTGTATATGATGGTCATGGAGGTGTGTACTAACAATCTCTCGCTGATTTTAGAGTTCTGTGGTTGGTCATGAGTTTATACTTACGTTTAATTTTGTTTTTGTTTTGGTCATCACTATACCCACCCGCAGGTAAAGTTGTTGCCAAGTTTTGTGCCAAGTTTCTGCATCAACAAGTGCTCAAGCAAGAAGCATATCCTACCGGGGATATAGAAACTTCTGTACAGAAGTCATTTCTCAGGTTCTTTCTAAATGTGGCTTAAATTATCGTTCTGTTAGTTAATTTCCGATCATGTATTAACAGTTAGTTTTGTTTTCCTGATGCAGAATGGATGAAATGATGCGCGGACAAAGAGGGTGGAGGGAGTTATCAGCTTTGGGAGATAAAATGAACAAATTCACCGGTGTGATAGAGAGTCTGATATGGTCCCCGAGAGGAGGAGAAGGAAGTCAAAAGGTGGACGAGTGGACTTTCGAAGAGGTACTTCTGTTGCACGTAACGATAAGATAATGCCCAACATTTGTAACATGTTATCAAAAGCTAAGAATAGTAAGAAAAACTGATATGATGTATAGAAATTTCTTAATAGTTTCCTATGTCTGCATGTTGCACGTTGATCAGTAAATTAGAGACATTAAGTCTTTTTATTGCATATTATTCCAACATACTTTTCCATTTGTCCGTTGTTAGTCAGTTTGGTAGGTTATTTGTAACCAGGACCCCGTTAAATCTGACATTTGGCTTCTTTGATTTCTTCGCAGGGGCCTCATTCCGATTTCAGTGGGCCAACATCTGGGTGTACTTCGTGTGTTGCTATCATGAGGGGCAATCAACTAGTTGTTGCAAATGCTGGCGACTCTCGATGCGTGATTTCCAGGAAGGGCGAGGTAATATCACCATATTGTCCTGTCTTGTGATTAAATCAACTGTTAATATTGACTTAACATGGACACATATGGGCGAAGAAGATGGCCTGAAAAGGAATCGTGGTTTATATTATACAGGCATATAATCTATCTCGAGATCACAAGCCAGCGCTTGATGTAGAGAGGGATAGGATCCTAAAAGCGGGTGGTTTTATTCATGCCGGGAGAGTTAATGGCAGCCTGAATCTTACAAGAGCTATAGGTATTCACGATTATATCTGTTTGATCATAATTCGTATTAGGTCATCACTCGGATGACAGTCCCTGCAGAGTTCAAATTTGTATCTATTCTAATTACGGTGATAAAATGTGCAGGCGATATGGAGTTTAAGCAGAACAAGTTTTTGTCTGCTGAGAAGCAGATAGTAACTGCTAATCCTGATGTCAACACCGTAAGTCCCCCCCTGCTTAATCGTATACATATTAAAGTTATTGAGTAATAGCAATACCACATTGCTCTTTTACTTCGTCGTGGTTTATTCATTTGTTGTTTGATATGCGTTTTTCTCCCCTTAGGTTGAGTTATGTGATGACGATGAGTTTATGGTACTGGCATGTGACGGTATATGGTAAGTAGACTAGTAGTTTGTCATAAAGTTGTTCTATTCTTGACTCGTGTCATTGCTGAATGATTTACTTTCATTTTTATAGGGATTGCATGTCAAGTCAACAATTAGTGGATTTCATTCATGAACAATTGAAATCGGTAAGTGTGCGTTATATTACTTCATGGTATTACAAGGGTGTTTAAATTGTGGTTTTAGATTACTTGTTTTATTATTGCAACTTGAAGTCGTAGAAACTATTGTGACCCGTTACATATTTAATCTTCAAACAGTAGAAGCACATCCATACACCATTCTTTATTGTCATTTTAGTACAATTGATCATGTTCTGCAGTAATATTATTATAATTATAACTAACTTGTGAACGTGTACAGGAAAATAAACTTTCAACAATATGTGAAAGAGTGTTTGATAAAAATTTGGCGCCATCAACATCTACAGGGGAGGGATGCGATAATATGACCATGATCTTGGTTCAGTTCAAGAAGCCCATCGAAGGTGCTTCTCCTGCAGAAGAACAAGTGGACGACAATGGTAAACTCAAAACTGCTGTAGAAGAAGATCAAGTGGACGACGACGGTAAACCAAACACCACTGCTGATGAATCAAGTGAATCCTAGTATTTTGCATGCGCATATCTCGTACATATTGTTGGTAGGAGCTGTATCGCCAAAAAGTATTCTGACTTTATAGTTTGTCTTTGGATTTTTTTTTTCAAAATTGTTTTTTTCTTTGGTTTAAATGTAAAGATAAGAGTTTTTTTCGTTTCTGTTTGTTGTTAGTGACGATGATATGGTTGGTGTATGTAACGTGATTTGTTGATGCATTTTCGCGTTATAGATGTGATTAGAAATGTATAATCTTTTGCCAAGTTAGCAGTACCCTATGGCACCCGGAAGAAAGGATGAAACTTTTACATGTCGTGGTCGTGGATGCATAGGCAAAACCGAGCATATTGTTGGCGCAGGTTTGGCCTGGTTTCAGTGAGCTGTAAGCAGTCTTCTTTTAGATGTGGGCATAGGGTGTAAACTATCCGAGCCGAGTCGAGTTTTGCCCTAAACGAGCCAGGCTTGTTTATTAACTGCATGACTCGAGCTCGAATAAAATTTTATAATCTGGCTCGAGCTCGAACTCGAATGTTTTTTTGTTGTTCGAGCTCGAGCTTGAAGCTCGTTTACAATTTTTAACTTTGGTTTAGACTAACTTCTATTATAACAGATATAGTGTGATAGACTCGTTTATTAACTCAAGCTCGAGCTCGAAAGCTCGTTTATGATTATTAAAATGATACTAATACTTAATGAGTAAGCTAAGGTGTATGTAACTTATATACTTATAGATTTATCATTAAGCTCGAATAGATCGTTCGGCTCGTTAAGCTCGAATAGCTTGTTTGGCTCGTTAAGCTCGCTTGGCTCGAGACACTTAAACGAGTTTTCGAACGAGCCGAGCCTAATATTAGTTTTCAAAGCTCGGCTCGCCAAACTAAACGAACACTAATATTTGTTCGAGATCGGCTCGAGCTTGAGAGTATTAAGTTCGAACTCGAGTTAAACGAGCTCGAGCTCGAGTAGCTCGTTAAAAGCTCGACTCGTTTACACCCCTAGGTGGGCAAACCGGTTGTTAAGGACTGGATTGGTTTATAAACGGGTTTGGTTTGAGTTTTGGTTAGATTTTAACCGGTTTAATTATTGATTTAAACCGGTTTGGTTGGGTTTGGTTTTAAACTGGTTACAAACCACCTGACCGGTTTGAGGAAAATCGGTTAAAAGATCGTTTTTTTCAAAAATACGATTTTGGTATTTTGGATCCGTTCATGAACTGTTTTTTTCCCACCCTGAGCCGTGTTTAGTAGCGAATATTTTTCATATGATAACAAACAATGATTTCTCATACCGATTCGGCGGTTTGTATAATGTTTTTAGTTTATAGAGATATGGTAATCATAATATCTCTTTGATAGTGAGTCTGTTGACCATAACATTGAGTCTAAAGTTAGAGTTACACATTAACGAGTGAGTTATGTAACTCACAAGTAAGTTTCCACTCCATCATTGCTAACTCATGCGCGAGTTTTAGAGTGAATGATAAGTGACGTCATTACTGTGGGCCCCTCTTTTTATATTTTACTCCGTAATATTTTTTATTGGTTTGCAAGTGTGTGTGGTATTCGGTTGACTATTGTATAAGTTTATATTTTAATGAAATGTGAGTTTGAGGTGACTCGTACTATAGAATAGTCAATGTAAATGAATTGAGAAAAAACTAAAATGACGTTAAAAAGGATGATGAATTTGGGTATACCACCCCATCCATCAAGCCTAAGAAGTGTTCAAAACTTGCTACGTTTGGTAGTGGCCATGAAAGGGTCAAAATAGCCGATAAAGCTTCATATATTTGAGCAGGACTAAGAAAAATTGGCCAGACTTCAAATCAAACCAAACCAAACCACACTAAGCCGAAACATCAGGCCAAACAGGTTCAACGAAAACCGAACCGACCTTACTCAGTTCTTTTCGGTTTTATATATTTGTTGTTTTCAGTTTCAATTTAGCTTGATTCAATTTAGTTCGATTTCATTTTGGATCAGTTCACTCTAGTTTTTGATTCACGTTTTTGCAATAAATCAATTTTCGATTAAGGTTTAGTTCAAATTTGACCAAAGGAAAAATACTCGCTCGCTAGTCATCGCCATTAAAAATCAAATCAACTCAACCAAAAACCTAAACCAACACCACCTGACCTTCACATATTTGAACCACCCAAGAATTTGTATTAGGTTAGCTTCCTCTAATTTTCGGTTCATGTTTTCCTTAAAATAAAAACCCAATCCGATTCTTATTGTTAAAAAAAACTGGTTCTCATCGCTATCAAAACCCAACCCAATAACCCTAAACCGAAACCAACACCACTTTACCTTTTCACATATCTTAACCACACAAGGTTTTTTTTTTTTGGTAAAAGGGTAACAATGACCCCGGTAAATAGAATCAAAAAAAGCGTTGAAGTACAAGGAATGTGGCTGAAATGCCACATTAACCGCAAGCTACAGGCAGCTTGTTAAACAAAATGTTTATGACAGGCCATAAACATTAACTAGTCTCGATTCATGACAGGCCATAAACAAAATGTTTATGACAGGCCACACAAGGTTTTGTCTTATGTTCACTCCGTTTCAATTCTCGATTCATGTTTTCTTCAAAATTCTCAGCTTCTAGTTCACATTAGGTTATTTATCGGTTTTGACCCGATACTTAATCTAATCCGATTAAAAACCCCAATTTTTATCGCTATCAAAACCAACCAAACTTTATCAATAACCTAAACCTAACTCAAAAAACCGTTATCAAAAACCGACTCAATTCAACCATATAACCTAAACCCAACCCAAAAAACCGTTATTAAAACCCGACTCAATCCGATCAGATAACCTAAACCCAACCCAAAAAACCGTTATTAAAACCCGACTCAATCCGACCAGATAACCTAAACCCAACCCACATGCAACTTAACCAACAACAACCTAGTAGCCCCACAACCAAAACCAAAACCAAAAACCAACAACCAAACCAAAAACCTTTTATCTTCCTTAGGTTTTAACCTAGTAGCGGCTGACGTCATCAATGGCAGAATCATCAGCAGTCCCAGAAGCAGTCCTGGAATCCATAACCAGAACATCAACAAACATGAAACAGTTCCAAACACAGTTCAATGATGTTTTACTCCCTCTTTTAAACGACCAAGATTTCGTTAACCAAACAGACCCACTTCAAAAAGCTCGATTTTTTATGCTCTTGGCTAAAGCTGCTACTACACTGTATACAAGTAGGTTTTTTTTTAAAAAAAAAAAATTAAAGATTTTTGTTGGGGTTTGTTAAAGATGTGATTTTGATGTGTTTTTTTGGTGTTTGTAGTGAAGCTGAGGTGTAATGGAGTTGACCCAGATGATCATCCTGTTAGATCGGAGCTTGTATGTGTTTCTTTTTCGGGTTTTTTTTGTTTTCGGGGTGTTTGGGAATGTGGCTATTGCAACATTTTGGACCCCTAGGATTAGGGTATAGTTTGTTTTAAACTTTTGTGCTTATTACAAGTGCTTATTATGTTTTGATATAGTAGATACAAAGTACTCAATTTGCTTGTTTTAGCTTGCCTTTTGGCCAATGAGCTTATGTGGTTTCGAATTGCTATGTTTTTGGCTTTTTTTAGGTACTATTTTTGAGTGGGGTTTGTTTATGCTTACAGTACACGGTGCAGTGTACACATCACACTTCTAATGGCCTTTTTGGGTGCCGCCAAAGTGCACCCCTATTGGCGCCATAGGGACGTTATCCGGTCAAATGCCCGTTTACTTTTTTACTTTTTTTTTATGCGAGTGAGTGGGTTGTTTTTTGTGGTGTGTTGTAGGAATATTATTGGGGATGGTGTTTATGTTATAGTGGTGTTATAGGGTATATGCTGAGGTGGTGGCGCCTTTAGAACTTATAGGGCACCACTGCACCCACAACACCCAATATTTTGGATTATGTTTAAACCCTAGTATTAGGATATGGTTTGTTTTAAGCTTTTGTGTTTAGGGGGTGTCTGGCAATGCTTGTTACAAGTGTTTATTAGGTTTTGATATAATACGAAGTACTAGATAATGTGGTTGCTTGTTTAAGCTTGTTTTTGGGCCTATGAGCTTATGTGTTCTCGGTTTTTGTTTCATAAGCGAATGTTTTTGTCATTTATTAGCATTATGGATGAAAAGCTAGAAATTAAGCAAAACTAAATGGTTTTACGAAATATAAGCCTGTGTCAGATAAGCCCATGAGCTCATAATTAAGCTTAAGCAAACTCCCGTAAAGTAGTTTTAGTGATGGTGTTAGGTAAGCTTATTGGTTTTATACTTTTATGTCAACAGTTTGACATAAAAAGTATCACATTATAAAAATGACCGTTCTGTAACATCAGAACTTGTATGCTTTCTTTTTCTTTGTTTTTACGTTCTTGTGCTATTGGGAATGCTTATGGAAACTTTTTTTAGGCTCTGATAGATTAGAAAAATTAGTTTCAATGGGGGCCTTGGGTAAGCTTATTTAAGGAGGTTCTTGATTTAGTGTGGTTTATTATGATTATCTGCTATTAGGGTGAAATTATAATTTCTGAAGGTTGCATGTTCTTGAGGGTGCTTAGGGTTTGCTTATTTACAAAGGTTATTGCGGTTTGATGTGATAATCACTTATGTGCATTTGGGTAGAACCAAACAGCTTGACATCAGGTGATGAGCCAAACCAGACACTTATCCTGCATTGTGTTTTTCATACCACATAAGCTGTTTAAATAAGCTTCCCCATAAGCTGTTTCTGATAATCTGACTCACATCGACACTTTTCCCCAATTAGAATCAGAATGTGCCGAACACTTGGGAACAGCTTGCAGCTTATTGCATTTTAAAGTAGCATAAACACACTCTAGCATTGTGTTTTGATACAGTATGTACTAAGAAGCAGTTCTGTTATGAGAGAAGCATAAGCTGTTTAAATAAGTAGTTTCTGTGGGCTGCGGGTTTTAGTGTGGTTAAATATGATTATTTGTTATTTGGGCGAAACTATACATTTTGAAATTTCCATGTTCTTGAGGGTGCTTGCTGTTTGCTTATTTAAATAGGTTATTGCGGTTTGATGTGATGATCACTTTTGTGCATTGTGTTTTTGATACCGCATAAGCTGTTTAACTAAGCTTTCCAGACTCCCCCCTAAGCTGTTTCTGATAATTTGCGTCACTTTGACACTTTTTCCTCATTCTAATCAAGATGCGCCGAACACTTGGGAAGAGCTTGCAGCTTATTGCATTTTAGTGTAGCATAAACACTCCCTCCAGCATTGTGTTGTGATACAGACATACAGTATAAGCTAATAAGCACTTCTGTTACGAGAAAAAGCATAAGCTGTTTAAATAATGTAATCCCAGACAACTACTTATCTGAGTATCATGTTTCGCTACAGCACCTTATATGCTTGTGCTTACTGCGAAGAGGATAAACTGTTTTTTAATAGGCATTCCAAAGAACTACTCGTACCTTATTGGTTTAAAAGGCTATTTCGGAACTTGATTTAAATGTGTTTTTGTTCTATTTACTTTGTTTATTTATTCCGTAAATATATTGTTTGATCGTCGTGTTTGCGAATGCAGGAGAGATTGAGATTGTATCAGGAGAAGCTGGACAAGTGCATAAATTTAAGCAAAGGTTAGTTGTCTTCCGAATAGTTTTATTTGAGTTTTAAGTTTCTGACCGCACGAAATAGAAAGACGAAACTTTTTAGATTGGTGTTGGAAAATGAAATCAACTTTCATGCCATCATAAGACGAAGTTTTTGGTTTTACACTTATTTTGGTAATAGTATTGTTGCAGCTTGTTTTATTACGAGTTGAAGTTGCAAAAGTTACACAGTTCACATTCTAAATGCGCATCCAAACACCCCTTAAGTTGCCTATATTGTCTCGTTCCGACTTCCAGAATTACATACGAACTTATGTTTTGTTACATTATGTTATTGTGACTGCGTGCAGCCCCCTTGCGACCTTCAACTACACTGAACTACCAAGCAGCAACCCGTTTCATTGAGCATTCATTGCCGGATCTTACCCATGGTAAGTCGTTATCGATCTGTATCATATCTAACTTCTTTTATTTTCTCCTTTATTAGTTTTACCGGAATATAATATGTATAATTAAACAGATCAAAAGAAGAGCATGAGGGAAATCAGTAGACGAGATACAGTAACTCCAGACGGAAATGTTAGCAAGCGGAGGAAGTATCTTTCATCAAGCAAAAAATCTGTAAAAACCGCTGCTGAGGAATTTCTTGAAAAAGCAAGTCGTGAGCTTCTTGGTGACAATAAAAATTCCGTTAAAGGGCCTTTTAAGCTTCACGATTCAGATGAGGATGATGACATGTCAGCCGAGCCTTAGGTATGACCAACCTGACTATTACCATCTGTTCATGTTCTTTTCTGTAGGATACCATCCGCTGGTCTTTGAAGATTTATATCCGAGTTCTATTCCAAACCCCTCTTAGGATACTGTGTTATGTTAGGCATGCTGTAGTCGAATCCAAGAGGGTAGATTCGTAATTTGGAAATGTATTCACTTTTAGTTAGTTCCGTTATGTCAATTTTATGTTTGAATGGCAAATACTCAAACACGCGTGCCTATGGTTGATGTGATATATATGACGTGATATATATCACAGTTTTGTCAGTGTATAAATGTGATCGTGATGCTACAGGTTCGGTTGGCTTGGGATCGGTTGTAACCTAGGCAGGCTGGTCCACGTAATGCGCCTATGGGTCGACAAGAAAACGACTTGTGATATTGTGACAATGGCTAGAATGGCTGGGCCTGGTGACTGATATTTGACCTTTTTTGCTTTTGAAAAGTCGGATATGTTAGTCCACTTAATTTAGTGGCTCATTTCCTTTCTATTTATGTATCAACTTGTATACCTTGGCGTCGCTCACATCTCTTTCCACGGGCACAACACGAGCCATTGGGTTCGTTTTTATAGCAAAAAGTGGTGTCATCTCAGCACTTTTCTCTTTATAATTCAGTACTTATAACTTAACTTAAAACACGTCTCAGGTTATAGGACGTTATAGGACATCTCTGGCTTGTACTTTAACCCGGCAAAGCATAACTTGCCCTATAACTTTTGCGTGTCGTGTGCTCTAAGAGGTCGGCCGTGGACCGTGGTCGGTGTACTGGTTTTTTAGTTTTCTGTTTTTTGAAAAAGAAAGATGAATGAGCTATGAAAACATGTCAAATAAACTAATTTTTTTTCAGAAATGTGCATATATTTTAATGGCATGCTACAATTATAAAGATTGCAAAACTATCATGTGGACCTTTGAATGTCTAATATCTTTTCCTTTTCTAAAAAGTATGTTGTTAATTTTTGAATCTTTGAAATTTTGCAAATAATATAAAAAGAGTTAATTACATAAATGGTCCATGTGGTTTACCGGATTTTACGGGTTCAGTCTAATTTTGAAATTTGTTACGGGCCCGTTAAATGCCCCTATATACAGTTTTTCAAGTTCATAATGGTCCTTATGGTTTTAACAAATTACAGATTCGGGTCGGTCTAGTCTGAATCGGTCTGATCCTTTTAAGCATAATCGATGAGATTTTTAGTAAAACTAAATCGAACTGGATCAACCCGATCAAATCATCGTCTTACTAATTCAATCACCTGATCAACCTAATCGAATCATAAATTCACTGATTTAACCAACAAATCAACCCAATCAAATCACTTAATTACTGTTTCGGTTAGGGTGAGCAGAAACCGCACCGCAAACCACAAAACCGCAAAACTCGCAAAAAATCGTACTGCAAAAACCGCACCACGACAAAAACCGGTGGAGCGGTTTTAAGAAAAAAGAAAAACCGCAAATGCGGTGCGGTTGCGGATTTACCCTTAAAATCGCACCACAAAATCCGCACCGCACCACACATTAATTATATAAAACCAAAAATCGACACATCAATAGTGCATATTATCATTAACATTCTAATTAATGTGTGCGCTTACATTTGATATATGCATTGTTATAGCTCAAAATAGCTATATTGTGAACAAAAAACCGCAAAAACACACACTAATTATATAAATTATAAGTGGTGGTGCGGTGCGGTTAAAATCCGCAAAACCCGCAAAAACGAAATCGCACAAAACCGCGCGGTGCGG
Organism: Glebionis coronaria; assembly: GCA_025667525.1. Classification (NCBI taxonomy): domain Eukaryota; kingdom Viridiplantae; phylum Streptophyta; class Magnoliopsida; order Asterales; family Asteraceae; genus Glebionis; species Glebionis coronaria. The sequence goes on along the minus strand of CM046878.1, from coordinate 9,373,061 downwards.
ATCTATAATTTTCTAAAAATCGCAATCACGGATGCGGTTTAATTTTTGCCAATATCCGCACCGCCCCGCACTATTCTCACCTCTAGTTTCGATCACTAAATTAATTAATTAATATATCGTTAACTATTTACTAATAAACAATTTTCCATAGATACATATCCATGTAGTTGTTGAAACTTGAAAGTAAAGTACTTTAACACATACATACATTAAAAAAAACATTAGAAATAGTACTAAACACAAAACAAAAAGTGTAAAAAAAGAAAAGAAAAACACACACATAAGCAAGTTCAATTCCAAGTGATTTGACTTAACAAAAAAAAAAAAAAACAGCTCAAATCAGCAGATCAACTCACTGTCTTCATCATTCATTCAGTTTGTAAGTTCAAAAAACAAATCTTTATTATTTTAATTATAATTATTAGATCTTAATTATTAATCAAAAAACATGTTTAATGTAATTTAATGAATCATTGCTGCTGCTGCCTTTGCTTTTTTGTGCCATAAAGTTTTTATCTTTATTTGCGCCTCATTATTATTTTTATTTGGTGGTATGCTTTTTTTTCTTGTTTCTTGCAATTTTTATCTGTTGTAATGTATTAAAGTTTTCATTTTTATAGTATTTGATAAGCCCTTTGTATTGGGTGGTATGCTTTATTTCTTGTTTCTTGCAATTTTTCTGTGTTGAAATGCATTAAAGTTTTTATTTTTATTGTTTTTGTTAATACCCCATTAATATTTGATAAGTACTTTGTAAAAAAGTTTGGAGTTTTATGGTGTTTAATATAACCCATTACTGTATAATTTAATAAGCACTTTGTATTAGGCAGGTCGAACAGAGTCAGTCCTAGGGCGAAGGTGCAATTGCCTTCTTAGGTATGCTTTATTTCTTGTTTCTTGCAGTTTTTGTGTAAAGTTTTGATTTTTTTTTATTGTATTGAGTATGTTTTAATTGTGTTGTATTTGATCCATTTATTAAAAAAATGTTTAGATTTATTTTGTTTTTGGCTTATGTTTCATAAGCCCAAAACCAAATAAGGCATAAGCCCGCTATATAAGCCGTAACTGTAAGTTTGCTGTATTTGATTCATTTTGTAAAAAGTTTGGTGGTGTTTAGTATAACCCCTATTACAGTAATTGATAACCACTTTGTATTAGGTATGCTTTAATAGTGTTGTATTGGATTCCTTTTGTTAAATAGTTTGGGATTTTAGGGGCTGTTTATTTAAGCTTATAAAACATAAGCCAGATTTCGGCTTAAATTTCATAAGCCCAATTTTGTGGCTTATTTTGAGACTTATGGGCTTATAATTATAAGAGGATAAACTTATATAAGCCCATAAGTCTCAAAAGAAGCCACAAACTTGAGGCTTACGAAATATAAGCGGAAATGGGCTTATGTTTCTTAAACCGAAACAAACACCCCCTTATAATTTTTGTTAATAGCCTATTATTATTTGATAAGCACTTTGTATTCGGTACGCTTTAGTGGGTGTTTGTTTCGGCTTATATAGCGGGCTTATGGCTTATTTGTTTTTTTATTTATTTATAGTTTTTGATACCCCTCTATTAGTTGACAAGCACTTTGTATTAGGTATGCTACAACTGGTTGTATTTGATTAATTTGTAAAAAGTTTGGATTTTAATGGTGGTTAGTTTAACCCCGTTATTAATTGATAACCACTTTGTATTAGGTATGAATTAGTTGTGTTGTATTTGATTCATTTTAAAAAATTTGGACTTTTATGGTGTTTAGTATAACCCCTGTTATTAGTATTTGATTAGCATTTTGTGTTAGGTATGCTTTAACTGGTTGTATTTGATTCATTTGTAACAAAGTTTGGATTTTAATGGTGTTGAGTATAACTCCGTTATTATTTGTTAAGCACTTTGTATTAGGTATGCTTTAATTTTTTTTGTACCGTATATGATTAAGTGTGTAAAAAGGTTAGCATTTTTATTATTGTATTGGGTCTGCTTTAATTGTTGTTTCTTTGATCTTTTAATATTGTTTTTGATTTAGTATTAGTGTTTGATAAGCACTTTGTATTGGGTATGCTTTAATTGTTGTTTCTTGGAATCTTCTTGTATCCGTGTGTAAAAAAGTTAGGATTATTATTATTATTAAGATCCCATTAGTATTTATAATAGATTTTGCATCGTGTATGATTTAAGTGATGTTCCTTGTAATTTTTGTTTAGGAGTGAATTAAATTGATTCAGTGTTTGTTTCAGGGTGCTTGCGTGTGTATGTGAACGGGCTTGGTTCAATATGTCATGAGAAATGAGGGTTAGTGTTTATAAAGTTTGGGATAAATGGGGTGTGTGTTTGGGAAAGAGGTTTCGTCTTCTGGCCCACCAAGTTCCGAAATTGTAGTAGACAAAAAGAGAGATAAAGATAGTGGAAATAATGACACTGGTGGTGGCACCGCCGATGCTGGTACTGGTGGTGGGGAGGTAGAGAATGCGGTAGTAAAAAAGGGGGATAAAGAAGGTAGTGTGAAGCCTAAAGGTGAGAGAAGACGATCAAAGGCGAATCCTAGATTGAGTAATCCAGGGAAGAATATTCATGGTGAACAAGTGGCGGCTGGATGGCCCGCGTGGCTATCTGCTGTAGCTGGTGAGGCGATCAACGGGTGGATTCCTCGTCGAGCTGACACTTTTGAGAAAATCGACAAGGTGAGAACTACTGAATTTTTTTTTTTTGAAAATTTCCGTTTGCTCTTATATGATGTCACAAACTGTGTAATGCCAAACACCCCCTAGGTTAGTGATGTTTAGCATGTTAATTAATTACACGAAATGTTTTGATCAGATTGGGCAAGGTACATACAGTAACGTGTACAAAGCTAGGGATACTATGACGGGGAAAATAGTCGCATTAAAGAAGGTTCGTTTTGACAATTTGGAGCCTGAGAGTGTAAAGTTTATGGCTAGAGAGATTTTGATATTACGGCGATTAGATCATCCCAATGTTGTGAAATTGGAAGGGTTGGTGACGTCAAGAATGTCATGTAGTTTGTATCTTGTTTTCGAGTACATGGAACATGATTTGGCTGGACTTGCTGCTAGTCCCACAATCAAGTTTACCGAACCTCAGGTCAAGTGTTACATGAACCAACTCTTGTCTGGTCTTGAACATTGTCACAATCGCCATGTGTTGCATAGAGATATCAAGGGTTCAAATCTTTTACTTGATAATACCGGGAGTTTAAAGATTGCTGATTTTGGTTTAGCATCCTTTTTTGACCCTAATCATAAGCAGCCAATGACTAGCCGTGTGGTTACGTTATGGTATAGACCACCCGAGCTTCTTCTTGGTGCAACTGATTATGGTGCCGGTATTGATTTATGGAGTGCAGGTTGCATTCTAGCAGAGTTATTGGCTGGAAAGCCTATAATGCCTGGTCGTACAGAGGTAATTAACCGTCTTTTTTTTGGTTTCGTTTTAGTCGTTGTACGTTTTCTGTACATCTGACTCTCTATACGTTGGGTATGTGCATGATCAGGTAGAGCAACTTCACAAGATTTTTAAGTTATGTGGTTCGCCTTCTGAAGCGTATTGGAAAAAGTCAAAGTTGCCACATGCAACCATATTCAAGCCGCAACAGTCATACAAACGGTGTATAGCAGAAACATTCAAACATTTCCCACCGTCGTCATTGCCATTGATTGATACCCTTCTTGCAATTGATCCTGCAGACCGTCAAACTGCTACAGCTGCTTTAAATAGTGAAGTAAGCATCCATTTCAAAACTCGAAATCCTTTTCATTTAAGCATTACAATACTCGTTACAATATGTCTCATGCATTGTTTTGTAGTTCTTTATGACAGAACCTTACGCATGTGATCCTTCAAGCCTTCCGAAATATCCACCAAGCAAGGAGATGGATGCCAAACTACGTGATGAAGAAGCTAGAAGGTAACACTATACATTCACCACGTCATAATGCATACGGAGTACTTTTTAACTAATAAGTTTATCTAGCGTGTCCATTAACGTAAATGTGACATATATCTGTGGTAGATTAAGAGCTGCTGGTAAAAATACAAATGCGGAAGGAGCGAAGAAGACTCGCACACGTGAAAGACATGCAAGGGCTATGCCTGCTCCTGAAGCCAATGCTGAGTTACAAGCAAACATTGATGTACGAAAGATAAGCTTTATTACAAAAAAATTGTCTTTCTATAAATAACTAGTGTGCTAATTACGATTTACAAGAGATAAACCATAACTCAAATCGACCCATTTGTCATTAATTTGAGTCAAAATTTCTGCATCTACTTATTCTGCTAGAGGTTAACTATAGACTTATAGAGATGACCCCGCGTTTAAAAAAAAAACTAGCCTAAAATCAATCTAGACCCGAGCCCGCTCTAAGTCAACTAAAGAGGGCTGTAGGCAGAAAGCTAAAGCTGCCTAAGCATCTTGAAACAAACTTATTCAGTTGTCTTCTTGTCTCGTTCAGTTTGTTTCGTTCTATCCACTGTTACATTAGAAGCCTTTTTTTGTCACAAACACAAAGCCAACATTTTGGTATGATCTCATTTTGATTAGAATATGTTTCCTTTGCAGAGACGGCGGTTGATCACACACGCAAACGCTAAGAGCAAAAGTGAAAAGTTTCCTCCACCTCATCAAGACGGGACACTCGGTTACCCATTGGGTTCATCGCATCACATGGATCCAACTTTTGATCCACCAGATGTCCCCTTTAGCTCCAGTTTTTCATACGCCAAACCACCTGTCCAGAATTGGTCTGGTCCGTTAGCTGAACCTGCTCCCACAGGTCACCGCCAACGCAGAAAGAAACATAACGACTCATCTTCAAAGAATAACTAGACCCCGGATACCATTTTACATGTAGAATGCAGAGGTAAAGAAGTATTATTTTGTTCTTCGGTTTTCTTGTTAAATTCTTATTTTAACTTATCGGATGGTGAGAAGCTCCTCTTTTTAGTGTAAATGTATCTTCTTTTTTTTCGGGCTTTTTTCGTTGGAGAACTTTGGTTAGGTATAATAAACATACAACTTTTGAACAACTGCTCAAATATTATTCAACTATAGTGCAATTTATCATTTTCAAGATATTGTCCAAAGAAGATACAAAGTGCAAGTCGATCAGTCAAGACATCAGTCGACACCAACTAAATACGTAAGTAGTTTTGGTCTAGAGGCTTATGTAACATAATAGACATGAATTTCCGACCAACTTTGTACGTAGCAGCACGTACTCCAGGTGGCCGGCGTCAGCATCATTAGCAGGTTTTGGCATTGTTGAAATCTGATTAAATTTCCGCCTGGAACTATTTACTCGTGCTCGTCGCATTTTTGGGGCATGGAGCTTGGGTAGCAGTATCCATGTTAGGAATGTGGTTTCGAGAACTTGTATTTCCAGAAATATGCAAATATACAAGTTTTATTAGGTATTAGGGGTGATCACTGTCGGAAAACGGGACCAAAACGCCGGATCGAGGTTGGGACCGAAATAATCCGGCCTGGGTCGGTTCGGTCGGTCCGATCTTATGAGACATAATCGTCGGTTTTTTTTTTTTTAAGATCGATGAAACAGACTGACCTGGACTTGACCGGACATTTCAGTCCGGTCCGGTTTGATCAGTCTGCTCTGGCCCCATTCCAAGGCAGTAATCCTTTTGCTCTTTTGTAGTGATGCTCATGCTGAATGTCAAAAAGCTTATTTGGGGTGCTTATCAGCTTATAGACCGAGTCAGCAGTCCACGTGTCGTGTTCTGGTAGTTGGAAACATTTGAGCCGCATGCAAACATGCAAGTTGGTCCAAGAATGCGAGGTTATGATTTATGAAAAAGAAGAACGATTTTTTTATAAAATTGTTTAAAAATGAAAATAAAAAGAGGGTTAAAGCCACTTTACTTTTTTTCTCGATATTACAAATAGAGAAAATAAAATACGTATATACAGTGACGGAGCTAGGATTTTCATATTGAGTGGGCCAAAAGATTCTTCACAAAAGTTCATACGTTTATAAAATTTATTATATAAGTCGTTGAATTAACAATACGAGTTTATTTGTAATTTGAAAGATCATAACATCGTAAAATGAGCTCGAGTGAAACTGAGCTAATTTGTTAACTTGATGAATCAACTCTAATAAGATGTTTTAGTTGCATGTAAACGATTTACTGAAATCATGCATGTGAAATAAGTTAACTCTTGAAAGATTAATATTGTGTGGGTAGACCAAATCATTTATAATGTGAAACAAAAAACCAAAATAACATAAGAAGTGTACATGTAATCATGGATTTAGGGTTGGCCATGGCATACCCCACTCAAAGAGTGGCTCCGTCCCTGCGTATATAGCCATCAAAACTTGTTTGTACCGGCTATTATTAGTAACCTAAAAACGTTATATTCCACGTCATTTTTTTTGCAGTTGACTTTCATTGACTTGTTCTTGATTTTGTCGACATCATACTTGAATAATTAGATTAAAAAATATTGAAATAAACAACTCTTATCATAATGTGCACGTAGAAGATCAAATATACAAAGTATATACTAATGATTAGAAATTATGAAGCTCAAAAGTGCTAATAGTTTAATAAACCAAATGGCAAATAATCAGACGATGCATTTATTCCTTGAAACATCCCCAAAATCCCTACTTCATTTCCATCTGTTTAAACAAGACGCATCTAACTACAAAAAGGTTGGTAGATAGGCTTGTTTAATTGAGAGAGTAAGTGGAATGCATAGGTGGAGCTTGTTCTAAGAAAATTTAAAATGACCGGTTAAAAAAGTGACATGTAGGTTATAAGTGCTTTTTAACTTATAATAAACAGTGACCGAGGAAGTGGTTGGTAATATTATAAATAAACATAGAGTGTGATGGTTATATAAGTATTTTATCTTCTCTATTTGTAATATCGAGAAAAAAAGTAAAGTTCGTTGTTAATTTACGGCTTTAACCCTTTTAAAATTGATCTTTGGAGTTTCGATGGCTATATACGTATTTTATCTTCTCTATTTGTAATATCGAGAAAAAAAGTAAAGTTCGTTAGTAATTTATGCCTTTAACCCATTTTAAAATAAACTTTGTAATTTTTGTGACCAAAATTTGTCTTTTCAAAAGAAATTTCTTTGTTTGCTTAGCCTTACACATAAATATAATAAGAGCGGGGAATTTGACACCAAAGAAATCTTTTTTTTAAGAATTTTTTTTTTTTTGCTGGCAGGACTTTGACACGAAAGTTGGCTCATTGCTCCGATCATAGTGTCACGCAGACTCGCGCCAAAAGCACGAGCTCGGCTGGTAAGTTTTTTTTTAAGTAATAATAATAAGTATATGTGGACTTATTATACCCTTTTGGCACCACTTTTTTTCGTGCCATCCACTCCTCTATAAATATGGTATCAAAGAGTTTCTGGTGTCAAATCCCAAAAATCCTACGTAACGACTTTAACACTATTTTTTAGTGTCAACCGTTCCCAGCTCTCTAACCGTTAATCACATAAAAAACATCCGGCTAACCAATATAATACTTTTCAAATTAAAAAAAAAAAAATATGTTTAAATTTCAACAGAATCGCTTCGAGGTGACAAAACGCGCGGGCGGGTAGGCATAGGCGGCGGGCTAAACGGGCGGCGGGTTAAACGGGCACGGGCTAAATGGGCACGGGCAAAACGAGCGGGCTAAACGGGCGGACGAAATGGACGCAAGCTAAAATGAGAAAAAAGACATAAAAACGTAGAATTAATAAATAAAAATAGTTATTTAAAAGCCGGGGATAAAAAAACTAAATATAAAATATCCGTCGAGTAACCTAATTAGTGTTTTACATGTGCGCCCATTAAGCCCATAAGTTTCTTACATATGCGCCCGTTTAGCCGATTAATAATAAAGAATGGGCAAAAAGTGCCTTATCCTTTTTTGAAAATGGACAAAAAATGCCCATATTTATCAAAATGGGCAAGATTTGCCACCTCTAGAATCGCCTAATCGATCAACACACTATTCCATTTCAAGAATTTGAACTTTTAACAAATTGTTAGAAAAAATGTTAGAGCGAGTTTTGTTAGAGCTTACATGATTGGTTGGAAATTATTCAATAATTCGTACGTTTATATCAAGTAAACACGATTAACAGAATCATGTACTGTTACATCAGATTACATAACATTACAGTGAAAGATCAAAGATTTGATATTACTATATTATTGATTACTAGGGCTTGTGTCCGCGCTCCGCCGCGGCGGGCTTGGTCCGGTGAATTGTTCGCGTACTTTTCGCCTTCCAGTCTCTTGCAGCCGCGGAAAGCTGGAACTATCTTTGCAACTACCAACAGCGCCTACAACACCAATGAAATTACGGGTGATTAGCCTATATACGTACATGCAGGTGATAAATCTAACAAACAATAAGTCGTGACAAGTCCGTATTTCAGCTTTCAAACACGCCTATTTCAGCCCATATCATGATAACCCCATGTTTCATTCCCAATCAACCTAAGACTCATACTACCACAGAATTGGTTATAAAGAATCAAGTAAGCCACGAGTCTGCTGCATAAGCCAAAACAAACACCCCCTTAATTTACAATGTGCTTATTTAACCGCTTATGAGCCTATTCGATTCGGCTTATATACCATAATCCTAAGTAGGTAACACGGGTTAAAGGTTATTATTATTATTATGTCTAGCAAGATGGGATAATGAACTCTGTTGGCTAAGATCCAAGACAAAAAATCACTTCCATTTTATTTAATTTCTTATATGGCGGCTGAAACTATAAGTTGATTTAGTCCTAAACATGTCTATTCTGTAACTACAGCGTTGTTTAGAGTTTCTTAATCAAAACCATTTCAGTAGGCATACTTTGGTAGATAAGTGTGAAATATTATACGGTAAACTAAAAGAATGTATATAGCGTGTTCTGTTTAAGCTCAAGCAATCATTTTCCTAAAACCAACGTATAAATACACATGATTTTGAATATCATACCTTTATGGCAGTCATTTCAAATCTGGAAAGAGGTTCCTCGTGTTTGCTTGAATCAAGTGACCATCACACGGTAAGAGGTCCTACAAAAAGTTGAGAACAGAGCTGCCCATAAACAACGACGTGTCACCTCAGTCTTTCCGCTACTGATTTTCCGCCAAACCTACAAAAAAATGAGTTGTCAAAAAATATTATTGAAAATCATTAATAATGCAGATACTTAATTGTATTCCATATCAGTGACTCGTGGAAGTGAATTGTATCACTGAGAATCAGTCAGAAGAATTAAATGGTAGAACAATAAGAAGATACCTGACATTGGAAATGCTCATAACGTCGTTTTTTTGGCTTATGACTTCATGGCCAAAAGCATTTTTTAAAAACTATCAACAAAAAGAAGGCAATACAAGTAACAGAAACAAAAGGTCATACAGCACAAAGACCCTGAGCCCGAGATCATACATGTAAGCCATGGCTGAAAGCACAAACACGCCTAAGACTAATACGACCTCGAAGAGAGGGAGAGATAGTTTATGATCGAAGACCACGAACTTTAGGAATGGGGTCAGGATTCTGATTCTTGAAAGCGAGTTAAGTGGCTCTGAGGGGCACGAACGCTACATTACTAAAAGTACATCCGATGGAACTATACCATATTTCACATATCCTCATTTCTTTTCCAAATAACAAAACATTCACTATAAGAGTGGTAGAAATTAATCAATTTTATAGCTTTTGAACCACACTTTCATCTCAAACGATGCAAGGATTTGATAAAGCTTCAAACTTCGGTTTACATAATATGCAACTAAACTGAAAATAGATGCACATAATTGAACAAAAAAATGCACACAAAAAAGCAATAATTTTTATATCCCTAAAGCCCTTATAATCAGTGTCATCATGCTTGTCATATTTTGTTCATAACGCCATTTTCAAGAAGCGGTATCTCATATAAATCGAAACCAATCATGAAATAAGATACTTACAGAGTTAATTTGGACGTTCACTTTCAACAACCCGTACCCTTTTCCTCCACAATTCATCTCGCGGTGTATCGAATAACCTGCCATGGTGTTTTCAGAATGATTCCGCTGAACCACTCATACCAAAAGATCCATTGGCCTGCAAAAAATCAAAGGTTTGTTTGGTTACATCCTAATACATGAATTTCTTAATAATAGCAGAAGGTATTCAATCCAGCATACATGTTTTTTTACATGTGTCAATTTATGAAACTTGAGCATGAAACCAAATAAGCCTTATGTCCCCAAATAAGCCTTATTTCCGGCTATATAAGCTGGATTCTGACTTATATTACCGGCTCCTGTTATACAAACTCCTCTTTTGGTTGAATATAGTTTCTATTCTCCTACGTTGAATATAAAAAAACTCCCATTTCCATGAGAAGCATTTGAACCAACCGACATGTGTGAGTTACCTATACCAACCCGTTAACCAAAAACCATTCCCCACACACACCACGGCTGCAAGCAGCACCTGCTCGCTTCTCGACACATGAAAGGTCAACGATAGTCAGATTTCTAGGACGCAAAAGGCCAACTGAAAAGTCAATTTACCGAAAGGAAAGTCTGACGTGGGTACCTGTTATACGCAACAAAATCCCACGGAATGACATACATCCTCTCTATCGAGTGTTCTTTAGGAACTCTGTTCCTTTTTCCTGCATCATATAGATAAATAGATTTATATCTGGAAAAATTACATAAATTTTCAAGTTAAGACCGCAAGAAATTTCGGCTTTATGACCAATCTTTTCACTCGTAATTATTCAAACTCGAATGTTATAGTAACCAAACATAGGGAACGTCACCATATTAAGAAGACTTATCTCACCTCAATCTTTAGACGCCATTCATGCGGTTGTGACCTTCCCTTATGCCCCCAACAGATTATAAGACACAACTGTTTTTTAAAAACAAATTAAGAAACCGATTTGATAAACATTGCTAGAAAATATAGATTCGAATAAGTAGAATGTCACGCTCCAAATACAACATACAAATTGCTAACCTCGAGCACCAATCCCAGTGGGTCTCACATTTTTAACAATACCCGAAAAACATCAACACCATGCTTATTTGAAGAAGATTATTTCCGTAAGATACGATTAGATAAGCAGTTTGGATAGGCGTCCCGGCCACACATCCTGAAGCTGCTTATCATAACAATAACTCCAAACACGAAAACCCACATCATAATAAACAATTTTAATCGAGAACATAGAAAAACGTCACCAGTACTCGAGTATCATTGTTTCTGGCAATGGCTTTTACTTTCTGTTTCAAAGCAGCCTTTTCTTGGTGGGCATCACCAACACTCATTGACTAAATTTACAACAAAGATAAACTAAGATCAAAATTCATATATTCATATATACATATACAATAAATAATGAAAAACATTATAAAGTACTAAATATTAACATACAACAACACTCTTAAAAAAACTCATACCTCATACGTTGTTACATGTTGAAGGAGACTCGCATTCACGTCGCAAGCATTTACTAAGAGTTGTAGCATAGTTACAAATCGACACCATTGAACTCCATGAGGTTCAAAACATTTAACAACCAAACTCCAATGATCGTGACAACCACACCTGAAAATCCGTTAACAGATATGCATATGTGATAAATTATGTTGGGCAAGAGATCCAGTAGGCTCAGAATGTAGAATGTCAAAAGACAGAGGCTGCACCCTCCATGGCTGCAAACATAACAGTTTGCCGCGCCAAGCTACGAATAACCTTTGTTTTTCCAAACGATTATAGATTCATCATAGCCTTTTAAACAAAGATGCCCAAAAGATGCAAGAAACCACAAATAATCATATCTCTAAAAACCCATTTTTTAATGACCGTATCAGAACGGGGATCGTCGCCTGACATCAACAGCGGCAACGAAAGCGACAGATGCCACTATCGTCACCTGCCATCAACAGCGGCAACGAACAGACGTTCCGTTGTTTTTTCCATTGAATCAACACACTTGCCTCAACAAAAAAATATAAGCTACTCTACAAATAATAACAAAGCAAAACATCGACAACAAAGGGACAAAAATAATTAGCAAATGGTGTTCTAAATATTAACATACAACAACGCTTTTTAAAAAACTTATACCTCATACGTTGTTACATGTTGAAGGAGACTCGGATTCTCGTCGCAAGCATCTACTAAGAGTTGTAGCATAGTTACAAATCGACACCATTGAACTCCATGAGGTTCAAAACATTTAACAACCAAACTCCAACGATCGTGACAGCCACACCTGAAAATCCGTTAACAGATATGCATATGTGATAAATTATTTTTTGGGCAAGAGATCCAGTAGGCTCAGAATGTAGAATGTCAAAAGACAGAGGCTGCACCCGCCATGGCTGCAAACATAACATGTATGCATGCAACTTTTGCATACTTCAACAACGGTATCACTGAAAAAAGATTAGCATGACGATGAATGACATACGTTTTACTTCCTAACTTTTCGCCCTTATTTTTTATGGTTATAGTATAGGCTCAGATAAGGCCTCATTGGGGGAAAAGACTTATAACCCAGCATGGCTGCAACCTTGAAAGGTTGCCCCGCCAAGATCCGGGTAATCAGACCTTTAACCCTGACCGTTTAAACTCATCACAGCCCCACATAATTATATGAACATACAATAATCAGGAAAACCATAACCTTCTAGACTACTTAGCGTAAGGAAAAAGAGGTTGTGAGGCTCAGAAAGTGGCTACACTCGGCATGGCTGCAAACTTAAAAGTTCGCCCTGCCAAGACACGAATGTTGACATCGTCAATCAAAGGGCAACACTATTCATCACAGCCTCAAATCTTCCCGCCAATCCGCACATGTTGACAGCTCATAGGCTGACCCGACAAGATACGGGTAATCTCAGGCTTAACCCGTATTGTGCAAACTCATAATAGGTTTAATCATTTCATATTGCCACAAAAAAACAGAACCATACTCACACCTAAGGCCATCGTTCCCATAGAAAAACATCTTTTTTTTCAGAACCGATCATTATGGTCATACACCCATCTCTATTGTTACCTTCTATAAGCCGCGACAACAAAATAATTGGGGTCATAACAACATCAACAGGCCTTTGCTCAAACCAAACAATGAAACCCCCATATGTATGGCAAACATAGATATGTGTGACGGTTAAAGAGGCATCAAACCGCCATGGCTGCAAACACAAACTTGTGATGCCCTGCCAAGATACGGATGATTCCACCTCGATAACACAACAACACAACATATGATGTAAGTTTTCTTGCCAGCTTCTTTCAACATCCACATAATCATAAGAATGCATAAACAAAGCTATACTCACACACAAAAGCTGTCCATTCCGTCGGTAAAAATCAAGGTTGTGTGGCTTAGAAAGTGGCTACACTCGGCATGGCTGCAAACTTAGAAGTTCGCCCCGCTAAGACACAAATGTTGACAACTTTGATCAAAACCCGGGCGGTGTAAACTCATCAGAAGCCTAATCATGTGTATCCAAAAAACAAATCTAAACCATACTGACATCTAAGGTTATCATTCCCGTAAAAAAATCACTATGGTCACAAAAGACTATTTAGTGTCAATAAAGGCAAACCAAAATCCATAATCGCCAGTAAACCCTATAAAAGGATATCGTCGCCCCGCATCAACAGCGGCAACGAAAGACACTAACATGACTATCGTCGCCTGCCATCAACCCCGACAACGAAAAACCTGTTACAATCATATATGCCTAAAGCACAACATAATAAAGTGTACAAAGAAACCAAACTGAAGAAACATATACCTTTTTAAACCTTAATAAGGCCAAACCTAAGAGGCAACAATAATTCGGCCATCACTAAACGTTTTGAACAACGGATTAGATGGCGTCCCCAAACGTTTAAACGATCGATCATCGTTAAGACGACAACTGCATAGATCATATGAAGTCCAAACAATTAAACGGCAACCACACATATCAATATCGAAACGCAGATCTGCCATGAGGTTTAGTAAAAAAGTAGGTGGGAGACAATCAGTTGGTCAGAGAGTATGAGGAAGCTTCAAGAGTGAATAAAAAAGTGAGTTTATAATGTGAGGAGAGGGATTTGCTCCGAAAGGCCAACCCCCATTAATTGAAGGGGTCAAGGGCGTTTGGGACGGTTTTTTTACCTCTATTGTAACGTAACGGATGTATGAAGGGATGTGTGGGATAAGATGCACCTACGGAATGGAGAAAGGAGATTGTGAGGGAGATGGATGCATGTGAGAGGGGAAAGAAAGATAGTTTATTTGGTATGTGAGGGGGTCACTGTTCCTAGGGGAACGTGATTCCCCTCTATTATTAAGTATGTGGGATAAGATGCGCCTACGGAACGGAGAAAGGAGATTGTGAGGGAGATGGATGTATGTGAGAGGGGAAAGAAAGATAGTTTATTTGGTATGTGAGGGGGTCACTGTTCCTAGGGGAACGTGATTCCCCTCTATTATTAAGTATATAATGTTGATAAGTGCACGCCGTTTATAAATGTTTAACGTACTTGAGTCGAACGATGTGAAACACAATGAAAGAAATACAAAGAATTCTAAGAATGTTCATGACAAACTTCGCCGTGATATTTTAAAGCATTTATTTAAATTAATAAAATTTAAGTTTAGACTAATTATTTGTTATTTGGAAAGAATTTTTTTATAGCCATGATAAAAAAATGTATTATTATAGAGGAAAATACTTTTGATGTTATGAAATAAAATGGTTATGTAACACCACTTATTTCTTCGATACAAAGCTTAACGGCTTGACTGTACCGAAAATTCTTACCGTAGAAAATGGATTAAAATTCAAAAGGGCATTACCGGAAAGATATAATCCTATACATCTTAATCCTAAAATGATTAAAATTCAAAGACAGGGTTGTGGTAAATGGGACCAAGTTCACTGAAGGTTGGATATTTGTCGAGAAGTCAAACTGGTTGCTTGACTTTGGCTGTATATCCTCACATGACAAATTAGTATAGGTGACAAATCTTGTCCATTTTGATATATATAGGCACTTTTTGCTCATTTTTAAAAAAGGATGGGACACTTTTTGCCCATTCTTTATAATGAATGGGCTAAACGGGCGTATATGTAAGAAACTAAATGGGTTTAACGGGCGCACTTGTAAAATACAAATGAGTATACTCGACGAATATTTTTTATTAAATTTTTTTATCCCAGCTTTCAAACAAGTATTTTTTACTTTTTATTTATAGGTTTTATATGTTTTTTTCCTTTTCTAGCTTGCGCCTGTTTAGCCCGCCCGTTTTGCCCGCCCGTTTCGTCCGTGCCCGTTTAGCCCGCCGCCCGTTTAACCCGTTGCACATTTAGCCCGCCGTCCGTACCCGCTCGCCCGTCCATTTTGCCACCTCTACAAATTAGGCTGAGAAAATGGTACCAATTTGTCGATAAAATAAGCTATGACAAGCTCGTACGAAAAGGGTTTGTATCATTTTTCATGAACCAATTAGAACCATATGAGGCGTTATCGAGAGAGAAATAAAACTGACCTAATTTAGAGTAGAAGGGTCAAAATTTCCGTTAACCAACCAAATCATCGCACTAACCTAAAATTTACAAAAAATCTAAAAATTGTCAGGCAATTACGCCTAAATAGTACCTTGAACTCATTTCATTGTAAACATATTATTTAAACAATACTTGTAACAATATTTTAACTAATAACATTAACAAGGTACGAGGATCTAATTTCTAAGATACCCACAACCTCAAATGATGATTAAAGTATATACCCACAATATTAAACATCAAAATTGCAAAAAAAAAAAAATCAAATAACATACATAAGGTACTGAGGATCTACCTTTATGACGTCTTTAATGGTGATGGTTGGCGGCTGGGATGATGGCGGCGACTGAGATGAAGTGTTGGTGGGAGGTATGGGTATGACTGAAGGTTGCCTCCAAATAAAGTCTCGTATTACATGTATAATGTTTTTTTTCGGGTTACCTGGTGTATTATTTGGAAGTTGCCTCTTTTTTGTATACGAAAAGTGTTTTGAAATACGAACGTGAGGGGCAATTGCCCTCTATAGATTTTTCAATAATCATAGTTTTTAAAGTTAATTTTGAAACTTTAATCGCACTGTCTTCACTTAAAAACTTAAAATGCCTCCAACTTAAAATATGGTAGAGAAAAAATGAAGGAAAAGTAATTTTATGAAAGGTTTTTGAGGTTTAATGAAGCTTTTTAAAGAAGAAAAAATTAAAGGAAAAAGATAAGAGAGATGAAGATGATAAGAGAGGAGGGTGTGGTGACAAGCACACCTTTTAAATTTTTGCATAGTCATTTGCCAACTCAGCGTCACATCATATCAACACAACTAACCAAAATACCCTTTCACTCACAACACACCCAACCCCTCTTCATTTGGGTCCCACCACTAACATTTTTTTTTCATTTTTTCATTTTCACACAAACTAAAATTTATTTCACACAAATAAAACATTACAAATACGGAAATAAAAATTACAAATACGGAATAAAAAAAATTACGATACGAAAAAAATACGAAAATTTAAAAACACAACAATTAATATAAACTACTAATTTCGGGGTTGACGATGCTCCCAAATATGGTTAATAAGACAACTTTGAAGCCTTGTATGTGTCGGCTTATCACGAAGTTCTCTTTTTGTCTTTGACGTATTGCACAACGCTCGACCCATGTCCTTGATATATTTGCCTGTGGACAAACATACATTTCTGCAACTCCAGATATCGCACCCCCTGATTTTTCAAAATCATGTTGTGTAATATGATGCAGGTGTACATGATTCTACGTAACTTGTTCACAGTAAATTGACGCGCTGGCTGAGCAATAATACGTTATCTCCCTTGTAAGACACCAAATGCCCTTTCAATATCATTTCGGGCACCTTCTTGACGGTGTTTGAAAAAAAACCGTTTTTTCATCACGTGCAATGCTAAATGATTTCACAAAAGCTGACCATTGTGGGTAAATACCGTCCACAAATCGTATGGTGCAGTAGCCTCTAGTATTATGGTTGGGTATTTTTATCCCCTCTACAAAATTGGCCGTGCCATGATCTCGGACAATTAATCCATTCCCAGTGCATACAATCTATACTACCAAGCATCCCGGGAAACCCATGAATCGTATTATGAGCGGCATATAGCTTTTGAATGTCAGCTGGTGTGGGTTTTCTTAATAATTCGGGTTGAAACAAATCCATTACGCACATCGTAAAGTAATCAAGACAATCGCGTGCGCAATGTGCACCCATTTGCAAGTATTCATCTAATGAATCTGGCAGTGTACCGAACGCCAATTGGCGTAAGGCAGATGTGCATTTCATAATTACACTAAAACTTTTTAAACCCGTTGCATCAATGCGGATAGTAAAAAGGTAAAAGTGTTTGGGTAGAGGATTATTTGTTTGAATTTAATTTTCAATACCTTGAACAATCTCTAAGAAAAGAGAACGTCGCATTCGATACCGCTTCTAGAAATACTCCTCGTGATACTTTGGACACTGGCCGAAGTAATCTTCCATCAAACGTGCTTCGGCGATTTCACGTTGACGGTTAATGTATCTACGCTTTCGTATTGCCTGGGCTTCTTCTGCTTCTTCTTCTTCTTCAAGCTGGGTTATGAAATCTAAATCGTCCATATCTACTTCACCGGACCATTCGTTCTCCATTTTTTGTATAAGGTTTGTTGTTTGAAAAAGAGATTTTTGTTGTGTGTGTGTTAAAATTGAGAATATTGGGAAAATATGTGATGGTTATTTTTTGTCAATGAGTTAATCTTGAATTTATTTGTTTCTCATTTAATATTGTCCATTTGACCAAGTCCATTTGCTCCAATGTCCATTTGCCCCAAGTTCATTTAGTCTAAATATTAAAAATTGTTCATTTGGTTCGCGTTCATAGACCAAAGTCCGTTTAACTTACTGTCCATACTCGTCAAGTCCACCCATTTAGCCATCCCTAGTAATAAGGTTAATGTGCTTAATTCAAATTTATGTTAATATGTTTTCTTATCGCAAAATTATTATTTTTTTTCCCCCACAAGTTAATTTCCTGACTTTGCCATTGGCTATGATGCATCAAACTAGCATATTTAAATCAATTCAATGCATTGAAAATTAACCTTTATATAAAGGAGGAGAATCACGCATCCATAGGAGCAGTGATTCTCCTCACAAACCCATTTTTATAATACTATCTCCCTTTCTCACAACCCAAAAATCCTCTCACAACCAAAACACACACTAGCACCTACACCTTTCTGTTATTTGATTTTACTGACCCCGTTATGCATTGATTGATCCCCGTTGGTGGTTTAATTGGTGGTTTAATTTGCCCTTTTGGGGTGTTAATCTGGCCTTTGGAAAATTGTGTTGCCCTTTCATTAGTTGCCCCTTTGGTGATTAATTGTTGCTACAGGAGTTGCCCCTTTGGTCCATTAATTGTGGCTACAGGAGATGACCCTTAATTGGCCTTGGGTATATATACCCAACACCAATTTCTACCCAATACCAATTTCTATATAAAAAACGTGCTCTACTGTTTTTGGGTATTAATATGATCTAAGCTCTTCGATGCCGCCGATCCTTTGGATGCCGCCATTCATGGTTGGCGACCTTGGTGATAGGTTGGTGTCGTTGGGTGGCTTATTTTTTCTGCGAGTTGAATTGATTATTGGTCGCCTGCCGAGAATTGTTGGATTGTTGGAGTTTGGTTACATTTGATTTCTCATCTAAAGTAACATCAACGATGGATCACAGTTTGATTTCATATAGCTCGATCATCGTTTGATTTTGCTTGCTTTTAATTTAGGGTTTTTGTTTTATGTAGCTTAATCATCTTTTTATTAGGGTTTCTGTTCATTTAGGGATTTTGTTTCCTATGTTAATTGGCGGTTATCAACTAATATGTATAGTTTTTAGTTTTGTCATGCGTTTTTTTAAATCAGGGTTTGTGTAAGAAATTGGGGGATTTTACAGGGTTTAGTTTAATTGATTCATTGCTTAGCGTTAAGATTTGGGTTGGCATACAGTTTGAAAATTAGGGATTTTTCAGGGTTTAGTTTTACTCTGCTTAATTGGTTATTTCCGATTAGAAATGTCGCATACGAAGTGTTTGATAAGATGTTTTAATTACACGTTACGGACCAGTTACATGAGTCGAAAAGCATTGATCGCGGTGACGGTCTTAGGCATTTTCGGATGCACCATGGCTTTGTTAAACATGTAAGTTGAATAGATAATGTAATGGTTTGAAGGCTAAATGATGTGCCTTTTGTAAACGAGGTCCTGTATACGATGTTCATAAATACATAATCATTTATCGCTCCCCGTGTAGATGCAATAATATAGTGGTGATGATTAAGCTTTGCCGTACCTAAACTGATCTGATCACATATTGAGGTTTTGGATCACGGATTGACTATTAGAGGTAATGATGAATACTAATAGGTTTTGAATCGGGACCATTCGAGTCTTCGCGGGGCAATCAATCAACTTTGCAGCCATGTCGAATGTGACCGGTTTTCTGAAATACTAATTAATCTGAGCCTTAATGACCTATGCATTAGTGTTGAATCTCCACCAACGATGAATATGATTTTAGTTCTGTTGGGAAAAAAATAAATTGCCTTGAATGTAACAGTTGTGCGTCATGACTTTAAACGGGCCATTGAAGTTGAGATTACACGGATCTTGGCGGGGCGACCTGTTGAGGTTGCATCCATGCCGTGTGTATCCTCCTATTCTTATGTGTTGCCCTATCTGAGCCTAACCTCTTGATTTTCTTGAAAGTATGTTATTTGATCAGAGTGGACATTTTTAAATAGAGCTGTGGTTTTACGACTCTTTACGGGCCAAATTATTACTTCGTGGTCGTGCTTATTAGTTACGAGGGTTGTGATGAGTTTGAACGGGCCAGGTTGAGGGTGATATTACGGATCTTGGCGGGGCAACCTGTCGTTGCAGCCATGCCGTGTGTATCCTCTGTTCCTATGTGTTGCCCTATCTGAGCCTACCGTCTTCGTTATCTTGATTGTGTATGATTTGATCAGCAATACCTGAGTCGTTGTTCTTCAATTTGTGGTAAATAATGAGCTTACCTTAATAAGTTATCATACCTTAATAAGCTTATTATGTTATTGTTTCATCAGAAGAAGCACACGGCTGATTATATGCTTTTCATTCTGTAGGTTGACTTGTCTCACCTTGGTAGCAAGCTAAGGGTTTCATCTCCAAATTCAAAGCAGTTACGCAAGCTCATTAGGGAAGCAATTGCTCTCAAGAAGCGTTTGGAGGCTCGCTTGAAGAATCACAAACCCAACAAGGATTCTGAAAAATTATTGGACTCTCTTTCAAACGTTATTCGTATTGTTACTCGCTCCTACAAGTGCACCAGAGATCTTCCTTTTGACTAGATTAAGTCTCTGTTTATATCTGCACCTTTTTAATACTCTATATTCCTCATTTGTTTCTTTTATTCATTTTGCATTCTGATTTTTGTCAACAGGAGGTCTTTTCTACGTTCACTACGTACGGGTTCCAGGCTTTCTTATCCAGATCATGTAAGAATAAACAACATTGCCTCTTCTTTTATACTCCGTACTACTTTTCTTTGTTTTAATCATTCTGAGTCCCTTAGATTTAATATCACACACAAACTCAGGTTTTCCACTCTAATGCTTCCTGTTTGTCACATAACTATTGATGCTGTAGTTGATGTCATGATAACTTATGAATGTATTTCAGGCGGAATCAGATAATCCACCCATGGGTTCAGAACCAGTACAATTCATAGAAGAAGCGAAATGAATTGTAGTATCGCACCATCTAATGTTTGCTCCAAACGAGGTGATTCTGAAAAGGTACGTGGTTGTTTGTTAATCAGACATTAAAAATTAGTATCTTTCTCACACAATTTGGTATTCGTAATCGTTATTGTGTATCTGATTATTTAGTAAACCAAACGGGTCAAAATGGATAACTTTCAATAACTTTCCAAAGTTCTTCTTGGATTTGAACAACGTCTTTGAGGGAAGCGATTTTTCAGTTTCACAGCTATACCTTGCAATAAAAAAGGTATCACCTATTATTTGCGTCTTTGAGGGAAGAGATGAGAGGTGAGTGCGTGAGAAGTAACAACGCGTTTGGGATTGCTAAAACAAGCTACTACTTATTGCATTTTTTATGTTTCGTTATGCATATTATATAAGATGTGTTTGAGATAGCTTATTTGTCCACTATATTTTTTAGTTGTAAGAACTGATGACACCCCTCCCCAAAAAGGAAGGTAAGATCATTTGCACTTTATTTTGATTAAATTATTTATTTTTTGTAAATGATTTTGCGGTGTATCGTTTTTTTTCAGCAAATGCACATCGTATCCAGTATTTTGAGTATCGACATCCAAACACTCCCTGGACTCCTTTCATACATACTACACCGACACAGCTCCAATGGCATATAAAAGTCAGATTTCTGTCCTCTTCGTGTCCAGCGGCTCGGAAGAGGCACATCAGGTAACATTTTTCTAAATGTGGAACTTGGGACTAAAGGCTCAGATATATAGAGTATAATATTACCGATCTATGCGAAAAAAGGCCAGTAGGATTTTGATAATAATGCCATGTGTCGCATTAAATTTACGCTTACAATAATAGGACGGTTGGGGTTTTTATAATAATGGCATTAACATGGTACATATATTTTCTGGTATTTGGCGATGATGACATCTACCGCTAATGGCACGCTGTTTCATGGTGCACCTAGACTGGCGGGGCAGCCAAGTCGTACATGTGGCTACAGCCATCTCAGTTCCATGAATACACACTCATATTCCTTTGTCTGAGCCTTGCTACACCCTAAAGAACTGTTCCTGTTGCAACCATGCTGAATTATTAGTATCTTGGCGAGGCAGAAGACCGACCTTGCAGCCATGGAGGGTGGGAGTCCTTTGTACGCCTTCGGTTTATGCTTCTATGATGTTGCAGGCCCTTTCGTTGCCGTTACTCATGACGTGCAACGTTGGTGGATACTTTCCGCTTTTTTTACCCTTTCTTGCGAGTGTTTGTTTACACGTTATGATTACATTGTGTTAGATCCCCTGATATCGGTAAGGTCCGGCTGTCGGTGAGGCCTGCAAAAAACACGGGTTCAGACATTTGTTCATGGCAAGAAAAGTCTGAAACAGGTATGTACTCAAATGCATTTTTTAGATTAGGGATATTTGATATTGGCCATAATGACCTTTTATCCAAATTTTTGCAGATTTATTCACTGTTGCCCATTGATAACCTAGAATCATTATTAAGATGAAGAAGAAAAGGATTAAGGTGAAGAAGAAAAAGATTAAAGATCTTCGACGGCTGCCGTTTGGAGAAGTAACAAGAGGTAACCTCTTATTTCACTATATTATGAGGAGTCTTATAATGTTTAATTGTTTTTGAAAAAAAAACGCAACATAAAATACTTAATGTCTTCGTTAACTCCTTTATGTTAAATACCGCTCGGTTAACGAACTGTAGTCCAAAGTTTTCATGGTCAGTTTGAAATATAGTTTGATATTACTAGAATATGTTATGATATAGTTTTTTGCTTATGCTCAGTTAGTAAACATCGATGAGCGTGGAAGTTGAAAACTCTATTGTGCACAGTAACAGCAGGTTCGTGTTACTGTTTGTTCCCAAATTACTATTTTGTCTGAGGTTTGAGGTTTGAACTGCAAATACATTTACTGAAAATATCTAACATGGTAAGGATTTGAATAACAAGTTTAGATATCCACAGGCTTCCAAATTAGAGAGCAGCGAAAGGATTTGCATCATAATATTATATACAGAATAATTGTCTAACATTGACCAAACACGTGGCATTGTTTACTACTAGCTTTTTATGGATTCGTCAGCTCTGATACCATATATGACCTCAAATGAACATAATTGGAAAGTAACCAGTCCAAAACAACTAGGATTAGCAGACTAAATCTCTTATATCTTTTGCTTTCAACACAGAGGGTCTTTGTATATTCCTACTTCACAATTCTTTTTAACCCTGCTAACCTTTTTCATTTACGTACATTTGATTTCTCACCCCTGCTAATAAAAGTTTTGATCTTGATGAAAATGGATTTCTGTTTACTGGCGACCGACTTCAGAATTCATATTACCTGTTGAAACTAACGTCATACCATATAACTTAGGCTTCTCTATGTATTCTGATATATGGCATAGAATTGCATTTTCTTTACATCCCCTTCCTATCTATGGCTCTGCTATAAGATGTATCTGGTCAAATTTTCTTGCTCAGAGTTTGAGATAAGAAGCTAAAAATTTACATGATGCCTAATTATAGTCTAGATAAGTTCTACCATTGGGCCATTGCTCCAATGGTATCACTCCCACACCGCAAACGTCCAGTTTGACCAGTCAATGATCTCGAGTCATGGCTCAAGGTCACTGGAACATGTCCGTGGGGAAGGGTGAGTCGGCACCCAAAAGGGGTGCATGAGGTCAGGGTTCTTCCGCATTGTTTAAGCCTTTTGGAGATGTTCTAGATATGTTCTGGCTATTGTTGATGGTCTGGGCATGATTTGGGGATACTAGGCAACTAAGTTGATTACCTCAGACAACTAGATTCCGTTACTTTAAATAATTACCATTTAAATATTGGATGTCTTATAATCTTATTATCTAGCCATTACAAAGTAATTTAGACCGTGTTGTACTTACCATTAGCTGCCTTTTTTCTTTCTAATTATAACTCTGTTGGCCTCATGAGCGGCCTCTCCCGTCTATTAGTGAAGTTTGTTTCCTGTATATTGGTATAAACCAAATGATTAGGTAGGATACAGTTTGTTAAGCCATTTAGTTTTCTAGCGTTTTGGGGGTGGATGGTGGACCTCTAGAAAGTCGGTGAGTCACTACAGTAAGTTATTAGTTATTCCCACTATAAAGTGTTTGGGTCTTATCACTCTCTTTCTAGATTATAGTGATGAGTGAGGATTGCTCCTAGCCAACTACTTTGAAACAATAGATGTTTCTAGCTTATTTCCTTCTGGTGACCCATCAACACACCCTATAGTCATGTAAATCTCCTGCAGTACACTGCTCATTTATGTGTTTTAACCACTCTCCTTATTCGGTTGAGTTTCTACTTTGCATTACTCTGATCGAAAATGATATGTTATGCAATTGGTTTAATTGATGTTTTTTCTTGACATATTTAAAGTTATTTCATGCAGAAATCTTGCTAATTTTCTTCTGTCACAAATAAGATAAGCACATGCTAATACTTTTATTTATCTTTTCCTTTATTGAAATGCGCTAAGGCTTAACTCTTTCTATTTGTATCCTTAGGACAAAAGCTATGTACATTTATATGCCTAAATTACTCAATTCCTGCAAACCTAATTATTTTCTCCATTCACAGGTGCAGTATTGTGAACTCAGAAGGAGACCATGATGTTGTTACAGAGAAGGATCTGGAACATTTGTTGCATCTTCTTGATGGCAAGGATTTAGTTTCGCAAAGTATGATGGAACGCTATACTTCCAACATGGCTTGTCAAGCTTGGCGCTATGAGTCGGAGGTATATGTTGAGATTGATTCCACCTACTTTTTTTTTCCTTTTTTTAGAATCCAATTTTTTTTGTTTAAATGTGTGTAAGGAAACTGATTGAATGCAATGGAGAATTAGTATATACTGTTTTTTCTCAAAAAAGAATAAGTATGCACACAACTACGTTAGCATTCACATTCGTAGCGAATATAGAAGCAAGGTAGACAGTTGACACGTCTAGGAAGAACTTCATACATAAGATAAATGAACCCACATGTGAGAATATAAAAAATAACATATTTGAATTGCATAACATGGTTTGATATTTGTAAAGTATCAAATACTTGAGTGATCATGGTCTGTTGTTGCAGTCCGGGTGGCGAGTGTGCTCTGCCTGCTGACGATATGTTCTCCATTACCGCAAGGAACAAAAGTAAACCCTTGGTAATTAATTCTTTTATGTAACTCATGAAACCTCACATTGATCAAATCATTACTGGTGGTTTTGGATCTCTTGCGGCTGATGTGCAAGATTCAGGATGAATTCTTTTGTGCTATATCTCATTTGTTGCTCTTAGAAACGAAAGCAAGTTGTGACATACTTCAATGGCCACTGCAAACGTTACCAGTATCGCCCGCGCTCCCCGCAGCGGAGCGCGGGCACCAAATCCTAGTATTTTTAATAAATGATGATTGTTGTTGAATGACGTGATAGCATTGTTTGAACCAAAGGACCATTTTTTGGAGGAACTACTATTTGACCATATATATTTTGTACGCTATCCGTTTCAAAATCTTTTACCATTTGCAAAGCATCATTCATAAAAAAATCATTTTTTTCTTATTTAATAATATGTTAAAATCTATTAAATCTTTTAAAAATAATAACAAGTTATTTTTAAATTTGATTAAAATCTTTTAGAGAAGTTTTAATAATTGGTCGAACAATTTGACGTAGAAAAAATGCCGTAAAAATATATGTATAAATTTTTTTAAAAATAAGACTTAAAAATGAAGAAAGCAATTAAAAAAAACTTAGATTATAAATTATAAATAAATTAGATAGAGTTAAATAAAATTTATAATTTCATATATTTTTATAATAACTTTTATAAAATAAACAAATACATCATCTTACACTTTATATCTTCTAAACTTTATATCTAAATTCTAAAACATACATAATTTATAACATCTATCTAAGCAGTAATAGTAAAGCATAATTACATTTAGTTATATATATCATATATCTATACTATTATATAAATAAGCTAACTCTGATTTTAACTCCGATCTTAATCCTAAACCAAAAATTTCTAAACTTAACTCCAAACCAAAAAGTAAAAAGGTTAAATTTAAACACTTAAATCATATTTTATTAAATTGATCTTATTCATCCATATGTTTTTATAATAAACTTTTGTAACAATTTTAGTAACAAACAATTAAAAAAACTTTTATTTTTAAACTGAAATATCTTTTGATATATTTATTTTTATTATAATCTAATTTCACCATATTTTCTAAAATTTCATGCTATTTAATTCAACATCTATTTTAATATAATTTTATTAAATTTTAGTTTTTTCGTTTTTAATGAGTTTATTTAACTTAATTTAATTTTTTACTACTTTAACTTTAATTTAAACCTTAGTAAAATTTTAATATTTGTTTGCTAAAAAAATAGTTATCAGGTACTCGCCGCTGTATTACGCGGGTACGATACTAGTATATATATAATAATAATAATTAGTTATAAAAATATCACAATTATAAAAAATATTAAACAAAAAAACTCTTTTACACGTCAGCTGAAAATTGCAAGAATTATAACCAAGCCACCACGTTTTGTTTTTCCACAAAAAACGAATGATAAAAGATGCGACAACGGCGGGTTAAGAATCGAACTTGGATTAGTATTCCCAAATGTTATACAGTTTACCAACTCGCCAACAGCACATTCCATGTCTTATTCCAGCCATTTATATAAATATAGATTATATATTCAAGCATGTTAACTCATTTTTACACAGAGTTAATATTGTCATTTCCCTTTACATAAGGTATTCTTTTCTTTTTGTTCTTCATCATCATCTTCTTCATCTTCACACAAAATTCACCACCTCCGCCGTCACTACCACCCATATCCGTTGCTACCACCATGTAGATCCGTCATCTCCATCATTATCTACTTTTTTTTAATACCCATTAAGTGAAACATCTGAAACAGGTACACCAAATATTTTTTTCAATCGTACTCAATATCCTAACATAGTAATTATTCCCAGTAGTAGACCCCACAATCTCTAAGAATCGGTTGCATAGCTTCTCATACAAAGGAGATAAAACTAGAAAGTGAGCCATCAACTGTTTTCTTTTGACAAAAACAACACCGGTTTCCCAAATGATATTCTTAAATTTATCTAGTTCTACATACTAGCCGAATGGTAATTATTTCATACAACAACAGGGATGTTTAAAAATTGGGTGGATGCTTATATACAAGCCATGAATATATTACCGAACAAATGAACTTACATGAGCTTCTATATCTAAACCGAAAAATGATCAGTCATACATCAGGCTTCTTAGACTGACTGAAGAGCGAAATACTCGAATCAGCCTCGGGCGGAAGCACATCAACAACCGCGTTAGAATGACGGTGCAATGCAACACTGGTAGAAGGCTTCAAAAGATCCCTATTAATCGTACTCAATATCCTAACATAATAATTACTCCGAGTAGTGGACCCCACAATCCCATTATTCTGATCAATCATTTCCATAAACTGCCCAATAATCAACGGGACAGACTGAATCCTATTCACTTCTTCATGCGACCTTAAAAGCTCACGTTTCATATTCTTTTGCTCGTCCTTGACGTACTCTTCTTGGATCTCGATGAATTCGATTTGGCGTTTGAGGGTTTTAAGGCGCGCGTAGAAGTCGTCTTCGAATTCTGTTAGGGTTAGGGTTCGTGTGTCTGGGGTTATGAGTGGGAGGGTCGATGGGGGTGTTTGGGATCGAGGACCATGGTGGTTGCCATTGTGATTGCGATTGTTTTAAGGTTGTGCTACAGTGATGATTTTTTATGTATGAATCGGTGGTTTTGATGTTTGTTTTTTTGTTTATGGTTCTTGGTTGAAGATGAATTTTTATGTGATAGTTTTGGGTTTCGAATTGATTTTCGATTTGAAAATAATACTTGGTGTAGCTGTTCCAAATGTTTCATTTAATGGTTTTTAAAAAAGTAAATAATGATGGAAATGGCGGATCTACATGATGGTAGCAACGGGTATGGGTGGTAGTGACGGCGGAGGTGGTGGATTTTGTGTGAAGATGAAGAAGATGATGAACAAAAATAAAAGAATTCCTTATGTGAAGAAGATGAAGAAATGACAATATTAACCCTGTGTAAAAATGAGTTAACACCCATTTGTAGGCCTAGTTAAACCCGAGGGATAAACAACAGCAAATGTTTCAAAGTTGAGGCTGAACGGTGCAAGTTTTTTGGTCAAATGACGAACGACGTCAATCAACACAAACCATGAAAACGAACGATCTATTTTTCACCAAATGATTGTATACCAACTTTATGTATGTATACCAACTTTTTCGTCTTTTTCACCAAATGATTCCACCCTTTATCAAATACTATAACACTATCAAATCATAATCGTGATAACCCACCTCTTTTTTAACCATTGCTACCACCAATTAAGGGTGAGCAGAAACCACATCGCAAACCGCAAAACCGCTAAAACCGCAAAAGAACGCACCACAAAAACCGCACCGCAATAAAAATCGGTGGATCAGTTTTAAGAAAAAGCAAAACCGCAAAATGCGGTGCGGTTGCGGTTTTGCCCGTAAAACCGCACCACAAAATTCGCACACAAAATCCGCACCGCACCGCACATTAGTTATATAAAACCGGAAAATGGCACATCGATAATTTAACGTGTGTTATAAGCGTTGTAGTGCATATTATCATTAAGATTATAAGTAACTTGTATGTTTACACTAAATATATGCATTGTTATAACCGAAAATACTAACTTTGTGAACCAAAAACCCACATTACTTATATAAATTATAAATGGTGGTGCGGTGGGGTTAACATCCGCAAAATCCACAAAAACTGCATAAAAACCGCAAATCCGAACACGCAAAACCCACATGGTGCGGATCCAAAAAATATAAAAACCACAATTACGGATGCGGTGTGGTTTTTACCAGAATCCGCACCGCACCGCACCATGCTCACCCCTAACCAATCATGAAATCAACCACCGCTACTATCAATCTTCGAAGACCTACCACCACTTCGCTTCTATTCATCCTCGTGGTAGGTCGTACTCAAATCCGTGCATGTAAGGATACCATCAGGTGATTAGTCGATCAATCATGAGATCAATCATGACATCAACCGACACCAACTAAATACATAAGTAGTTTTGGTCTAGAGGCTTATGTAAAATAACGGACATGAATTTCCAACCAACTTTGTACGTAGCACCAGGTACTCCAGGTGGTCGGCGTTAACATCATTAGCAGGTTTTGGCATTGTTGAAATCTTATGGAATTTTCGCCTGGAACTATTTACTCGTGCTCGTCTCATTTTTGGGGCATCGAGCTTGAGTGGCAGTATCCATGTTAGGAATGTGGTTTTGAAACTAAAAGTTGTAGTCCCATATGCAAATATAAAGTTTTATTAGCTAATTAGGGCTCACCGTCTCAAAACTGGACCGGATCAAAACCGGATTGGTCCAATGAACAGGAGGACCTGATTGCACTTAAATTTATAAGATTAATTTAATATATCTTCTTATTTTCAAAATTAATTTTATAAGTGTAACTTTTAAATGTATAAATACTATAATGTACAATGATTTAAAGTATGTTTTGAGCATATATAAAATTTATTTTAAAAATAGAAAGATATATGAAATTGCTTAAAAAATATTAAAAAAACATCCGAATGTAGTATGCTAAGTCAGCAGTCCACGTGTCATGTTCTTATAGTTGTGAAAGTGTGAACCGTATATTCCATGTTTTATCCACGTAAGAAAAGTGTGCACCAATCGAATAAAAAATGTGTGGAGAGTAGGGACGGAGTCATCCGTAGGTGTTCGAGACACATATGGTTTTTTTTAAATAATATTAATTTTTAAAAAAAAAATTACTACCTTCGTCCCATATTAATAGTCCATATTACTATTTTGAGACGTCTTAAATTAATAGTCCAGTCTAAAAATAGATAAGAAATGTAAATTAAGTTTACCATATTACCCTCACTTGAAGGTATTATTACAAACAATAAAGAAGTTGTAAATTAAATGGTTAAGGACAAAATTGTCATTGTGTAAAAAGCAAGAGAGAGAAAACTGAAAAAGTGATGTTTTTATTAATATGCGTGTTTTTAATTCACTTTTTTTACTATCTTAATTTAATGCTAAAAATATTTGTACACCCGACCCAATTATGTTAGATCATGAATTCATCCCTGGTAGAAAGTGTGGTTACTAAATCGTGATGGTTTGAAACTCGATTCGATTTACTTAGATCAACCGATTAAACTAGTTTTGTTTGAAAAACCCGGTTATTTTAAATTGGATTTTATACTTTTGAAACTCGATTATACTCGCCGGATTTTAGATGACCTGGGTAAACCCAACTCTCAAAACTTAACTTTTTTGAACATCAAATATCATTAACAGGAACCAAAGCCGAAACATTGCAAAGCATCCTCCTTGCAACGAAGGTAATTTTACAAAGGAAGTTATCATGCCAAATGAAATTGGGTTTTGACTTTTTTGAACTTGTTTTACAAATATAACATGTAAATTATACGTACTTACGACGTAGCTTTTTTTTACAGATTATGTTAACAAATAATTTATATGTTTAATATCTTGAATATTTCGTGATTTATATATATAATTTTCTTCATTGTTATAAATATAATCTTGTATATTTTTTTTTGAAAACTTGGTGTTGTTCTGGATTGATTTGCTGACTCGATTAATCGATCAAATTAATTTAAAAATTGGTTTTTATAACATAATGGTGAAAGTTGTTTGTTAGTGACGTAGAAGAATTTGATCGCTAGAAATGGGCACAAAAGTTTGAACAAAGGACCATTTTCAAAAGGAACTACTACTTGATCATATATATTTGGGGCATTTACATATATATCCTTCCAAAAATTGAATATTACGTCAATATCCTTCTCACTTTTTTAATTACGTCAATATCCTTCCCAAAGTTTTTTATTACATTAATATCCTTTGTTACATTTTGTTACTACATAAACGTATTTATCCAATTATATTTTTTATGTATATCCAAAAATCAACATGTTATTTCATCACTCGATGTTAAAAAGTATATATGAAAAAATAGATATGCATCGTATTTATATCAAAACTTTTGTAATTACATTTTCGTGTTCTTTTATCACTCGAAAGCAATAAGTATACGTAGAAAATATAATTATAATTAATTTAAATGATAAAATAATAGGTAATAATAGTTTCAAAACTTAAGATCAATATAATTATGATTTAATTGATTTTTGGAATGTATGTGAGAATTTAAAAGTTTGAGAATGATATTAATGTAATTACAATGGTTTGAGAAGGACATTGATGTAATTAAAAAAATGACAAGGATATTTATGTAATTGCAAAGGATATTTATGTAATATCCAATTTTAAGAAGGATATACATGTAAATCTCCCTATATATTTTAATCAATTGAGCTCACTAAAGATAAGTTTCGGAAAGTATTTTTAGAGAGGTATAGATTTCCAGTCTCATCAAAAATCTTCAAGGCCTGAATTAAAAAGCAGGATAGGGTTTATCCCTTAAAGAGAATGTTCGAGTCTTGCATACTGCCCAATGAATGTCACTGTAAACTCGAATCACTAACTACTAATTCGTCGTTCAAAAAGAAAACTTGATCACATATATTTTCTACGTTGCCCGTTTCAAAATTTTTACTTAATCAAGCAAAATGGTTAGTAAAAAAGATTTTCACCTAAAAAAATTAAAATTTCTTTTATTCAATAATATTTTTCTAAAACTAAATATGTTTAAATTTTTTAAAATAATAACATTTTTAAATTTGGTTAACAAAATTTAAAAAATTATAAAAATTGTTCGAACAATTTGATATAGAAAAAAACATAAAAATATATACGTCAAATTTGTGAAAAACAAAACTTAAAAAAGAAAAAAAGCAATTAATAAAAATTTAGTGAGTAAATTATAAATAAATTAATTAAATAATGTTAAATAAAATTTATAATTTTATGTGTTATTGTAATAACCTTATAAAATAAACAAATACATCTTACACTCTATATCTAAAATATATAAAATTCATAAAGTCAATTTAAAAAATAATAGTTAAACATAATAATTATATATATATATATATATATATATATATATCATGTGCATAATTATTACTTATACGAATCTTTCATATAATAAAATAATTAAATTATTTAAGAATTTTAATAATAATGAAAGTTGTATAAAAAACAATTGGACCAATCAAATGGTTTGATTTTGACACATAAGTAAAATCAAGCATGATGGTGGAAAAAAGTCAAAACTAAATTAAAATTAATCAAGATTAAAAATTTTAGAAGAGGAATTTGATGAAAATACACAAAAAAATATGTGTCAAATTTGTGAATATAAAAACTTAAAAAAGGAGGAGGAGATTTATGAAACTTTAGTGGTTGAATAAAAAATAGCATAGATGGACTTAAGTGTAAAATTATAATTTTCCATAGTTTTTAGTAAATTTATAAAATAAACAAAAGACCTCCTTAAACTTTATACCCTCTATACTTTATATTTTAAAAATAAAACATATATGTTATATTAAAAAATAAACAAATCAGATAATTATAAATATTCAAATAAGAACACAAATTATTGTCTATTTGTATTTTGACACTTAACAAAATCAAGTCATACAATCTACATAAATTATTATTAACATGAATATAAATATTAAAATGAATGCAAGACCTCAAACATCGGTGTGAGATGAAAATAAATAGACGAGAATCTACATATTTATAACATATATTGTTTCAAGGCCGTTATGTGTTACTAAAAACACAATGTCTAGAAAAAAGAATATCTAACATTTCAGTTAAATAAAGTTAAATTCTTTTTGTAACAAATATTTATACAAAATATCAATTAATATTATCAAATAATAAAAAATCATATAAAATTTGTGGGTCAATAAGCATTGTAACTATTTAAGTATTAAAAATTTAATATTGTTTTATAAAATAATATTAAGCATTACAAAATCATGAATTTATAAATCGTGTGCATGTAAGGTTGATGTAAATGGTTTATTGATTAATAATTAAGATATACATATTTAAAATAAAATATCAAAAGTAAAAAGAGGATAAAATTCAAAAAATAAAATTTTAGGTGACTTTATATTAATTTACATGGTGTACAGTAAAATTATAATATAATCAAATATATAAACACTAGATGTTTTTTAAAAATATAATATATATAAAATCGTAATAACGAAACTATTATTTAATTTAATCTTTATGTTCAAGTCCCGTGCGCACAGAACATTAAAACTAGTAAAACATTAAATACAGGAATTTTTATAAGAAAAATTTAATGTTTGGTCCCTATCGTTTACACCAAACATCAAGTATGGTCCTTATCTCAAACTAAGTCCGCAGATCGTCCCTATCGTTTACACTTTGGATCAAAAGTGGTCCCTATCTTATATGGGAGTTAGTTTTGCTCGTTAGTGGTATAAGTTGAGGGGTATTATGGTCCTTTCCTTGTTTTCCATGCATTTATGTATCCCAACAACACCCACGTGTCATCCATTTTTTCTTATCCCCACCATCACCACCGACACAAATGGATAATAAACAAATCCTAAACCCCACCGTGTGCTTCCACTGTCACTCACATCCAACCAAAATCATCATCTCATAAAATGTATATTGGTTCCCTCACAACTCACCACTTCACGTTTTAAACAAAAACCGGATCCAAAATCAATATCTATAACCTCAAAAATCATCACCGAAATTTAAAAACAAATCACATCACACCTATCATCATCTTTAACATCATCACGTCACAACCAAATCACAAATCAATCATCTTTTCCCGAAACCCAGATCCCACGAAGAATCTTCATCAAATATCAAGATTCGACAAAAAAAAGAACCCACCGAAGATAATCACACACACAGATCTAAAACCTCACAAGAAGTAAATTCGAGTGACAATAGGTAGATTCGTTTCTTTGTGGCCACAAGAACGAATTGATTTTAAATGAAGATCGAGTGTAGATTAAAGAATGGGGTGTAGCATCTTCGAGAGTGGTTTTGATATGAAAGGGTTCGATTGGTTGGGATTTCAAGTTAT
The DNA here is from genome assembly GCA_025667525.1 of Glebionis coronaria. NCBI lineage: Eukaryota > Viridiplantae > Streptophyta > Magnoliopsida > Asterales > Asteraceae > Glebionis > Glebionis coronaria. The sequence continues at coordinate 9,339,001 of CM046878.1, read as the reverse complement.
GGTTTTGTTGTAAATCGAAGGGTGATGGGTAAACTGTTTATGTTGAAATTGTAACTCGAAGGGTGATGGGTAAACTGTTTATGAAAGGGTTCGATTGGTTGGGATTTCATGTTATGGTTTTGGTTGGGATTTCATGTTATGGTTTTGGTTGTAAATCGAAGGGTGATGGGTAAACTGTTTATGAAAGGGTTCGATTGGTGGATATGAAGATGATTGATATGGGATGTAGATATGGGTTTCAACATATGGTTGAAATTGTTTATGTTATAATCAGAAATATTAAGTGATGGGTAAACGGTTCTTTGGATGCTTCAGGGGAAATGCTATGTTTCTTTAGCGTTTCTAATAATTTTCTTACAGTCTTTTTATGTTTCTGTTCTGCAAGATGTTTGATGAGCTCTTGACTGGATGTGCAAGAAACCCCACAAAGCTCACAATATGTCGAGATGCTTTCTTTTGGATTGACACTCATCATGTCAACCGACTGACTAGGCGTCGTGCATTCACACCAAGCAGAATTATTATTTCCATCCATATTCACAGTTTCACATTTAATTGACTTAAATCTTCCAAAGGCATCTCAATTGGTGTCACGTGCATTAAAGTGTGAGGCCTGGATGGCGTGGATTTGTTCTGATGGCTTAGAGGCTTTGAGATAGATCTGGTTTTTTACAACCTGGATCACGGTTTACAATTTTCCAAACGTGAATATGCTTTGTAGATGGATCTGGGTTTTTTGATTATGATGGGATTGGGAATGAGCAGATTATGGTGGTGGTTTGGAGCTGTGGTGATGGCTAGCGTGGATGAGAAATAGAGAGATGTGTGAGAGAGATAAGAAAAAAAGAAAAAAAAATGTTAAAGGATAAGTGGAAGCATTTAATGCATGGGAAAAAAGTAAAAACCCGAAATACCCCGCCTTAAACTCGACTTAACGAGCAAAACTAACTCCTATCTAAGATAGAGACCATTTTTGATCCAAAGTATAAACGATAGGGACGATATGCGGACTTAGTTTGAGATAGGGAATATACTTGATGTTTGGTGTAAATGATAGGGATCAAACATGAAATTTTTTCTTTTTATAAATCAACAAAAATGCACATATTCACGTTTTGTTTTTCGAAAGCTAGAAATTGATAAAAAGGAGTATGAGAGGTGGGGGGTAAGGATTCGAACTTGGTTCAACGTTCCCAAAGGTTGTACAGTTTACCAACTCGCCACAACCTCATTCCTTAACTTGTGTCCAATCATTTCTAATATGAATAGTGATGACTGATGACTAAACTCGATGCCAAAAAAGCTTATTTAAGGTGCTTATCAGCTTATAGGCCTAGTCAGCAGTCCACGTGTTGTGTTCTTGTAGTTGGAAATTGCATGAAAACTTCCAAGTTGGTCCAAGAATACGAGGTTAGGAAAAAGTTTTTTTTTTGACAAAAATTATTTTGCATCTTTATTTTTTTATGGAAATCAAGGGACAAATCCTCATCTTTCATCTATTTATGATCTAATGGTAAAGATCAACCTAAGATTAAAAAAATACGGAGGGACCAATTTTACCAAAATGTCCAAAAGTTGAAAAAATGGGCGGAGGTATCAAAGTTGTAAATATGAAGGAGTAATAAATTATCACTAGTGATATTTCACTAGCGAAAATCAATGAAATATCACTGTTAATAAAATAATGAAATATCACTGGCATATTACGCAGTAAATATGTTAATGAAATATCACTAGTGATTTCATTGGTTTATCTCTAATGATATTTTATTGTTTTTATCAGTAATTAAATATCACTTGTGATAACCAATTTTCGTCATATTTACAATTTAGTCCTTCCGCCGTTTTTTTTGCAAATTTTGGACATTTTGGGCAAAAATAGTCCTTCCGTGTTTTTTTAATATTAGGTAGATGGTTAAGATTAGTCCTTTAGATTCTAACAAAAAACAAATTTCCAAAATAACCGGACTTTTTTTTTAAATAGCTTAAAATGGAAAATGAAAAGATAGTGCTATTAATGTGACAAAGTTAATGTGACAAAATTTTAAGAAAAGACTTTCTAACTTTTGTGCTATCATTGTGACAAAATTTTGTCTTTTTAAAGAAAAAAAAACCCAAAAGGAATATAAAAATACAATAGTCGTCAGTAACATAAAAAACATCTGACTAACCAATAATACTTTTCTTTGTAAAAAAAAAAGAAGAAAACCAATAATACTTTTCAAATTAAAAAAAAATACGTGCCAAAATTTTAATAGAGTCTCTTAAGTGATCAGACACACTGTTCAATTTCATGAATTTTAAGTTTTTTGTTAAAAAATAAACCAACTTAAAATGGTGTTTTGAATAAAGCTAATAATGGGTTTATTAAGATGTACAGATGGCAAAAACAGGTGGGTGGCGGGTTAAACGGCTGACATATTAAACATGCGTGGGTTAAACGAGCGACTAAATGGACGTAAGTTAAAACAGGAAAAACATATAAAAACGTAGATATAATAAATAAAAAAACTTGTTTAAAAGTCGAAGATAAAAATTTAAATATAAAATATTCGGTTATTAGCCTAATTAATATTTTACATGTGCGTCCACTAAGTCAATTTAGTGTCTTACATGTACGCAAGTTTAACTTATAAATAATAATAGATAAGCAAAAAAAAATACTAAATCAATGAAGAATCTAAAAAAATCTGCTTTTTGATCAGTGATTCGTTGGCCACTAGATCTAGAGATTCCACCTTATTCTCAAACCTGATGGCTCAATTGATTGGAACTCCTTTATGCTCAACCTGCACCCATCTTTTTAACAATGTGTCAAAAATGTTCATATTTAATTAAATAAGTAAGATTTACCGCCCTACATTCTCTCTTAAAGTATTCTCTCATCCTTGAATTTGAAAATGATGTTTTATTCAAAACAAGGGAATGAAAGACCGCCTTCAACAAGATAAAGTACCATTATTTTTATAGTAAAAAATAGATGATAATGCGATAATCGCATAAATTGTCTTTGAGGTCGAGCTATTTTGCAAGTTTACTTTCAAATACTTTAAAAGTGTTGATAGGTAAAAGTATTTTTCAAATTTTCGTCCATAAATACATAGTATTTGCAAAATATTTAGAACAAATCTGTAAAATGACCAAATTTCAATATGAAAATAAATAGATTTTAAAATAATACTAGTATAAGTATTTCTCAATCTTGGAAATGATTTATGTAATTTTCTCTGAAAAGGCATTGAAATGTTGTATATGCCAAGTCAGCAGTCCACGTGTCATGTTCTTATATAGAGGTGATAAAATGGGCGGACACGAGCGGCGGGCTAAACGGGCAACGAGTTAAATGAGCGGCAGGCTAAACGGGCGCGGGCTAAACGGGCGCGGGCTAAACGGGCACGGGCGAAACGGGCGGGCTAAACGGACGCAAGCTAAAAAAGAAAAAAACATATAAAAACTTACAAATAAAAAATAAAAATACTTGTTTGAAAACCGGGATAAAAAATTTAATAAAAAATATTCGTCGAGTATACTAATTTGTATTTTATAAGTGCGTCCGTTACGCCCATTTAGTTTCTTACATATGCGCCCGTTTAGCCCATTCATTGGAAATAATGGACAAAAAATGCCCCATTCTTTTTTAAAAATAAGCAAAAAGTGTCCATATGTATCAAATGGGCAAGATTTGCCACCTCTATTCTTATAGTTGTAAAAGTGTGAACCGCATATTCATGCAAGTTGGTCTGAAAATACGAGGTTTTGGAAAGAAAAACATTATGGATTATATTATCCACGTAAGAAAAGTGTGAACCAATCAAATAGCAAAAGGTGTCGTTAGTGATTGTTGTTTTTAGTGACGTGGAAGCATTGATCCGCTAGAAAATAAAAATCACCAACTACACCTTTTATTTAAACAATTTATCAAAAAATCATTTATATAAATTTAATTTTTCACTTTTTATATAAAACTAATATCTTTAATATGTATAAAGGATGGTTTTGCTCAAAACAATCTTTGCCCAAAATTCCCTAAGAATGACACCTGTAAATTTATAAATAATCAACGGATGGGAGAAAAAATAGGTGGGGACAATGTGTTGGAACATTTATGGACAACAAAAAAAATGACCACCTCTCTCTAAACAATGAAACAAACACCAGTAGTTTTTATTCGGATCAAGATCCCCATTCTCTATTTACAAAACAAAACACAAGTTTTGTTATTTGGATCAAAAACAAAAATTTTCCAGATTTCTTAATCAACATCGAACCATATCCCATGCGTGTAACATACAATTAAACCGAACCATATCCAATTTACAGTTCATTCCGAAAATCCCCAAAACCCCCAAAAAAAACATCGAACGAATTTGAGACCATGATGGGCTATGTGTGCATATACTATATAGGATACTTACATGGTATTGGAAATGTTTATATATGCTATATAACTCCATGAAAGGCTTAGTGACTAATGACACACCACTTATATGGGCGATTGTACCACGAATCAATTCTTGGTGATCCTGTCAATGCCATTTAAGGGGTGTTTGGGGCTACTAAAAACTTACGTCTGTAAACTTGACCATGGCATTTAGACGCATACTTCAGGTGATCATGAAAAGGTATGTCCATAAGTTATGCTCATCGTTTTTAGTCCTAATTCAGAGTCAATGGCAGTACCACTAAATGGGTTCTTTTTATCGCTGTAAACTTCAAGAATAGGCCCTTAAGTGCTAAATTTGTTACCATGACCCTCCTGATATAAAAGGCTAAGTAGACGTACTATTCTGAATGTGTTCTGATAAAGATGGGAACTATTGCAACTATACAACCAGTGTTGTCTTTAAAAAAGTTCTTTATCGACTATAATTCTTAATCAAGATTCAGGTTTGTTGTATCATAAGCTTATAGATATTGGTAAAAGGCAAAACTTCTAAATTCAAAACTGGTTTATCTTTATAACATAACTTCAATAACGATATTTTTGTCCAAACAGACCCTTACATCAATATGTGCACAAGCAGACCCACTGGCATGTTTGTTTCCAAACTGCCTTAAACAACAACTGTTGAAAAAGCCCATAAAGTATATTCTTCCAGAATTTTTTATTTCATTTATTTTTTTACATTTTTGGGTAACCATTGGTTCCATAAATCCCTGCATTTGTGTTTGAATTTGCTAAATTTGGCGCAAAATATGATGTTTTTTTCTGTGTAATGTTGCAGGATGCACCAAAATTGCTTAGTAGATGTGTTGCAGCCTCTCCTTACAAGATTCTGCTTGGTGCTTCTGTTTTGTTGCTGGTTCTTATCAAAAGAAATAATTTCAATTGTTTATAGCATTTGCTTAAATCCTTATTATTGTAATCTGTTGCCGGTCTTATAATTAATGTTTTATATTTAATATTACTACAAATTTATTAAGACTAATGAAGGATGTAATACCATAAAGATGCATTATAAAAAAAGCACTAATGAACATTTGTTTTTTACATTGATTTTTTGATGTCAATGTTGGTATGCTTACGATTGAAGCTAATGCACTCATTTTTCACATACACACAATGATGTTTACAAAAACTACGTTGTCGTAACAAAAATCTTTCATAGTTTCTAATTTCACAAATTTATATTTGAAGCTAGCCGCCCATCGGGCGGGCCTTGTAGCTAGTAATATAATATTTTATTTTCAATTAATAATGAACTAATATATATAATATATTGGTGATACTTTTGACTATTGATAATTTTTTATTAACTTTAATCTAAAAGTATTTTTTTTATGTTGAAATAATTGTTTCTGAACTTATTAGCATTATTTAATAGGTTTAAAGCTATTAAATATCTACGTGGTTTCTTTTTTTTTCTCTGATTTTATCAATATGGTGATTAAAATACCAATATCACAAATGAAACATGTTGGTTACCGACTAATATTACTAATATGACCTAATATAACATGCTATTACCGGTTTAAAACTTGTAATGTCACCATTTAACGATGAAAATAATTTGCAAAGTGAGTACAAATGCAAAAAAATTATAAAAAATCATAAAAATTATAAAAAAAATTGATCAGAAATATAACTTAAAAAAATATATTTTAAAAAAAAATTGAAAAAAATAGTTTCAGAAAAAACTACATTTTGTAGCTTTTTTAAAAAATTGAGTTTTTTTTTTCAGAAAAAAGGTTTAGTTTTTTTAGCTTTTTAAAAGAACAAGGAATATAGCTCGCGCTTCGCCGCGGAAAGTGTAAAACTAACGACTCGCAATGAATCGATAAAACAAAAGTTTGTTCACGGCAATTATTGGCGTTGCAAGAAACGAATAGCCTTAAAGACTATTTCGATAAAAGGATATTTAAAATATGTATTAAGTTTTCACATTTTTTATAATTCATGTGTATATCAAAAGTATTGCAATATTGGGTTCGTTTGGTTCGCAATACGATAATCTTTTTAACGTTATTTTTTTCCTAAAATAAACGATAGATATGTGTTTCATATTTGATAAATAAACTTTGTTATATTGAAAAGACGTAGATACATAAAATTCCAAGGTCGCTTTTAACATGTTCCATAACGTAGAGGGTAGCTTTGTGAATTTTGTTTTTAATTCATACCACCAACTCCTGGGTGGGGTTATAGAAACGACATGCACAACAAAACAAAACGACGCTGGAAAAAGATATACGACGTCGTTTGCTACAAAAATAATATACATGAGATGTATAGCTTGCGCTTCGCAGCGAAGGATGCGAGACTAATGGATGCAGTGAACTGATTATTTGAAGGCTTATTCTCTCATCAATGGATGGGTTGGCAAAGAATTAATAACTTTAAGGATTATTTTAATTAAAAAAACTAAAACGTGTATTAATTTTTTTTTAAAACATAAGTATGTCAAAAATATTACTATAATATTAGGCTTTTTTGGTTCGCAATTCAACGATTTTTTCAGCAGTATTTCTTTTTTTACCAAAAAAATCGATAGGTATACACGTCATATTGATAAATAAAGTTAATTATACAAAAAAGATGTATATACTTAAAATTGTAAGGTTTTTTTTTGTTATAAACTTATAACTCATAGTTAGTTTAAGGGATTGTTTTGCGAATTTAATTTTTTATTCAGCATGGGGCGATTAATGTTTTTGTGGGAAATTTTGAAACGACAAACACAATTGTATGTAACGACAATTGGGTCATTAATGTTTTGTGAAAATGTTAAAACGACAAAACAAATGAGTGAAACGACAATTGGTTGATCTTTACGTCGTTTTCGACTGGAATTTAATATATATTACAATTCGAAGAAAAAAGTAAAAATAAATTAATTTTTTATGTAAAAATTGTTTTTTTCAGAATTAAAAAAGAAAGATAAAAATTTAACTTTTTTTTTCTGGAAAAAAAATAATTTTTCAATTTCTTTTTAAAAATTCTTATTGTTTAGTAAAAAAAAGTAATAGTTCTTTTTAAAAAAAATACAATTTTTTATAATATTATCTTAATTTTTTTAATTTTTAATTTTTTTTCGAAAAGTGATAGTTTTTTCTCATTACTATTACTTGAGAATGAGATTCCTCGAGGGTCGTTTAAGCGAGAAAACCATGTCATTAATTTTTAGAACCAAAAAGTTGATTCGACGACCTCGTCAAAGAGGGAAACATTGTGATCAGGTACATTGTCTCTGTATATTGTCTCTATCCGTAAGAGCAGGAGGAATCCGTGAGCCATGGCTTGGTATCATGGCTCAAAAAGTGCTGTCACGTCAGCTTTTTCCCACGGCACCAGTTTTTCCCACGACACCAGTTTTCACTGGCAACCCTGAGCCGTGGGAAAACTGGTGCCATGGGAGTAAAAAGTGGTATAAGAGGCCCACATATACCCACTTTAATAATTAAAATTAAAAAGAAATCCGAAAAACCCATGGCGATGGCTGATGGTTATGGCGCCAAACCGACGGCGCAGGGGGGAGGGAGTCCTGCGCCATGGTTTTTTCCTGCGTTTTGGCCATGGCGCCAAGCCATGGCACTGGATTCCCCCAGCTTTAAGGTTGAGGGCCTCTAAAAAGATGTCATCGTGATGTTTTGAATTTTTCAGCACATTAACACTTTAGACTAGGTATGCATGCCTACTTCACAAGTGGTAAAGAAGTGAACTTTAGTTTCGATATCATCATCAGAAACGGCACAACGTGTCGAGGGAAGATCCATGCCTCTTCGATCTAGGTTGGACTGTGTCGAAAGCCTTTCATTATGGATTCTCCATGAGGATATGTTTATTTTAATGGTAAAGCTTTTTATAGTCTATATGGTTGTGTTTTTTTAAGTGTAATGAAGGTTGGAGATGTATGAACGCATACTCTTGACAAAAAAACTCTATCATTGGCAATGAAACATTCTTAGTAATCATTACCATAGGTTAAGTAAAGGTTGGACAAGAGGCTTATTAATTTAAAAAGCTCTTGTCTTTTAGCTTCAAGAAAAAATAAGACCAAGAGGGTGGGGGATGTCCAATTGGCTTGATGGGGTTTGAGTTGGACTAGGTGGAACGGCGATATTTGGAGATGTTTTGGTGCTCGATCACAAACAAGACAAAAAATTATAGTTTCTAACTGGTAGATCCTCGGGAATGTGGATCAAAGTTAAGGACCACCAAGCCATTTGTATAAACTAGAAGGGGGGGTTGAATAGTTTCTCTTCGATTGGTGACCAAATTAAAATTTCTTTCAATTTGGTTTGTATCAAAACTATCTTTTACTTGAGGCTAAGTTGCATAATGATTAGGTTCAATTCAAATGCACTAGCAAAGATAATAGGTAAGTATAATGATAATGAAATAAGTAAAGAGTAAGGAAGGAGACAACCTAGTGGGAAGACACCAAAATTTATAGTGGTTCGACAACGAGGCTCTATCCTCGTTTCTACTCCACTCATCGAGTACACCTACTCGAGATTTCCACTATATCCACAAGCTCCCTTCTCGGCGGAGAAAACCTTACATCGTTGCTTACATTATTTTCCGACACTAAGCTAAATGTCGAGACCTAATCTTTAGCTAGGACCAATCTACACGACGTTGCCTACTTCACAATTTAACGACACAAGGCTAGATGTCGGGTTCTAATCTTAAGGTAGAACCAATCTTCACGACGTTGCCTACTTCACCATTTTACGACACAAGGCTAGATGTCGAGTTCTAATCTTAAGGTAGAACCAATCTTCACGACGTTGCCTACTTCACCATTTTACGACACAGGGCTAGATGTCGAGTTCTAATCGAAAGCTAGAACCAATCTTCACGACTCTTCACTTTGAAGCTAAGTGAGAACTTCACACAACACAAATACTAATCACTTTTAACTTTAGTGAGAACTCACAAGACACAACCACATCACTTTATAATTTAGTGAGAACTCCTAATCAAATCTATTACAACTCAACTAGACTTATCCAAGTACACACATGTAGCTTGGATTTACACAACACAAATCCAAGCAAACACATATGCAATGGATGTACACAACAAATCCAAGTATCCACAAATAACTTGGATGAACACAACTAGTCCAAGTATTCATAAATACATTGGATTGACCTAAAACAAAAAGGGTATCATGATGAATATGACTAGCTGATAGGTGTGTAAACACCTATCTTTTCTACCACTTAAGTACAATAATAACCGGACCAAAACGTGTATTTTATGTCTTTATGTCGGAATTATGCGTGGTTTGTGTTTTTGTTGTGATTTAGGATGAAAAGGTGAAAAATGGATAAAACACGGACATTCACGGGCATTTATGGACTTTTATTGAAGAAAAGGATAAAAGACGAAGTCAAGAAGTCAAGAGTGCAAAAAGAACGGAAGTCCACGACAAATTCTAAGATTTATCGAAGAAAAAGTCAAAAGATGGAAGTTTATCAAAAGCCGAAGAATTCAAGTCTATTTTATTGAAGAAATTAAAGACGAGTTCAAAGAAATCCCGAAGCCAAAAGTCCTTTAAATCCACATTTAATGGAGATTAAAAGAAGGAGGGACTTGATCGTGCAATTAAGAGAAGATTAAAGAAGGAGGGACTAAGTATGCAATTAAGGAAGCTTCCTAAGCAAGCTTTAGTCTTCCCTATAAATAGACTAGATTAGTTATCATTTCACTCTTGTTGGCTAGGGTGACACTAGTTCTTCCACCATTTAAATACTTGTCATTTACATTAATTGTCAATTTAATTACCTTGTCTCGCACCTTAAATTCATTTAATTTCAAGTAAGTCTTCATTTAATTATTGTTAATCTTTACTTTATCTTGTCAATCTCTTATCTACCTTTCTTATTCTTTGATTTGTGGTGTTTATGTTCATGTTCATGCTTTTATTTTGATCCAAAGTGTTTTTGATTATTATGGTTAAAGTTGTTTAATTTCATGTTTTTGATTGATTGTTAATGCTTATTTGTTGGATCGTTACTGTTTAAATTGATACGTGTGTTTGATTTTGATTACTTTTTGTTTATATCTGCTACTGTATTACCTTCCTTGTTCTTCGGAAGAGTTTTGCTTTGTTTCTGTGTTTCCAGAAAAAGTTCCGAACCAAGGAAAGGATTGAGGTTTCATTCGGAAGTCAAAACTTCCGAACCAAGGCTTCATTCGGAAGTCTGAAACTTCCGAACCAAGGTTGTTCATTCGGAACTCAAAAATTTCCGAATCAAGGAAACTCATTCGGAACTTCAAAAGTTCCGAATAAAGGAGCCTCATTCGGAACTTCAAAAGTTCCGAACCAAACTTGTTCATTCGGAAGTCAAAACTTCCGAACCAACTCCAAAGTTCCGAACCAAGACCCTTCATTCTGAAGTTCTAAACTTCCGAATCAAGGAGCTTCATCCGGAAAGTTCCGAATCAAGGGGTGACCAAAACTTCCGAATCAAGGGTGATTTTACAAGTTCCGAATCAGCAAGTTCCGAATGAAGGAATGTTTTGAATAAGTGACATATTCAGAGCATTTTGTTCCGGATCAAGGATTTTGGTAATATTCCAAGTGAAGAAGAATCATTTCAACCAAAGGTGACATTTAGGACGAGTGATTGTTCCAAACGAAGGTTTATTCCGAATGAGCTGTATTCAGGTTCTTATTAGCTTTTATTTTTAATTTTTATCTTCAAGCTTTATTTTACTTGCCTTTTTATTTAATTGCACTTTTAGATTATTTGCCTTAGTTTTAGTCGCACTTTAAGTTTGCTTTAGATAGATTTAAGTTACGTCATTTTACTTTAGTGCCCTTTAATTTTAGTCACGTTTTTAAATACTCGCACTTTACTTTAATTAGACTTAGATTTACGTTAAGAGCACTTTTACTTTTAAGTCTTTGCATTTAAATTTAAAATCACCCAAAAATATTCTTTTTCACCAAGATCAACTGAGTCACACATAGGAGCTAAGATCAATTCGTTAAGATACCGAGAACAATAATTGAACCTAGTAAAATCTAGTTATCAAATGGCGCCGCTGCCGGCTCTTTTCGTTAAGATCAACAGTTTTCTGTGCTAGACACGTTGCTTTTTGGGATCCGTTCACTTGTGAACGTTATTTTTCTTACTTAAAAAATTCAAAAATCATAAAAATTAAAAATCATAAAAAACAATAAAAATTAAAAATTTCAAAAATCCAAAAAGATTTTATCTTTATTGTGTATATATATTGCCTTTGCGTTTGGTTTCTTTTTCTTTTGCATTTTCAGGTGTATGCGTACTAGATCTTCTAACTACCAAGAGCCCGAGCCTCAAGAAGATTTAGATATGGCAGGTGTTAACAACAATAATCAACTACCGCACCTCAACAATAATAATAATAACAACAATGCTCTTCCACAGCCCGATCTTCGGACCATGGAGGAACTTTGTCAACCAACAATGTTTGGACGAGGAGGACCGATTGCGCCGATGCAAATCAACGCTCCTGAGTTTTCGTTGAAGCACCACATGATTCAGCAAGTACAAACAAACCCATTTAGAGGATTGCCTGATGATAATGCCAACAAACACCTCGACAAGTTCATCACAATCACCCAAAGCATGAAGTTGCCTGGGGCCACAATGGATGTACTCCGCCTACAACTCTTCCCACATACTTTATCGCATCATGCCGAGAAATGGTTTGATCGTCTCCCGAAGAATTCTATTCACACTTGGGATGACATGACTCAACGCTTTCTTTCGCGCTACTTTCCACCATCCATGGTCACAAGCCTTCGCAATCAGATCAGCGGTTTCATGCAAGACCCTGATGAATCTCTTTTCGACGCTTGGGAGAGATATAATGTCTTGATCGACCGTTGTCCAAACCACAACATGCTTCCGGTGACCTTGATCGATACTTTCTACAACGGATTGACTTTTCGAGATCGTGATACGATTAATGCAGCCGCCGGTGGCACATTCATGAAAAGGAGACCCGAGGAGTGTAGAGAGTTAATAGAGAACATGACTACTCATCATAAGAACTGGGATTCCTCTGCTTCTTCTAGAAACAACACGAGAGTCAATGTTTCCTCTACCTCAGCAAACCCTGAGATGACCGAACTCACCCGCATGATGGCCGAAATGAGCAAAAGTATTACGCTTCTCGCTTCAAACCAACAACAACATCAAGTTAAAGCAGTCGCTAATCCTTGTGAAACATGTGGCGGTCCTCACTCATACACCGATTGTCCTTCGACACAAGGAAATCCAGAAAATGTGTATGCAGCTTACGGTAATTATTCACCGGAAAATTACCAAGCTAGACAACAAGGGGATAGAAACCTGCTGAGCTACCGTTCCAACAATTACCTTTCACCCGGTTTTTCTCCTCAAAACTAAAACCCCGCCAACAACTACAATAGAAGCAATCAAATCCCACCTCGTGCTTCTAACCCTTATCAACCACCCACCCAACAACACCCACCCATTAATCCCGATGTTGACACAATCATGAGAACTCAAGGTGATCAAATCAAGAATCTACAGAGCCAAATTATTAATTTGAAAGGAGATATCTTGAAGCAAGATAATGACATCAGAACCGAGGTTCGTGAAAACCTTCAATCCTCTTTCATCACTCAAACCACTGAATTAAAGAATCTGTTGGCTAGTTTCTTGCCCGAGGCTCAACCTTCTTCTTCTTCGGGTTCTCTACCTTCAAACACCGTCACCAATCCGCGAGCTAATGTGAGTGCTATAACTACGCGTAGTGGAATCACCATTGTCAATCCACCTGATTCACCACCATTATCTACACCTCCTCCACCACCATGTATCCCTACTCCTCTTACACTTAGTGATAGTACACCATTACCGTCTCCGCCTCGTCATGACGATGTATCTCGGAAGGACCCTTCAACATCACAACCTTCACCAACTACACCTCCACCCAACCCTTATCAACCCAGAATCCCATACCCTTCTCGCATAGGCAAGACCAACGAGCTAACCAAGAATGACTGTAATGTAATGAAATATATGGATATGCTATCTAAAATGACCATCAACATCAGCCTTGTTGAAGCACTTTGCCACATGCCTAAATTTGTCAAAGCATTCAAGGATTTGCTTAGCAAGAAGGAGAAATTGCTTGAACTCGCCAACACACGCTTAAATGAAAACTGCTCTGCAGTCCTTCTTAGAGAACTTCCGGAAAAGCTTGGAGATCCCGGTCGTTTTGTGTTGTCTTGCGTATTCAACAAAACTGAAGAATTTACTGCCCTTGCTGATCTCGGGGCTAGTATTAATCTTATGCCACTCAGTGTTTGGAAAACACTATCATTACCCGATCTCATTCCTACAAAGATGACTCTCGAACTTGCAAACCGCACTCTCGCTTACCCCGTTGGTATAGCCGAAGACGTGTTTATCAAAGTTGGCATATTTACCTTCCCGGTCGATTTTGTCGTAGTTGATTATGAAATGGACCCTCGTATTCCTCTAATACTTGGTCGACCATTCTTGAGAACCGGACGTGCTTTAATAGATGTGGCCGAAGGTGAGTTAATCTTACGAGTCGGGGATGATTCTAAAATTTTTAGAATGGGGAAGCTTACAGGCAAATCCTTTGGAAGCCGAGAATCAGTGAATATGATAAATGTGCTCGATGACTTTACCGTCTACGACAATCCTCTATTCGAGTCTTCCACTGATAATCCACTCTTTCGAAATAATGTGGACGATTCTCACTCTACTTTGGACGCTTCTCCCATTTATGATTCTCAACCGGTCTTTGATGCTTATGATGATGATGATTCTAGCTCAGATTCGGATGATTTTGATTGTACTTCTGAGTATCCCAAGCTGCCCACTTTCGATGATTTCGATGAGGCTGATACTCTCTCGAGCGATTCTTCACATGATGAAGATCCTCCATCATCACTCGATCCTACTTTGGACGATTATTCATTTGAGGAAGATTTCTCTGAATTTCTCAACACATACTTCCCTCATGAGAGTGATGCACCTCCTTTGGACTTTGAAGATTATCGCCTTGATCCTACTTTGGATTTGAAGAGCATTTTGTCAAAGGAGAAGAAACCGGTCAACACCGAAATCCGTTGCACGTATGATTTGACACCTCTTTGTCCCACTTCTGAGGACGAGGTTGTGCTTCTTTGCGGATCCTCTTCCCACTCGGCTGAGCCTGAGTGCTATTTTCCCCTAAAGGAAAAGGTGTTCGACCCCGGTATTGAAGTCTTTAAGCCATCTCAGTATCCACCTGATGAAATAAAAGGAAATATCTTTGGAAATTTTGAACACATGCTTGCTCCACTTCAACTTTGCTTCCACCGTGCTCCGTCGCTGCTTAAGGGAACCTTGCCATTTCTCTTTTGGCTTGCCTTGTTCGCCTTAAGCTCGTTCTTATTGATGGATGAAAACTATGTCTTTGATCCTGGTGGATTTGTTTCATGCTACTTCCGTTGATGATCAAGGTCGAGTCAGGCTCACGACTCGGTTAACAAAAACCAAGCGCTTCTTGGGAGGCAACCCATGTATCTATCTTTCCGCTTTCTTTACCATAAGTGTAGGGGGACCCCTTGGATTGCTATTTCCTCTCCTCACTTCTTAATCAGGGATTCGAGCTTCAAATGATCCACTCTTGATGATTCTTGACGACCCGTGACTCCGTGTTCTACCTCTTCCCGGTTCTATCTTAAACTCTTTTCGATTCACTATTTTATATTTTCTCAATATTAAAATAGGAATCTCTTTAGTTGTCTTTTCCTTAGCAAGATTTAAACAACGTGCACAATGTCCTAAGTGTAGGGGAGCTTACTCCCACATGCTTAAACATTGAGGACAATGTTTATCTTAAGTGTAGGGGGGACTTCTATCGAAGTTAAGTGGTCTTTTCCTTGTTTTTGTCCTCATTTTAACCGGAAAATCAATTTTTCGACATTTTTCAAAATTTTTGATCTATTTTGGCCTATTAGTTGTTATCTTTGTATAGTTATTTTCTTTCTTTGCTAGAATAAATGTTTAATAAGTGGTTTTAATTTTCAAACGTTGTGAATCTTTTGACTCAATCCGAGTTTACTCTAGCTAGTATCCTTAACGTGTTTAAGTCAAGTTTTGCTAGGCTTTTATATAGGGAGCTATAAAACGCGAAAGTCTTAACTCTCACGGGTTAAGAACAAGAACTTTTCGCAAGTTCCTATAATTGATCCTAGAGAGTCGTTTATCAAGGGAACTTTAAGATGCGATTTCTAAACTTGAAAAAGTCTAAGAATTTGCAAGATCCTATAAGCGACTCGAAAACCCAAAACTTTGATTTAATAGGCTAAGTATCCACGAGTCTCATTACTTGAGATTTTAAACTGTGGAGAACGAGAGATGATAGAGCCAATTATAAGTTCGGTATTCTTTCGTGAATTTATGTGAGTTGATTATAAGCCTATTCTCCCATCGCTTGCTAATAAATTTATTTGCTAATAAATAAGGTTGTACGATTTGAAAAGTTACTTAGCTTCTAGCCCCAGATCGTTTAAAAGTTGCTCGGTAATGACGAGAGTTCATAGCCAAGGCATAACTTATGAAGCGGGGCGCGAAGATTGGCGAGTCCGAAAAGGCCCTAACAAGGCATGAGGGCTATGTTTTGTTGCTAAAGATCCAAAGTGATGTGAAGAATCATTTATCGAAAATCAATATGAAGGATCGAGACACACGACGTAAAGCAAAACTCCCCAAAAGTCATGGAGAAGTGTATCCGAAAAGACCCTAACAAGGTATGAGGATAAATAGATCCAAGTCATAAAAGGAGGCGGATCGTTGTATATCAAAGTCCAAAATAAAGATTGGAGAAAAATGAAGAAGTCGTGGTCCAAGTTTGAATCTCTCAAAACTTCAAGTGAAGAAATTCCAATTATGAAGAGAAGACCATTATTTCATGAACGTCTCTCAAGATTTGAAGTATGAAGTCGCTGCCAAATATCGGCCCGAGAAAGGTCTCAAATCGCGAACCAAGTTATGCCAAGATATGAACTTTCTGATATCCCGAGAAGCAGTTTTAAAAGATTTGGTCCTTTAGCTAACTATTGATTAAATCGTGCACTTTATTTTCAAACTAAATAACTATCGAAATAAGTCAAACAATGCATCTTCATGATCATTCAAGACAAATAATAAAATATAAGAGATACACCTAGGAATAAGGGAGTCTAAGCGAGTAATTGGCCCACATGAGTTCGTGTTAGTTTACTAACTTATAATAACAATGATCTCGTTTTTAAGCTTGGTTTGGAGAAAGTGAAAACTTGAGGATGATGATTATTCATAACACTTTCAAAACCCAAGGTATGCTTTTGATTTCTTTATCTTGTATGTTTTTTAATTTTCTATCTCTTTAATAAAGGCCAACGTGGATTGATTATGATGAAAAGTGTAATCTTGCTTTGTAACTAATGCATTGCATGAGGACATTGCAATGGTCAAGTGTAGGGGATTTGATAGGTGTGTAAACACCCATCTTTTCTACCACTTAAGTACAATAATAACCGGACCAAAACGTGTATTTTATGTCTTTATGTCGGAATTATGCGTGGTTTGTGTTTTTGTTGTGATTTAGGATGAAAAGGTGAAAAATGGATAAAACACGGACATTCACGGGCATTTATGGAATTTTATTGAAGAAAAGGATAAAAGACGAAGTCAAGAAGTCAAGAGTGCAAAAAGAACGGAAGTCCACGACAAATTCTAAGATTTATCGAAGAAAAAGTCAAAAGATGGAAGTTTATCAAAAGCCGAAGAATTCAAGTCTATTTTATTGAAGAAATTAAAGACGAGTTCAAAGAAATCCCGAAGCCAAAAGTCCTTTAAATCCACATTTAATGAAGATTAAAAGAAGGAGGGACTTGATCGTGCAATTAAGAGAAGATTAAAGAAGGAGGGACTAAGTATGCAATTAAGGAAGCTTCCTAAGCAAGCTTTAGTCTTCCCTATAAATAGACTAGATTAGTTATCATTTCACTCTTGTTGGCTAGGGTGACACTAGTTCTTCCACCATTTAAATACTTGTCATTTACATTAATTGTCAATTTAATTACCTTGTCTCGCACCTTAAATTCATTTAATTTCAAGTAAGTCTTCATTTAATTATTGTTAATCTTTACTTTATCTTGTCAATCTCTTATCTACCTTTCTTATTCTTTGATTTGTGGTGTTTATGTTCATGTTCATGCTTTTATTTTGATCCAAAGTGTTTTTGATTATTATGGTTAAAGTTGTTTAATTTCATGTTTTTGATTGATTGTTAATGCTTATTTGTTGGATCGTTACTGTTTAAATTGATACGTGTGTTTGATTTTGATTACTTTTTGTTTATATCTGCTACTGTATTACCTTCCTTGTTCTTCGGAAGAGTTTTGCTTTGTTTCTGTGTTTCCAGAAAAAGTTCCGAACCAAGGAAAGGATTGAGGTTTCATTCGGAAGTCAAAACTTCCGAACCAAGGCTTCATTCGGAAGTCTGAAACTTCCGAACCAAGGTTGTTCATTCGGAACTCAAAAAGTTCCGAATCAAGGAAACTCATTCGGAACTTCAAAAGTTCCGAATAAAGGAGCCTCATTCGGAACTTCAAAAGTTCCGAACCAAACTTGTTCATTCGGAAGTCAAAACTTCCGAACCAACTCCAAAGTTCCGAACCAAGACCCTTCATTCGGAAGTTCTAAACTTCCGAATCAAGGAGCTTCATCCGGAAAGTTCCGAATCAAGGGGTGACCAAAACTTCCGAATCAAGGGTGATTTTACAAGTTCCGAATCAGCAAGTTCCGAATGAAGGAATGTTTTGAATAAGTGACATATTCAGAGCATTTTGTTCCGGATCAAGGATTTTGGTAATATTCCAAGTGAAGAAGAATCATTTCAACCAAAGGTGACATTTAGGACGAGTGATTGTTCCAAACGAAGGTTTATTCCGAATGAGCTGTATTCAGGTTCTTATTAGCTTTTATTTTTAATTTTTATCTTCAAGCTTTATTTTACTTGCCTTTTTATTTAATTGCACTTTTAGATTATTTGCCTTAGTTTTAGTCGCACTTTAAGTTTGCTTTAGATAGATTTAAGTTACGTCATTTTACTTTAGTGCCCTTTAATTTTAGTCACGTTTTTAAATACTCGCACTTTACTTTAATTAGACTTAGATTTACGTTAAGAGCACTTTTACTTTTAAGTCTTTGCATTTAAATTTAAAATCACCCAAAAATATTCTTTTTCACCAAGATCAACTGAGTCACACATAGGAGCTAAGATCAATTCGTTAAGATACCGAGAACAATAATTGAACCTAGTAAAATCTAGTTATCACTAGCTCATAGATTCATCTTTATCACAACACTAGTGAGTGAGTGATCTTCTCATTGGACAAGGTAAAGGAGGGGATCAAGAGGATAATCATATGTAAACATCCTTAGCAATTTAAGTGATCATTTACTAATGATTATGCTATAGAAAATAGAAAGAGGGCTGAGAAAAACGTCCAAGAGGCTTGCTGGAAAATGAGATTTGACCCACTATTTAAAGGAGACAAAGTATAACGGATCTATAACGGCTATCTGTGCGCGGTACCTTATCTCACCCCCCGGTACCATATCGCTAAGGTACCGCGTAGGTACTTAAGGTACCGCCACTAGACTCCGCTCCGTTTTTTGTCTTTTAGTGGGGTGGGAATATCTGAGGTATTTGAAACCTTCAAAGGATATTCTAACAACATTTGGAATATGCTATTTTCAAATTTTCATTTTCCATTTTAATAAAACATTTTCTAAAAAAGAAAGTTTATTAAAAAGTCTTTTGTCATATTAACAAAAGTGAGTTTTAAGGATAATCATTTTGATGATCACTAAATATGATTAAGAAAGGTTAGTGATATGATTATTACCTTGATGATAGTGTTAGTTAAATAATTCATTTTGTGTTTTACACTAAATGTGTTGTATGGTTTGTTGTGATCAAAACTAAGAAAGATTAGTTAATACTAATAATGTTTTTAGGCATCACTTGCATTAACAATCTCCCCCTTTTTGATTACGACAAACGATAAACACATTTATGTAGAAACACAAAATATGGAATTATTAACTAGTTTATCACTATCATTTCTCCCCCTTTGTCGTAGCAAAAAGGTTAGCACAAGTCTTTGAAGAACATCGAACTTTGCTAGTAGCTCCCCCTTGGTGGTTGCTCCCCCTTGCTTGGGGCACCAAGTTTGTGAGCTAAGGTGACATGCTACATAAAGGTTAGTAGAAAGGAAAGAAACACCAATGTATATATGATCACTACCTACTAAGTAACTTGAGAGGGAGAAAGAGAAGAAATCTCAAATTAGAAGTAAGTATTTTGCTAAGTATGTCCAAAGAGGTAATTGACAAAATCAAACTTCAATCCAATGAAGATGATAAGCTTGTCAATGGGTTAAGTCTTAGAATTGATGGAATCACCCATAAGCAATTGTAAAAATTAACCAAGATCAACTCAAAATAGAACTAATGAAATAGCACACAAATAACACAAAGGTCACATAAAGGAAAAAGACACAACAAAGAAGATAGTCATATACACAATATGAGTATCTAAAAGCAATAAATATGAAAAGTAAACCACTAAGCATAGGCTAGTCTAATAGTGATATTTTCCAAGATTGCAAAAAAATAAAAGACTGAAAAGACGACGATGCATCATTCGAATTTTTGTCCACCGGAACGAAAACTTGAATAGGAGGTCGAGTGAGGAGGAATTCAAGAAAATTTAACTTCTCATACACATGAGCAAGTTCAATTTGTTGAAATCGGCAACAATCACACGAGGATCCATGATGCAACACAAAATCGTTTGATGGGGGTATGACATCAAACTTAGGGTTTGGTGGTGGCGGGGTAATGGGTTTGGGAGTGTTTTCACAATGCCTTGTGAGGTTTGAGAAGGTTGAAAGGTCATTGAGTTGAGGGGTGTTGAAGGCTTGAGGTGGTGGGGGAACATTTTCTTTTGCTCCGGTGATGGGGTTTATGGTATAAGTCTCATTCCAATACTTGATTGGAGAGAAGGTAGGGTTTTTGGGTGGTTTGGACGAAGATGGTTTATTCTTCTTAACCCAAATAGGTCGAACCGAGATTATTGGTTTCTTTGAAAGCTTGGATGAGGAAGCTTTGGGTGAGTGGGGTTGTGACAAAGAAATGTCAAGGTTAAGAATGTAAGAGTTAGGCATTGTGAGAGTGTGAGAATGATATCTCAAGGTTATGTGAGAATAAATTCTCAAGGTTGGGAAGGTGTGAGAATGAAATCTCAAGGTTGGGGTATAAGTAAAATGTAAACAAGGTAAGAGTTTGAATACAAAATGTATAGTGTCAAGGAATGTTTAGTCAATTTGAGTAAACAAGGAATCTTGACAGGGTATAGGGTTTTAAAAGTTTTGACCAAAAATACGTCAAAAACCATTTACTGTCCGCGGTACCTTATAGGGACCGGCGGTTCCATATCGCTAAGGAACCGCGGAACTTTAAGGAACCGCGTCCAGTGGTCTTGAAACCATGTTTTTCCTGGGTTTTGGGAAAAACTAAGACTTTTTCAAAAAGGTGCAAATCTTGGAATTTTACCTCTATTAGAACCAAAATATGCTAGGGTTGCATAAAGCAACACATTCACAAAGAATGTCTTGACAAAGGGTGACAAAATAATTTAGATATCATTTTGAACCAATTTTAGTCAAGTTTAGAGGTTGTGATAGATTTAAGTTCAATTTTAATTTCAAATTAAAGTTGATTAGTGTGCACAAAAGGATAGGAACACACAAAGCTAAATCCATAAGTCAACAACATGAAACATTCATTAAGGAAGCAAGTACAAAGACAAATAAAAACTAACTAATACATAGCTAGCTTAACATTAAATCTAGATAAGTAGTTTTCTTTGGCTTGGTTTGGAAAACTCTTATTATGAAAACTCCATCATTCATCTCCTAGGAGGAGGCATGGAGAACAAGGCAAGCAAGAATTCTTGCAACCTCCTATGTAGCCCATACATGTCCATCCTAAGGTTATGGATGATGTAGTGGTTGTAAAGATAACATGGACAACTAGGACCATGAGTTTGTTGAAACCCATAGTATGGATCACCCAAAAGGAGGGAAAGTGGAACACCCAAAATTGGGATGTTTGAGTTGGGTGGAGGTAGAGGAGGCATGTTCTCCAATGGTGATGTGGGTGAAAGTGGAGGCATGTTCCCTAAAGGGGAAATGGGTGAGTTGTGAGGGGTAAATGGTGAAGTCACCAAAGTGTCATCAAAGTCATTCACAAAAGGAATGCTTTGGATTGGTTGGGGTTGTGTGGTCACTTCCAAGGGTGCACTTGGAGTGAAGGGTGAAGAGAGCTCATTCATTCTTGAGTTGAATGAAGATGAGGTAGAACCAATAGAGTGGTTAGTACCATGGGTGGATGATGTCTTGCATGGTGCATGAGGTGGGGAAGGTGATGAAGAAATGAGGATAGGATCCATCTCATTCTTTGGTGTGTGGAAAGGTGAGGAGTTAGGCTTGGCTACCTTAATCCTTATTTTGAGTGTTTTCCTTGGGGTGGAGGTCTTGGAAGTGTTTGAGGTTTTGGTACACACCATGGTTGATTAGGGTGGTTTAAGGTTTAGGGAAGTATGTTTGATGTGTGAAGAACATGGCAAACAAGGTGGGTTTAGATGGGTGAGGGGATGATCCAAACTAGTAATGGGTTAAAATCATTTTAGGTGAATAATGAATTTAGGTAACCTAGTTTAGGAAATGTGCAGTTTATTACTGAAAATCATGCAAGGTTTACACAAATTTAAGAAAACAGTGTATAAGCAAAGATGTTGTCGTGCACAGTGACCGGCGATTCCTTATCTAGGACCGGCGGTACCTTATCGATAAGGAACCGCGGGTCGATATGGAACCGCGACCAGAGGGTTTACAAAAATTTCCCATCCCAGATTTTGATAAACCCAGATTTTTCCCAAAAGTTTCATAAGCCAAAGTTAACTACAGATCATAATCTAATAAGCTAACTATCATAAGGCATGCACAAAGCTATGTAAAACACAAACATCATTGCATAAGCAACATTTAGGGTCAAAGTAAGTAATAATCCAAGCATAAGTTAATACATAACCAGATGAAGAGAAGAAAGACATGAAATCATCATGGATGAGTGTTGCAAGTCACCATGAGCATAACATCTAATTCCTTGATTCACTTCTGAGGCGTTCTCGAAGAAGATGATTGAGATAAAATTGATAGTCGGAATCAACTTCATGGGAGGACAAGATGGATATTGAAGAGGACATGAAGTTATTGAAATTTGAGGGAGGGTTACTAGAAGACTCTTCTTGAGAAGTATTTTCGACTTGACCCGAGTTCACATTGATCTCGGGTGAAATGTTCCCTTGAATGGGAGACATGGCACGATCAACGGAGTGATAAGGAGAAGATAGAAGAGACGGAAAGTCAATAAGGACTCTTCTAAGAAGACGAGAAATAAGCATTCCATAGGGAAGACTTGACTTAGACTCAAGAAGAGCAAACCTAAATCTTCTAGCCATGAAAAATGCGAGATTGTAAGGAGTTGTGGTGGCAACACAATACAACATGTGTGCAAGGCAAGCGGGTACTAAATCCCGATTCCCATCAAGACACATTGCATTTTCCCTAATGATTTCGGCCCAAGGAGTCATGAAATCATTAATATCACTAGATAGTAATTCCCAAGGAAAGAGAGTTCAAACAGCTCCTTGAAATTAACCATGAATAGGATGCTCACGAGGTTTAGAAATGGTATGAATGATGTCCGAAGGAGTTGGAAGCACGGTCACATAATGAGCATCAATAGGGGCCGATTCTAAAGAGTCTAAACTCCAAGCATCGGTGAATCGACATTGACCATTAGATGGCACTCCAAGAATATCACCGAATTCTTCAAGAGTGTAAATAATGATTTTCCCCATAATGGAAAATCATATAGACAAACCATTACTGATGCTTATCAATGTGAATGAGCTAAAGAACTCCATAAGAAACGAAGGAAATATTGGCTCATCAATATCAAGAAGACAATCAAACCCAATAGACTTAAACATGAAGCGAATAAACTCATTTGGGAAATTGGAACAAACGATGCGTCCTTCATGGAAACAACGATGTTCAAGAGACTTAGACGAGTTTTTGTGAGAGTGAATCAAATGAGGGTAAGAGGGCATGTATGCTCGTGTTCGTTCGTGATCTTTTTGATATCTTGAAGACATGACACGTACCTAAACACGAAAATATCCTTCCAATTACTTATAAAACAAAATTAAAATCAACAAACAAAGAATATGAGAATGTGTTATATCAATTTCTTGACAAACATAGGATTGAATCCATATCATTCTCATGTTCACAATGTGTCTATTCCATCATTAACCAAGAACACATGAACTATGTTGGATCGACAATGGATTAGAACATTGGTTTTTCAAAACAAGGTTTTTAGGTAAGCATTAACAATGTCATTACCTACTTGTTCATGGGTTCATCTCAAATCCATCTTTCAACCAAAATCATTTAGCCTAAATTCGGATTTGTTCTACAAGTGGGTTTTAGTGAAATCTTAATGAATATCAACCTAAGGAATCATAGTAAAATAACCATGTCAACCCACATTCCTATTAAGGTTTTAATTCAATTTCAATTTTAAAAATCCCCAATTATGAAAGGATGAACCCTAGAACAAAATAGATGAAATTGAAAGAAAATACTTACAATTAATTGATGTTAGATGAAGGATGAGTGAAACCCACAACTTGGAATCAATTAATTTGAGTGATTGAAGGTTTTGGAAGCTTCAACAATGGTGGAAAAGGTAAAACCCGTGGGCTGTGAGTTTTTTGGAGAGAGAGAGAGTTTGGTTTGAAAAAGAATAAAAAACTCAAACTGGCGCTCTGACAAAACTTACTGCCGCGGTACCTTATCGATAAGGAACCACGGGTTTGAGCCGCAGAGATAAGGAACCGCCTACAGAGGCAGGTTTTTATCTATGAAAAACGCCAAATTTTGAAAATCCAGTTTTTCTAAAATACTTAAGATTAAATCATGAGCCTTTTAGAATATCATTGGATCATCATAACACTAAGCAATATGCCTTAACGAAGGATTACGAGTTAAATCAAGATCGAAAAGAATCGAAACGGACAAACGACTACTCGTAGCAAAACGACTAAGTGGAGAGAAGTCAAGGGAAGTGAATCAAGACTAGGACCAATGCTCAAGGGATTAATGACAATCTTCAAATAGTTGTAACGAAGAGCTTGTGTCATATATAGTGGTTTAAGACGTGCCTTTCCGGCGAAACGTTAAACGACTTTGGTAATGAATAAGCACAAAGCAATTATTCAAGTATAGACTAAGATCACTTTCAATAATAGTCTTAGTCTAAACCAAAATATGAGCAAGGTATTAATTCACTTTCTCTCCCACAAAAGGGCCTACTAACCGTATGGGTGCAAACCATGGAAATCATGCTTGATACTTTAAGCTTCTACTAACTCACTCTACATCACCATAGTGAGTCAAGTATCCAAGTAATGAAGGTTTGAGAGGATAAAGGAAAAGAAACACAAACCACAAATAAATGTCAAGGCAATGATGCCGAGAACAAGCACATAGTCAAGTAATGATCAAAAGAATGATCAAAGGGCGTGTGGAAGAACGAAAGCGTACCTTGGCCACAAAGAGCAATCCATGAAGGAATAAGTTCTATTCCCAATCAATGACTATGATGAGTACTAAGTCTTCAAGGACTAGTATCATTCCCAATCATCTTGGTATCATCATTCAAAGATGTTAAAGATCAATGAAGATGATTCTTCTACAAGTGCAAGTAACTCAATCCTCAACCAATTAAGTGATTGATCTTCACGAGTACCTACAGAAAGCAAGATGCAAACTAGTAGATACATTTCAAGAGTATATCTAAAATGCATAAAGGCTACTAATCTTAAGTGGGATGCAATATTATCAATCAAAAGACCTATTTTCAAAGAAAACATAGTTTTGACCAAAGAGAAACTTTAGTACAACTAGACCTTCTAATTTGAGGAGACAATGGATCGATCCAAGTTTCAAAGTACAATATACTTCAAAGATCTTGAGTGACCATCACTCTGATACCAATTGTAGAAACTAGAAGGGGGGTTGAATAGTTTCTCTTCGATTGGTGACCAAATTAAAATTTCTTTCAATTTGGTTTGTATCAAAACTATCTTTTACTTGAGGCTAAGTTGCATAATGATTAGGTTCAATTCAAATGCACTAGCAAAGATAATAGGTAAGTATAATGATAATGAAATAAGTAAAGAGTAAGGAAGGAGACAACCTAGTGGGAAGACACCAAGATTTATAGTGGTTCGACAACGAGGCTCTATCCTCGTTTCTACTCCACTCATCGAGTACACCTACTCGAGATTTCCACTATATCCACAAGCTCCCTTCTCGGCGGAGAAAACCTTACATCGTTGCTTACATTATTTTCCGACACTAAGCTAAATGTCGAGACCTAATCTTTAGCTAGGACCAATCTACACGACGTTGCCTACTTCACAATTTAACGACACAAGGCTAGATGTCGGGTTCTAATCTTAAGGTAGAACCAATCTTCACGACGTTGCCTACTTCACCATTTTACGACACAAGGCTAGATGTCGAGTTCTAATCTTAAGGTAGAACCAATCTTCACGACGTTGCCTACTTCACCATTTTACGACACAAGGCTAGATGTCGAGTTCTAATCGAAAGCTAGAACCAATCTTCACGACTCTTCACTTTGAAGCTGAGTGAGAACTTCACACAACACAACTACTAATCACTTTTAAGTTTAGTGAGAACTCACAAGACACAACCACATCACTTTATAGTTTAGTGAGAACTCCTAATCAAATCTATTCAACTCAACTAGACTTATCCAAGTACACACATGTAGCTTGGATTTACACAACACAAATCCAAGCAAACACATATGCAATGGATGTACACAACAAATCCAAGTATCCACAAATAACTTGGATGAACACAACTAGTCCAAGTATTCATAAATACATTGGATTGACCTAAAACAAAAAGGGTATCATGATGAATATGACTAGCTCATAGATTCATCTTTATCACAACACTAGTGAGTGAGTGATCTTCTCATTGGACAAGGTAAAGGAGGGGATCAAGAGGATAATCATATGTAAACATCCTTAACAATTTAAGTGATCATTTACTAATGATTATGCTATAGAAAATAGAAAGAGGGCTGAGAAAAATGTCCAAGAGGCTTGCTGGAAAATGAGATTTGACCCACTATTTAAAGGAGACAAAGTATAACGGATCTATAACGGCTATCTGTGCGCGGTACCTTATCTCACCCCGCGGTACCATATCGTTAAGGTACCGCGTAGGTACTTAAGGTACCGCCACTAGACTCCGCTCCGTTTTTTGTCTTTTAGTGGGGTGGGAATATCTGAGGTATTTGAAACCTTCAAAGGATATTCTAACAGCATTTGGAATATGCTATTTTCAAATTTTCATTTTCCATTTTAATAAAACATTTTCTAAAAAAGAAAGTTTATTAAAAAGTCTTTTGTCATATTAACAAAAGTGAGTTTTAAGGATAACCATTTTGATGATCACTAAGTATGATTAAGAAAGGTTAGTGATATGATTATTACCTTGATGATAGTGTTAGTTAAATAATTCATTTTGTGTTTTACACTAAATGTGTTGTATGGTTTGTTGTGATCAAAACTAAGAAAGATTAGTTAATACTAATAATTTTTAGGCATCACTTGCATTAACACCATTGATCAACCTAAATCCGAGTATAGACATTATTTTATACTTTTCTTTTGAAGATAACGAAAGTGTAACCCCATATGATGACCAATCATCCTTTTACGACATGATTTGAAACCATGGACCCGACTAGTATGAAGAAGAGGAGTCCATACAAATCATCCGGCAAGTGCCATGGACCGAGACAATTGTTTTCCTACATAAAACGTTTTCTTCTAGAAGGAAATGTCGCCACTATTTTGCTAACATTGCTTGATTGAATTTATTTAAGCAATCCAAGCAATCTTTTTTGTATCAGAGTTAGCACCCCGAAAGAAATTCCTATGTATGCTTTCCAACTTCTTTTTTACAATAGACATTAGGCCTTTAAACATGGAGAAGAAGTAGACCTCAAGACTACTAAGGACATATTTTATAAGTGTGAGGCGACCACCATAAGAAATTGTTTTGGTTTTCCAATTTGAGAGCCGCTTCTGAAATCTATAAATAAAAATAGACCAACTACGACATCTTGACATGTTTGCACCAATGGGAAGCCCTAAGTACGCGCACGAGAGGAAATATGGATGATAACCAGTAGAGCTTGATATGGAATTCAACTCACTTTACGAAACCCTAATACCAAAGAGTTAGCTCATACAAAAGTTTACTTTGAGACGGAAAGCAAGGTGGAAACAAGTAAGGATTATTGACAAGTTTTTAGCATTGGAAAGTGGCCAGCGACCAACAATGAAGGCATCATCCACGAATTAGAGGTGTGATATTAGAACTTTATCTCATCCAACTTCGGAACATAGGAATATGCTTTTGTTCCTCACCTCTAAAACACTACATTTAAGGCTTCAACCACCAAAATAAAGAAGAAAGGGATAGAGGGTGTTACGACCAGGATATCTAAGAAGCTCCACCATAGTTAAAGGTTCCTTAGATGCTAAGGAAGATTTTGGCGTCGTTGAGGTTAATAGTGTGACAGATTATGTTTTCGATATTGATGAGAGTAATGTGGAAAGTGTGTAAGTTAGTAGCGAGTTTGTCGAATTTTTAAAAAATAAGAAGAGTGGAAAATGTTGATATAGATAGTGAGGATGGGTTGAATAAAGTGATATTGGTACTTAAGGATGGTGGTGATGATTCAAAATCTTTAGGTCTAGAAACGATAGGGGAGGAAGCTAATATAGCAGAGAAACGGGTTAGTCCTAAACTCTTTTCTTTGGTCGCTCATAAAAGTCCGCGAGTTCGTCAACTATGAGAAAGAATAGGTATCGGTTATGATCACGGACTTATGGGATACTTGACAATGTGAGTTTTGAAGGAGTGAGGAGTATTACGCCCTGGGTAGCAAAAGGAGGAAGAAGGGTATTGTGTTATGTTCAAGGCAGCGGAAGAAGAGAAAGTGTGTTGGTCGTGGTAGTAGAAGGTAAAAGAATTGTTGGGATGGAAGACGAGACTTCAGTATGATTAGGATATGGGTCCCAGAATCGAAAGTGTTTTTCGAATACATCAACTTGAAAGCAAGGTAGTTTCGAAGGATTGAGAAATGATACACACTGGGCTTTGTGTGGGTCGGGTCGAATGGGCAATTGCTATCCATCTTTATTTTAGGTTTATTAAGGAATGTTTTTATGTTGGTTTATTTAACAAGATATGTTATTCGGTATATATACTGAAGGTTTTATTAATGAATAAATTAACCAAGTTAAACAAGATTATATTAATAATTATAATTTACATAGTAGAGAAGGCAAACGGGCAACAAGCTGCGCTGCTAGCCCTTTTTATATAGTAGTCTTCTCTTCTCTCATTCATAAGGAGCTAACACGCGCTAAAACTAATGCCCTATCCCAATATTACACTAGAGGGTCGTATGAGAGGGTCACCTTGTCTAAGCTCCTTTCAAGTTTGAATTCGATCGTTGGGGATCCATTGATAAGAATCGAGGCGAATGCTGAATTTAGGAAAGAGTGGATCTATTTCCTCTATTTTTCTGACCCATTTGAGCCATTACTGATTCCAAAAACGACTACCTTAATGAGTCAAAAGGTTTCTCGAAGTCAACTTTTAAGAGGATAAGCTTTTTCTTGTGCTTTTTTCCCATGATATTATCTCATTTACGAGAAGGGGCCATTGGTAATCTGCCAACCTTTAATGAATGTTATTTGCACATCATCCACGACCGAAGGAATGACTAGAGAACGATGGTTTGTAAGGACTTTAGCAATAATATTATATTGGCATCCGATTAAACTTATTGGCCTTAAGTCACTCATGGTTAACTTATGGTTAACGGGTTACTAACTTTAGGAACAAGGGTGATTAAAGAAGAGTTACAACCTCGTGGGATGAGGCCGAGTGGTAGAAGTCATTTACATATGTAATTATGTCATTACCAAGCAGGTTCCAATGATTATGTATCATTTTGAAAGTGAACCCATCAGGACCCGGGGCTTTTCCCCGTCACAATACCATACGACATTTCGTATTTCTTGGGGAAGAGATTAGACTTTCAAGAATGAGCTTTTCGCTTGGGGTAAGTTGCTTAAATTTTTTACTAGAGAAAGAGTGTATGTGATGTGATAGTTCTTTAAATTTAGTTTCTAAGAAGTGAAGAATGTGACACTTGATGGGAATCGTATCAGTCACCCACTCACCTTCGATAGCCAACCCATTAATTCTTGAACGGTTTCTGCGATCATTGATGATCCAGTGAAAAAATAGAATTTTCATCACCTTCTAAATACCATTTCATCTTGGCTTTTTGTCTAAGATCTTTAAGATTACGATGCTCCATTTTGGCAAGCATTTTTACCTTTCTAATTATCACATCCACGCCGGTAGCTGAGAAAGGAGAGAGGAGACAACTCAGCCCTTTGATCAATTTCATCAGTTTTTTTCTCGAAGATCTGTTACTGCTAATGGTTCATTCTCGTATATGGACCATCTCTAGTTTTTAAGGTTATATTTGAGGTCTTTCAGCTTAAATTTAAATTTTACCGCAGGATTGTTAGAATGGCCGTTGGTAGAAGTTGACCAAGAGTCGTTTATTATTGTGCTTGAAATCATTATAATGCAACCAAGAATTATAAAACTTGAAAGGTGTTGGACCATAATCATTTACCGAGTTTATGAGAATGATAGGAAAATGATTTGAAAACTCTTTCGTAAGAGTCAAAGTATGAGAATTTGGCCACCTATCTGTTAAATAACATAATAGAGATTTTATTAAGTGTGTTTTCTGTGATTACATAATGAGATATCATCTCTATTTATAATAAAACACATCTTGGAGAATAAGCCAAATAACCCTAAACCTAATGAATCCAAGCCCACAACCGGGCTTGGGCTTCCATCGTCTAATACTCCCCCGCAGTTTGAACGACAACAATTCGAACGGACAAACTGGAATGAATGTTGAAAGTCGCTTCTTCTTTTATTCATCGTTTTTTTTAAATCATTGAGCGGAAGCATTGTATTTGGCGGCATATTTGTTTATTGCTTGCGGCAACCTCCTTTACGTGACGATTGTTTTTTCGTCATGGCTTGCTTTGCCTTTAGAAGGGAGCGAAAATTTGATGATCAACTTTTGTTGTCAACGACAAAGATCTCTGACAATAAGAACAAATAGATGATGACGAAAGAAAAATGGTTGATTAAAGGCACTCAACAATTTTTTTTTTGATGGCTAGGATTTAGGGTTAAGGCATAGATCACGAAAAAAAAATCCTAATGCAAGAAAAATAATAAAGCAAAAGTAAAAGAATCCCTCCGAATTGTCGGCATGTAGCCGATGACTGGAGGATAGCAAAATTTATTAATTGATCTTACCTAGAGCTGTGATACCATGTTAGTGCAGTGGAGCGGGAGGCCTTCGAACGTTCAAACTGGAGCGAAACTCAAGAAATAAGGCACTCGGGAGACCTTTGGTAAATATATCCGCATACTGAAAACGAGAGGGGACATGAAGCACACGAACCTGACCAGAAGCAACATAATCTCGGACAAAATGAATGTCAATCTCTATATGTTTAGTTCGCTGATGCTGTAAAACCCGCATGCTTTTACCATGAATAGTACCCTTAAGATCGTACGTACTAGATTTAAACTTTCCTAATATAGCATGATTACGATTTCGTGTTAGGATTTTACGTATTACGTACGTGTTAGAACACAATAAGTATTTACTACGCACGAGCACGTAATAAATATTTGATAATAATTAATCACGAACATGCGATCATGAAATCATGAACGTAATTAAAACACGAACTATTATTAATTACGTAAATATATTTATTACGAGCGTAATTAGATATATTAGATCACGATATTTACGTAACGAGAACACTTAAAACGCGAACACAAATAATCACGAACGTATAACTTAACACACGAGAACACACCAATGTTTTAGACACGGAAAACATTTGGGTTACCCCTTGTGGGCCCCATTACCACGAAATTAGGAGGGGGGATGGGCTTAGCCCATCAATTTTTCACTAAAAAGGAAAAGGGATATTTTTCACTACTCATTTTCATTCACAGAAGATTTTTAGAAAAACCCTAAAACCCTCTTCCTTGTTCTTCTTTGTGCCGCCACCTTAAGAACACCACAAGAGGTGGTTTGTGATCTTGGATCTTGAAGTTTTAATGATTGATCGTGTTGGTTCTTCGTCCTTTTGATCCACGAATTCGGTAAATCCTTTTTAAACCTTTTCTTTTGATTTAATCTTTTTATAAATCAAGAACATGTGATGTTTTTACAAAAACCTAATAATTAAACATGGATCTAACATGATTTGGTGTTAAATAAAATCAAAAGGGTGTTTTAAGGGGTGTTTGTTTTTGGCCGCAGGCTGTACCGAACCCGAAGGGGTCTCGGTTTGGCCAAGCCGACCACCACCAAGACCATACGGTCTTGGTTGGTGCGTGTGGGTCCCATGGCAGCAGTAAAACACGGGGTACCCCGAGTTGGTTCGGGGTACGGTGTCGATTTCATGTCCGGTTCATTGTTTTTAGTTTGGATCCGGTTCATGGTGTATGTTTAGTTTTTTTTATGTTTATGAGCTTATTTTAAAATTAAATTAATAAAATGATATGATTAATTTAATAACGTGACTTGGGTTATTTTAATTATTATAATCATGAAATTAATTAACCTAAGTATTTGTATATTTAAGACTTATAATTAATTAATTATTTTAAAACCATGGATATAATTAATTAATTAACATGACTTAGGTTATATTATTAATATATAATAATACATATTTAAACCTAAGTATTTAACTTATTTAATTAAAAACATGTTATACTTTAATTAAATATTTAACCTATAGTTTAATTTAATTACATGAAATAATTATTAAACTATACCTTATATCATATGACTTAGAAAATAATCATGAAAACACTTAGGCTTATATATTTAGCTTATTTAACCAGCTTATTTCTAATTATGGAAACTTTCTATTTTTAGAAACTTAATTAAATAAGGCATCTAATCTATTTATAGAAACCTTCTATTTTTAGAAACCTATTTATTTCAGGCAGCTAATCTATTTATGGAAACTTATTTAATTAAGGCAACTGATCTATTTATGGAAACTTTCTATTTTTAGAAACTTATCTATTTTAAGCACTACGTCTATTTTTGGAAACTTTCTACTTTTGGAAACTTTCTATTTTTGGAAACTTTCTATTTTTGGAAACTTTCTATTTTTGGAAACTTTCTATTTTAGGAAACCTGCTATTTTTGGAAAGTTACTTATTATTACACAGTAAGTATAATAACACATGAAATACCAGAAATACTTAATCAGATTAAACAGAATATAAGATAAACACGGTTTAAGGCTTAAAAACAGTAAAACATGGTAAGAACACATAAAATAAGCTAAGACATGACATAAAACCAGCTACGTATTTAGTAAGCAAATACTTATTCATGTATGTTTTTATGTAGCACTAGTGATTCGGAAGTAGAATTCCTCTCAGTTCATCTTCTTCGTTCACTGGACATAAGGTACGGATTCCCGTCCTTTCAGTATGGACATTCTTTCCTTATTAGGATTCCCCGTATGCAACCAACTGTTTTCCCGTAGTATAAGTTATGTGTTTGATTGCTTATGTTTAATTAAGATTACCTATAACCATATACATGCATGACCAGTTTCACCTAGTTATGGAGGTACCATAACCATAACATTAGAGGCACTGATGTTATGACTTCACCACGGCGGAGTGATTGCTTGTGGCGTCCCTTCAGCTTTTGGCCATTTATTTATATTTATCATGTGGGGCGTATGGGTGCATCCTAGTTACATGTTTTTATTCAGGATTTCATGGTGAATGTGGTGTGTGCCTTGCATCCTTCACAAGGAGCTGATCCCTCCTACCCAAAAACCAATATATTAAATTAGAGGAAGCCCCTCTAATTTGCATGATGAGGTCACCCCTCCAAGTATTCATGCACGGTGGATTTTCATGACCTATATTAGCTAATGGTAAAATATGTTAAACAGTTTTCATAAGATAAACATAAGGCTTTTCAAACTATAAAACCTGTTTTATGAATATGTTCCAGGTTTTCCAGGACTTATACATTTCCGCTGCTATTAAGTCTCTATTATGTTTTAGTCACTTATACTATGTCTATATCCGTGCACTGAGCGTTTTGCTCAGCCGTTACTTTCCTTTCCATGTCCCAAAACGGCAGGTACCCTAGGAAGGACTCGAGCATTTGGAGGACGTGCATAGGATGGAAGCTGCTAGAGACTTCTTTTCCTTTTGCCTTCATATTTATGCTTGTGTAGTCTTTCATTCATTTCTTTTGCATTATTATGTTTTGGGCTTATGTATGGGAACCGATGTTTGATTCCGGTTATCCCTATGGTCATGTAATGTTTTATACATTTATCCTTGTATGCTTTGATGACACGCCATAATTATGCGTGACATTCCATTTATCAAAATGGGGTGTTGCAATTATGGTATTAGAGCCAAGGCTTCGACCTGTAGGCTCTAAAACTCGACCTGTGACTAGTGGGTAGTCACCAGGAGCTTCCTAAGCCAACGCTTTTCATTCTACGTATTGACGTTTTCAGCGCATTGTTGTTTTAACCATGATGTTTTCAGCACCTTGAGGTTTTAACCTTGATGTTTTCATCGATATTGTTTTACTAATATGGATGGACAACCGTCATTCATATTTAGTTATGTGTCATTATTTCATGCATAATGTTCCTCGTGAACTGTGGCTATGTGGACTGAACCCCAGTAGTTCATAATTAGTCACATAAAATTTTTTCTGATAAGTTTTGACATATGAGTTTCATTTAATTATGTTTCATGTATCATTGTTGCAGGGATTATGACTAAGTAATGGTTGGTACAGGACTGGCCCTATTTAGTCGCATGTGCTTTTATCGAAACTTTTAATTTTGGGACCGACCCATAGGCGTCCCCTCGCCATGTCTTTTGTTTTGGTACCGACCCATAGGCGTCTCCTCGCACATATAAAAGGTTTTTACAAACTACATTACGCATTCATGCACTGTTTTTCATGCATAAATTTTTTTTTTCTCATGATTTAAATTGGCATAAAATTTTTTTTCATGTCCCCTCACAAGTTATTATGTTTTTATGTCAAGTATGTTTTCATACTGTCATGGTTAACTTCAGTTTCATGCTGATTATGTTATACACTTCTTCATGATAGATGGTTTCATGTTTCTTCATGATAATTCCGTCTTCATGTTGATTATGTCTTACACCTCTTTTGTTATTTACGCTGTCCTGCAAGACATTGTTAGATTTCATTGAATCCTGCTTTCATGATAGTCATGGTTGGCTTTCATTGATCATGCTGTCAGGCGAATCATCGTTGAATTTTGTGTAACCACACTTTAACGTTTCCGTTATAACCATAATGATGTCTATGCTAATACTGCCAGGTTATCATGATGGTTTTCCTAACCGTTTAACCGGTATACTTTCCTTAAATCATGACAAATGATCGACCCCATACCAATCATTTCATGTGCATTCAACGTGTACTCCATGTACCGTGTTCCACATGTATTACACGTACCTAAATCCATGTGTTGTCCCATGTTTGTGATGATTAAGCAATGAATAAAGAAAGAAAATAGATGAAGAAGAAATGAATTCCTAGAGAGAGAAAGTAGTGAGAGAAAGTAGAGAGAGAGATGATTAACTTGGTGAGATTAGATTAAGAAAAGAAGTTACAAATGACCATCCACCCTCCTAACATGCTAGGAGGGTAGTATATATAGTCCACCCACATGCGGGCTTTAATGGACTATATATTGGGCCGGGCTTGTCTTTTGGACTTTAATTAGTTTAAATCCAAGCCCGTGAACCACGACTAAATAACTACTCATTACAACGTTCTAATAAATATTACAATAGAAACCTATGACCGGACATTCTTGTTTGACTCAATATTTTGAGGCTAACAATCTCCCCCAATGTGAGGTCATTCCTCTTTGATATTTTGGATTCCAATGGAGTTTTATGAATTTCGTCATAAATGAGTCTTGAACGTGTAACAGTAGTTTTGTTCCTTCATGCTGTGATCTTTGAGCCTTTGTCGTTGTCTTTCGACTTTGTCTTTAAGTCTTGAAATCTTCAAATCATCCTTGACTTGTCATTGCCATCTTGCGATCTTGTGTCTTTATCCACATGCTCACACTATCAATTGTTGGATGAGTCTTTGGGCATGAATATGTGGTTGTGAATCTTTGACTTTGCTGAGTACACCGTGACGCCACCTTCTCGAGACAAAACATAGACACGGACTGAATGGCTTTGACATTCGTCCTAAATCGGTAGCGTTTTACCTCCGGTCGGTGAAGACCGTTATACGATATTAAATATCGTACCTGTGATCAGGTAGATTCAATTAAGAATCTCCTTGACAGGGTTTCGCGGCTGTACTAGCCGTTCTCTTTACTCGACCGTCTCAAAGCAAGACTGCGAACATAAAGAGTGAATCAATTGGATAAATATCCGCTTGATTAAAGTCGTCAATTCAAATTCCTGGAACAAGTTTGATTCATTAAGAATCTTACCATTGTTGCTTTCCAGTTGACACAAGTTTGATTCATAAGAATCTCACAAGTCACCTACCGTAGCGTTGTTTGATGTTGACGCTAGAAGGATTTCCATTCGTCACTGTGAATATTAATGAATATCACTCTGAATGTTCTGGCAAGACCATAAAGATATTGCGTAGAAACCTGAAACGAGTTTGAATCAATTCAGAATCAAACCACTGTTGCTTTTCAGTTGTACATATGTTCAATTCATAAAGAATCTTACATATGACCTACCGCAGTGCTGTTTGATGTTAACACTGGAAGGATTTCCACTCATCATTGTGAATACTAAATAGTATCACTCTGAGTGTTCTAGCAATATCGCAAGGATATAGCGTAAGACTCTCTTGATCTTCATCCGTGTGTCCTAACGAGATTTGATTGATCTCTTGGCTCTAGACTCGATTTGTGCACTTTTAGTGGTCGGAGGCTGGAGCAGATGCCACCTATTCAATATCAACTATCTCGGAGTGAGAAAGTCAATAGAAGTCGTGTTGATCTCCGTGACAATAAAACAAACTTCTTTTGAGAGAAGTCTGAGTAGCTAGGAAAGGGTTGTGCTTCACATCACTGGGTCCATGATGAGTTTGTCTTTATGATGAGTTGACCCGGTTTCTGCCTAAGTTGTATGGAGGGCTTCTTTCTTTACACCCTTTATCCTTACATTTCTTTTTCATTCTTCAACCCCTTCAATGCTTACCAAGACATCATTACTAACACCTTGTTGTGATTGTTCCAGTGATAGCATCAGTACTTAGTCGGCATTCAGCTACGTTCACATTCTACTCCATCTTTCCTAAGGACTTCTAATAATCTATTGGATTGTCCCTGGGAAGATCCCTCCGGTTCTGGTTGGATCATAGGACTTAAACCTAACCACCCTTTTGACACCAATAATGTCGTGAAATTAAAGATGTTGTGGGTATTTGATCGTAACCATGAAAACCACTTTAAATTCTAACAAAGTGTTTTAAAAACATTTAACACCTTGCTAGTTTTGTCGTTTCAGAAAAGCTCCCCCTTCACATGTGCATCGATAATCGAAAGTGTTTCGCACATGTGGGTAAGAGTTAAAGTGCTTGAGTCTTATATATGATCACATTTTAATCACATTTTCTCCCCTATCTCTAATATATAAAATCTTTCGATATTAGAGATACCAAATTTGATTAAAATATATTTTGAAAAATAGTCTTGAAAATCTTCGGGAGAAAGATGTGTCAATCTATGCATGAAGTTGAAATGCTCCCCCTCAAAAATTGATCCAATGGAATTGTCATTACGAGGATGTGATCCACATTAAACTTTTGAGGATAGGAGTTGTTGAACACACAATTTTTGAAAGATTTTGAATATCATTGAGAAATTCTTGAAAAAATTGTGTTCAACGCTTTTTGAAAAATCAATTCTTTTTGACGAAAAGGTTTTTCTAAAGCATAAACTTGAGTTCATAGACTTTGAATGTCTTGAAGAATCCACTCAAGTGTAAGAAGATTTAACTTCTTTTGCTAAGGGTAAGAGTACAAAAGTGTACACTCCCCCGTGAATTTAGTTCCGGGTTGCAATCTGAAAGTGATTACAAGCCATTGTGTTGAGCTCAAAACGTTGAATGTTTTGTGACAAGCTCAACCCGTGATAGATTGCTCTACCCGTTGTTGGGAGTATTGTCCAAAATAGACAATTTCCTTTTGAAAAAATAGAAATGACATGTTTTGAAAAATATTTACAACTTTCATTCGAGCTTTATGTACACACCCGTGTCGTTATTGAGCGACATTTCTAGGTACGTCCATATTATCGATACTGAAAGACATGTCGAGAAGAATATTTTTGGATTATCAAAGATTTTTTACTTTTGTATTTTGCTTTTTGATTAATATTTACAGGTAGATGTTTGATAGATGAATCAAGCAGGCTTCTTTGCCAGAACCTCCAGTTCTGCTGGAGTCAAACATCTCATACCAATTTGCCTAACTAGATACGCAAACCTCTCTTTCGAAAGAGCTTTTGTAAACAAGTCAGCTAATTGGTAATCAGTTCCAACAAAGTATAATTCAACAATACCTCTTTCAACTTGTTCCTTAATAAAGTGATATCGGACATCGATGTGCTTCGTGCGGGAATGCTGTACCGGGTTGCAGGAGATGGCTATGGCCGACTTTGAGTCACAGTACATAGGTACTTTATCAAAATGGAAGCCATAATCCGTGAGTTGTGTTCTCATCCAAAGAACTTGAGCACAACACGCAGATAGAGACACATACTCCGCTTCGGCTGATGAAAGTGACGTGCAATCCTGCTTCTTGGAAGACCATCCCACAAGCTTGTCTTGACCTAGAAATTGTGCACCACCAGAAGTACTTTTACATGTATCAAGACACCCTGCATGATCAGAATCTGAATAGGCGGTTAGAAAGAAGCCGGTTTCCCTCGGATACCAGAGTCCCATGTGAATGGTATTCTTAAGGTACCGAAAGATCCGTTTAACCTCCTTGAGGTGCTTTTCAGTGGGTCGTGCTTGATATCGTGCACAATAACACGTAGCATGATGAATATCAGGTCTGCTTGCTGTCAAGTACATGAGGGACCCGATCATGGAACGATATCTCGTTTGATCTATGGGTAATCCCTCCACATCAGCGTCTAGGGATGTGGTTGATAACGGTGTCCCAACGGGGTCACATGATGTCATACCATGCTTTGTGATTATCTCTTGACAATACTTAGCTTGGTTAATAAAGATACCACTTGGGGATTGGTGAACTTGAATTCCTAGAAAGAATTTTAGTTCGCCCATCATAGACATTTCAAATCTGCTGTGCATTACTTTTTCAAACCATTTTGAAAGTTTTGGGTTTGTAGACCCGAAAATAATGTCATCAACATAAATTTGCACAAGCAGAATGTCATCCCCATATTTATAAGTGAACAAAGTTAGATCAATGGAACCTTTTGAGAAACCTTTGGAGACCAGAAATTTTGAGAGCTCGTCATACCACGCCCTTGGAGCTTGCTTGAGTCCATATAGTGCTTTGTGGAGACGATACACCTTGTCAGGGTAATGAGGATTGACGAATCCTTCCAGCTGCGTGACATAGACTTCTTCCTTCAAAGGACCGTTAAGAAACGCCGTCTTTACGTCCATTTGATAGACAATGAATCCCTTATGTGCAGCATAAGCAAGAAAAATCCTGACTGCTTCCATTCGAGCAACTGGTGCAAATGATTCTTCAAAATCAATACCCTCTTTCTGTCCATACCCTTTAGCCACTAGCCTAGATTTATTCTTGATGATCGTGTTTTCTTCATCCATCTTGTTTTTCCAGATCCATCGAAGATTTAATGGTGTTACATCGTATGGTCTGTCAATCAGTTCCCAGACTTTAAGTCTTTCAAACTGTTGAAGTTCATCCGTCATCGATTCAATCCAAGCATGATCAGCCATGGCTTCTTTGATGTTTTTCGGTTCAGCAGTACTCACGGCGAGTGCGAACATACAAACATCGCCATCGGTTTCAAGCTGTCGTCTTGTACGAACGGGCTGTGAAGGGTTTTGAAGGTCTACGTTTTCTAAGGATTTGTTAATTGATGGATAGATCTATTGATTAATGGTGGAAATGGGGAAGAAGGAGATGGGGTGTAGAGAGAGAAAGGAGAGAAAAGAAAAGTAGAGAGAGAAAGTGTTATTAGATAAATGAAAATTTGTAAAATGAATGAACCACCAACCCCTCCTAACATGCTAGGAGGGGTATATATATAGCCCACCCTACATGTGGGCTATATGGACTATACATTACTAAGTGGACCACGAGCCCATTACATAATTATCGTTGGAGCGACCGATCCTTCATAAATACGTAAAACGTATTTCCAACAATCTCCCCCTAAGGGAGGTCGCTCCAAGTTACAAAGTTCTAAATATTCTATGGCTCGTGATCTATGCTAATAATGATGTGACCGAGACTTTCTTTGGGAAAACACATTTCCAACAATCTCCCCCTAAGGGAGGTCACACCATTTTACAAAATCTTAAACCTAGCATACTATGCTTGAGTCTTCGATCTTGTTCTTGTGAATATGCTTGATGTGATCTTTGACTTTAGTCTTGAGCATGTTTCCTTGCCTTGACCTTGTGCATTCATCACTTGTGAAATTTGCCTCTTCGTGACTTCATGTTCCACATACTTATACCTTTAAATTCTTGAAAGCTTCAGAGATTGATACAGCGGAAGACTTGACCTTCAGACTTTCTTGATTTTGTTGAAGTACTAAGTGTATGTAGTATAAGCATGTGGTGACGACTTCTTCTGGATTGTACACCGCAATGCCACCTTCTTGTTACGCTGCATAAGACAGTTAGCAACAAACAATATACACGGATGAAATGGCCTTGAACATTTCATTCTAATTCGGTAGCATTTTACCTCCGGTCGGTGAAGACCGTTGGACGATATTAAATATCGTACTTGTGGCAGGTAGTTTCAATTAAGAACCTCCTTGACAAGATTTCGCGGGTAAACCCGTTCTCTTTACTCGACCGTCCAAAGCTGACTGCGAACGTAAAGAGTGAATCATTTGGATAATAATATCCGCATGATTTGAAGCCGTCAATTCATGTTCCTGGAACAAGTGAAGTTCAATTAAGAACCGCACCATCGTTGCTTTCCAGTTGTCACTAGCTTGATTCGTATAGAATCTTGCAAGTTACCTACCAAGTGCTGTTTGATGTTAACACTAGAAGGATTTCCACTCGTCACTGTAATCAATAAAGAGTCACTCTGAGTGTTCTGGCAAGATCATATGATAATGCGTAGAGGCCTGGAACGTGTTTAAATTCATTTAAGAATTAAACCACTGTTGCTTTCCAGTTATCACAAGTTTGATTCATAAAGAATCGCACAAGTCACCTACCATGAGCTTTTTGATATTCGCTCAAGAAGGATTTCCATCTTCATTGTAAATACTTTCGTATTACTCGGATGTTCAGGCAAGATCATGAAGATTTTGCGCAGGACTCTTAATATCTTTCTTACTTTTCACATTGTGTGAACAAGCAAGTAAATATGAAAGTGTGTCCTAATGAGATATTTGATGATCTCAAATGGCTCTAGACTCGATCGTGCATTTTGGATTTTTAGTGATCGGAGGCTGGAGAGGAGTGCCACCTTTTCAATACCAATTTATTCGGAGTGAATAAATCAATAGATAATGTGTTGTCTCCGTGTGATTAAAACAAATATCTTTTAAGAGATATCTGAGTTAGCTGGGATGGGTTGTGCCTTGCATCACTGGGTCCATGATGTCTATCTTCAATATCAAGAATCATTAAAATGATCTCAATAGCATATGAATTGACCCGGTTTCTGCCTAAGTTGTAAGGAGGGCTTCTTTCTTTACACCCTTTATCTTTACAATTCTTTTTCATTCTTCAACCCCTTCAATGCTTACCAATACGTCATCACTAGCACCTTGTTGTGATTGTTCCAGTGCTAACTTAAGTACTTGGTCGGCATTCAGCTACGTTCACAATCTTTCTCCATCTTTCCTAAGGACTACTATTTCTAGCTATGGAATGTCCTTGGGAAGATTCCTCCGGTTCTAGAGAAATCATTGGACTTTAACCTATCCTACCATCCTTATGTCACCACAACCTTCATCGTCGTGAATAGAGATGTTTTGGGTAAGTGTATGTCACCATGAAATCCATTTTGAAGTGCAAATCCATTTTGCTCCCCCTTAACATATGCTACGATATTCGAAAACATTTCGCACATGTCGGGATGAGCTAACACGTTAAGTCAAACCATTTGTGATTAATCATATCCCATATTAAATCACATTTTCTCCCCCATATTAAAAATATTAACCCAATCGATGTTTTTAATATCAATTGATTTAATAGCATTTTAAGAAAATTTGGGAAGAAAAATGTAAATCCAATTATCTTCATGAATTACACAAGCTCCCCCTCAAATTAATGAGGGTCTACTTGAAACGTAAATTAAATACCTTTTAAACACAAGTGTAAGGTATTTATCACGGGCAATGATCATATATGATAATGTATTCACAAGATTAGCAAGTTATGAGGTTGGACCTGAATAATGGAGAACATCATATGAAAGAAGCACATGGTTCTTGTTCACGAATGTTGGTCACCTCGTCACGTCCCCGAGAAAATTAATTCCCGTTGTTGAGTCAAAGCTTTCCGGTGAAATGCTTGACTTGATTATGAAAAGCGGGTTGCTATCTGAAATAATAGCAAACCATATGGAGCATGTTTTAAATCTTTTAAACTTCTGCTCGAACTTTATTTACAACCCCGTGTCATTATTGAATGACATTTCTAGGTTCGTAAATATAATCGATTTCAGAAGACATGCTCTTTTTATCAAAACATTTTTGAACACACAATTTTGAAAGATTTAGAAAAACCTTTTGAGAAATTCTCGAAAAATTGTGTTCAAAGTTTTGAAAACCAATTACTTGAGCTTAAGATGTTGAATATCTTATAAAACGAGCTCAAGTCCGAGAAGTTGTAAACTTCCCGTTGTTAAGGATAAGTTTATCATCGGCGATAAACTTTCCTTTTATCTGAAGAACGAGTCCTAAGCTGACATTTACTTAGAAGTCGTTTTCATGAGCTTGAAAACTTTGACTGTTTTAACGGAAAGCTCATGACCGAGAAAGGTTAATTTCTCGTTATGAGGAAAAGTTCTCTTATTTAAAAGATACACTTTCCTTTCTGAGCTAAAAACTTCGAATGTTTTAAGACAAGCTCATGACCGAGAAAATTGAATTTCTCGTTATGAGGATAAGTTCATCATTAATGATAAGCTTTCCTTTATTTGAAGTTCGAGTTACAGTCTGACATTTAACTGTAAGTCATAATGCA
This sequence comes from Glebionis coronaria, assembly GCA_025667525.1. Lineage (NCBI taxonomy): Eukaryota > Viridiplantae > Streptophyta > Magnoliopsida > Asterales > Asteraceae > Glebionis > Glebionis coronaria. The sequence goes on along the minus strand of CM046878.1, from coordinate 9,295,652 downwards.
TGAGCTTAAAAACTTGGAATGTTTTTAATATTAGCTCATGCCCGAGAAAACTTAATTTCTCGTTGTTAGGATAAGTTTACCATCGGCGATAAACTTTCCTGCCTTTGAAGAACGGGTTACAGACTGTCATTTATCTATAAGCCTTAATGCATGAGCTTAAAAACTTGGAATGTTTTTTATATAAGCTCATGCCCGAGAAAAATGAATTTCTCGTTTTTAGGATAAGTTTATCATCGGCGATAAACTTTCCTTTCTTTGATGAGCGAGTTATAGTCTGTGATATGACTATAAGTCCTTTTTGCAGCTTAACCATGAATCCCCTGAGACATTTGTTTCTCTGATATCTGCTTCTTCAACAACCAAACTCTAAGAGTGTCCTTAGTTGAACGGTAAACAACGATTGGACCGCTTCGTTCTTTTGGAACATCAACTTTGGTACCTGCATTCTCATTAGGAATTTGCTTGCTTTGACATGGGTTAGCGATATCAATTTTAGAAGCACGTGGGGGTTCACAGTTGGCTTTACTTGTGTCAGAGGCGACCTGAGTAGATGATTCACTTATCTTAGCTGGAAAACGTTTCATTTTATAGAAAACCTTGAGTTTAGGCTTAAGTGAAGTATCATCTTTATCAATTTCCTCCCTAGTAGTCTTAGTAGAATCGGAGACTATCCTAGTTAAAGGGCACTCGTTTCCTACAAGAGTGAAAGTTCTACCAGTGGGGCGCCAAACTTTACCAAAGGGTTTGATTTTAGCGACCCACTGAGATTTAAGTCTAGCACGGGAGTTCACCTCATTAAGTAATTTCTTGATACAAGAATCATGATTTGCCGTAAAGACACATTTTCTACATGTTTTACAAGTAGCATATTTAATGTCCGAGTAAGATCTAGAATTCCTAGATGATTGATTGATGCTCCTAGGATGTGACATGCTACGGTTAGCAGTGTTGGGTAATCTAGAAGGCATCTGACTAGGTTGGACATAGCTATCTCTTACATGTGTCTTTTGAATAGCTTCTCTTTGACCAAAATCATGGCGCACATCAGTTGAACTAGTTCTAGACGTGTTCATTGAACTATTCTTAGAGAAACTAGGGGCAATCATGTGATGAGGTCTTGCTAAAACTGATTTAGTCACATTAGGCCTAGTTGGTGGAGTGACTGTTCTAGAAATATGACCCAAATCAACTTGGGAGGCAAACCGCGGTCTCGAGGATAGTGGTCGCTCGGATCTAAATGCAGTAGGTTGTCTGACAATCGGTTGTCTGACAAACTGATTTGTAGGCGGTTTCCCCAAGATTGATGGTTTTTCAAACTTAGTATCCACACTAGGTCCTCTAGTTTTCCTTAACTCGTTTTTCAACGCAGCTATAGCAAAAACCTTTTCCTGAACTTGAGCTTTTAAGGTCTCATTCTCTTTGAGCAATTCATCTTGGGATGTCAACTTAGATTCAAGCAACTTAATTTGTTTCAAAAGATTATCCTTTTCAGCTTTAGAATCTAAAACTATTTGATCCAATTTTCGTTCAAGAACAACGTTTGACTTTTCAAGTTTTTCAAAATATGTTTCATATTTCTCCGTTTTCTTTGAAAATTCAATTTTGGCATCCTCAAGCTCTTTGGATTGCTGAGCGAAAATGGTTGCAAGCTCTTCAGACCTAGACATAGAATTGGTTAATGAAGCAGTCGTAAAACTATTAGCAGGATTGTTAATTAGCGCATTCATTTCAGACAACATATGAAGAATATTATCTGTACCTGACATGCTACTTGGTTCCCGTTTTCCTCCTGATTCTTTTCTCTTGTGGCTGCTTCTTGTATCGTCTTGCAATATATGCAATTTTCCCTCTTAAAAATAGCCTATTCGGAAAAAAAACAACCTATTCGGAAAAAAAAAACAGCCTATTCGGAAAAAAACAGCCTATTCGGAAAAACAGCCTATTCGGAAAAACAGCCTATTCGGAATATTCAGCCTATTCGGAAAAACAGCCTATTCGGAAAAACAGCCTATTCGGAAAAACAGCCTATTCGGAAAAAACAGCCTATTCGGAAAAACAGCCTATTCGGAAAAACAGCCTATTCGGAATATTCAGCCTATTCGGAAAAACAGCCTATTCGGAAAAACAGCCTATTCGGAAAAAACAGCCTATTCGGAAAAAACAGCCTATTCGGAAAAACAGCCTATTCGGAATATTCAGCCTATTCGGAAAAACAGCCTATTCGGAATATTCAGCCTATTCGGAAAAACAGCCTATTCGGAAAAACAGCCTATTCGGAAAAACAGCCTATTCGGAAAAAACAGCCTATTCGGAAAAACAGCCTATTCGGAAAAACAGCCTATTCGGAATATTCAGCCTATTCGGGAAAACAGCCTATTCGGAAAAACAGCCTATTCGGAAAAAACAGCCTATTCGGAAAAAACAGCCTATTCGGAAAAACAGCCTATTCGGAATATTCAGCCTATTCGGAAAAACAGCCTATTCGGAAAAACAGGAAAAATGTGTTCGAGACTTAAAAAACAGCTTTAAATCCGATTTTTTGATCAAAAACCACAAAAAGTTTTATGATTTTTACCAAAATAAGCTAAACCCAATCCTTATCAATCAATCCCAATAACAAAAACACCAAAACAACAAGATTCAAGATTGATTTTTTCTAAAGATCACTAATTGATTCAAAAACTAAAAAAAAAAAGCAACACAATCCAAAAATAACTTTATAAAATTGAAAAAACTTTATAAAATTGATAAACTTGATAAATAACTTTATAAAATGGATAGATAAAAAGATGATAAAAAAAATAGACAATAAGAAAAGAAAAGATTTTTACCACCAAATCAAAAGATAAAAAGATATGCAAATCCTAAGATTTAACCATGGCTCTTGATACCAATTGAAGGTCTACGTTTTCTAAGGATTTGTTAATTGATGGATAGATCTATTGATTAATGGTGGAAATGGGGAAGAAGGAGATGGGGTGTAGAGAGAGAAAGGAGAGAAAAGAAAAGTAGAGAGAGAAAGTGTTATTAGATAAATGAAAATTTGTAAAATGAATGAACCACCAACCCCTCCTAACATGCTAGGAGGGGTATATATATAGCCCACCCTACATGTGGGCTATATGGACTATACATTACTAAGTGGACCACGAGCCCATTACATAATTATCGTTGGAGCGACCGATCCTTCATAAATACGTAAAACGTATTTCCAACAGGTTTCCAATGACATGAACCAAAGGATGATCTCGGGTCCAATGATGTGTTGAAGGATGTCGTTGATAGAAAGTATGCATATTTGACGGATCAACATGGCGAGTAGAAGACTCTCCAGTTTCGTGTACCGGTGTACCGAATGGGTTGATGAATTCGTCTTCGTCAGATAATGCATTGTCTGCTTGATTTGTGTTCTCTGGAGCAATGACAGTAGTTGTGGATGTTGTAGGATCGATTGTTGAAGTAATATTGTGAGGAGGTAAATCTGCAGCAACCCGTGTTGAAGTAGATGAAGTTGTATCCTTTTGTTGACGATGATTGGTATCATCATTCATATCATGAGTGACAGCGGAAGACTTCGATACAACTTGTTTCTCCCCCGTGAAATATTCATCATACATTGGTCCATATAACATTTCCAACTCTTCAATTGTCGTGTCGACTGTCATATCAGCTCTAGGAACATTTTCTGGAACCAGCGTTGAACTTGACGGTTCATTGCTGTGGTCTTGAGCTTCGAGTTCCGTGCGGTTGTGAACGGAAGTCGTGTGTCGTTGTGGATCGGGACTTAAACTGTTTTGTTCAAGTGCCATCTCTTGAGATTCATCAAATCGGATGTGAATTGTCTCAACAATCAATTTTGTTCTTTTGTTGAACACTCTGTATCCCTTAGACTGAGTTGCATATCCCACAAGAATACATGCATCACCTTTCTCTTTCATCTTATCCAAATTTTCACCATCTCGAATAATGTAGCAAGTACATCCAAAAACATGAAGGTGTTTGAGTGAAGGTTTTCGATCATGAATTATGTGATATGGTGTCTTTTCATGTCTTGGGATAATTAAGGAACGGTTTTGTGTATAGCATGCGGTTGACACAGCTTCGGCCCAAAAGTACAGTGGAAGTTTTGAAGCGGATAATAATGTTCGAGCAGCTTCAACCAAAGTACGGTTTCGTCTTTCAACAACACCGTTTTGTTCGGGTGTTCGAGCAATGGATGTTTCATGTTCAATCCCTTCGGCTTCAAAATACTTTCTCAGATTTGAATTCAAAAATTCTGTACCTCTGTCAGTACGAACCACTTTAACTTGAGCCTGAAGACCACGTTGTATCAATTTAAGGAAGTTGATGAGAACGTCGGGTGTTTCATCCTTGGACCTCAAGAAGTGAGTCCATGTGTACCTTGAGTAATCATCGACAATTACTAGAATATATTTCTTTCCATTGATACTCTGAACACGCATGGGACCACAGAGATCCATGTGAAGAAGATCTAACCGTCCTTTAGAGCTTGGTGTGGTCTTTGTTTTGAAGCTACTTCGTTTAGCTTTACAAAGTTCACAAGAAGAACAAAGATGATCTTTGATGAATTTCAAGCTTGGAAGGCCTCTCACAATATCTTTCTTGGAAAGCAAGTTAATGGTATCAAAGTTAAGATGAGAAAGACGTTGATGCCATAACCATGCCTGAGTCGAGGAAGCTTTAGCCATGAAGCAAATTGGAGTTGATGAAGATGTGTCTTGAAGTGAAATAGTATAAAGATCAGTACCCCGTGTACCAGTAAGTAAGTCATTCCCATCATAATCACGAACAAAACATGTCTTCTTTCTGAAAGCAACTTCCAAATCCGCATCACAGAATTGACCAACCGAGAAAAGATTGTGATTGAGCCCTTCGACGTAGTATACCCTTTTAATCGTGATATTCCCCTGAACCAAATCTCCATATCCTAGGATCGGTGCAAATTGATCATTTCTGAATCGGACCATACCTAGGAACTTCTCCACGAAGTTAATTAGAAGCTTGAGATTCCCCGTCATGTGCTTCGTGCATCCGGAGTCCATTATGAAGAGAATTATTTGTATCACATGCAGAAGAGTTAGAACACGATGGAGCATTTGCTAAATTGGATACCACAGTAGTTGTGATAGTAGAATCATTAGTGTCCTTATCAACATTTAAAGGCAAACTAACACTCGTTTTCACATTTTCTGTCCTAACTTTAGGCATCCATTTATATCCGGGAGGACATTGATTAGCAAACCACCATTTCCAAGACTTGCTAGCAGACTCATATAATTCTTTAATTTTGCTTCTAGGATTCTTAGTGGTGGAGTCTGATGCATTACTATTCTTAGTGGGGGTAGCACCAGAATGGTTCACTTTGCGTTTGGGTTTACTAGCACTAATAGGCATCACAGTTTGCTTCTTAGTTCTAGTTTCTACGCCTTTGACATTATTCATAGCACACATAGAATGATTAGCATTAGCACACTTGCCACATTTGACACAAACAAATTTCACATTCATAGCATTCAAAGTCGAATCATTCAAATCGTCATGACACGCGATTACAGACGTTTTATTCTTAGAAACATTGAAAATCCTAGGGTGTTCTTCTACTTGCTTCATCTTCCCTTGATTCTTGTGTTTCCAGACCTTATCATTCACTTGAGTGCTCTTAAGCTGAGGCCGGCTAACACTAGTAGTGGAGACTATTCCTGTAGTAGAAGACACACGAATATTAGTGTTTCTAGAAGTCTGAGGCGAGTGAGTCTCTTTGTTTGTGGGCTTAGTGGGCATTCTATACATCCCTGGTTTAATCACATTATTGTGCTTAACGCTTGGTGCTACAGGATTCCTTATGGGTTGAGCTTGTGGTAACCTTTCCTTTCCATCCATCTTGGGGGCAAACACAGGTTTTGCAAACGAGGAATTAGATAAAGCAGATGGTTTTTCCAAGATAGAGGATCTATTCTCTTTAGAGGCATTGGGTTGTCTAACAACATTTTTCTTAATGCTAGGTTCCACAATTTTCCCACCCATTTTAGCAATGAGTTTCTGCAACTCAGCTATCGCTCTGTCCCTGTCTTGTAATTGAGCTTTCAACCCTTTAATTTCCAAATTCTGTTCATTCATTTCTCGAAATGTTTGCGAAAGTTTTTCTTGCAATTTATTATCATGTGGAAAACGACCAACATCTTTTTGCAAAGCAAGTTCAAGTGAATGACAATGTTTTTGAAGGAAATCAGTTTTGTGTTGAAGTAACTCAAAAGCCTTTTTGTCAACATTTTCTTTACGTTTCGAAAGCTTAATTTCAAGACGTTCACATTCTTTGATCTTATCAAGATATTGGCATGCAACTTCAGAATATTCATCAATATCAGCACAAGATGTAAAATAAGCACACATAACATCTTTAGAAACGCATTCTTGCAAGAGTAAATCATATTCATCTGAGAAATCAGACTTCTCCATTTGAAGATCATCAATGTGTTTCTCAATAGATTCAACATATTTTAAATCATCAAACATTTCAGTCCGAATGAACTCCTCAAGTTGAAGAACAGTTTCTTTAATCAACGCCGTGTTTGGAATTAAGAGTTCTTTGACAAGCAAGGTAATATCTTGAGGAATCGGACGTGTCCACTCAACATTTTCACGTTTTGCCCAGTCTCTTTCAACAATAGATTTAACATTATCTATGTGGTGTTTAAGAATACCTAATGTTTTCCTACTCTTGCTTTTAGATTCATCTAGAGGGAGGTAGTTTATGTATTTGTAAACATTAGATTTCTTAGGGGCAAATGCTTTCTTCCATTGAATTCTCTTTTGTTTGCATTCTAAGAACACTTCCTCACGAGTTTTCTGAGTTTGTTTGTTGAACAGGCCATAAAGACTATTCTCATAAGCGTAATTATAAGGTTTCACAAACTCCTTATTAACAAGTGGTTAACTATCAGTATCCCAAAGGGCAGTCTCTTCACTATTGGCACTGACAGGCATGCAATCAAGATCTGTCCTTTCAGTCTCATCAAGATAAAGATGCGGGTTCGCAGCTTGAGCTTTGGCAAGGTACTCAGGACTTGCAAAGCTAGCTTGATCCTTAAACATCGATGGAGGTGCTAGCATTCTTACGGATTGAATAGAATCATGCGTTTTATTAACAACGTTCTTCAAAAAGTCGACTTGTGCTTCTAGTTTTGTAACTTTTTCGGTTTCTTTATCATATCTACTTTTGAAGTCTTGTTTTAACGCATCTACCTCTTGTTTCTTATCCTCTAGAATTTTAGCAGAATCAGTGGTGGTCATAGAAAGCTTTTGTTCAAGTTCATTAACTTTGGTATTGGCAAGGTACGTTTTTTGACGTTCATCCATTAAGAAAACATTATATTGACGCTTCTCTTTAGCTAATAACTCAAGAGTTGTATTATATTTGTTTTCAAAATCGTCCTTTTGACTTTTTAACGCACTTCCCTTGTACCCCTCAAGCTCTTTGGTTTTCTGAAGGAGCTCATCTCTATAGCTTTCAGTCATCTCAGTAGATTTGATAAGAGCAGCTTTACATTCTTCAAAACTTTGAGTGAGCGTAGCGTTTGCCTTCTTTAATTGCTTTTGACTCTTTTTATTTTCAGTGACATCTTTTTGTAAAGTAGCAATTAAATTAGCAAGCGCAATACGTTCCTCTTCATCATATTCATTTGCATGTTGATCATCCTCAGACTCATTATTGCACATGTCTGATGAATCGGGTATGGTATTGCTATCAACCGTTTCCATCATACACGTGTCATTAATGGCATTGGGTAGATCACTATGCTCAGGAATATCACCAAACACATTATATTCATCAGTAGTGTGTACCTTATCGATTGGCTCAGTGTCAAAGATAGGACCATTGTCATCTTCAGTGACTTTGAGAACTTCTTCAACCTTTGCCATGTACGAGTAATGTGCATCAAGCTCTTGATCAGAATCTTCATCATCAGTATCATCAAGCATGGCTCCTTCCTCAGCTGACAATTTAACCCCTGCTTCCATCTTTTTGCATAGCAACATCTTTTCCTTGTGATAGCTGGAGTCTCTAACCCTTTTCGGCTTCCTGCATTCCTTTGCCATATGCCCATAACCTTGGCAATTAAAACATTGAATCCCACTCTGCTGAACCACTTGACTTCCAACCGTTTCCCTATTCCCAGTAGCAGCAGCAATCCTCTGAGTGTCATACTTTGCAGTTTGTCGATCATATCTTGCAGAACCCTCAACATGCGTTGGATTATGTCGATCATACCTAGAAGGACTTTCACCACGTCGATGTGTGTCATACCTTGGAGGACTCTCAACATATCGGTTCTTTGTGTTAGATGATGTGCGAAGATTGTTGTTGGTGGGTTTGTAGATTTTCTTGTAAGTCTTCATTATGTAAGCAATTTGTTGTTTCATCTCTCGGTTCTTTTGAGCTTGGTCTTCATCACTATCTTCTTCAGATGATGACTCAGATGGTGGTGATGGTGCTCTTGGCGCTTTACCTCGAGATTTTGTGGAAGATGAAGACTTAGATGATGTGGAATATCGTGGTGAAGATGATGTATTGGAGTATGGCTTAGGAGCACGAAAGTGAGGATCTTGAACATGTTGAGTGGTAGTCACTAAAGCAAGTGGATTAGCCGTCTTGGCAACACGTTCAGCTCGAATTTCATTTGCTTCATTCTGAAATTGCTTCAAGATGTCAAAAAGTCGATGATATGAGACCTCGTCTAACTTTTCTTGTTGTTTCACCAAAGTGACGAATCGTGTCCACTCGGGTTGAAGTTGTTGAAGAAATTGGACATTGACTTGCATGGTGGAGACTTGCAGGTTATTTCTTGTCATGTCATTCATCATCTTATAAAACCTGGAGTAGTAAGAGTCAATTGATTCTCCATCCCTTGAAGTAAACTTGCCAAAATTCCAAAACAAGTTTGTTTTGACATCTTGTTTGTTGAGTGATTCTCCTTGTTGCAAGCGTTCAATAGCAGTCCACATTTCATGTGCTGTCGGGCATGCATCAACCGTGGAGTAAATATCATCTCCAATCCCACTTAAAACCATATAGATGGCTTCCTTCTCCGCATCATGCCAAGCACAATTTTCAGGTGTGAGATCAGCTCTTGTTTCATCACGTTCACTTGCAGGTATTGGATCAGTAGTATCTGTGGCTGCTCTTGGAGGAACTGAGATCTTCTTAAATATATATGGTCCATGAGTAATACATTTCCTCAAGGCATCACCATTAGGTCTTGTATCAAGATATCGTATGAAACGTGATTGCCATTGAGCATACCTACCAGATACAAGCATTGGTGGTCTCTCTTTGTTACCCGCCACCATTATGTTGTTGTTCGTCACACGATATTCGACAGTAGAATCCATCTCAAAATTCTCTGAAATGATGAAGTGAATATGGATCTTAAGTAGATTTGTTGTGATTGTTGTTGTGGTTTAAATTCCGAAAATTGCAATTTTTCTCCAGTCCGACAATAAATTCTCCAGTCCGACAAAAACGATAGTCCAAAAATTTTGTAATCGCCAAAATTTGAAATCGAGCTAGAAATGTCCTAAAACTAGTATGGAAAAAATTTGAATTTACTTGACGAAACGATATTCTGAAACTAGTCTAGATGGTGGCTAAGTCTAAAAAATACTCAAACAAAATTTAGCAAAACACATCATCGGAATAACCAATCGGAATGTTATCGGAATAACCAATCGGAATGCTATCGGAATAACCAATCGGAATGTTATCGGAATGCACCAATCGGAATGAGCTAATCTGAATACACCAATCGGAATGAGCTAATCTGAATACACCAATCGGAATGAGCTAATCGGAAAACACCAATCGGAATGCAAATCTGAATGCCAATCGGAATAATGTTGTCCAGTCGGAATGTTGGAAGTCCAATCGGAATGTTGATCGGAATCCCAATCTGAATCAATAAACCCTTTTCCGATTACACCAATCGGAATGTATCCCCCTTTTCTCGGACAAAACTCAACCAATACGTGATTTTAAGCCAAAAAATGATCAAAAAACCCAAAATTTTTGTGTTTTTAGCCAAAGTAAATATACCAAATCACTACTACAACTATGTATAAGATGTAGATGATTAAGCAAAGCACGGAAAACACAAAAAAAATTTGAATCCGAGATGATTTATGGATTAAATCATTCGAATCAAATATAATAACACCAACCATTCACAAATCTACCCCGTGGCGATTGATACCAAATGTTGTCCCATGTTTGTGATGATTAAGCAATGAATAAAGAAAGAAAATAGATGAAGAAGAGATGAATTCCTAGAGAGAGAAAGTAGTGAGAGAAAGTAGAGAGAGAGATGATTAACTTGGTGAGATTAGATTAAGAAAAGAAGTTACAAATGACCATCCACCCTCCTAACATGCTAGGAGGGTAGTATATATAGTCCACCCACATGCGGGCTTTAATGGACTATATATTGGGCCGGGCTTGTCTTTTGGACTTTAATTAGTTTAAATCCAAGCCCGTGAACCACGACTAAATAACTACTCATTACAACGTTCTAATAAATATTACAATAGAAACCTATGACCGAACATTCTTGTTTGACTCAATATTTTGAGGCTAACACCATGTGTATTTCACTTGCAATACTGCACGAGTAGTCGCTAGTCGATTCTGAATCATCTCAGGCATATGTCCACTTGCTAATACTCTACAAATTGCTGATGCTGCTCATAACTTGGATATGTTACTAAAGGTTGATGCTGCTGACGTTCGGAGACGCTACGAGATGTGGATGCTGTTCACAGCCTGGAGATCCTACAAGACGAAGACAAAGGCGTCGGAGCAAAGCAATTGGACGAGAAGATGCTTCACCATCAGACGATTCCCATCAATCATTGTCCCTAATTCTTAGTTACATGTCACACGTCATTCGGCTGTCATTTCAGCCATATGAGTGCAAACCGGTACCAGCCGGCCACTCAGCTGAATAGTTACATGAATCACGGTCATGAGAATGACCATCATGGAACTGACAGACAGGACGATAGTAACCACTACTATGACAGCAACTATCCTAGAAATCGCAACCGAAACTCTGGCCACGGACGTGATCAGAAATACAAGGATTAGTAGTCCAACCGATCCGCCAATTCTGGCATAATAACCTTATATTGTGGTTATATTTGTTTCACATCTCGAGATACATGTCAAGACATCAGTCAAGACACATGTCTTACGTATACTTTCTGAAGACACATGTCAAGACATCAGTCAAGACACATGTCTCACGTATACCTCCTGAAGACACATGTCAAGACACCAGTCAAGACATATGTCATGCTTATAGTTCCAAGAAATGAGTCAAGACACATGACTCACGTCCAACTATGGAACATTTCTAAGAAATTCAGGGTACCCTCCAAGGGTATATCTATTTTGTTGTGCCATGTATTAATCAGGCCACAAGAACTTCTATACCATTATCAGCGCATCAGTGAGAACTGTCACGTTGCCGATGTCACTTTCATTTCTTTCACCATGGTTCATATATTCATAACCATGAAGGACGCATTTCGTATTACCACGTATACGAAGGTTTTCCTTCAGCTTAATGATGAGATCCAAGCTGCTAACGCATTTCCTCGGACAGACACGAGATGAATTTTATCCTAATTATGTACTATGAACAGCACACCATGCTATGATTCATAATTATGTACAGTAATGTTCATGCTCCTTAATACATTCAGCTTGATTTTCCCTCGAGAAAATCTGTAAAAATTATCTATGCTTACAAGCATGTGCGTTGTTAGCCATGGTCGCTAAAATTTTCTAGCTGTCAGTAAGACACGACCACTTAAGTCTTTTACGCATAGCCAGTTGATTATTCCAAAATCTTCCCATACATTCCAGAAGAACTTACAAGGAGAAGGACGGTACCATGAGATTATGTGTCGACTACCGTCGGCGTAAACAAATCACCATTCATGACCGTTATTCTCCTCCACATATTGACAACATGTCCAATCAACCGTATGGTGTTAATCACTTTTCCAAGATCGAACTCATGATCATGTTGCCAACAGTGACGAATGAAACAGCAGGACATGTCCATGACTGCTATTCGTACACGACTCAGTCATGCTAGATTTATGATTTTGAATTAGTCTCATCAATGCTCCAACGGAACTATAAGAATGAGTTTCCATGAACTCATAGCAAATTCATCAGTGTTTTCATTGAGGATAACCTGATTTCCTTTAAGCCTAGAAGAAGAACAGGAAGACCATATCTGCACTATGTTGCAAATTCTATGACAAGAGAAATTTTACCCTGGAAAATTTTCCAATATCAATTCTGTTTGATCACAGTGACACGCTGAATCACATGGGTTTCTACGGTTAATCTTACCATGACTCAGCTTATGCGTAAAGGAGAGAACCCTACACTATATTAGGTGTTCTAGAAAATCCTACGCTAGGAGAAGTCTAGATTCAGAAACTCAGAGTTTCGCAAACTCCTATGTATCAAGTTCTACGAAGCAAGATACAGTTACGTTCATATCTAGGTACCTGACATACCAACAGGTTAAGATAGGACACCAACAAACTGGGATGTTTTCATCATCTGAAATTGTGAATTGAAATGGGACAAGATCTCCACGGATTTTGGTTACCAGATTAACGCAAACTCAGAAGAAGCATGATGTTATCTGGGTTATTGCAAACAGTTTGATCAAGTCTGCAGAATCCTTACATCTGCAAGGATTTTAGAACCAACAGATCGATCGGACATGTTCCAGCCAAGGCTCATCCGACCACTTGGTAATCCCTCAGCTATCGGGTCAGACAAAGATTCGCAATTGTACTCCTAAATTACGTTACGTCTTAATTCTGATTTCACGACTTGCTTTCGTGCTCGCGTTCATGACACCATTCACATTCATGATGGTATCTTGACTTACGATTTTACGTTCATTTCGTTCTGGGAAGTTTTGCAAGAACTTGAGAGACCAGACCCAAGTTTAGTATAACTCTCCATCATCAGATAGACGTTTCACGTCATATTCCAGGTCTCACCTTGTAGCGTTTGTCGTTACCACCATTATATTCTATGATCACGATATGTTTCACATGTCATGTTCATTCCACGTTCCTCATATCATGATCAAGATATGTTACACGTATTAGGGATCACGATATGTTTACTCATACTACACTCGTCATATCTCCACGTAGCACGTTCAAAATTTTTCACGTATCACGTTCAAAAATTTTCACGTACTACGTTTCTATATGTATCGCGCATCGTTGCTAGTTATCGGTTAAGTTGGATTGTTTTGCACCATAATGTTTCAGTTACTCTTACACGTTAATTCTTATTCCTCGATCGAATTTAGGGGATCTACCTTACGTTGATAACCAAGAACTTCTTCGTATTCCAAGTCAAGGTCAGGAGGACCAAGACTTATCATTCGTGTCAAGATCTTATAAGGAATCGTTCCAAGAGGGAAGCCACTTGGAAACGGACAAGTTCATCCGGACTTCTTATCCGTTTTCTCTTATCAATTAGATATGTCCTTTCAGCCACGTCACGTTCCATGTCCTTTTAAGACATGTCACGTTCCGCGTTCTTTCTGCTAGGTCACCTGTACGTTAATTTATCTTACATACCCTCTCAGTTTGATTCGGGTATGTTTCTCGTTCAGTTACGTTATCTATAATTCGGGGACGAAATATTCTTTTAGGGGGGAAGAGTTGTAAAACCCGCATGCTTTTACCATGAATAGTACCCTCAAGATCGTACGTACTAGATTTAAACTTTCCTAATATAGCATGATTACGATTTCGTGTTAGGATTTTACATATTACGTACGTGTTAGAACACGATAAGTATTTACTACGCACGAGCACGTAATAATTATTTGACAATAATTAATCACGAACATGCGATCATGAAATCATGAACGTAATTAAAACACGAACTATTATTAATTACGTAAATATATTTATTACGAGCGTAATTAAATATATTAGATCACGATATTTACGTAACGAGAACACTTAAAACGCGAACACAAATAATCACGAACGTATAACTTAACACACGGGAACACACCAATGTTTTAGACATGGAAAACATTCGGGTTACCCCTTGTGGGCCCCATTACCATGAAATTAGGAGGGGGGATGGGCTTAGCCCATCAATTTTTCACTAAAAAGGAAAAGGGATATTTTTCACTACTCATTTTCATTCACAGAAGATTTTTAGAAAAACCCTAAAACCCTCTTCCTTGTTCTTCTTTGTGCCGCCACCTTAAGAACACCACAAGAGGTGGTTTGTGATCTTGGATCTTGAAGTTTTAATGGTTGATCGTGTTGGTTCTTCGTCCTTTTGATCCACGAATTCGGTAAATCCTTTCTAAACCTTTTCTTTTGATTTAATCTTTTTATAAATCAAGAACATGTGATGTTTTTATAAAAACCTAATAATTAAACATGGATCTAACATGATTTGGTGTTAAATAAAATCAAAAGGGTGTTAAGGGGTGTTTGTTTTTGGCCGCAGGCTGCACCGAACCCGAAGGGGTCTTGGTTTGGCCAAGCCGACCACCACCAAGACCATACGGTCTTGGTTGGTGCGTGTGGGTCCCACGGTAGCAGTAAAACACGGGGTACCCCGAGTTGGTTCGGGGTACGGTGTCGATTTCATGTCCGATTCATTGTTTTTAGTTTGGATCCGGTTCATGGTGTATGTTTAGTTTTTTTTATGTTTATGAGCTTATGTTAAAATTAAATTAATAAAATGATATGATTAATTTAATAACATGACTTAGGTTATTTTAATTATTATAATCATGAAATTAATTAACCAAAGTATTTGTATATTTAAGACTTATAATTAATTATTTTAATACCATGGATATAATTAATTAATTAACATGACTTAGGTTATATTATTAATATATAATAATACATATTTAAACCTAAGTATTTAACTTATTTAATTAAAAACATGTTATACTTTAATTAAATATTTAACCTATAGTTTAATTTAATTACATGAAATAATTATTAAACTATACCTTATATCATATGACTTAGAAAATAATCATGAAAACACTTAGGCTTATATACTTAGCTTATTTAACCAGCTTATTTCTAATTATGGAAACTTTCTATTTTTAGAAACTTAATTAAATAAGGCAGCTAATCTATTTATGGGAACCTTCTATTTTTAGAAACCTATTTATTTCAGGCAGCTAATCTATTTATGGAAACTTATTTAATTAATGCAACTGATCTATTTATGGAAACTTTCTATTTTTAGAAACTTATCTATTTAAAGCAGTAATTCTATTTTTGGAAACTTTCTACTTTTGGAAACTTTCTATTTTTGGAAACTTTCTGTTTTAGGAAACCTGCTATTTTTGGAAAGTTACTTATTATTACACAGTAAGTATAATAACACATGAAATACCAGAAATACTTAATCAGATTAAACAGAATATAAGATAAACACGGTTTAAGGCTTAAAAACAGTAAAACATGGTAAGAACACATAAAATAAGTTAAGACATGACATAAAACCAGCTACGTATTTAGTAAGCAAATACTTATTCATGTATGTATTTATGTAGCACTAGTGATTCGGAAGTAAAATTCCTCTCAGTTCATCTTCTTCGTTCACTGGACATAAGGTACGGATTCCCGTCCTTTTAGTATGGACATTCTTTCCTTATTAGGATTCCCCGTATGCAGCCAACTGTTTTCCCGTAGTATAAGTTATGTGTTTGATTGCTTATGTTTAATTAAGATTACCTATAGCCATATACATGCATGACCAGTTTCACCTAGTTATGGAGGTACCATAACTATAACATTAGAGGCACTGATGTTATGACTTCACCACGGCGGAGTGATTGCTCGTGGCGTCCCTTCAGCTTTTGGCCATTTATTTATATTTATCATGTGGGGCGTATGGGTGCATCCTAGTTACATGTTTTTATTCAGGATTTCATGGTGAATGTGGTGTGTGCCTTGCATCCTTCACAAGGAGCTGATCCCTCCTACCCAAAAACCAGTATATTAAATTAGAGGAAGCCCCTCTAATTTGCATGATGAGGTCACCCCTCCAAGTATTCATGCACGGTGGATTTTCATGACCTATATTGGCTAATGGTAAAATTTGTTAAACAGTTTTCATAAGATAAACATAAGGCTTTTCAAACTATAAAACCTGTTTTATGAATATGTTCCAGGTTTTCCAGGACTTATACATTTCCGCTGCTATTAAGTCTCTATTATGTTTTAGTCACTTATACTATGTCTATATCCGTGCACTGAGCGTTTTGCTCAGCCGTAACTTTCCTTTCCATGTCCCTAAACGGCAGGTACCCTAGGAAGGACTCGAGCATTTGGAGGACGTGCATAGGATGGAAGCTGCTAGAGACTTCTTTTCCTTTTGCCTTCATATTTATGCTTGTGTAGTCTTTCATTCATTTCTTTTGCTTTATTATGTTTTGGGCTTATGTTTGGGAACCGATGTTTGATTCCGGTTATCCCTATGGCCATGTAATGTTTTATACATTTATCCTTGTATGCTTTGATGACACGCCATAATTACGCGTGACATTCCATTTATCAAAATGGGATGTTACAGATGCTGAACAGGATTAGTGGACAAATACACTGCACTGACATTATCACAGTAAACAAGAGTAGCAGTAGTAAGCGGAGTATGCAACTCAAGTAATAAATTCCGAATCCAAGCAGTCTCAGCGACAACATTTGCAACACCACGATATTCTGCCTCGGCACTAGACCGAGACAATGTAACCTGTCGCTTAGAAGACCAAGATAGGAGATTATCGCCAAGAAAAACACAGTACCCTGATGAGTAACAGGACAACCAGCCCAATCAGCATCCGTGTAGGCAGTGAGTTGAGTAAAAGAAGAAACATGAAGCTGGAGGCCATGATCAATAGTGCCCCGAACATAGCGTTAAATGCGCTTCAAAGCAGTAAAACGAGGTTCACGAGGATCATGCATGTAAAGACAGTCCTGTTGCACAATATAAGATATATCCGGGCGGGTGAATGTCAAATTCTGAAGAGCACCTGCAAGACTACGATATAAGGTTGGGTCACTGACGGGGTCACCATCAGAACCAAGTTTGGACTCAGTGTCCACAAGGGTTCTACATAGGTTACAATGTTGCATGTGAGCCCGCTCAAGAATTTCCTCTACAAATTTAGACTAAGACAGGAACAATCCAGACTTCGAGCGCTTTGCTGATATACCAAGGCAATAATTGAGAGAGCCAAGATCAGTCATAGCAAACTCACTGTAAAGTAATGTAATGATACGCTGTAAAGGAGCTGTAGATGAAGCAGTGAGTACAATGTTGTCCACATAGAGCAACAAATAAGCAATACCAGAACCCTGATGATAGACAAATAATGACGCATCGGTTTTGCAGTGCTGAAAACCAACGCGTGTAATAAAGCTAGCAAACCGTTGAAACCATACGCGAGGGGCTTGTTTAAGCCCATATAGTGAACGCTGCAAATGACAAACATAATCCGGATGAGTAGAATCAACAAACCCTGGTGGCTGATGCATGTAAACTGTCTCAGATAATTATCCATGAAGAAAAGCATTCTTCACATCAAGTTGATGAATAGGCCAATCGCGTTATACTTCAAGACTCGATATAGTATGAATCGTGGCCGGTTTAACAACCGGGCTAAAAGTCTCATCACAATCAATCCCCTGCTGTTGACTGCGACCATTCGCAACCAACCTAGCTTTATACTTGCTTAACGAGCCATCTGCATGAAACTTATTTCTGAAAAGCCACATAGAACGAACAACATTAATGTTAGGTGGACGGGGCACAAGAACCCACGCTCCGTTAGTAATTAAAGCATTATATTCATCTAACATAGCTTCTTTCCATTTAGGATCCCGAAGAGCATGAACATGAGAACGAATCCAAGCCCACAACCGGGATTGGGCTTCCATCGTCTAATACTCCCCCGCAGTTTGAACGACAGCAATTCGAACGCACAAACTGGAATGAATGTTGAAAGCCGCTTCTTCTTTTCTTCATTGTTTTTTTTTTTAAAATTCACTTGCTTGCCTGCCTGCTATCATTATTCACTCTTTGCTGCATATATTTGTTCATTTGCTGTGCATGCATTTACTTTGCTTTGATCAAATTTGAAGTTGCTTTGAATATTATCGGTCCCACTATAACTCTAAGATTGGATGATTATTACATTTGTTTGTCTATTTTGAAGATAAAGATAGCGGCTTGTTCTCTAGTATACAACCGATCCACATGGCCTATCAACAAGTTTATAGTTTTTATCCTTATGGTCCAGCCTCACAGCCCATACATCAACTGGGTGGCCCATCGCATTTTATGTATCCTCAAAACAGTAACTTCAATTTTTCAGGACAATACGCATATATGTCGAATGCTTTTGAGTCTCAGGCTACAACGTATCCGCAAGCACTTCAGACTGTAACTCCTAAAGATCCATCTTGGAATATGGACACCGGAGCATCTTCTCACTTGGCATACAACACAGGTATACTCACGTCTTTTTGTAATTCGAGCATTTATCCATCTGTATTTGTTGGGAATGGTAACTCAATTCCTATCACTCATACCGCACATACCTTCTTGCATACATCTCAAAAGCCTCTTCATCTAAATCAGATTCTTGTCACACCTCACATAATTAAGAATTTAATTTATGTTCGTAAATTTACTCGTGACAATGATGTTTCTATTGAATTTGATGCTTATGATTTTTTGGTGAGAGATTATAAAACTCGAAGGATTCTTCTCCGCTGTGACAGTACGGGTGGCCTTTACCCGGTTACTCAGCAACCTCCGTTTCAAACTCCTGTTGTTTTGCTTTCTTTTAGTTCCACTACATGACACATACGTCTCGGTCATCCGGGGGAAGATGTGCTTCATTGTTTAGAGTCAAGTAATTTAATTTCTTGTAATAAATCAAAGTCGTCCGCTTTATGTCATGCGTGTCAATTAGGTAAACATGTCAAGCTTCCGTTTCATAGTTCAGAGTCTCCTGTTGGGTCTGTGTTCGACATTGTTCACCCCGACTTATGGACATCTCCAGTTCTTAGTGAAAGTGGATTTAAATACTATGCTATTTACTTAGATCATTTTTCGCACTTTGTTTGGGTCTACCCTTTACATAAAAAATCTGATTTGTTTGCTACTTTTGTTGCTTTTCGAGCTTATGTCAATAAACAGTTTAATGTAGATATTAAGGCTTTACAGTGTGACCATGGGGGTGAATATGACAACACTCATTTCCATGACCTTTTTCGCCACAATGGCATACAATTTTGCTTTTCATGCCCTCATACTTCCCAGCAAAATGGAAAATCGGAGCGTATGCTTCACACCATTAATAATCTAATCCGTACATTGCTATTTCAAACTCACATGCCTCCCTCTTATTGGGTAGAAGCTCTTATTATGTCCGCTCATCTTTTAAACATATTACCTTCTACTGCCATTAATAACGAAATACCATTCACGAAACTATACAACCAAACACCCACATATGAACATCTGCGTGTTTTTGGATGCCTTTGTTATCCTCATGTTGATGTTGCACACAAACTCGAACTCCGTTCTACACGATGCATATTTCTAGGCTACTCTGCCAATCACCGTGGTTATCGATGTCTCGACTTATCCTCCAATAAGATAATTATTTCGAGACATGTACGGTTTGATGAAGACGCTTTCCTATTTCGAACTGTCACGTCTTCTACTAAACCTTCGTATGACTTCTTACTTCCGCCATTACTTCCACATTCACATATCATGCCCAATCACACAACTGATAACCAACCGACCCAACCAAGTACTCTAACCCCATTACCCCCTCATACACCACCAGCTCACCAAACCAATGATAGTCCACCGCCCACTGGTTTCCATGCAGCCCAAACTACCCTACAACCACGTGTTTCACCCACAACCCAACAACAAACTACCTCCACCTCCACCTCTAACCCGGTTGTTGTCCCTTCTACGAACCAACCATCAGCTGAACCTGTCCATAACGTTCAACCTATGGTACACGTGCAAAGTCTGGTATTTCAAAACCTCTTGAGAAAATGTGTCTTAATGTTACCACTCCTTCACCACTTCCATCGTCTAATACTATCAATGACGTGTTTGGATACCAAAACTCTGTCAATCTTACTTAACTTCGAACCTAGACTATTCATTCGTGTGAAACGCATACCTCCCATACGTACGTCTAGGAGACCCCCAAATAAGATAAATTCATTAAAAACCGATGCACTTCGACGACAAAATTGAGAACCCAATTGTTTATTTTTGTTCCGAACTTCATTAAAGTCTCCCATGACACAACATAGACTGCAATTTTGTGATTGGACAAGGGCCTCAATATCAAGCCAAAGCTTCTTCTTTCTATTTAGAGCATGTGTGGGGCATAAACTACAATGAAAAGACAATTTGTGTCAATACAGAGCCACTTTCCCGCGAGAGCAAGAAACCCGTCACCGACACGGGATGATGTCATGTGAAACCTGGATGTGTCACATATTGAAGGTTTAAATTACTCATAACAATTACGTAAAACCCTAATTAAGATCAAAGCACACATAGCGGAAGCGTTTAACAAGATCATAATTAATAACACATTCATAATTAATTGAGTTAGGGTTACATACCTTTTAGCTAGAGCAAATCTTCAAGAACATCGGCGAATCACGAATTAGGGTTTATATGAAAAACACCGAGATATAGTTTGTAGTGAAACTATATTACACTCTTGTACACGCGTAATGCAACGGATCAATCGTGATGCTAGCACTAATAAACCAGAGCTTCTACACTTGTGAATTATAGCTAATATGAAAAAACAAACTGAAACCCTAATATGGGTTAGGATTGCGATCGCAGGAAACAAAGGAGGGGAGGGACAAAAAATAATTAAGGTCTTGGGGTGTTTATATAGGCTTGGCAAATCTTGGTCTCCAAGTAAAACACAAATTAGGAAAGAAAATCTTTTCTTCCTCTTCCCTTTTCTCTTTGGCCGACGGTTCCCCAAGCCCACAAGGGGCTTCCGGAACTTTTCCTTTTTCCTTCTTTTTGCTTCTATTTAATTCCTTAACGGTCATTTATACTTAACTTTTAATTATTAACGATCGTTAGTTAAGCTCGATTTATATTTAATAAATATAATAAATATATTTATTAAATTAATTAATCCTTTACGTGTTGTGTGCAATCCCGTAATCCCGAGTTTGATCCTATCACATGACTATTTAATTTTATGTCCATAAAATTTCAGCTCCAACTTGGACAAAATTCGAATATCGTGATAACAATGATTAGCGTCTAGTTACACTAACAATGTCACTAGTACAACTCGAGTAAGGTCTCTTGGACAAAACCTTTTAATGATACATCATCATTATTATTATCCTTTCATTTCAAATACAACGTTAATAAGGATATGGATCTTAGTCATTCCTTTCATTAACCATTCTGTTTCTCGTTTACGGATATAGCAAGATTAACAAAACACATTTGGGTGTGGCCACACAAACATCTTACTACTCCCCCGAGGGGTCCAGCTGTATTATACTTCAAAATGTAATTTTGAAGGAAACAAATCCCATTTTGACTACAAGCGAAACTTGCGAACTTTGTAATACTTCTGAAAATAACCCTTATAGCTACCACTTACGTTTAGCGTTAGGTTATCTCACAGAAATACACTACATTCATGACAATTTCCTGGTATCTCAGGTCTAAGGATAACTATTTATGATTTTCTTACTGACAAAGATCTATAAAATAAAATCATATAGTTGGGATAAGTCCAATATTTGATCCATCAAATATTATCCAAAATTGACCAATATACTTTCAAGTATACTCTGTCACTATTTTGAATTGTCTTAGTTTAACAATACTCCCATATTATTAATCGACAACGGACATTTAGAACATAACAATTTATTCATGGATATAAAACATGTAAAATAGGATACAAAATCAAATAGCAGAAAATAAACGAAACTCAATATTTATTTCATCAATTTAATAATGTCTTTAACATCCTTTATCCAAATACTAATCAACAGATTTATTGCATGAATTCACTAGCTAGTTGCGGCCTAATTGCCTTGGCATGCCTAACTACCTTTGGTCTAGGCAAAGCCTTAGTAAAAGGATCAACTACATTATCATCTGTGTGAACTTTTATTAATTTTATTTCTCGAGCTTCAACTTGTTCTCGAACGTAGTGATATCTACGTTTAAAGTGTCTGGCGCCTTTCATGACTCCAGGGTCATTGGAAAATATAATTGCAGCAGATTTGTCGCAATACATATCAATAGGTTCTTTAATTGAAGGCATCACTCCAAGATCTCCAATAAACTTCCTGATCTAAACACCTTCCATTACGGCTTCTGAAGCGGCCATGTACTCCGATTGAGTTGCATGCATAGCAATGGTTGTCTGCTTCTTGCTCTTCCAGTCAACTGCTCCTCCATTGATGACAAACACGTAACCCGTCTAAGACTTCGTATCGTCTTTCTCACATTGCCAGGACGCATCACAAAAAGCTGTTACATTTAGTTATGTGTCTGGTTTACCTCCAAATACCAAAAACATATCTTTCATACTTGTAAAAACCGCATTTAAAACCCATGAACGTTAACTATACGCAGCCTCAGTTTTATTGAGTGAAATAATAGGTATGTTCTAAGTTTTAACTTTTTACAAAGTTAGTTATTTTATTAAACATAATAAGAAGAAAATGCATTTTTACACATTTAAATTGGTAAATTAAGTATTAATTATGAAATCAATTTTCTCATTATAGTATTAATGATGCTAATTTGCGTCAATAACAATCAAAACAAAAGGTTGCATGAAAACCGACGTGATAATCTTTGCCATAATTGGTATTGTAACTCTTTTCTTTTTATAAATAGACAACTCAAAAAAAACCTAATAGCATGTCAATGCAAGAATATTGATAGCCTAAATATAAGGAGTCTTTGTTGGGTCTACTAGATATAGATCTTGCAGCCTGTCAGGACCGATGAATGACTTCTGTAATCACAAGTCAAATCACAAAGAGACTCTATACACAATATGAATGCAGAATATAAATATAATTAAGAAGAACAGAATAACTATAAAGACTTGATCCTTTCTAAGGATTTCTAATATTGATAATGACTAGAACTACGTTTTTTGAAGGTGTGTCTAACCCTTCTGCCTAAGGTTCCTTTTATACTACAAGGAAACCCTAATACATCATTAAAGAAAACGTGTAAAACTGATATGCATATCCTTTCCTAACATATCTCATGCATATCC
The DNA here is from genome assembly GCA_025667525.1 of Glebionis coronaria. NCBI lineage: Eukaryota > Viridiplantae > Streptophyta > Magnoliopsida > Asterales > Asteraceae > Glebionis > Glebionis coronaria. Next base: position 9,272,199 of record CM046878.1, on the reverse strand, counting down.
TAACAGAATATTAAGTAAATAATAAAGTTTGACTTCGACTAGGACCAGGAGCAGGACTTGCTCCTACTACGACTAGGACCAGGAGGAACTACATACCTCCTAGTCTACCTATTACATATAACTATTACAATGGTCCTAACAATCCTCCCCTAAACTTGAATTTGACCTGTTGAGTTCAAGTTTCCTGGAAAACGTGCAAAGAAAGCCCGAGGATTGCATCAGCAAAACAAATAGCAGCATCAACAAGATAAGAATCAGAGTAACAGCCGCAACATGAAACACTAGAAGCTTCTCTAAAGCTTGTAACAAATCAGCATCGTGTTGAATCTTTTCAGCAACATGAGCAGATTTGATGAGCCTTTACCAAGTAGTTGCTCGCTCTTGGGCTAGCTAGTCATTCTGGTGGAATAAGCATCACCCTGGGAGACTAGAACCCAGCCCAACTCTTAGAACGTGAATCAATGGTGAGTGGGAGTACCCTGATGATTTTAGGCAAACCATCACAGCCGTCAACGGATTTGATGCGTCTTTACCAGAAGCCGTACCCCTCTGGACTCGCCAACTCTTAGCAATGAAGCATCGGTGAGTTGAACACCCTATAGCTTTAAGCAAGCTATTACAGCTATCAACGGATTTGATAAGATCTTTACCAAGAGCCGTACCCCCTTGGATTAGCCACTTTTCAGTCTAAGACTATGGCAAGTGAAAACCATCCAGTTTTGGGTAACCTGGCAACCATCAACGGATTTGAGAATCGCACCAGGAGCCGTACCCTCAAGGTGAATCAACTTTTTCTTGTCGATAAGACATGGTAAGTTGAGAACCATTTGTTGTGTGGACCACGTCCAACACCAAGTGAAACCAAGTACCAGGATAAGCGCAAATCAGTAACCAGAACCACATTGTGAAGCAGCCAAGGGATATTATGTACAAGTATAAAATCTAAACTGTGTTTAAAGTATAAGCAGATATTATATAAAAAGTATATATATATATATATTTTTTTAACTAGAAAGAATAAAGTTCACCAATCACTGTACAAATTGGTGAAAAGAATAAAAATAAGAACAAAAATACAAAGTATAAACACTTACAACCCAAACACCTTACATACCAGAAACAACCTTCTTATCCGCTAGCAACCGTGCCTGAATACCCTCTACCAAAGCCGTAGCCATACTCGACTCATTCCCAGAAGGAGCAGTAGAAATTTGCAGGTGAATCGCCAACATAGCCTCCATGGAAGAAATAGTCAAAGGATACTCCACATCCGTCAGCATAAACACCATATGCCCAGATTCTAATTCCAACACATGAACTCCACATCCAGCATATAGCTTCCATCGCAGAATCTCCCATTGCATTTGATCCTTCCATATGCCCGAAACAGGAGCATTGGAAGGAGGATCCAACATCAGCTTGAGATCAGCCCAGATTCGCATACCAGGCCATGAAGACACAGCCATGGGGTCAAACGGCATACTAGAATCAACAAGTCCAAACAACGCCATAAGATCCATACGGTCAGCCCAAGATAAGACACCCTGCAAACCCGTTGCCAATCGCACAGACCCATCACTCAAAGTAATCCGATGGGATATGCCACCAGGAAGTGTGGTCGAACGCTCAACCATATAACCCGTAATGCTTCCATTGCCCAAGGGTAAGTCAGAATCGCTGTCAGAAGCTGCATCAATTAAATTTTTAGGATCACGCTTCTCAAAAGGAACTGTTTTACCACGGCGAACACGACGAGCTAGTTTCTGGCGAATGGAACGTCGAGGTGTGGGAGCAGAAGGTGTGGATTCAACCTTGACCTTAACTTCAGCAACAGCAGGGGAAGCAGTAGAAGTAGACTCATGAACATGTCCACCCAATGGACCACTAGGAGCTGCATCAGAAGTAGGATTAGGTTGTGTTGCAGGAACTGGTGGTGATGGAATTGGCACATCTGATGTAGTAGCTGTAGGTGTGGTGGTATCAACAAAGGTGCTTACAGGAACATGTGTGGTGGTAGTAGGAACAGGTGTGGTGGTGGAAGCATGAGTGGTGGTGGTGGTAACAAAGATGGTAGTAGCAGGACCAGCAGTAGAACCCATAGGAGCAACCAAGGGTATAGTAGAAGGACCAACAGAAGTAGCAACAGAACCAGAAGGACTACCAGCAGAACCAAGAGTGGGTGCAGACGAAGGACCAGTAGAATCAGCAGGCATAGAAGCAGTCACACCACGAGGATGGTAAACAAACCTCTACGGAATAGGTTGACTCTGACGCTTCACCATCTTTTCATAAAGGGCCTTAAGCTCATCAAAAGTCAAAGCCCTCACCCGAGCCCAAGTCCACGGAGCATTGAAATGAGCAACAGATTTATATTTCACATAACGTTGCATCTGCTGGCGCTCCTCAGCCCGAGATAGAGGTCTGTTCCTTCTCTGTTTCTTAAGTTCTGCAGCAAGAGCCAACTGGTGCTTACGTATCATTACCATAGCACGCGGAATACAATTGTGTTCATCAACATCATCACCCAACATATCTTTAAACTGAGCATAATCCCGAGTGAGAACAGTCAACACTTGCATCCATTCACCATCAGTCCAGTGCATGGCATCATGCTGAATTTGTGCACGCCTGCGCTCTCGAAGCTCTTCCTCAGCAGCCCTATCCGCCTCATCAATCTCAGCATGAACCTGACGAGCAGCCTCTTCACCAAGCCTTTCTTCTTCAATCTGTCGACGAGTACGCTTGTGAGATGGAGATGGAGCATCAGTCATTGGGGCTTTTCCCTTTGGATCATGAGAGGGACCAGCATGAGAACCATCAGCAAGATCAGAATCACCACCCATAGAAGGGGGAATAGCACCAGGAGAAGGAGCATTGGAGGACGTTGGAGGAACCGGCAGATCATCATAAACTTTATCAGCAAAGGCATCCTTTGCCAACAACATCAAGCCATCCTCGACATTCTCCGCACCCTCATCCTCAGAATCTGAATGAACAACATGCTTCTTGCGACGACGTTGTTGAGTCTCCAATGCCTTAATGCGATCAGCCAGAGGAAGAACAAACTCCCTTGTAAGCTTCCGATGTTGGTTTAAGTCAGCTTCCAAACAAATCATCCTCTCATGGTACCTGTGCATAAGATCGAGCAAAGATGTCAGTGTAGTAGGCTCCTCCGCCTGCCCACCAAGAGAACTTGGATCAGGGAAAGCATCACGGGAGCCCGAAGCAACATGTGGGTCAACTTGTGGAGAACTAGCATCAAACGGGATATCAGTCGAATGTGGGGCAGGACTAGGAGGTGGAGTCTCCACAAATGGAGACCTGTGTGGAACTGAGGAAGGACCAGCCTTGGTAGGAGATGGTTTTTCAACCACCACCTCCTCAACTAGCTCCTCCTCTACCACAGGAGTGGCACCCACAGTAGGAGCCTCCTCCTCCATGGGGTCATCATCTATCACAACAAACTCAGGAGCCTCTTCCTCCTCACCCATAGGACCCTGAGCCAACCCTAACATGGCTTCAGTCAGGGGCCTCCAATCCCCAGTAAACCCATTCATCATATTGTAATACACTTTAGCTGTAAGTTTAGATGGCACATGCTCAGTCCTATCACGTGGAATGCAAACAAGGATTTGTTGAAGAAACCTAGGGTACATAAGAAATTTCTTCCTCGAACCAGCAGTAGACAAATTACTAGCCATCCCCTCAAATAGATAATGAGAAAAATCAAACACTCTACCCTGGGCTAAACAAATAAGACCAGTAGCCAAAGGAGTAGGGAAAGCATCCCAACTCCCAGACTTGGGACTCATACAATGGATTAAAAAGTGAACCAGAAGCTTCCATTGGGGGGAAAACCTATTTTTCTGGAAGTTAAACTTCCCCCCATGTTCATAACCTATGGCAGCCATTCCCTCCAATACTTCCGAATTGGGGATTGATTCAACACCCCCTCATCCTGAAGATGAAGAGAAGAGCGAATAGACGCTTCAGTCACCACATATGCACGTCCATCTATGGTAGCATGGAGTGCACGTGGACGTCCAGCCACATTCACAAGTCGAGCAGACGCCCAAAATTGACGTATCACACTATCATATATGGTGGGACAGACAGTAAATGCAAACCTTAAGTTAGAAGCTTCAATGAAATCCAAGATGTCAGCAAAGTGTTCACGATTTGGACCATCACCCAGATAAGCAACACGATTGTGAGCAGGTTGGTAAGCAAGAGCAGCCATGGATCTTGATGAATTGATGGAAGAAGGAATGGGATTGGGGTGTAGAGAGTAGAAGCGGTTTTGTGTGTGTGTTAATTGCAATGAGTGAGTCAAGGGTGTATGTTGACCATATATAAAGAAAGTAGTAACTGTTCATTGACCCCTATTAATGGGGGGTTGCCCTTTCAAATTAAACCATAAGTGCATAATAACCACTTGCCCTTTTTAACATAATAACCAACTCCCAATTAACTTGCTCAATTCAAACTTGTAAATACCAGCATTGGGAGCGTTGACCAAAAGTCAAAGCACACAATGGTCAAACCAGGAGCAAAACGTGATTAACAAAGGACAAAAGGAATGAACAGTATGCCAGGCCAGTACCAGGAGCCAAACACCACGTGACATGGAATGATTTTAAACCACCAGAAGGCAACCAAGCATAACCAGAAGCTGACCAAAAAGGACCAGAAGCCAGTCATGTAAGGCCAAATCCACCAGAAGAGAGCAAAAATTCCCATCATAAGCACCACACACCAACATAACCAAAAAAAAAACTATGTTGTTAAATACTATGAATACGTTAGTCTGACCTAATATTTACACAAAGCCTCCCCTTAGGCTTTGCCTCCCCTCAATCCAAGACCTCAAGGATTGACCATCCCAATATGAACCACCAAGTGGTTAAACCGAGGACCATCAAAAGCTTTAGTCAGCAAATCAGCAACATTGTCATCCGTATGAACTTTAAGAACCTGTATCAGCTTCTTCTCATTGGCATCCCGTATAAAATGATGCCGAATCTCAATATGCTTTGTCCGCTGATGAAAGACAAGATTCTTCACAATGCAAATAGTGCTTTGATTGTCAATAAAAATTTTGGTATTCATAAAATTGAAACCATAATCCAACATCTAATTTTGGATCCACAAAACCTGTCCACAACAACTAGCAGCAGCAACGTATTCAGCTTCTGTTGAAGAAGTAGCGACGATTGTCTGTTTCTTACATTGCCATGAAATAAGCCGACGACCCAAAAATTGACAACCACCAGTAGTAGACTTCCTATCATTATTAGCACCAGCATAGTCACTATCACTATAGGCTTCCAGAACAAAAGGAGATTCTCTAGGATACCATAGACCCAATTTAGGTTGAGCCTTGATATACTTGAAAATCTTCTTCACTGCATTTAAGTTCGAAACCGTTGGAGTCACCTGGTGTCTAGAACAAGCACTTACTGCAAACATAATGTCCGGACGTGATGCAGTCAAATACATGAGCGAGCCAATCATAGACCGGTACATGTGAACATTTACCGGGGGGTCTGGCTCATTCTTAAGTTTGATTTTAGCAACTTCATAAGGAGTTGCTGCTGGTCTAAGAGGATCCATGTCAAACTTCTGAAGAATCTCATGGACATATTTATCTTGACTGATGAAAATCCCATCCGATAGTTGCTTGACCTGAAGACCAAGGAAGAATGACAGTTCTCCCATTGCACTCATCTGAAATTCGCCTTTCATCAAGTGTTCAAACTCATCACACCACTCCTTCCTTGTAGAACCAAAGATAATATCGTCCACATAAACCTGAACAAGGATAATATCCTTGGAATTCCGCCGAAGAAATAGTGTTTTGTCAATAGTACCTCTTCTATAGCCATTCTTTAACAAGAAAGTTGAAAGACGCTCATACCAAGCTCTAGGAGCCTGATGTAACCCATAAAGAGCCTTGACCACCTTGTAGACTTTCTTGGGATGAATTGGATCTACAAACCCCTTAGGTTGAGTAACATACACTTCCTCGTCAATTTTGCCATAGAGAAAAGCACTCTTGACATCCATCTGGAACACCGTAAAGCCAACATATGAAGCAAAGGCCAAAAACAGACGAATGGCCTCAATCCTGGCAACCGGCGCAAAGACTTCAGTATAGTCAATGCCCTCAATTTGAGTGTGTCCTTGTGCGACAAGCCTAGCTTTATTCCTGACAACAATTCCCCGTGCATCCTTCTTGTTTTTGAGAATCCATTTGGTATTGATAGCTGTCTTTCCATCTGGTAAGTCAACCAGAACCCAAACATTCTGAAACAAGAATTGCTGCATTTCCTCCTGCATAGCCTCCACCCAACTTTGATCCTCAAGTGCATGAGAAACAGACCTAGGTTCCACCTGTGAAAGAAAACAAGCAAACAAACAGTGTTGAAAGTCCGTATGATTATTACGCTTTTGATCCTCAATATAGCCCACAAGAGCATGATGATCAGACGAGGCCTTCTGCTGCATTCTGCGTGTCTTGACGGTAGAACCAGGATCTCCAATAATTTGAGTGGTAGGATGATCTTTATGTGATTGCAAGACTGGATTGGAAGAAACCTCCACTTCTGGTGCCAAGTTATTGAGATCACCAACAAAGTCAGCATCATATGAAGCATTTTGGAAAATCCCATCTACCGGTTGTTTATGTATATCATCCAGCTTGGTAGAAGACTTCTTTTCATGGTTCCCCAAATCAGAAGGACTGGAGAAACGTGTATTGGAAGCAGACTCACTAGCCGGAGTACCAGTAGTGGATAAGCTAGCACTAGGAGCAGAAACTGGAGTACCAGGAGCAACTTTGTCAGTAGGCTCAACCAAGGGAAACTCAAAACTACCTTGAGCAGCTGCTTTAGTAGCTTCTTTTTGTTGCTTGAGAAGAGTGTCAAGAGCTGTTTGGGAATCCTATACATCCAATGGAGTTGCATCACTAGGAGGAGTAGGAGAAACCGTGGTGGAATAGGATGGAACCACAAAAATGTCATCCTCGTCATCTGAATCAGAAAGACTAGAAGGAACACCAGTACTAGAAGTTGCAAACACTTGTGGTCCTGCATCATGGTTAGTTTTGAAACGAAAATATCCTAACGAATCACTAAGATAATCAAGATCAAAATACCATTCTGGACCTTTGCCTTGGATGTTTGACTTCTCCTCAAAATACCTGAGATTAATAGTTTCAATTATCCGTTTAGCTTGAAGATTGTAGACGCGATACGCCCTAGAATGAGCTGAATATCCCACAATGTATCCTTCATCTGCCTTGCCATCAAACTTCCCCAAATAGTCACTAGTATTCAGAATGGTGACTGGACACCCAAAAGGCTTCAAATGAGCAATATTTGGAACTTTGCCCGTGAGCAGCTCATAAGGAGTCTTCTTGTGAGGATTGGTAATAGAAACCCTATTCAAAACATAACTTGCAGTATTAACAGCTTCTGTCCAGAACATGGTCGGAAGCTTGGAATCGGCAAGCATAGTTCTTGCAGCTTCTATTAGTGTCCTGTTCTTTCTTTCTGCCACACCATTCTGTTGAGGAGTCCTAGCAGCACTATAATCTCTTTTGATGCCCTTAGCATTGCAAAGTGCGATGAGGTCTCTATTTTTAAACTCGGTTCCATTGTCGCAACGAATACCTTTAACTTTCTTGGAAAACTGATTCTCTATCAAGGTAAGAAAATCTCTAATAATTGAGTAGGTCTCACTTTTGGCAGCCATGAAGAACACCCACGTAAACCTGCTTTAACCATCAGTCACCACCAAACAGAATTGCTTGTGGTCAATGCTCCTGATGGAAGTAGGACCAAATAAGTCCATGTGTAGAAGCTGCAATGGTTCAGTAATAAGACTTAAAGTAGTAATGGCCTTGAAGGATGCTTTGTGTTGTTTGCCTTTGCTACAGGCAATACAATTTATATCATTTCTAAACGTCTTGGGAGGTAAACCAGAGACCAGATTCAGATTGGCAAGTTTGTGAATGGTCTTTAATTACAACTCACCGATGCATATGACATGGGACTAGATGCCATAGAACTCACAAAGGCTGAATTAGCAGGGGTGGGAAAAGAGTCACTAGGATATCCTCTCACATGAGGTTCGAATGTTCTGAGCCTATGAAACAGATCATCAAAGGTGAGATAGTCAAGCCCACCTTTGGCTTTGAGAGAGATCACCACCTGGTTCCATGAGTAGGGTAAGGCTTTAAGAAACCTTGCATTAATGTCACCATCATCAGGTTTTGACCGAAGTTGATTCAATTGGCTCAAGATCTTCTGGAACTGATCATACCCTTGATTTAGACCTTCAGTTTCTGAGATTTTGAATTCGGTAAATTCATCTCTCAGCATGGACCTTCGCATTTTCTTTGACTCCTCATTCCCGCCGAACCTTGCTTTTATGCCATTCCAGATCTCTCTGGCATCATCCAAATGGTAGAAGTCACCCATGTGATCTTCAGGAAGAGATTGAAGCAAAATTGTTTTTGCTTTTACCTCCTTCTGAATAGCTATGATTTCCTTATGAGATTTAGGGTCAAGAAGAGTAATATTACCGTTCTTGTCTCGTCCAGTAAGCTTCCTGCTGTTTCCATTCAGAATGATCTTCTAGAGATCTTGATCATTGTTGGTGATCCACCATTCCATCTTCATTGCCCAGTTATCATATTCACCCTTCTTCAGAAGAGGGAATTTTCCATTCGTGTTGGAGACCGTAGCCAGGATCTGCTGAGGTTGCACAATTTTAGGAGTGCTTTCTTCTCCTGTTTGAGTAGAAGTTGAGGCAGACATGTTAAACAGATTGTGAAAAATAAGAGAACTCGATTCTTCTTGTATAGAGACCCTTCCAGGCTCTGATACCACTTGTTGGGTCTACTAGATATAGATCTTGCAGCCTGTCAGGACCGGTGAATGACTTCTGTAATCACAAGTCAAATCACAAAGAGACTCTATACACAATATGAATGCAGAATATAAATATAATTAAGAAGAACAGAATAACTATAAAGACTTGATCCTTTCTAAGGATTTCTAATATTGATAATGACTAGAACTACGTTTTGTGAAGGTGTGTCTAACCCTTCTGCCTAAGGTTCCTTTTATACTACAAGGAAACCCTAATACATCATTAAAGAAAACGTGTAAAACTGATATGCATATCCTTTCCTAACATATCTCATGCATATCCTAACAGAATATTAAGTAAATAATAAAGTTTGACTTCGACTAGGACCAGGAGCAGGACTTGCTCCTACTACGACTAGGACCAGGAGGAACTACATACCTCCTAGTCTACCTATTACATATAACTATTACAATGGTCCTAACAGTCTTGTAAATAGAAAATAAGAAAGTTTGACTGCGTATTTAAAAGATTTATATACTTTCCATCCTCTCCATCGGTTATCTTTACGAAAGTTTTACACCATATTATTATTTATATACACCCTTGTTGTTTCTAGCTCAATTTTAGCACTTTTTAACCAAAACGAGAGTCGCCGCCAAACAGACCTATTGATAAAAGTGTTCGTCTAGATCTCTAGTTGTTCGAATACAGAAAATTGATCATGTTGGTTAGATCGGTTCGCATTCGGGAATAAGAACTGCTCATGTCGATTTGATCGGTTCGCGTTCGAGTCAAAAGTTTTGGTATCGTTTTGTCTTGTACGAGTTAGTTCGAGTGGTGTCTCGTGTTTGGTTTCTGATCGATCCGTGATTCAGTTGTCGCGAGATTAATTCTCAGTAGGCGTACGTATATGATTTCGAGTTCTGTTTTGGTTCCTTTTTGATGCCATGTCACAGCGCAGAGGTATGTTTTGCTACAAATCATTTAGTATGTGTTTTATGACAAGATAAAAAAAATATGAAGATTGTTCATGGATGAAAAAGAATGAACTTGCATAATTAGATACTAAAAAAAAGAGTTTTAAAATCTGATAATGGTTTAGAAATAAGCCTAGTGTAGTGAATGATCGAGAAATTTGCTACTAATATATAACGTACATTGCTAGCTCAACTGTTAGTTTTAAACATAGATCTAGAAAAGCAATTTGGTAGATTACGAAGGACTCGATGGTAATCGTAACTCGGTGTATTGCGGATAAAACGCAACCTTAAACTACTTGGTCGGTGATAATGAGTATTAGTTGGCTTGTGTATTTTGACTAAATCTTATAATATAAGATCAACTATTTAAACAAATCAACATGACCCTTCGTCTGAGTTATGTAAATATACAAGTACAATTACAAAGGAACTAGTGATTGTCTATAAGGGTATATTAAAGTTGCCGTGTAGAGCTAAACACCAGTAAAAGATATATATGTATGCATATATACATTAGAGTATTTATTTGAGAATTCAATAAAACTTGTACAACGATTAATAATTATTAATTCTTAAATTATGTAGATTATTGAAGACGTAATTTGTGTTTCGAGTAGCGTCGGATTTGGCTAGCCAAGGTACGGATTTTCCGTCCTTTCAGTAAGGACTTTCTTTCTATGCATGATTAGGATTCCCCGTCTTCAGCCAAATGTTTTCCCCAGTATATGTTTAAGTTTATCAGTAATCATGTTAATAACTAAATAAATTTCCTGAGCATTATATACAAGCACGACCAGTTTATGTACTAGTTACGGAGGTACCGTAACCACGGCACTAGAGGCACCGGTGTCGTGACTCACATGCAGGAGAGTGATATCCTGCATCGTCCCACTCAGCTCAGCTTGGCCATTTTATCAGTATTATTAGTGGGGCGTATGGATGCATCCTAGGCTTATATGTGTTACAAGTTATCAGGGTAAATGTGGTGTGTGCTCTACATCCTTCACATTGGAGCTGATCCCTCCACCCAGCACAGTTATTTAGAGGTCACCCCTCTACAGCATGACGAGGTCACCCCTCCAGTTATTCATGCACGGTTGTTACAGCACGTGACCTATATAAGCTCTGGCAAATAAAATACAGTAATTGCATGTTTTCAGAATTTATAGTTATATTTCAGTATCAATATATATGAACCAGGTTTCTCAGATTTTATGCAGAGTTCTACCACATGTTACATATCAGTCTTACAGCTTCAGTATTCTATCGCCTGTTTCTTTCAGTATATTCTTATCATGCTTTATATCCGTTCACTGAGCGTTATGCTCAGCCGTAGTTCCTTTCATGTTCTAACGGCAGGTACACCAGGACGCTCTTAGGATTCTGAGAGCATGTGCATTTGGATGGAAGCTATCCAGACTTCTTACTTTATGCATTTCTTTCATTATTCTGCTTATTTGGACATTGTTTAGTCTTTTCCTTCAGTATTTTACTTTTCATGTTTTGGGCTTATGTTTGGATTACCGATATTTGATTCCGGTATTTCCTTTATGGTCAGTTAATGTTTTAGGACATTTACCTTATGCTTTGATGACACGCCATAAATACACGTAACGGTCCACTTATTCAAGTGTGGTGTTACTATTATGGTATCAGAGCGCAAGGTTCGACCTGTAGGCTCTAAAACTTGACCTGTGACTAGTGGGTAGTCACCAGGAACTTCCCAGATTTTGGCGTTGTTATCTTTCATGTTCCTCATGGATTGTTCAGTCAGTTTTCTTCATTTATGAGCCAGTTTTCTTAAAGTTTTGACTAAGTAAAAGGTTGGTACAGGACTGGCCATATTTAGTCGCATGTGTTTTCATTCGAATTTTGTTTGGTGAACCGACCCATAGGCGTTCACCCTTGTCGTTCAGATTTTTGGTATAGATGAACTGACCATATGCGTTTACCCTTACTCATGTCAGATTCATGTTTCCAGTCAAATATTACTGGGTGAATAAGCCAAAAATGTTCACCATTTTTCAGGTCAAATTTCATACTATTCAGTCGAATGATTTCTTATGAACCGATCCACAGTTGTTCACCTTTGTCATATCAAGACATTTCATAAACTTTGACAAGTATGGATTGGACCTCAGCCAACCATATTTAGTCCCAGATTATAAACTTCTATACATGACAGTTCTCAGAAAATTTTGACAAGTATGGATCGAACCAGAATCGCCCATACTTAGTCACATGTTTTGTTCCTTGAATCCTGTGGATTGACCCATAGCCATCCACGTCAGTTGATCATACTCTTATAGTCTTTATAACAATCCAGTTTGCACAATCTCAAGTTGATGTCGCTTCCACGCTGTTTCAGTTTCATGTCTCCGTACAAGGGTTTTATGTTCAGCAGAATGATAAATGTCTCCATGCTAAGACACAAAAAGAATTTCAGTAAAACCTATTTTCATGATAAATCATGATTGGCCTTCATTAATCATGCTTCATGCTGACCACTGTTGGAACTTCGATTATATCATACCTCTCAGCCTACAAACAACCAGCAATAAGTCGACGTAGAAATTGTCAGCCTATCATGTTAACCGTTTCAGTTCAGTTTAGTACCGTCTAAATCTATTTATTTCTTTGATAATTTCAGACAAGCGACGCCAGTATCGATCATCCCATAAAATTTACACCAGTGCCATGTACAGTATACCCTATGTACCCCATGTACAGTGTCTCAGATATGCTCCATGTGCAGTATCCATTTTGTAATTCATGTGCAGTATTCAGGTGTACTTCATATACCGTACCCCATGTATATTGCTAATCGATCCTCAATCATCTCAGGCGTTTCCACTTGTCGATATTCTACCAGGTGTTGATGCTGCTTGTGAGTTGAAGATTTTACCAGATGCCGATGCTGCTAACACTTTGAAGACCTCACAAATGCTGATGCTGCTGATACTTTGGAGATCTCTCAAGATGCTGATGTCGTTCATACTATGAAGACTCTGCATAACAAGGATGAAAACTATAAATTTGAAATTTCTGGCAAGAATAAATTTCAACCATCAGACACTACCATTTCATTCCATGCTTTCACCTTCTTAGCTAGATGTCACACTTCACTCAGCTAACCATTCATTCAGAAGAGTGAGAACCGGAACCCAACCGGCTACTCAGCTGAATAGCTACAGGAATCACGGTCGTAATAATGATCGTGTTAAAACTGACAGACAAAGTAGTAGTGACAACCACCGTGCTTATAATTGATCAGTCAGTAACCATCGGAACTCCGGAACGGACATGACCAGAAATACAAGAGGTCAGTAGTCTAACCGGTCCGCCAATCCTAGCAGTTACCAAAATTTTTCAGCCTTGTGTAGATTCATCTACTAAAACACGTGTCAAGACATCAGTCAAGACATAGGTCTCAGGTATCATTTCAGAAGACACATATCAGGGCACCAGTCATGGTACACGTCATACGAATATTTTCTCAAAATACGAGTCAGGACTCATAACTCCAGTATGTTTCTAAACCAGGCCCTTAGTAATTCAGGGGACCCTTCAGAAAGGGGTATACCCGTTCTATTATACCACGCATGAATCAGATCATTAAAAATTCAGTCACCACCACTAGAGTATTATTCAGATTAAACACGCAGTGTTCATTCTATGAGGTTACAGACGAACACATTCAGTGAAGGGTCGCCATATTTATTTCACGTGTTCCTATGTCAGCTTTATCTTAAATCACGTGGCTACCTGCCTCTCAGCCAGAAAGGACTTAATAGTATCACCATATTTGTTAAAGTCTTAATTTCAATTAACGACGAGATCCGTCTTACTAAATCCAAAATATATTCATCATACTTTCTGCCAGAAAAATCAGTACAAATTATTTCTGCCTTACAAGCGCGTGACTTATCAGTCCGTAGCTACGAAGACTTGTAGCTACCAGTTATAAGTTCACTTCTGAGATTCCTTATAATTCACGATCAGCAGATTATTCCAGCGTTCTCAGATATAATTTCAGAAAGTTTTCTAGAAATTCCTTCCTAACCACGAGACAAAATTTAACATCAAGCTTGTCTCAGGAATAGAACCTGTTTTCAAAACTCTTTATTCCAGGGCTTCAGCTAAGTTAAAAGAGTTGCAGCAATTGCTGCAAGAGTTATCGGAACGAGGCCACCGATTTTTTTTGACAATATCATCATTTTTAATCGATGTTCATTCCACGAATAATAGGTTTATCTGATCTGCTATGACTTCTTATATATTTTCCAGAACAATTCACGATCATGCCACCATCAGTGGTGAGAGAAGGAACATGATGTTTTCTAGACTGCTGATGCACATGTTATAGTCTCTTTAAAACGTTGATTTATATTTCTGAGCTCCCAAATGCTCCAGCTATAGTATGAAATTTATGAATAAAAATTTTCCCATGAATTCTCAAACAAAATCGTCAATATATTCATTGATAACATTCTGATCTGCTAATTCTAGAGAAGAACACGAGAATCATCTTCTCGCAGTTGTACAATAATTTTTATACACAACTTTCCAGATATAAATTTCATTTGAATAAAGTGGCATTTTTGAGCCACCCTATTTCAGGAGAAAGAACTTTCATACAATCCTACGAAGGTGAAGGCCATCACCTGATGGTCCCGACCGACACCTGTGAACGAAGTACAAAATTTCTAGAACTCAGGAAACTACTACAGAAGAAATTCCTTACAGTTCTCACGATCAGCCTTCCAAGACTAAGCTTACGCATAAGAAGGGTAGTTACACTGAATTATGTATTCAACCAGATTTCCACCAGAATGTTCCATAATCCCAGGAAAAATTGTGATAGAAGCAGTATCACACATTGATGCAACTATGTTCATATCTTGATGCCTGACATACCGCAGGTTCAAGATAGAACGCCGTCATGCTAGTGAGTACTACAATCCTTTGAAATTTCTGAGCAGAACTGAGACAAAATTCCATGAAATTGTTATCATTTTACCACAGACTCAGAAAAAGTATAATACTATATAAGTCATTCTCGGCCATGTAAACAACCTGCGCGTTTTCTTTCATCCGAAAGGATTACGCAGTAGTGAACCTGCAGAAAATTTAGCAGTAAATTGTACGAATTCAAGGTATTCCATCGACAAACATATCAGACAGAATTCATGTTCACGATCACGTGTATGTTCACATTCACGTTCACGTTTACTTTCACTTTCACGTTTAAGTCTCATTCGCAGTATGATGCTGTTTCAGTTCATGTTTCGTGTCATCTCATGATTTAAGCTCATGTTCGCGTTCATAACATTGTTCACATTCAAGTCCGTGTGCCATTTCGCGATACACGTTTTACAATTTACTACCGAATACAGTTACAGAAATCCTGAGTAACAAGACTCAAGTTTAGGACAGCTATTCCATAACCAGTCTGACGTTTTACATCTCAGACTGTATCGTTCGGCATTCCTTCCTCAGTCAGCATACATTCATGATATGTTCTGGTAGCACATCCACAGTATGCTTCACGTATCACATTCATGATATATTTTATGCACAGTATTCCTTTTATGATCACGAACCACGTTCACAATTGCTCGCGCAGCACGTTCACAATTGTTCACGTTGTTCGTCCCTATATGTTTTTAACAGCTTGCTCAGAGATATAAATGTCATCTTTTCAGGATATTTGTACGTACCGTTTCATGTATCCTACATGCTATAGCTTATTCATTCTATCAGATTCAGAAAATCCATCTTAAGTATTAAACCAGAAACTATTCAGCATTCTTCAGGACAGGGTCAACATGACCAAGATTATTTTTTTTATTATGTTTAGACCTTTGAAGGAATCGTTTCGAGCGGGAGGCCACTCGAAACGGAGGAGTCCATCCGGACCTCTCATCCTTTTCCTTCATTAGATTCAGTTAAGTTCTTTCAGTCATGTTATGTTCCATATCCTCTTCAACCATGTTACGTTACATGTCCACTTCAGTCATGTCATGTTTATACCTTTCAGTAGCATTATGTTCTAATTCAAAAACGAATTATCCTTCAGCTTATATATCTTTTCAACTTTCATGCTCTTTCAGCCTATGTGTCTTTTCAGCTTTTATAACTTCACCAGCTTAAAAATTACCTTTAATTCGAGGACGAATTTTCCTTTTAGAGAGGGAGAATTGTAAAACCGCAACATTATCGCATCCTTAATTCGAGGAAGAATTATTTTTTTTAGAGGGGAAGAATTGTAAAAACCGCATTTAAAACCCATGAACGTTAACTATACGCAGCCTCAGTTTTATTGAGTGAAATAATAGGTATGTTCTAAGTTTTAACTTTTTACAAAGTTAGTTATTTTATTAAACATAATAAGAAGAAAATGCATTTTTACACATTTAAATTGGTAAATTAAGTATTAATTATGAAATCAATTTTCTCATTATAGTATTAATGATGCTAATTTGCGTCAATAACAATCAAAACAAAAGGTTGCATGAAAACCGACGTGATAATCTTTGCCATAATTGGTATTGTAACTCTTTTCTTTTTATAAATAGATAACTCAAAAAAAACCTAATAGCATGTCAATGCAAGAATATTGATAGCCTAAATATAAGGAGTCTTGTAAATAGAAAATAAGAAAGTTTGACTACGTATTTAACAGATTTATATACTTTCCATCCTCTCCATCGGTTATCTTTACGAAAGTTTTACACCATATTATTATTTATATACACCCTTGTTGTTTCTAGCTCAATTTTAGCACTTTTTAACCAAAACGAGAGTCGCCGCCAAACAGACCTATTGATAAAAGTGTTCGTCTAGATCTCTAGTTGTTCGAATACAGAAAATTGATCATGTTGGTTAGATCGGTTCGCATTCGGGAATAAGAACTGCTCATATCGATTTGATCGGTTCGCGTTCGAGTCAAAAGTTTTGGTATCGTTTTGTCTTGTACGAGTTAGTTCGAGTGGTGTCTCGTGTTTGGTTTCTGATCGATCTGTGATTCAGTTGTCGCGAGATTGATTCTCAGTAGGCGTACGTATATGATTTCGAGTTCTGTTTTGGTTCCCTTTTGATGCCATGTCACAGCGCAGAGGTATGTTTTGCTACAAATCATTTAGTATGTGTTTTATGACAAGATAAAAAAAATATGAAGATTGTTCATGGATGAAAAAGAATGAACTTGCATAATTAGATACTAAAAAAAGAGTTTTAAAATCTGATAATGGTTTAGAAATAAGCCTAGTGTAGTGAATGATCGAGAAATTTGCTACTAATATATAACGTACATTGCTAGCTCAACTGTTAGTTTTAAACATAGATCTAGAAAAGCAATTTGGTAGATTACGAAGGACTCGATGGTAATCGTAACTCGGTGTATTGCGGATAAAACGCAACCTTAAACTACTTGGTCGGTGATAATGAGTATTAGTTGGCTTGTGTATTTTGACTAAATCTTATAATATAAGATCAACTATTTAAACAAATCAACATGACCCTTCGTCTGAGTTATGTAAATATACAAGTACAATTACAAAGGAACTAGTGATTGTCTATAAGGGTATATTAAAGTTGCCGTGTAGAGCTAAACACCAGTGAAAGATATATATGTATGCATATATACATTAGAGTATTTATTTGAGAATTCAATAAAACTTGTACAACGATTAATAATTATTAATTCTTAAATTATGTAGATTATTGAAGGCGTAATTTGTGTTTCGAGTAGCGTCGGATTTGGCTAGCCAAGGTACGGATTTTCCGTCCTTTCAGTAAGGACTTTCTTTCTATGCATGATTAGGATTCCCCGTCTTCAGCCAAATGTTTTCCCTAGTATATGTTTAAGTTTATCAGTAATCATGTTAATAACTAAATAAATTTCCTGAGCATTATATACAAGCACGACCAGTTTATGTACTAGTTACGGAGGTACCGTAACCACGGCACTAGAGGCACCGGTGTCGTGACTCACATGCAGGAGAGTGATATCCTGCATCGTCCCACTCAACTCAGCTTGGCCATTTTATCAGTATTATTAGTGGGGCGTATGGATGCATCCTAGGCTTATATGTGTTACAAGTTATCAGGGTGAATGTGGTGTGTGCTCTACATCCTTCACATTGGAGCTGATCCCTCCACCCAGCACAGTTATTTAGAGGTCACCCCTCTACAGCATGACGAGGTCACCCCTCCAGTTATTCATGTACGGTTGTTACATCACGTGACCTATATAAGCTCTGGCAAATAAAATACAGTAATTGCATGTTTTTAGAATTTATAGTTATATTTCAGTATCAATATATATGAACCAGGTTTCTCAGATTTTATGCAGAGTTCTACCACATGTTAAATATCAGTCTTACAGCTTCAGTATTCTATCGCCTGTTTCTTTCAGTAT
The DNA here is from genome assembly GCA_025667525.1 of Glebionis coronaria. NCBI lineage: Eukaryota > Viridiplantae > Streptophyta > Magnoliopsida > Asterales > Asteraceae > Glebionis > Glebionis coronaria. The sequence goes on along the minus strand of CM046878.1, from coordinate 9,253,920 downwards.
ATTCTTATCATGCTTTATATCCGTTCACTGAGCGTTATGCTCAGCCGTAGTTCCTTTCATGTTCTAACGGCAGGTACACCAGGACGCTCTTAGGATTATGAGAGCATGTGCATTTGGATGGAAGCTATCCAGACTTCTTACTTTATGCATTTCTTACATTATTCTGCTTATTTGGACATTGTTTAGTCTTTTCCTTCAGTATTTTACTTTTCATGTTTTGGGCTTATGTTTGGATTACCGATATTTGATTCCGGTATTTCCTTTATGGTCAGTTAATGTTTTAGGACATTTACCTTATGCTTTGATGACACGCCATAAATACACGTAACGGTCCACTTATTCAAGTGGGGTGTTACAATACTCCTCAAATACTTTAGAATATGTTTAACAGCAGTCCAGTGGAGCTTCCCTGGATTTTGTTGGTATCTACTGACCAAGTTCTGAGCAAACACCACATCAGGCCTTGTGCATCTTACAGCATACATAATAGATCCTACAGCCGAAGCATAAGGCACCTTCTGCATGTAAGCCACCTCTTCGAGTGTTGATGCATCTAACTCATGACTTAATTCATGTTTAACTTCCATAGGTTGAAAACCTTTTTTGGAATTATGCATATTATACTTCTTCAATATCTTATCAATATAAGCATCTTGACTAAGACCAATTAACCGTCTTTTCCTATCTCGATAGATTTTAATTCCCAGAATATATGCAGCATCTCCCAAATTCTTCATAGAAAAACATTTACCAAGATAATCCTTAACTTCCTTAAGTCTTGGAATGTTACTTCCCATGATCAATATGTCATCGACATATAAAATTAGGAACACTACATCACTCCCACTAGCTTTGCGATATACACATGGCTCATCACGATTTTGAATAAATCCAAACTTTTTTATTTCTTCATCAAATCGTTTATTCCATTGACGTGATGCTTGCTTCAAACCATAAATAAATCTTTGAAGTTTGCACACGCGTTTTGGATATTTAGCATCAACGTACCCTTCCGGTTGTTGCATATAGATTTCTTCATCTAAGCGACCGTTCAAGAAGGCAGTTTTAACATCCATTTGCCATATCTCATATTCATAGTATGCTGCTATAGCTATGAGAATCCTAATAGCTCGTAAGTCTGCTACCGGAGAAAATGTCTCCTCGTAGTCTACACCAAAAGTTTGAGTAAAATCTTTAGCCACTAAACGTGCTTTATAGGATTGTACATCACCATCCATGTTGGTTTTCTTCTTGAAAATCCACCTATTTTTCACTACTTTAGCATTTTTAGGTGCATCTACAAGAATCCAAACATCATTGATTTTCATGGATTTCATTTCCTCATTCATCGCAACTATCCATTTTAACTTTTCTGGTTCAAGCATTGCGGATCGATAGTTAGCAGGTTCACCAAGATCCCCTACTTCCTCCTCATCATCCCCTATGTTAAGACATAGTTTTCTTGGCGCACGTATAGTCCTTGCAGACCTACGTAGAGGAATTAATTCCGGTGGAGCTCCCAGAATTTCTGGCTCTATTGGAATTTCTTCGCTAGTATTTCTCCCACTAAATTCTTGATTTACAAGATCATTTTCAAGGAAGTCTCCATACCGAGCCACAACAACTTTGTTCTCAGACGGATAATAAAAGTAGTAACCCATAGTTTCCTTAGGGTAACATACAAAGATACATTTTACTGAGCGTTGTTGGAGTTTATTTCCCGAGTCACGTTTCACATACGCCTCACAACCCCAAATTTTTAAATAAGACAAATATGGCTTCTTGTCATGCCATAGTTCATATGGTGTCTTATCAACCTTCTTTGTGGGAACCATATTCAGAATATGAACAGCAGATTCTAAAGCATAATCCCAAAAGGATAAAGGTAAAGTTGTAAGATTAAACATAGATCACACCATATCTAATAATGTACGATTTCTCCTTTCAGATACACCATTTTGTTGTGGAGTATATGGAGAAGTAAGTTTCTGAACAATTCCGTTCTCACTTAAATAATCTTTAAACTCTTGACTTAAATATTCACCACCTCGATCAGAACGAAGAGCTTTAATCTTCTTTCCTAGTTGCAATTCTACTTCCGCTTTAAACACTTTGAATGTTTCAAATACCTCATGTTTATGCTTAAGTAAATAAACATAACCATAACGGCTATAATCATCCGTAAATGTTAAGAAGTAGCTAGCACATTTCCTTGACACATGTCTAAGCTTTTGTATGCGAGTCTTCCCAGTATGGGCAAGTCTACAATGCCAAAGATAAGAAGAGTTCTTGTCTAACTTTATCTTCTTATTCATGCTAAATACAGAATCAATCTTTCTCTTGGAATTATTATCATGCATGTTAATTTCAAAAACACCATTCACAGAAATTGCATCAAAATAGAATAAACCATCTTTGAAAACAGAAATTCTATTATTATCAATAGTGTGAATAAATCCAAGATCCAACATACAAGAAAAGGAAATAACACCCCTAACAGTTTTAGGTGCAAAATGACAATTATTCAATCTCAGTACTAGACCCGAAGGTAAAACTAGATTAAATGTTCCTACAGCTTCAACCGCTACTTGTGCGCCATTGCCCACATGCAGAAATTGTTCCCCATAGGTAAGCTTCCTCTCCAACTCAAACCCCTGCATAGTATTACAAATGTTAATACCACATCCTGTATCATATACCCAGGAATTTGATTTGTATGTAAGATTAAATAACTCTATCAAAAATAAGTTACTTGAAGACGCTGCAGCACCAAGCTCAGCCTTCTTCTTTATTTCTCGCAACTCCTCGAGATAAAGAGGGCATTTTCTCTTCCCGTGACCACTTGCTTTGCGATGGTGACAAGTCTCATCCTTCTGAGATTTCTTCTTGACAAAGTTCTGCTTGGGTTTAGGATAAGTCGCAACTTGTTTGCCCTTAGCACCCTTGCCTTTGCCCTTCTTGTTGTTCTTGTGCGGTTTTGGCTTATTCACTCCACCCTTTTGTACATAAAGCACAGGAGGGGTAGGAGCAGATGTACTTGCCTTGTCCTTTAGACCCTTTTCGTAGTCAATGAGCATGCGTGCAAGTCATTAACTGTCTTCCCCGCACAATGCATATTAAAGTTCCTAACGAAATCATTGAAGTCCCGATTAAGAGACCTATTGATTAGGTTAATTTCCATATCATTGTCATAGGATTTCCCTAGTGCGATGAGCTGTTCCATGTAACCCTTCATCTCTTGATAATGTGCACTAACGGATTTCCCAGGGGCTTGCTTACAACTGTGCAAAAAATCTACCAAGTCGTAGATCTCCACAGCCTGAGGCTTCTCATACATTGCCTTGAGCTCTTCAAGCATTTGATTTGGAGCATATAGCTCAAATTTCCTTTGCAAAAAAGGAGCCATTTTTCTGAGCATTAAACAAGCCACATCATTGTGCTTTTTAACCTCTACCTCATAATTCAGTCTTTCAACTAGAGTAGCATTAGGGCCTAGGGGCGCAGGAAACGCCCTGGTCAAGTAATCAGAAGTACCCGCTACTCTCAGAACTATTCTTAGTGAGCGGTACCAATCGTTGAAGTTTGGGCCAGTTAATTCCTGACGTTCAAGATAAGTCTTGAATGCAGTACTTAACGCGTTGTTATCGGGTTGAGCCATTTCTACATAAATAAGTTCAAAATATTAGCATTTTCGATAATACCATTCAAGAAAATAAAATTACCCCGGTAATTAAAACCATAGTATTTTCCTTGAAAACTAGAATCCACATTGACATAAACTTATCACATCAGTTGATCTGCTAGTGATAAACGTACTCAACATGGTAACTTGTCGAAAAATAATTGACAAAAAAATTTGCAATTTCTAGATATTTTTAGGGATTTACGTTGCCAAAAGTCATTTTGCATTGTAAACATGTTTCATCCCTACTTTATGCCTTAAGTTTCCAGATCTTACTGAGTAACTCAATCAAGTCGACTAATCTAAAGAACGTAAAACCTTCATGTGCAATATTATTCAGTCGTGAAGTTTTCTCTCCATTACAACATCATCCAAAATCTCATATGACGACAATTGTAACTTCAAGTGTTCGTCAATTAGATGGCATAAAACTTAAATTTTAAGGGTATTGATTTTTGTGTCAAAATCATGTATGGAGAAGCATGCATACATCTCCATATCATAAGTTTATTAAAAAACTTTTAGTAAACTTTTTGGTGAGACTAAAATTTCATCATATATTTGTAAGTTGAGGTATTGGTTAAACCAATTAAAGATTTTACCCACAACTAAATTTACACCGTACTTTTTCTAGAACTTAGCTAAAGCACAAAGCAATAACTTATTCATTGTGTTTCGGATGTGAATTTTTGCGGTTAAATCAACCTTAAGGAATTATGTAAATAATAACCGTAGGTAATTCCAACTTTGACGCACAGGCAAGCCGTGAATTTGGTCAGCGCTGAAGCATAACACCTCCTTCCTTAACCGGGTTCATGACCAGCGGTGCGTTATACCCACTTTATAGTTTGTCAAAGTTGAGTAGGCCGTTAAGTTATTATTGCAATTCCAATCAAAGCAAATCATATGTCAATTAGATCTCAAAAAACAATTCATTAATTTTATATGATTTAGTCCATATTAATTTTTTCTTGTAAAAAAGTTACCCTTGTTTACAACATACAATTAATACAAAAACATATGAAAACAAGTAGGTACAAAAAAAAACTAAATCAAATAGCCACATGCATAACAATTTATTCAAAACATAAAATCTAGAGTTTTTATAAACATAAAAAGTCTTTCCTAGTTTTAAAACTTTTGAATCAAATAAAGCAAATAGCATATAAAATCATATGATCCGTGAAAAAACATGCATGTTCATCACGGATCTTCCCCACATAATCTTAGTAATTAAATCTTTCTACGGATCGTAACCAAAACATGACATAACAATTACTTCATGTAAACATCTAAAGATGATCACCATGTAAATTTTTAGGGTTTCAAAAAAAACCTTTTTTTAAAAAAAAAAATTCGGCTTAAGCCGACCTTATTTAAAAAACAAAACCCTAATTTTAATGAAAACCTAAAAAAACATCATGTGATTTTAACTCAAACCAATTTTTAGTTAAAAAACTTTAGATCTTGATAATTATAACATGTTAAAACGGCTCTCGATGCCACTGAAGGTTTAAATTACTCATAACAATTACGTAAAACCCTAATTAAGATCAAAGCACACATAGCGGAAGCGTTTAACAAGATCATAATTAATAACACATTCATAATTAATCGAGTTAGGGTTACATACCTTTTAGTTAGAGCAAATCTTCAAGAACACCGGCGAATCACGAATTAGGGTTTATATGAAGAACACCAAGATATAGTTTGTAGTGAAACAACATTACGCTCTTGTACACACGTAATGCAACGGATCAATCGTGATGCTAGCACTAATAAACCGGAGCTTCTACACTTGTGAATTATAGCTAATACGAAAAAACAAACCGAAACCCTAATATGGGTTAGGGTTGCGATCAGAGGAAACAAAGGAGGGGAGAGACAAAAAAATAATGAAGGCCTTGGGGTGTTTATATAGGCTTGGCAAATCTTGGTCTGCAAGTAAAACACAAATTAGGAAAGAAAATATTTTCTTCCTCTTCCCTTTTCTCTTTGGCCGACGGTTCCCCAAGCCTACAAGGGGCTTCGGAACTTTTCCTTTTTCCTTCTTTTTGCTTCTATTTAATTCCTTAACGGTCGTTTTAGTTAAGCTCGATTTATATTTAATAAATATAATAAATATATTTATTAAATTAATTAATCCTTTACGTATTTTGTGCAATCCCGTAATCCCGAGTTCGATCCTATCACACGACTATTTAATTTTATGTCCATATTCACATATGGCAACAATTCCTCCTAATTTACCATTTGACTCATTGAGTGCATAAACAAATGTAGAATGACCCCATATGGATTGGATCAAAAACCGGTTATCCTCATTCGACAATGATTCTTGTAACCATAAGAAGTGGATTTTATTCTATAGACATCGTTTGTTTATTAAGAGACTTTGGATCTGAATCTGATTCGCACATCTGAATCTGAATCTATGGTGGAAATTGTTAGTCGATGATTATTATGCATTGGGCTTTATTATTATTTTGTATAGGCCTAGCCCACCTTTAAACTTATATATTGTATCATTCTGTTTAATAAGAGATCAAGCAAATTACAAAATTAACATGGTAATCAGAGCCATCTAATTTTTCTCCTAAAATTCCTCTAATTCACATCCCCAAATCTCTTTGTACACACATCACGTCTGTGTTCCTCCAGTCTCTCAAGCCTCTCATTTTCTTTCCTTCACTGCCATTGTTGTTGGTAATTTATTACCGTATTTCGGTATTTGGTTTTAAATCAATTATTAATTGATTTGCTAAGTAACAAAAGTGATCCGAATGATTTGTATTTAGTAGCAGCCATTGTTGACTTTAATTTTGGTATTGTATCAATTTTTTTAATTGGAGCAATATTGATTGGTTAAAAAAAAGGGCACGATACATTGTTTTCTTTGATTTATACGAAAGTGGATTATAAGTGATCGCTCCATAGTTGTAACATGGTGAAAAAATGTAATGCAAAATGTTACAGCAGCGGTATGGCACGAGTGATACGAACAGGTAACACAAAAATACATCAGAACCATTGGAGCTTACCTAGTGCTTTCTCAACCATGACATTCGATGATCCGACATGGAATATGGACACGGGTGCGTCTTCTCATCTAAACTCACATTCAAGTAATCTAAATACTGTTTCTAACAATTGTTTATATCCATCTGTTCGTGTGGGTGACGGAAAAACCATTCCCGTCACCAACACGGGTCATAGCATCCTGCCTACCCTTAGTCGTCCTTTATATCTTCATAATGTTCTCGTCACTCCTAACATAATTAAAAATCTTATTTCTGTGCGTCAGTTTACTAGAGATAATAAATGTACTGTTGAGTTTGATGAATTTGGTTTCTCTGTAAAGGATTTCTTAACTCGTCATATCCTTCTCAGATGTGACAGTTCAGGAGACCTCTACCCGGTTACCAAGCCATCTTCTATACCTAGTGCTTTGCTTTCTCTGAGTCATGCTACGTGGCACCAACGTCTAGGACACCCTGGTGCGGAAGTGCTACGATCTCTTATCTCTCGTAACTTTATTTCATGTCAAAAAGAGAAGTCTTCACATATTTGTCATGCTTGTCAACTTGGCAAACATGTGAAGCTTCCGTTTGTAAGTTCAGATAGTCGTGTTTCTTCTTGCTTTGATATTGTTCATTCTGATATATGGACTTCCCCCATTGTTAGTGTTGGTGGCTTTAGATATTATGTGTTGTTTCTTAATCATTTCTCTCATTACTTGTGGATTTACCCACTACGTCATAAATCTGATGTGTTTCAAAAGTTTTTACATTTTCGATCTTATGTCAAAAACCAGTTTAAGTGTTAAATTAAAGCTTTTCAATGTGACCATGGCGGTGAGTTTGATAACACCAACCTTCTTCACCTTTTTGAGAAAAATGGAATTCAGTTTCGTTTTTATTGTCCCCGAACCTCGCAACAAAATGGGAAATCAGAGCGGATGATTCGAACTATTAATAATGTCATTCGCACATTGCTTTTCCAAGCCCACCTTCCGCCTACATTTTGGGTCGAGGCTCTTCATATGGCGGCATACCTTCTCAACCTACTTCCCTCAACCACAATAAATAATGACATACCATGCATAAAATTATTTCAAAAAGAACCCGATTATTCTCGTCTTCGAACCTTTGGATGTCTTTGCTACCCTCACCTAGATTCACCTCATAAATTAGGCCCTCGAGCCACAACATGCATTTTTCTAGGATATCCCGCCTATCACCGCAGATATCGATGTCTTGACCTTTCCACCAACAAAATCATTCTTTCTCGACATGTCACGTTCGACGAAAACCAATTTTCTTATGGCTCTACTTCTAATCTCACCTCTGACCACTCTTATGAGTTTCTTAACCCGTCTCCTCTTACCCAGAATTTAATCCATAACACGTTTCCTATCACAAATCCAACCCAAACGAACCAACCTATTACACCATCACCCGTAGCCCAAACAAATTCAAACCATCACCAACAACCGAATCCTAACACACATAGCCCACCAACAACACCTACGTCCCAATATCCATCAACGATTACAACAACCCATACTCTAACACCTACCCAACCATCTAGCGTGGCTCATTCCACCACACCAAGTGGTCCAACTACATCAACCCAACACCATCCGATTCGAACTCACCCGATGGTCACACGTGCTCAAGCTGGAATTGTTAAACCCAATCCTCGTTTCAATTTCCACACGTCTCATATATCTCCTCTTCCTAAGTCTCCTTCCATTGCTTTGTTTGATCCTAATTGGCGTGTCGCTATGTATGATGAATATAATGCTTTAGTTAAAAACAATACTTGGATGCTTGTTCCGAAACCACCTAATGCTAATGTGGTTCGGTCTATGTGGTTGTTTAGACATAAGTATCATGCAGATGGATCTTTGAGCAGGTACAAGGCCCGACTTGTTGCCAATGGGCGCACTCAACAGGTTGGTATTGATTGTGGTGACACGTTTAGTCCTGTTGTTAAACCGGCTACCATCCGGACTGTTCTCAGCCTTGCTCTATCTCGTGGGTGGCCAGTTCATCAACTTGATGTTAAGAACGCCTTTCTTAACGGTGATATTTCAGAGACTGTTTATATGTACCAGCCTCCAGGTTTTGTGGATTCTCGTTTTCCGCATCATGTTTGCCAGTTACAGCGTTCCTTATATGGTTTGAAACAAGCACCACGGGCTTGGTTTCAATGGTTTGCTAGTTATGCTCTACGTGTTGGTTTCTCTTCTAGCAGATGTGATTCTTCCTTGTTTATTTATCATAATGGTACTGAGGTTGCATACTTACTGATATATGTTGATGATATTGTACTGACCGCATCTTCTACAACTTTACTTCAACGTATAATTTCATCTTTGCATCAGGAGTTTGAGATGACAGATTTGGGGGCCCTTAATCATTTTCTAGGGATTTCGGTTACCCGTGACTCTACAGGGATGTTCCTCTCTCAGAGGAGATATGCTATGGAGCTATTGGAGCGGGCACACATGGTTTCTTGTAATCGTTCTCGGACTCCTGTTGATACAGAGTCTAAACTTGGTCCAGATGGGGATCCTGTTTCAGATCCAACACTATACCGAAGCCTGGCAGGTGGTTTACAGTATCTTACATTTACTCGACCTGATATCTCTTATGCGGTTCAACAAATTTGTCTCTATATGCATGACACTCGGGAGCCTCATTTTGCGGCCCTCAAGCGTATTCTTCGGTATGTACGTGGTACTTTAGACTTTGGGTTGCAGTTGTTTGCTTCTTCTATTGGTTCTCTTATTGCATATTCTGATGTTGATTGGGCTGATTGTCCCTCTACTCAACGATCTACTTCCGGTTATTGTGTATTTTTGGGAGATAATCTTCTTTCTTGGTCTTCTAAGCGTCAACACACCATCTCTAGGTCTAGTGCGGAGGCTGAATATAGGGGGGTTGCCAATGCTGTAGCTGAGACTGCTTGGATTCGGAATCTACTTCGGGAACTACATACCCCATTATTGTCTGACACTTGTATATTGCGACAATGTTAGTGCCATTTATTTGTCAGCTAACCCTGTGCAACATCAACGAACGAAGCACGTAGAGATTGATATTCATTTCGTTCGTGACATGGTTACTAAGGGTCAGGTTCGTGTTCTTCATGTGCCATCCCGCTATCAGTATGCTGACATCTTTACTAAAGGATTGCCTTCGGCTTTGTTTGAGGAATTTCGTACCAGTTTGAGTGTCCGTTCCTCTCCCGCTCCAACTGCCGGGGAGTGTTAGTCGATGATTATTATGCATTGGGCTTTATTATTATTTTGTATAGGCCTAGCCCACCTTTAAACTTATATATTGTATCATTCTGTTTAATAAGAGATCAAGCAAATTACAAAATTAACAGAAATGTCTGAATTTGAATGAAATTAAAATTGTTTGTTTTTTTTCAAAAAAACATCTTAATAGTTATTAGCACAACTAGAGGCATTAAGATCCTCTTTTTATGTCTGGTTCATTTTGATGTTTCTACCTCTTGTTGTCTCTGAACGAAAATTAAAAATCAAACACATTTAATATTTAAATGCTCTAACTATTAAGAGCTTTAGTCTAATAAGAGGCTATTAAGACTTTTATTTAAAAAAACAAACAACACCATAGTCTTCTAACCCAGCTACGCTTGTGGTCTTCCCGGGTTCAACAAAAGCCGTTACGATAATGCACTAGCAGTCTTCGCACCAACAAAAATTTGGGTAGCCGATGTGATTATTTAGTCAATACTAATATATTCCTCAATTTCGAACGATTGAATCTTAGTTCCACATGATTCTAGCTCGTGCTATACAACGTATCGGTAAGCTGACATCCTCGTACAGTTTACTGTGTTTTCGTGGTTGTGCATATGCCAAATGTAATTTTAGTTCGCTATCTAAAGTATGGTACTTTTGTTGCAATATCAATATGGTATAAGGAAATTGTCTGATACTTTTGTTTTCGGGTGTTTGTTTCGGCTTATATAGCCAGCTTACGACTTATTTGATTTTGGCTTTAAGTTTCGTAAGCTCACTTTTTATGGCTTATTTTCAGACTTTCCGGCTTATATAAGTTAGTACATAATAAACTTATATATGCCGGACAATTTCAAAATAAGCCATAAAATCGAGCCTATGAAACATAAGCCCAAAATCAAAGAAACCATGAGCCGGCGGCGATATAAGCAAAACCAACACCTTCACCTACCTGCGTTTACACGGAACTTTAAAACATCTTAACTTTATAACTGTTCCCTACTAAATCTTTGTACCAAGTTCTAGATCAGCTGACATGAGACCATCCGATGGTCATGTCATGTGTCGAGAAAGGCTAGTGATATACTATTCGTATTCATTTCTAAAAAAAATATCTTCATATACACAACAATGATGAATTTACAAGTTTACAAACAAAATATCATACAGCTTGCAATTCTCTACTGTTACCATGTACAAAGACAAGACCTCTTTCATTCGCACCCAAATCATCTGAATCAAGCTCCATTTGATTCACCTTCCTTACAAATCCTGAAAACAAACGAAAGTTTTCGGGCGAAAAGAAATCACCACCCATTCTCTGGTAAAGGAACAGCTCGACTCCATTCTCACCCGAGGCTAAATTCTTCTTAATTTGTTCAAAACTCTTGACACTACCAGCGACGTGCAAGTTTTGACCACAAACAGTCACGTCTTGGTCTCTACATGTGTCTCTTATGTCTTCAAGAAGTAGCTCCGGGCTTGAAAATAATTCATTCGGTTGTTGTTCGTCTAACAAATCCATTCCTGGTAATATCATTTTACACGAGTTTTTACTAAAAATCTTGACGATTTCTTCATACCCGTTTTTGTTGATTGTGTTGTAGAACCCTGCAGTTACTTCAGCTGGATGGGATCGGGTTTTGTACCATGAATGAATAAGAGGTAGTTTGCCCGATACCTGGACTGTAGTATCGATGAAAGATGATGCAGCTAATGACAACATCCGGTCAGCGTGAGATATGAGTTGTGTTGAGTACCACGTAAGAAAGAAATCACCATAATGAGTCTCCCATGATCCTCCTTCTTTAAAGAAGGTGTCGGTTAAAGGATTTTGGTTGTAAGTTGGAGCATCGTGTGGACCACAGAGTCCCCAAAGAGGGTTCTCAAGATTTTGGGCGTCTTTGTTTAGATCGTTCATCAGGTTTTTGTCATAACACTGAAATTCCCCTGCACCGGTGCCGTCCTTGGTTTGATCGTGGTGTGATGGATATCTTAGCTCGCCATCTGGACCCAAGCCAATCGTTATTCCCTGCAAAAATTCATTTTCAAAGTTCAGGATTTCGTAATCTTAATTTTTTTTAAGGGCGTAAAATATCTACACAACTTGCATAGCTTCTTACCGTAATGGTAGACCCCATAAATGGAGCAAAGACCGTCTTAAAGCTCTCAACGAACCCTTTATAAACTTGCATTGCGGTTTTACCATCAAAAACAGGAAGATCATCAACCCCAAACGACAAACAGTCTGTATATCGCTTTCCTGATCTATCAGCAAAGAAGATATCCGGTTGTGATTCACCAACTTCACCAACCCATTTCGGCAGTTGAATATTTTCCTCTTTGGAAGCATGGAAGCAGAGCGAAACATGAAGCTTAAGACCCGATTTTTGAATCATGTCTACAAGGCTAAGGTAACCGGACCATTCGTATTTTCCCATGGATTCTTTCTCTGCAACTCCCCACCAAACAGGAAGCTCGACACCTTCAACTCCTAATAGTTTCAATGCCCGAAGTCCTGCTGATATTGCTTTTGAATGGTTTATGGCATTGCATTCAGAAATTGAGTTCATTGGTAATCCGACGTATAACTTAACACCATCTTTCTGCATAATTTACAAACATCCATATATCAAAAAGGGTACACAAACGCAATGAGGGTATTTGGATTGCTTATAAGCACTCCTTATCGGTTTATTGCTTATGAAAGGAAAAAGTGGTGTTTTGAATAAGCAGTTTTATGTTGCTTATTATAACACAGCTTTTTTTAACTTATTGCAACTCATAGGTTGTATATTTACAAGCAGCTTTTTCACCCACAAGATATATTAACAAACATCCATATAACTATTAGTCATGACAAAACGCAATGAGGGTGTTTAGATTGCTTATAACAACTACTTATCGGTTTATTTCTTATGAAAAAAAGAGCTGTTTTGAATTAGTAGTTTTACGTTGCTTATTGGAGTATAACACAACTTATTTTAATTTATTGCACCTTATTATCACTCATAAATAACAACTGTTTATTCAAAACAGCTTACAAATATTTGTATTTACAAGCAACTTATTTCAGCTTATTTCATGGCACATAAACTAAATACAGCTTATTTTTCTAGTAGATACTCCCTCCGTCCTAAAATAATTGTTTTCCAACAAAAAAACACACTGTTTTAAGAAAAATAAAAAAATTCCTCATTTCTCATTCTTACTCTTTAGTAGAAACTAGAAAGACAGTCTAACCCTTAACTAATATATTAATGTCTTCTATAAAGTTTTTAATAGTAATAAATTTTGAGCAAAGGTAATAGAGTAAACTAAAATTTCTAGTCAATTGTTTAGTAGTCGAAAATTAAACTTAGACATCCCGAAAAAAAAACGTGGACTAATAATTCGGGATGGATTTGACTACTTAGTACTACTTACTACAAGGATCTTATTTCAGCTTATTTTCCTCATAAATAACATATAAGCAGTTTGGATACATAATCCTTTACACCCCATAATTCCATTGATGAATAACTACAAAAACATTTTTATATAAAAAACCCAAAAAAGTAAAAAAGTAAAAAAAAATAATAATAAAAAAATTTACTTACATGATGATTAACAGTTGCCACGTCAGCAGCAGCACCATGAACATGATTCACAAACTGAGCACACACAACTCTCAAACCAAGATTCTGACCAAAACCCATTTTCTGATTTTGAAAACCAACATTAATAATGCAAATCTTATTACTACTACTACCCAACTGACTGAATTTTCTTGAAGTTGCCGCAAACTTAACCGGAGATGCTCCAATCATCGACATTTTTATATATGGATGTTTTTAAGATTTGATATTTAGATAAAAAAAACTGAAATGGGTGTTCAAAATATTGTATTTTTAAGTGAAATTTGAAGGTTTTTTAGTGGATTTTAATGGATAAAAATATGGTTTTTGATTTGGTTTTTTTGAGGGAGAATGAAAATGGATATATAGGCCAAGTCAATGGGACACGTGGCGTGTTTCTAGAGCTCTAAAAGTTTGAGCCGCATATTTGTTTATGCACCTTTATTATTGTGCCTTAAATTATCGGGTCACAGTTCAATTGAGTTTCCGTTTAAAAAAAAATCAGGCTACGTCAATTTGATCAAGTCACGATTCAATCGGTTGAACCAATCCAGGTTTTAAAACATTGCCTAGATGTTATCCCACAATTTCATCTCGGGTCGATCCAAAATTGATATGATTTTGTTATTAGACAAGACTTGTGGGTTTAAGGTATCTAGAGTTTTAACATTAATCCTAAGGCTGGTGGGAGTGGGTTATAACCCACTCGTGACTACCCCCAACCCACGCGCAACCCCCACCCCCTCTAACCCAACCCGCGCGCGGCTCGCTGGCAACCAAAAACCAAGGGTTAACTCACCCAGCGAGTTTCTGAAATATTGGGCCCCACCACTTGTTTATTACCGTTAGTTTTTTCAAAATAAAAAAAAAAAAATTTACCCAAAATTTACTTATAAATACCCCCATCATCTTCTTCATTTTTCACACACACAAAATCAAACATCTCATCTTCATCTCCATCTTCAATCTCCAAATCATGTCTCAAGAAAACACACCCCGAACCTCCAACAAACGTCGAGGTAGGCCAAATACCCAAAATTCACCACCTACACCGCGAGGAACTTTCGACCTAGAAAACCCGTCACCCGGTATCACCATTCGACCACCATCATTGTATCACCCTCAGCCTTACCAAAACACACCTTACCGTTGCCCGGACCCAAGTCAAGACCCTACCCAATACCCGAGCCAATACCCTACCCAATACCCGACCCAATACCAAAGCCATAGGGGTGGTTCCTCATCACAACCCGCCTATGAAACTCAAGATTGCTACATCCCGTAGTATTCAGACTCGATTGATAGTCAAGGGTTTGCTTCGTATCAACAAACCAGGTCTCCTGAGCTGGAAACCGTCCCCGAAACTCAACCAACGGTCCAAAAACCTAAACCAAAGAAAACATTATCTAGGGGACGTCAAAAGAAGAAGGCGGTCGAAGAACCTCCAAAACGACAACAGCATTGGACAACAGCGGAGGAAATTTTTTTGACAAAAGGTTGGGTTTCCGTGTCTACTGACAGCATTAGTGGAAACGAAATGAGTACGCAGGGATTTTGGACAAAAATCCTTGAGTACTTTGAGAGCAAAACGGGGGAACCCGGGGTTCGTACTTATGATTCTTTGAACGAGAAGTGGAAGTCAATGCGACCTTGTATTGCTCATTTTTGTGGTGTTTATGGTCAAATGATGCAGATGGGGCCTAGAAGTGGTGCATCAGATGCTGATACGTTTAATGATGCGTTGATGTATTATGATGCTCAAGTTGGACAACCGTTCAAATTTCGTCATTGCTGGGAGATTTTGAAAGACGTTCAGAAATGGAAGGAGGTTGAATTGCCTGCCGAATTAGCTAGGACTTCCAAAGTAAGCAAGAGATACAAGTCATCTGGGTCTAGTTCGTTTAATACAAAATCTATGGATGCAAGTAACAGTGTGGATGTTGATGCCACTGATAATAAAGAAGTGCAACCGATCCCACGTCCAATGGGAAGGGACAGAGCTAAGGCTAAGGCTAAAGGGAGCAGAGTTTCGGGGGAGTCGAGTACAAACGACGAGGCTTTAGCTAGGTTGATGTTGTCTGGGTTTGGTGAACAACAAGAACGGGCCTTTACTGGGCAGGGTGAACAACAGGCCGCATTTTTTGAGATGAAGAATAAAGAGATTCAAGTCCGGGAAAAAGAAGTGGAAATAGCCCGATTGAAACAGCAAAAGGAAGACTTGGACTTTTATATGCAGCCGATAGATCATTTGACGGGACGTGATCTTGCAGTCGCGGAGTGGCGCAAAAATCAAATCAAGGAGGCCTATAATATCCCGTTTTAGTTTTTTTTTAAATGTTGTTTTTTTTATTTTCTATGTTTTTATTTTTATTTTCGTACTGTGTTTTAAATTTTAATGTTTTATTTTTAATTTTGTACTGTGTTTTATTTTTCTGTGTACCCGTGTTGTAATAAAATTGTATGAATAAAAATTATTTAATGAAAAAATGGGGTGATGTGGAGTGAGTTTGGGTGAGTTTGATGAGTGTCATGACCTCCTGTGGTGAGTTTGGGTGAGTTTTGGTGAGTTTGGTAAAAAAACTGACGTGACGCTGAGGTGGAGGTGAGTGGGTTTCACCCCACTCCCACTAGTCTAAATGCCTTAAACCCACAAGTCGAGCTTAGGCCTATTTATTGTCTAATATTTGTTTGTTTGTTGGATTCTGTCTAGCAAAGTATTATGGTCGATTTTGTGTAATTAGGGTTCGACACCTATACTCAACTTCATCGAAAACTGATTTGGTTCGTCTGTTCGATACAATCCAACAAAGTATTATGGCTGATTTTTGCGTACAATCAAACTGCGCTAAAAAACGAATATTAAAAAAATATGGACGAGGACCAAATTGAAATGTGATTGGTCCAGTCTAATCGGTTAGGTTCGCTCTGATTCCTAACTCTGATCCGGTAACGCGATCCTTTATGTTCAACTTTAATTTCATCGTCATCAGTTTTAAATTGTGAAACACAAAACACATGTATTAAAAATAAAACCACGTAATATAAGTACACAAACTTAATTCACTTGCACATAATTATAACCTACAATCATACAGAAAAAACTAATATTTTTTTTACTTTCACGACTATCCTCTATACCATCAAATTCTCAGTAAAAAGAGGTTTTGTGTGTCAAGTGAGGGTGAAGACTTGATGCTTCACCGCGAATGAGCGTAAGACGCGTCCTCTTTGCCCTTACTACGATCGACCTTCCGTATTTAAAAGTAAAATTCTTATTACTAATTTTGACAAATGAAGTATGTTGGAGAGGGTGACGCAGCCACAATACTTGAAATAGTCACACTAATCTATTAAAAAGTAAAATTTTATTTGATTTGAGTCTGTCACAATATTTTAAGAGATAATTATCAAAAGAGTCCTTCAATTTTGAGCAATTCGTGATTGAGTATAAAAAACATGTTTTTCCTGATACAGTCCAGGGCAATAAAGGACCAACAAAGAATATAGGGCAGCAACCATTCAGATTTTGACAAGTGTCCAAAGAATAGGGCAATTCTGACAGATTGACCCAAGATATAGGGCAACAGAGGACACGTGGCGCATTCTGCACCCAGTTGCCCTGTTGCCCCGAAAAATAGACCATTTCTAGAAAGATAAAATTTGTGGTGTTTTTTGGGAAGAGAATAATGGGCAACGGACCTTTTTTGTAATTTTATTATATTTTAAACCTTGTAGATGAGTCAGGTTATAAAGACCCCTCAAAACTCCCATCTATACCCCTGGATTTTATGTTTTTTTTTTATTTTTATAATTTTGGTTTTGTTATAAAACTGTGAATAAAAAAATACGGAATCAAAAAAATAAAGTTTAACAGGTCAAAACTGTTAAACTAACAAAAATACGGAACAAAACTGACAAAAAAATTATTCGAAAAAAAACTGAGACAAAAAGTACACAAATAATGTACTTTTTTACTCTTTTTGTGAGATAGGGTACCAATAGAGGTACCCCTTGTAGATTAGTTGACCATGTCAGAAGCTATATACTACGTATGATGCAAACTAATAAAAGGGTCAGGTTATAAAGACCCCCCAAAAGTCCCATATATACCCCCCTTGATTTTTAATTTTTTTAATTTTTTTTTTTTTTTATAATTTTGGTTTTGTTATAAAACTGTGAATCAAAAAATACGGAATCAAAAAAATAAAGTTTAACAGGTTAAAACTGTTAAACGGTAAAAAGTACGGAACAAAAACTGTCCAGAAAAAACCTGGGAGACAAAAAATACACAAATAGTATACTTTTTATACTTTTTGAGTAAGGTAGGGTACCAATAGAGGTACCCTAATAAAATTAACAAATACCAGACAACTGGAAAAACTTTTACATGGCTACCTATTTTAGAATTTATTAGACATAGACATCAATAATGATTAATTTTCATTTGGATTATAGCAAGAAAAACTCACAACCAAGAATTGATATACTCACTGCTTGGTCTTAGTTATTTGTGGGCCTTTGACTATAAAATAGTGGCATACAACTGAGTTTCAAATGGTCCAAGACTCCCTACTTTTGGAATTTAGATTAGTATTCCACATTTTTGGGTGACCAAGATCTTGTTATCCACTTATGATCTTAAACTTATCTTTAGTACAGTAATAAGTATTCAGGGGACTCTTGTGATTAGGTGATTGTAGGGGTATCCATTATTTGGATTTGACCCACGAAAATCGAAAATCGAACTGAACCCGAATTACAACCGAACCGAAAAAAGAATTTGGGTTATGGGTCATAACCGAACCGAACCGAACTACTAATTTGGTTTTCGGGTTGGGTATGGGTTTGGCAATCGGACCGAAAACCGAAATTGTACAAATATATATGTTTTTATATATGTTTTTATATATTAAATAATTACTAAAATTAAATCTTAATATAAAAATACAATTTTTATACTTGAAATAATTTTTTTTTGCTAAATATTTAAATAATTATATATTTTTTTAAAAAATTCAGATAATTCGGGTTATTCGGGTCAACTCGAGAACCGAACCGAATTCAAATTCAGTTTTCGGTTCGGTTGAAATTTAGTTCGGTTCGGTTCGATTTTCGGGTTAAAAAAAAAATTAACCGAAGAACCCGAGAACCGAACGAAGGACACCTCCTAAGTGATTGTCTAAAAGTATATACTTATAAAACAAATATAAAAATAATTTTATCCCAAAATTATTGTCCATAAAAAAATATATAAGTTAAAAAAATACATCTGAAACAAATAATACCATCACATTCCATTGGCGCCATTTCTGTGGCAAGTCTTTTGGAGCAAAGCTACACGCGTCAATTTACATGTTCATATAAGTTACAAAAATATTTTTTGTTAAAAAAAAATTACTCTTATACGGGTTAATTATAGAGTTACTAAAGTTTTAAAAAGTTATAATTAGGTTAATCTGAGGGCGGACAACCTGTTGATAATCTGTTGTTATGGCCACGCCAACACTTTGTGGGTCCCACTTTAAACAAGAATGTTGTTCTCCTCAATGTTCGTTCATCGGCACAACGACCACCACCACCAGTTCTCACCACCACCGGATCTATAGAAGAAAACGCTGTCACCCAAAAAAGATTAATGTCACTCTCGCCAACCACCATAACCTTCGGCCATCGTAACCGATCCACCACTACAACCACCGTCACCCATGCATCCGGCACACACTCGCCCCTCTTCCGTCGTCAACCCAATCGAGATAGTTGCTCATCATGTCTTAGTGAAAAAGTAAAATGAAAGAATTTGAAGATAGCTTAGGAGCAGATGGTTTGCTACGATTATTTTTCTTGAATCATGCGTTATTAGGATACACATAATTTAAAAATAAAAGATAATTTACTCTTTAAACAAATAAAAAATAAGTAATTCCACGTCGGCATTTACCTAGTACCAAGTAGGGCTGAGCATCGATCCGGGACCGGACCAGACCGAGGACCGAAATGGTCCAAAACCCTGGACCAAGACCGGACCGAAATAGTCCGGTCCGGTCCGAGTTGGTCCGGTTCGGTTCGGTCCTCGGTCCGGTCCGGTCCTATTAGACATATTTGACGAGATTTTGGTAAGACCGAACCGGACCGACCCGGACCGAGGACCGAATTCGTCCAAAACCTCGGACCGAGTACCGGACCGAAATTGCTCGGTTCGGTCCGGTCCGGTCCGGTTTTTCGGTCCGGGTCGGTTTTGGGTCTGTCGTGCTCAGCCCTAGTACCAAGGGTTAAAACATACAGGGTAACTTATTTAACATGTTATCTTAACTTTAGTAACCTATTTGTAACGGAAAAACTTTAGTAACGTAGATGAACATTTTGGCAAACTTTGGTAACATTTGTGTGTTTTAACCTATTAATATTCTATGTTATGTCGCTTAGTTACCGGTAACAAAACGGTTCAAAGGTTTCGATATATAATTCTGATAACGTCTTGCTATAACACCTTGTGCTCTTATTACTGCTTTTTCTTTACTTTTATATGATAATAGTTTTCTAAATATATTTTTGTTGCTCATTTCTAGGGATGAGATAATAACCGTCACTGATGGCTCAAGGGTAAGGCAAATAAAGATGGAGATTTAGGCCCCCTAAATATATTTTTGTTGCTCATTTCTAGGGATGAGATAATAACCGTCACTAATGGCTCAAGGGTAAAGCAAGTAAAGCTAGAGCTTTATGCCCCAAAATTTTAAGGGTTTGAATTTCGTGGGACATTGTGTATATATAACGTTAGTCGCAATTAGTCGATAATTGTTTAATAATCAAAGTTTTGAGATTTTTAGTTTCGACGTTTTGTATTTAAGCCTACGAACTGTAAAAGGTCAAGCCTAAATATATTATGTATATATGTTTAAACCTAATGGCGTTTTACTTTTTAATTCTTGATATCCGAAATTCTTGTGGATAACAAACTATAACATCATAAAACTCAAAAGAAAAAGTCCTAAATTTCGAAGTACAAACATATAATTAAAATGATGTTCAGTCACAAATGATAATCTATCAAGCTTGATAACCTTCAAAAACCGACTATTCTGTTGTTCGTTGTTGTTGGATAGACAGTCGTTGAAAAATGATACCTCCAAATAAATTAGTAATTATCGGCAGCAAAGGTACCTAAAAATTCTAAATGAAGCAAAATATCTCATCAAACCAAATAATTAATATTGAGCTATTCTTGGTGAAAGATTTAAGGCTTAAAAATTACCTCTTCTAGACGTGATAGTAATTCAGCTTCCTAGTTGCAACCAAATATCCACTTGGATTTCCATTCTCCACCAAGCTGAGAAGGTAATCAATCAGCGCCTTTAATCTTCTTATTGTGACTGCGGATATTGTAATAATACAGTAAAATATTTTTAAATAAGTTCAATAGCCTCATAAGAAAATATCTTATCCAGAGTCAATTCCCATTTGTGAAAAAATACTAACTAAATAGTAGTAATACCAAGACCCTTTAGTGTTTGACAGTTGTTGATTTGGGAAACTTCTATTTTAACAGCCTGATTTAAATTACTTAATGAACCTATAGATATCAATATTTATGTATACCAAGTATGCACTACAATTCATTTAATTTATAGTCAATAGTTTTACATTATTTTTTCATCCATGAATTGATTTTTTGACATGATAATTTTTTTTTCTTTACTAGACAGCTGATAAAGAGCACATCAAACAATACATCCAAAGCTCCTTGAAATTGTACAAACTTCTTATACCATGCCAGAGTTTTCTCATGTTCAAACAGGCTCAAGGTAAGACAAGTAAAGTTAAGGCTTTAGGCCCTTTAAGGCCTTGAATTTTATGGGACATTGTGTAAATATAACATTAGTCACAATTAGTTGATAATTGTTAAATAATCAAAGTTCTTGGCTTTTTTGTTCCGATGTTTCATATTTAGCCTATGCATTATAAAAGGTTAAGCCTAAATTATTAAGTATATATATATATCCTTAGGCTGGTGGGAGTGGTAGTGAAGCCACGAGTGAGTTCACAAAACTCCACGCAGCCCCCACCCCCCACTATAACTCGCGCGCGAGTTTTTAGCTGGAAACAAAAAACCAAGGCCAAACTCACCTTGAGTGAGTTTATAGAAATGGGTCCCACATTTTTATTATACCGTTATTTTTTAAAACTAAAAAAAAAACTTTTTTCAGTACCCCTTTTTACTTATAAATACCTACAAAAAACTCTTATTTTTCAAACACACATTCAGATTCCATACACATTTCACACATTCTCCCCAAATCACTAAAAAAATGGAAAATTTCGACGAATACGAGTTATTTTTGCCACTGAAAATCCAGAAGTCGCAACGAAACGCAAGTGGGCTTTTATTAAAAAAGCGTTTCATTTTATTAAGAGACGACGTATTGTTAATCGAGTACCAAGAAACGTCATAACTCGAGACCGAATAGGTGCTCATGATCGGTTAGTTGCGTCTTTTTTTTCGGCGAACCCAAGATACAATGCGAAAGAGTTCAAAAATGTTTTTCGAATTGGCCGCCCCCTTTTCAACTGGATAGTTAGTGAAGTGACTCACCATTCTGCATACTTCCGTAATAACGTTGATTGTACCGGAAAAGAAGGTATTTCGCCGTTGTTAAAGTGCACCTCGGCAATTCGTCAATTGGCATACGGCGTCGTTCCTGGTTTTCTAGATGAGTATCTGCAAATGAGCGTAAGAACTTCTCGAGAATCACTTGATCATTTCTGTAGTGCTTTTATGGAAATATTTAGGGCTGAGTATATGAGAAAACTAACGTATACTGATGTTCAGAAAATTTATGCGCATCATGAAGCAAAGCACGGGTTTCCAGGGATGATAAAAAGTCTTGATTGTACAGACTGGGAGTGGTTCGGTTGCCCAACTGCCTTTAAAGGGCAATATGTTAGACGAGATCATGGACCGAATCCATTCATTTTACTTGAAGTTGTTGCATCACAGGACTTGTGGATATGGCATGCATTTTTTGGTGTTTCTGGGTCGAACAATGACTTCAACGTTTTATATTAGTCCCCTTTCATTAATGATTTGAAAACCGGACGAGCACCTAAGGTGGAGTTTGTGGCTAACGGTGTACACTATCCCTGGAGATACTATCTTACGGACGGAATATATCCGGAATTGGCAACACTTGTTAAAACAATTCCCAAACCATCATCCAGTGACCATAAGAGGATTTTATATAAGCAGAAACAAGAATCCGCAAGAAAAGATATTGAAAGAGCTTTTGGTATTTTGAAGAAGAAATGGGCCATATTAGCCAATTCTGCACGACCTTTACGGAAAGAAAGAATCATGAATATGATGTGCACATGCATCATATTACATAATATGGTTCGAAAGTTAAAAAAAAAACAATATCTCCTAAATGGTTCCCAGAAGAAGAAATTCAACCAGACAATGTGTTTCAAACCCAAGAACACATGCTACAAGTTATGCGGCATATCAGCTCCGCGCATGAACATCACAATCTTCGAGCAGATTTGGTCGAGAATTTGTATGCCAATGCTTAATTTATTAAGTTTTTTTATATTTATGTTTGTTTTAAATGTTGTTCTTAAATTTCTTATGTATCGTCTTTTAATTTCGTACTGTGTTTTAATTTTCTATGTACCCGTATTTTAATAAAATGTATGAATAAAAAATATTTAATAAAAAGATGAGGTGATGTGGAGTGAGTTTGGGTGAGTGTCATTACCTCCTATGGGGAGTTTGGGTGAGTTTGGTAAAAAGCTGAGGTGCCGGTAAGTGAGTTTACACCCACTCCCACCAGCCTTAAACCTAATGGCGCTTTAATTTTTAAATTTAGATGTCCGAAATTTCGTTTCATATATACGAATTTCTTTTCGGGTATCCGATTTATTTTGGTAAAAGTTGTATATACATGAATAGGGTAAAAGCTATAAAATAGACACGAACTCTTCATTTTGTTCCATATGACAAACATACTATTTTATGTACTAATCTTACCAACGAACTTGTTAGTTTGTCACAATATCACCAATATAACCGGAATCATAGCCATGTTCATTATTTATAACGTGAAATGACTAATTTACCCTTATCCCTTTATTTACAGGTGTCTGAGAACTATCCCCTTCAGTAATAATAACATATTTTAGAATTCCTTTTTTCTACAATTTTGCAACGAATATTTTTTTGCATCAACATAGAATTTGCAACAGTTATATTTTACTACGGGTTTTGCAATAGTAATTTTTGCAACCGTAACATTTTGCAACAAGAAACAATCTCGTCAAGGGAGATGCAAATCCGATGCAAAAAACAATCACAATGTTTTATAAAAAAAGGCATTATTTAGCCCTCGGCCTTCCGGTTTATCTCATAATACACATAATTTAAAACAAAAAATATGCTAATCAAATCAAAAATAGTAACCATCGGAACATCCAAAATATCATAGACATTACCAACAACATTCTATAGAAGTCACTGTTTCGAGTCGTCTATAGGATCTTGCATCTTCTTAGACTCTTTCAAGTTTAGAATTTGCATTTTAAAGTTCCCTTGATAAACGACTCTCTAGGATCAATTATAGAAACTTGAGAAAAGTTCTTGTTCTTAACCCGTGAGAGTTAAGACTTTCGCGTTTTAAAGTTCCCTATATAAAAGCCTAGCAAAACTTGACTTAAACACGTTAAGGATACTAGCTAGAGTAAACTTAGATAAGTAAACTCGGGTTGAGTCAAAAGATTCACAACGTTGAAAAATTAAAACCACTTTATTAAAATTTATTCTAGCAAAGAAAGAAAATAATTATAACAAAGGAAAATACTACTATACAACTAGGCCAAAATAGATTAAAATTTTTGAAAAATGTCGAAAAATAAAATTTCCGGTTTTAAAATGAGGACAAATACAAGGAAAAGCCCACTTAACTTCGATAGAAGTCCCCCTACACTTGATATAAACATTGTCCTCAATGTTTAAGCATGTGGGAGTAAACTCCCCTAAACTTAGGACATTGTGCACTTTGTTTAAATCTTGCTAAGGAAAGGACAACTATAGTGATTTCAATGTGAACATATAAGATATGAAATATTGAATCACGATAGTTTAGGATAGAACCAGGAAGACGGGTACACGGGATCACGGTTCGTCAAAAGTCATCAAAAGTGCTCTTTGAAGCTTTAATCCCTGTATAGAATAAGAAACAAGACAACATACACATACGGGGCTCCCCCTACACTTATTATGAAAACGGTAAAGGATAGATCAATGGGTTTCCTCCCGTGAAGCGCTTGTTTTTGTTAACCGAGTCACGAGCCTGACTCGACCCAGAACTTAATTCAAGGGAAACGTGGTGAGGGATGGAATCATCTCATGAGAGATGTCCTCACCAAAGTACAACTTCACGCGCTGGCCATTCACCTTAAAATTGGGCCCATTTGGCTGAGAAAGCTCAATGGTGCCATATGGGAAGACTTTGGCGAAGGTGAATCGACCAGACCAACGGCTCTTCAACTTGCCCGAGAAGATCTTCAACCGAGAGTTAAAGAGTAAGACTTGATCACCAACGTGGAACTCTCGGTTCTTAATCCTAGCATCATGGATGATCTTGGTCTTCTCCTTGTAGATCAACGAGTTCTCATAAGCTTCTTTCCTCAGTTCATTGAGCTCGTTGAGTTGAATCTTCCGAAGATCACCATCTTTGTTGATGTCGAAGTTAACCCACTTCAAGGCCCACTTTTGGAAACTTCTCACACCCTTCACGGTTGAAGGTGGAGGTAATTTGTATATGACATCCACTTTAGCACGGTCCACTTCAAGACCGGCTTTGGAGATTTTATGTCCAAGCACAATGCCTTCTTTTACCATGAAATGGCATTTTTCCCAGTTCAGAACAAGGCGAGTGTCTTCACACCGCTTAAGCATGCATTCCAAATTGGCAAGGCAAGTAGAGAAGGAATCACCATAGACCGAGAAATCATCCATGAAGACTTCCATAGTTTCTTCAACCATGTCATGGAAGATAGCCATCATACACCTTTGGAATGTCCCAGGAGCATTGCATAAGCCGAAAGGCATTCTTTTATAAGCAAATGTTTCATAAGGATAAGTGAATGTGGTTTTCTCTTGGTCTTTGGGATCGATGGGAATTTGAAAATACCCGGAGAAACCGTCTAAAAAGCAGTAATAGTCATTACCCGCTAGACGTTCAAGAATTTGGTCCATGAAAGGAAGGGGAAAATGATCCTTTCTCGTAGCATCATTGAGTTTGCGATAGTCTATACAAACTCTCCACCCTGTAACGAGACGAGTAGGAATCAACTCGTTGTTTTCATTAGGCATAACGGTGATTCCGCCTTTCTTAGGCACACAATGGACCGGACTAACCCATGGTGAATCCGAGATAGGGTAGATCATTCCCGCATCAAGAAGTTTAATAACCTCTTTTTTGATAACGTCATGGATCTTGGGATTCACCCTTCTTTGGCTTTGAATAGTGGGTTTAAAGTCGTCCTCCATGAGAATTTTATGTGTGCAAAAATGAGGATCAATTCCACGAATATCGGAGATTTTCCAAGCAATCGCTTTCTTGTGATTCTTCAGCATGGCGATAAGTCGAGATTTTTCTTCCTCTTTCAAGTCCTTTGTGATGATCACGGGTGACTTCTTGTTGTCGTCAAGGAAAACGTACTCGAGATGAGACGATAGGTCCTTAAGCTCTAAATCCGGAGGATTTTCGATGGAAGGCGTAGTAAAATTCGGTTCATCGATAGAAATATCCTTAGGAGATGGTGGAGAAATATGGTCCTCATTGAGAAGTTTCTCAATGGTACGAATGTCTTCATCCCAATTGGAGGGAGAATCGTCATATTGCAAGTCCACATCTCCCAAAGTTGCTTCAAATTCTTTCAAAATGAAATCACTTTCTCCAAATGGAGTTAGTGATGGAGCAATAGAGGCAACGGTCTCAACAATGGGTAGAGAAGAAGAACCACTTTTACAAGCGTCTTTGAAATGTTCTTCACAAGCCTCATCAAGAACGTCAATGAAATTAACACTCTCGTTTTCAGAAGGTTGCTTAGAAAGTTTTCCCATGTTGAAGACGATTTTATCGTCACCAACTCTCATGATTAATTCGCCCGCGGCTACATCAATGAGAGTGCGACCGGTCCTCAAGAATGGACGCCCAACGATTACTGGAACACGGGGATCCATCTCGTAGTCAACGACAACAAAATCTGCCGGAAAGGTGAATTTGTCGACACCAACGAAGACGTCTTCGGCTATCCTCACTGGATAAGCAACCGTACGGTTAGCTAATTCCAAAATCATTCGTGTGGGACTAGCTCGGGTAGAGATAATTTTTTCCAAACACTTAAAGGCATTAAGTTTATACTAGCACCTAGATCGGCTAGGGCCATACAATTCTCTACCCTAGGAAAGTTGCAAGGAATGAGAAACCGACCCGGATCACCAAGTTTGGTGGGTAATTTCCTTAAGAGCACTGCGGAGCAATTCTCATTAAGTTGGGTTTGAGCGATTTCAAGAAGTTTCTCCTTATCACTGAGAAGATCTTTAAACATTTTAGTATATTTTGGCATGTGAGCGAGAGCCTCAGCAAAGGAGATATTGAAATTCAGTTGTTTAAACATTTTAAGAAAGTTAGAAACCTGAATATCATCCTTGTTCTTCAATTTCTCTTTCCTCAACCTTGAGGGATAAGGTATATTGGGTTGAGATGAAGGCTTTGGGATGGAATTCTCACTCACATCCTTGGGTGATGGAGGGGTGGAAGTAGAAGGTGGAGGAATTGGAGGAAAAGAAGGTGGAGGAATTGGAGAAGGAGACTCGTTTTCCTTTGTCACAATCACCGGTGTAGGTGTAGGAAGCTCGGGTTCCTTTAAACCTTTTCCACTTCGAGTGGTGATTGCTTTCATCTCCTCTCTTGGATTAGCAACGGTGTTACTCAGAAGAGAACCCGATCCAGAGGCTTGATTACTTGGGAAAAAACTAGCCATCATGTTCCTTAAGTCATTCGTTTGACTTGCCAAAGAGTTTCGCATATCGGCTCGAAGATCATTCCCTTGTTTCACCATATCTGCTTTCAAGTTGATCATTTCCCGCTGAAGATTTTGCACTATCACATCATTAGTCCTCATGTAAGTGTCAATCTCTTGATTATATGTGGTGGGTTGGGTGGGAGGAAGAGCATGGTAGGTAGGTGGTTGATAAGCGGGTGGTTGGTGAACTTGATTGTTTCTTTGAGGTGGATATGGGTTTCTTTGGTTTTGATATTGATTTGGAGCTCGTGGTTGGTTTTGATTGTTGCGATTTAGGTTGTTTGGGTTTTGTGGGGGAAACCGGGTGGTGAAAGAAATTTGTTTGAGTGATAGCTGAGCAAATTGCGATCACCTTGAGGACGTGCTTGATAGCCTCCCGTGGAATAGTTACCGTTGGCGGCATACACATTTTCCGGATTGTCATGTGTCGAAGGACAATCGGTGTATGAATGAGATCCCCCGCATATTTCACATGACTGACTCATAGCATTAACTTGTGCATTGATAGCTTTGGTGTTGTTAGCGGTTTGGAGAGCAAGTGTTTCAACAAGCGAAGTAAGCTTATCAATTCTCTTGTCGCTCTCATTAGTGCTAGCACTAGCCACATTAGTCCGAACACTCTTGGTTTGCACTCTAGACTTATTCTCAATTATATCCTAAGTGGAATTAGAAGACTTAACCAAAATATTACCCCCCCAAGGCACTATTTAGTGAATCTTGGTCATTCATGCTTAACCCATTGTAAAAAGTATTTATTTGATGTACTTTTGTGAAACCATGTTGTGGACACTTTCTTAAAAGTTCCTTAAAACGGTCCCAAGATTCACTAAATGTCTCACCGTACTTTTGTTCAAAGGTAATGATTTCATTCCGCAAAGCGGTAGTACGTGAGGGTGGGAAAAAGCAGTTGATGAATTTAGTCTCTAAATCCGTCCACGTAAGAATACTTTTTTGCGGTTCCTTATCAAGCCAATTCCGGGCTTGTCCCTCTAAGGAGAAAGGAAAAAGTTTCAAGCGAATCACTTCTTGTGAAACCCCATTATACTTAACCGTATTGGTGAGTTGAAGAAACCTTTTTATATGGTCATGAGGATCATCAAGCGAACGCCCCAAGAAAGGTTGAGCAGAGACCATTTGAATGAAGCCGGATTTGAGTTCAAAATTGTTGGCTCCAATCTCGGGTATGACAATAGCATCGATGTTGCCCTCTACGTGCGATTGCAAAAGCTCGATCATTGGTTGATTGTCCATGGTGACAATAGGTGGAGTAATGACTTCGGCTTGAGCTACTTTCTTATTACGAGCACGAGTACGCATACACACCTACAAAAAGAAAAGAAAAATATACAAGAAATATTTTTGGTTTTTTATGTTTTTCTATTTTTTGTATTTTTGAAATTTTATATTTATATGGATTTTTGAAAATTTTTAAGCAAGAAAAATAACGTTCAAAGATGAACGGATCCCAAAATCCAACGCGTCTTTCACGAAAAACCGTTAATCTTAACGAAAAGAGCCGGCAGCGGCGCCATTTAATACAAGGGTTTTCCTCGTATGAAAATTCGTTGTTCTGATCTTTTCGAATTGATTACTAGTAGAAAGTGTGACTCAGTCGTTCTTGGTGGACAAATAGAATGGGTTGATTATCTATTTTAAACTAAAAGCAAATATGAAAATGTCGTTGAGTAAAATAAAAGCTTTAAAAATTAAACTAAAAATTACTAGAAAAACACTTGGTAAGAGATTTCGGGAAGCGTGTAATTTTTGGAAATTAAAACGTAATGAATTTAAAACTTAAAACTTTGTAAAAATAAACTAAGACAAAACTCGTTCAAAATAATACTAAGTAAAAGTGCTGGAAAAGTTAAAATTTAAAAACTAAGAGAACAAAACAATAAACATGAGTCAAATCGCAATACGATCGTACTCAAATCGTAAGATGGATCGCACTCAATGCGCTGGAAAAGAGTGATCGCACTCAGAGGTGATCGTAACACACCATCGCAACCACCGATCGCACTCACGATCGCAACAAGTGGATCGTAGATTGATCGTGGTCTTGATCGTAACAACAAAGATCGCAATCAATGCGATTGTATCAAGGAATCGTGACGCGATCACACCCACAGATCGCAACAAGTGATCGTGGTGTGGATCGTAGCCAGAGAAAGAATTATGGATCGCAGTCAATGCGATCGTATCCAGGTGATCGTAACAAGTAAAACCCTCATAAGATCATAATGGAAAACAAAGAGTAACTAAGCTTAAACGAATAAGCTGTTAATCCAATAAGCACTTACCAACTTTTAGAAAAGAATAAATAAGCATAAATTTGAAAACTTTTGGAATCTAAACACTGGAACTTTATAAACCGAACCTTAACAAGATAAAACTTTTAGGAGAGCTTAAAAGTACATAAGCTAAACATACGAATAAGCCAATAAGCACAAACAGCTTAAAGCTCAGCCGTATAAGAACTTATATAGGACTAAAAAGATGAACTTTTTAATCACTAAAACATCAAAATCAAACGTGAAACAAGGATATTTCGGATCAAAGATAAACTAAAATCAAGAAAGGTAGAAGAAGATTAAAGATTAAAAGCTTAAACTTGAACTTTTGATTAATGAATTCCAAATACAAGGATGATTAAAAGCTTAAACTTGAAAGATAAAAATGAAGAAAAGATGAAAACTTAGTGAGAGAAAGTTAAACACTTTCTCTCTCTAATAACTAAAGAAAGGAAAAAAATGAAAACTAACTAACCCCCTCCTAATGTGTTTAGGAGGGTATTTATAGGAGATGGGAAGGTGCATGTGTTTCCTTCTTTCTTTCTTTCTTTCTTCACGACTCGATTTAAATTCTTTGTCTTTCTCGACGTCGTCTCGGGATTTGTCGATGTAAATTGAACTTGTCTTGTAATTTTCTTCTTCTATTAGACTTGAGTTCTTCTACTTCATTAAACTTCCGTCTTTAGACTTTTTCTTCGATAAATCTTCAGAATAGGCCTTGGACTTCCGTTCTTTTTGCGCTCTTGATATTTTGACTTCGTCTTTTGTCGTTTTCTTCGATAAAAGCCCGTGATAGCCCATGTTTTCTTCCTTTTTCATCTTTTGGTCCTAAACACAATAAAAACACAAACCACGCATAATTCCGACTTTTACGACATAAAATATACGTTTTGGTCTTGTTATTATTGGAAATAAGTGGTAAAAGGATAAGTGTTTTCACACTTATTAGGGACAGTCAATCCCGATGGATCCACCCACAACATTCGCGCTTAGTACTCGAAATTAACGGTTCATGATCAGGAGAGGAAACTCAAGGCTAGACTAAAAAGCAATAATAATATTGAAAACCTAAAATCATACATGTTCTGGATAGCATACAAATTCTGGATAGCATACAGTTTTTAAATGGTTGCGTTCCACCATGTAAAATCTCACCCCGTGTTTAGAAACCATGTACAAGTAAAAAGGGGCTATGAACTCACTTTAGCCACGAGGTAAGTCAATCACGGTACTCAGCAACTGAGTAGAAACGGTAGTGGTAGACGATCACTGACGATATGGATGCCCAGGGAAACACGAAAACCGCAACCTATCAAAATAAGGCGCGCGTTAAGACTCGAACTCAATATCGATATATATACCAAATATAATATGACTCAAACGTTTTCAAAGTATTCATGTTTTCAAAACCATTGACACGAACCAAATGAATCCATTTATCCAACATTACTCGTTTAAACACTTGTACACTTAAAGTCGACCCGTCATAAGACGCCAAGTCAACGCAAGTCAAACTATCCTTTTACATCGCTCGGACCAGTAGCTAAGTCATTTATATAATGACTAAGCACTTGAGTAAGTCACCATGTCCAATGGTGAATACTCAAACTCACGCAACACAAGCATTGAACTATGTGTCCAAAATAAAAATCAGCAAGTACACCCCGAATGTACACACCGATCTATCCTATCTAGACTTGTCCGTTTTAGATGAAAATTGGTGTCAAGGTCACTTATAACCTGTATAAGACCCTGCCAAATATTGAGCCAAAGTTTACACTTTAAAACCCATCAGCTCGACACTAAATTTAGGACAGATTTGTATACTTGTTTTGTAAAACCGTTTGGACCACTTTAAAAGTGCTAATTCGACAATCCGTCTTTTGAAACCACTACTAGACTCATCAAACTCAGTTTGTAAACTTTGAAAACCGATAGATACATTTATCTAACCAAGCCTAAATTCCCCGAGAGTCGACCCAAAATCAGCCACAATTTCGGATTGTGCCGACTTGCGTCTCCCGGTACACGAAAACTAAAACTAGCATAACTTTTGACTCGTAATGACTTAGAAGCTCTATCTTATACCAAAACGACCGTCTCGGAAAACTCTACAATAAAATCAAATAATCTTAGCCTTTATCAGACCTTAAATCCACGAAAATTCTGATTAGGACCTGCTGTCCCAAAACAACCTTTTAGAAAACAAGTCAAATTAATTTTTCAACCAAAACCATTCATTCCCATACCTCTAGGATCATCATACTATCATACCCATCAACCAAACACTCCTAAAAACACTTGTATGTAAAATCTAACAAAAATCAAAGATTAAAAACAAGACTTTTTATGATCAAAACAACATAATCTTACCAAAAACAACACATGCATGATGATTAAAACATCATACAACCATGAAATCAAAAGTTTATAAAAACTTGATGCATGTGTACAAATTTAGTACCATTAGAATCACAAGAACATTTTAGGATGGGGTCTAATTTTAGTTTTGATTAAATCATGGTGGATGATGGTGTTTTGTGGTGTTTATGTGGCGGCAAAATGGAGGTGGGAGAGAGTTGTGATGTTTGATTTTTTTGTAAGGTTGTATGTATATGTTTTTGTGTAAGAAAAGAGTTCATATATGTTGGTAGTGGAGGGACTAGTTTTGCCAACTTTGAAACTTGTGGACTTAAAAACAATTAATAGTTTTAAAGGGTAGAAAATGGTTATTGGTAAATATTGAAAATATTTACGGGGCTCGGGTTTCGTAAAAATACTTTTCAAAAGTTACAATGCATCATAAAAATGATTATATGATTTCCCGACACGACTTAATACGTAATTAAAACGAAATCGTCGAAAATATTAATTATCGAAACAATAGATAAATAAACGTAAACTTTTGGGCATCCGTCGGTATCGCGATCACTAGGAATTCTCGTTGTACATTGATTTTGAATAAACTCGTTGTAAAACGCACGCGGGTGATTTTAAATCAAAAACATTGATTTAAAATAAATATGGAAAAATAAAATAAAAATTTTATAATTCCATACAAAGTATTTATCGATGATCAGAAAAATACTTAAAAAGTATAATTTAAAAATCTCCGGATTTACATATAGCAATACAAGAAAACGTAATACGTTGGAAAATTCAAGAAGCACGAATACAAAGAATAAAATAATGTTGGGAAAGTACGGGTTCTCACAGTCGTCCCCCCTAAAGGAACTCTGGTCTCTAAAGTTCTCCTGAAAACAGTAGAAGATGCAAATGAGAGGAGGTACAAAGTGTAGAACAAAAATCATTGCTTCCCAGGTAATTTCCGTACCACGACGAATCTTAACGGTTAGAATTCACTACGCTTCAGTTTCTTAGCTCCATTTCGGATAAATTTTTCGAACTCAGATTAGAACAATGACCTCTCAGTACGGAGAAAAATTCAAGAGATAGAATGAACACAAGAATCGCTTAAACGGACAAAGTGTGTTAAAATGAATCAGGATTGTTAATCAACAAGGAGTCGCAAATCATGCAACTATAAAACGTGACAATCTTGAAATGTAAGAATCCAGTCACAAGCGAAATAGAAGGGAAAAAAATGAATAACATATGATCATTTAAGATACAAGATGTCATAGTCAGTTGTCTAGGATTTTGGGATTACTTTAAAACTCAGCTTAAATATTTTCTTGATTAAAAGAAAATTTACAAGGTGTAGTGATTTAAAATCAAACTATCTGTATTTAGTGGGTAAGCTGTTGCTATATCTTTTCCTTGATAAGGATTTTCAAAGAAAAAGTAAAACAATTCAAAATAGTTATCCTGATCGGCTTAAGAACTTTTGGATGACTACATGGAATTATCGTTATAACCTCAGGTTTATCGTTACCATTAGAAAAATCAGGTTTTTTCCAAGTTATTTAGAATCATTGTTAGAAATTATAAATTGATTTAATAATTTCATTATACTGACAGTAAAGTACGATTGAATCAAATACTTTAAAAGATACAGTTTGATATCCTTTTTAAATACTAGTTATAAATTTACCAAAGAGGATGTATAGATCCTGTACTTAACTTGAAACAGTTATTTTGGTAATTAAACATTTGATAAAATGTATAAAACGTTCTTAAAAATTAATAATAATTTTAGAAATTTAAGAAAGTGTTTAAGGTATCAAAGGATAAGCACGTAACATTTTCTGGTTTCAAAAGGTGACAAGACAGCAATGAATATAAATCATATAAAGGTCAACAATCTGTATGCGAGCGATAACACAAGGGAATAGAAAAAAATCGTATCAATTCTTAACAAACGTGATAGAATAGATGCGTCGATGATGAAGTAATAAGAAACAAAGGATTATAGCAAGTCATCACTTCTTGAATGCAGTTGGTCACACCAATAACAGCTTATTAAGTTCTCACTGGTCGATACACGATCGAATGAGAAAATCCACACAATGAATTTTCGAATCATAGAAATTCTTAAGAAGTTTCTTGAGAGTAATTCCAGTAATATGAACAACATTAGTAATGAAAGGCGAAATCAACATATGATTCTCGCGAATGAATTTCAAGACGATGAAGTCTAACACATAACATGGAAAATACACGTAATCATCGTTCACGTCTAGTCATAAATCATTAATCGCGTCCAGAGGCGTTTCATAGGTCTACCAAGATAGATAAAGAAGATCGATCGATGAAGAGGCATAATAACGTTGAAACTTTCAAGTCTGGTATCAATGGTAAGAATTTAGGCAAATGGTAACGAAAATCGTATCATGAGGATGATGAGGTAACAAGTAAGGTAATGATCGTCGAGTATGGAAATATGTGTTTGATGCATGTACTTTGTTCAAGAAAATATAAGGGTTCATATGTGTATGTTGCGAACTGTCGATACTCGCATAAGAAGTAAAAGTTTTCAAAATTTACATTTATCTAACTTTTTAAGAAACATAACTAAAAAGTTGATTGTGGGTCAAATATTTAAGGCGACTACTATTCGGCCTCGCATGGCTCCTTCTAAATTAAGCATAGGTGATCAAGCCATGCATAATTTAGGACTAGCAATGCGATGCTCAGCTTCGTCAAACCAGTATTACATAACATATGATTTAAAATATGTATATAATAGCATTTGTAAAAACAGAAATCAAAATAACATATGAAACTACCTCGTAAAATTTATGTCATTTAATTTTATAAAGTAGCGTTCAAGTATCTTGTAAAGCCCAAGTAAGTTATTTTGTAAATTGGTTTGCAAATAATATCTGCTTGAGTTTATATGGTATCTTATAAAATAGCGAGTGTGTTACATGAGGGTAATAAAGGGTAGTTCAATACAGTCAATGAAATGGTTACAAGATGCTAAGGTTTCAAGAGGTTTAGCAGGAATCGTCAGGAGACACATGTCAAGATGATAACGAACGATGAAAATAAGAACTTCAACCTCGTTCCAAATCAGTGGTACAATAGAAGCAAAGAAAGACAACGTAGAATGACAAATAAGTCATATATAAAAGAAAGGATAAAGGAATCCGTATGTGTGCACATCGTGATTAATTTGACAATAATATACTTTTAAGAAAGTAGGGTATCAATTAACAAATAGTACAATCACTCCGAAAAGTTTCTATATAAGGAAGTTACCGAATTTCAAAAGGTCAAGATCTATGTATATGTATGACCGAACTGAATTTACTGTTTGTAAACGTTTTCAAACGCAATCAATGTTTTGATGGTTGTAAAGTATTATTAGTTACAATTTTACAAGCTCACACGAACTTAAAATGCTTCAGACCATGTTTTTAACTTTTATCAGTTTTGACCTTTTTAATCAACTATGACTTTTGGGTTTGACTAGACCAATTAACTCACTAAACGATATTCTAAGACTCAAAGTCTAAAGCATTTCGATGTAAAACAATGTTTTGAACAACTTTCTAGTTTTACCCAAGACTTGAAACGGAATAAAAATGGACGAAAATACCCTTGCATTAAATCTGTCAACAAAATGATATTTTAGCATTATTCAGAAAATAACTTCTTAGATTTTACGATCTCAAATGAGCGTAACTTGCTCGGTTTTA
Organism: Glebionis coronaria; assembly: GCA_025667525.1. NCBI lineage: Eukaryota > Viridiplantae > Streptophyta > Magnoliopsida > Asterales > Asteraceae > Glebionis > Glebionis coronaria. Next base: position 9,217,861 of record CM046878.1, on the reverse strand, counting down.
GAGTTTACTGGTCAAATTTTATGTCCTAAACGGACGTCTCAACATGTAGAAATATATATTTTTATGTCTAAAGTTATAAAAATATTTTCTCGACACTGTTAAATTCCTTGTAAAGTTTCTGTACAATATTCTTCGACACCTCTTGAAATTAAATCTAAATTTCATAATAACTCAGAATTTAGGTACACACAAGACTTGTGGATTCCATAAAGACGAAAGAGAAGAAAACTGCATAATTAATCATGTAAAGAAAACACACTATGGAAATGGTTCAAGAATGTCAACGATAATCTGAGAGATAAAAAAACGACGCATATCATCCGTGTCTTCGGCTGCAAGATGCAATGCAGGAAGGTCGCGCCGTGTTTTTCCAAAGTCACAAGACATACCGAGAAAGAAACAAAATATTAACAAGTCACACACCTGAGGCGAGGAGGTTTAATGAAAAGGGAGGATACAAGTAAGATCGTATTCCAAACAATCGTCACATAATAAATGACGATCATGTGTTCAAGGTACAACAGATGTTGTAAGTTGAAGTCGAAACGTAGAATGGTCAATGAAATAAGATGTAATCCATGTACAATTGTCGTGTAAAACGGTGACGTAAAGGTCGATCAAGATTACAAAAATCCACGATATTAATCAACACTGAATCAAGGAATGCTTCGAGATATGTAACTCACATGATGTACTTTAGTCTTTATGGGAGACACATTGAGCTACACAATGGTCTATAGACTATACATTCAATTACGAATGGTCGGAAAGAAAATCTGCGTATCTAAATAGATATTTAAAAGAATTAAACAATGAAAGCAACACGTACGGTAGTAAAATGAAAATCAGGAGTTTCATCGAAAACAACACTTCTTAATCCCGAACAATGGTATCTCAAGAGTATGCACAACATGTAACAGTGAATCGGGAAAAACAAACAGTTCAAAACGAACGAGTATACAAGATCAGTCGTATCACGCATAAATGAAATAGCAATAGTACTCAGAAAAATGAGTATGAAAAGTCGGCAGCATACGCGCTCCGAATACAAGTACGTAACGTCATAACAAATTGAAATCATGGTAACATGATCAATTCACAAGAACAAGAATTCAAGAAATGTAGTAACAACATATGTAATCAAGTAATCTCCAATGATAACTCATGAAGCACAAGGCTTTGAAAAGACACAGTAATTGTCGTCATTAAAGTGAAGTAGTATTTCAAAATGAAATCAAGAGATGAAATTAAAACGATAATTAAAAGCAAATAATGAGGATTAGAGAGTTACCTGCGCAGATATCGAACAACATTGGCAGATTCTGTGTTTGACACTTAGGAACAATAAAATGTTTGAACTTTCAGTTATAGACTAAGTTTTGAAAAATGACGCAGTTCCCTATAACCATCGCTCTGATACCAATCTGTGAGACCCCCAGAATCTGAGATGGAACAACTAGGCAACGAGGGGGTAACACGTCATAGTACAAGAAACAATGAATTACATTTCATACAAAGCTGACGAAATAAAAACATGTACATTACATCATAAAAGGTCAGAGTTTTTAAACATAGGTCCCAGAGTTTTAGAAGCGGAAAATTATATTATTTCGTCTCAATTCATAACATAAAGTTGCCCAAAAGATAGAACAAACTCTGACAGGTTTTACTAAAAACAGTCTTTTTAAAGCATCACAGAAATCTCCAAGCTGCGATAATCTCCTGCGGGCTCCCATCCAAGCAAAGCTAAGTAGTAATACTTGAGATTAAACATGTAAAATCGTCAACACAAAGTTGAGTGAAATTCGTAGGTTTAGCAGTAAAGGTGTGGAACACAAGCATTCATTTGTAAAGCAAGTAAATAGGGAGTATGGTTATGATCATTAACCATAGTCTGAAACCATTATTATTGTTGTTCAGTTCATGAACCGAATCTTAACTCAATGTAAGTTCCTCTAGGGAGTATTCAGCCTAAATACTCAAGTATAAAACAAATATCAATGCGCCAAGGTACTTGAGACGGGGACAGTCAATCCCGATGGATCCACCCACAACATTCGCGCTTAGTACTCGAAATTAACGGTTCATGATCAAGAGAGGAAACTCAAGTTGATAGGTGTGAAAACACTCATCCTTTTACCACTTAAATCAGGCTAAAACGAGACCAAAACACGTATTTAATATCATTTGTTTGGAATTATGCGTGGTTTTTGTGTTTATTGTGTTTTCAGAGGCAACCGGATGAATATTGAAGAAAACATGGGATTGCACGGGTTTTATCGAAGAAAAAGACTCAAGACGAAGTCTATTGTCCAAAAGATGCAAAAGATTTGAAGTCATTGTGCCTATTTGAAGATTTGTCGAAGAATAGAGCCAAAGATGGAAGATTCATTTATGTCGAAGAACTCGAGTCTATTAAACAAAAGATTATAAGACGAGTTGGAATTATTCACCGACATTTCTCAAATCCAAGTCGGAAACGTTTATTTAAGACGCATGAAGACTAAAGAAGGAAGAAGAAAAAGGAGCCCAAATCAAAGCCCAATCACAAAGCCCATCACCATATACACGCCTATATAAAGGCCCTTACTTCACAAAAATTCACACTTAGCTTAGCTTAGTTTTCATTTTTCTCTAGTTTTAGAGAGAGAAAGTTTATAACTTTCTCTCACTAGATTTCATCTTTTTCATTTTCAAGATCAAAACTTTGTATCATTTTTCATTAATCAAGATCAAGTTTTATCTTTTAATCTTTAATCTCATCCTTCCTTTCTTTTACTTTTATTGATTTTGGTACGAATCTCGTATGATCCGAGTTGTTCATCTATGATTTGTGCTTAAAAAGTTGTTAACTTTTAATGTTTCCTTAAGTTTTTACATAAATAAGCTTTGAGATCCTTGTTCTTATTAGCTTATTTGTTGATTTAGTTTATTTACTTTTTAAGGTTTTTATGAAAAGTTCATCTTTTTATTGATTTGATTTAAAAGTTGTTTATTTTAAGGTTAGATAAGTGGTTCTTAGTGCTTATTTGATTAGTATTTCATTGGATTCGAGTTTGTTTTGGAGTTAGCTTATTGTAATAGCTTATTTCTCTTGCTTTTGAATCGAATTTGCTCCAATTTCGGAAAGGGATAAACCCTTTTCTGACCTGTTTTTCCGATCAGCAACACCCCTTCTTTCCGATCGTACGATCGGAAAGGGGTTTTGGTTTTTCCGATTGAGCATTTTAACATTCCGACGGTAAGCATTTCTGTATTCCGATTTGCCCATTTCTCCAATATTCCGATTGAGTCATTTTCGAGCATTCCGATTGGGAAGTTTTCCATATTCCGATTACACCTATTGGCAACATTCCGATTAGTGTTGATTCAAGTATTCCGATTGCCACCTTTTCCCCATATTCCGATCGTTTTGTCTCTCCCATATTCCGATCTATAGATCGGAATATTTTCCGATTGCCCCTAGTTTGTTTGTTCCGATTTGAGTGTTTTGCTATATTACGATCTTACTTTCTTTTAGCACTTTTCTAATAGTTCTTATTTTTCACAAAGTTTCCAAAGTGTTAGTTTTTATTGAATGTCCATTTGTTTTTCTAATATAAGTTTAAAAGTTTTTCAAACGTCTAATTTTGAACTAGTTTCTTACTTTAATCTTTCAAGTCTTTAATTTTACTCTTCGACACTTGATTAGTTTAAAATAGATAAACAAACCAAACTCCTTTTTATTAACCAAGAACAAATCATTCCACTTAGAACCGAGATCAATTCGAGAGGATATCGAGAATAATTATTTTGAACCCATTGAAAACACGAATATCAAATGGCGCCGCTGCCGGCTCTTCTCGTTAAGATCAAAAGTTTTTTGTGAGAACTTGGATTTTGGGATCCGTTCCCCGTGAACGTTACTTTTTCATCATATAAAATTTTCAAAAATACAAAAAAAAAGTAAAAAACATAAAAACCAAAAATATTTTTGCTTTGTTTCTCTTTGTTCGTTCTTTTGCAGGTGTATGCGCACTCGATCCACGTCATATCAAGAGCCCGAGCCTCTCGATCACTTAGACATGGCCGGTGTACCACCTCCAAACAATAATAACAACAACATGAATAATAACAACAACAATGAGCCCCTTCCGGATAATCGCCCGATGATTGAATTGCTGCAAGCTCATGTCGATGGCAACACTGATCCAATTGTTATACCACCAATTTCCGCCAACAATTTCGAGCTAAAATCAGGCTTTATCCAGATGGTCTCTGCTCAACCATTCTTGGGACGAACCATTGATGATCCACACGACCACATCAAGAGATTCTTTCAACTCACCAACACGGTCAAATTCAATGGTGTTCCACAGGAGGTTATAAGGTTACAACGTTTTCCCTTTTCTTTAGAGGGACAAGCCCGGCATTGGCTTGCTAAGGAACCGCCACAGAGTATTCTCTCGTGGACGGATTTGGAAACAAAGTTTATCAACTACTTTTTTCCACCCTCTCGTACTACCGCTTTGCGGAATGAGATCATAAATTTTGAACAAAAGTACGATGAGTCATTCAGTGAATCTTGGGATCGCTTTAAAGATCTTTTAAGAAAATGCCCACAACATGGTTTTACCAAAGTACATCAAATCAATACTTTTTATAATGGTTTAAGCATGAGTGACCAAGATTCACTGAACAGTGCTTCGGGGGGTAATCTATTGGCTAAGACTTCCAATGCTGCTTGGGACATCATTGAGAACAAATCTCGTGTGCAAACCAAGAGTGTTCGGACAAATGTCGCTAGTGCTAGCACTAATGACAGCGACAAGCGACTTGACAAAATCACTACGCTTCTTGAATCGCTTGTCACCCACACCGTCAGCAACAACAACAGCAACAACGCCAAAAACGCTCAAGTGAACGCTGTCAGCCAACCTTGTGAGATATGCGGTGGTCCTCACTCTTACACAACTTGTACCGCCACCCAAGATTACCCTGCTGAGAATGTTAATGCAGCATATGGCACCTATACTCAACCTGCTTATCAAGCAAAACCTCAAGGTGACCGCAACTTGCTTAGCTACCGTTCCAACAACTATATCTCACCACCTGGTTTTAATCCTAACAACCAAAACCAACAACAAAACCTCAACCGCCCTCCTCAACAACAACAAACTCGTACACCATATATCCCTCCTCACAAGCAGCAACAACCACCTCAACGAAACACCCAAGTTTACCAGCAACCTGCTTATCAACCACCCGCATACACTGCTCCTTCAAACCAAACCCCCGCATCACATCAAGACATTGGAACCTACATGAGGACTAACGATGTGATCGTGGATAATCTCCAACAGGAAGTGCGCAACTTGAAAGCAGATCTGATGAAACAAGGGAATGATCTGAGAGCTGATACGAAGAACACTATGGATAGTCAAACGAATGACCTAAGAAACATGATGGCTAGTTTCTTCAACGGTAATCAACCCTCTTCTTCGGGTACTCTTCCGAGTAACACCGTTGCGAATCCAAGTGGGGAGATGAAAGCAATCACTACTCGAAGTGGTAAAGGTACCAAGGAACCCGAGCTTCCTATACCTCCACCGGTGGTTGTGACAAAGGAGAACGAGTCACCTGCTCCTATTCCTCATCCTTCTCCTTCCCCAATTTCTCCACCTCTTCCTTCTACCCCTCCTCCACCCAAGGATGTGAGTGATCCTATTCTTCCAAAGCCTTCCTCTTCTTCCAATATACCTTATCCATCTAGGTTGAGGAAAGAGAAGCTCAAAACCAAGGACGATATTCAGGTTTCGAATTTCCTTAAAATGTTCAAACAACTGAATTTCAATATCTCCTTCGCTGAGGCTCTCGCTCACATGCCTAAGTACGCGAAAATGTTTAAAGATCTTCTGAGCGACAAGGAAAAGCTCCTCGATCTCGCCAACACCCAACTTAATGAGAACTGCTCTGCAGTGCTCTTAAGGAAATTTCCAATCAAGCTTGGTGATCCGGGTCGTTTTCTTATCCCTTGCAATTTCCCGGGAGTAGAGAATTGCATGGCCCTAGCCGATCTAGGTGCCAGTATTAATCTCATGCCTCTAAGTGTTTGGAAGCAATTATCTCTCCCAGAGCTAGTCCCCACCAAAATGACTTTGGAATTAGCTAACCGTACGGTTGCTTATCCAGTGGGGATAGCCGAAGACGTCATTGTAGGAGTCGACAAATTCACCTTCCCTGCTGATTTTGTTGTCGTCGACTATGAGATGGACCCCCGTGTGCCACTAATTGTTGGACGTCCATTCTTGAGGACCGGTCGCACTCTTATTGATGTTGAAGCCGGTGAGCTTATCATGAGAGTGGGTGACGATAAAGTAGTCTTCAACATGGGAAAGTTGTCTAAACAACCTTATTCATATGAGAGTGTTAATTGTATTGACGTTCTCGATGAGGCTTGTGAAGAACACTTTAATGATGCTTGCAAAAGTATTCCTACCTCTCTTCCCAATGTTGAGACCGTGTCCTCTATTGATTCATCATTGTCTCTATTTGGAGATAGTGATTTATTTTGGAACAATCTTGAAGATACCATAGGAGATGCGAATTTAGCTACTAATGATTCTCCTATCGATGGGGATGAAGACATGAATTTCTTTGACAATCTTCTCACCGAAGACAATCCTTCGCTTCCATCTCCCACAGTCATTGCTATCGATACTCCGACTTTGAATACGCCTCCCGTCGACAATCCTCCGGATTTAGAACTTAAGGAGTTGCCGCCTCATCTCGAGTATGCGTTCCTTGAAGAAGAGAAGAAGTCACCCGTCATCATCGCTAAGGACTTGCAAGAAGAAGAGAAAACTCGTCTCATCGATGTGCTTAAAGCTCATAAGAAGGCAATTGCTTGGAAAATTTCCGATATCCGCGGAATTGATCCGAACTTTTGTACTCACAAAATTCTCATGGAAGATGACTTCAAACCCACAATCCAGAGCCAAAGAAGGGTTAACCCTAAAATTCATGACGTCATCAAACAAGAAGTTATCAAACTCCTAGATGCCGGCTTGATCTACCCTATTTCGGATTCACCATGGGTTAGTCCAATCCATTGTGTGCCCAAGAAGGGCGGAATAACCGTTGTTCCCAATGAACACAACGAGTTAATTTCCACTCGTCTCGTTACTGGGTGGAGAGTTTGTATAGACTACCGTAAACTCAATGATGCCACGAGAAAGGATCATTTCCCTCTACCTTTTATGGACCAAATGCTTGAACGTTTAGCCGGTAATGAATATTACTGCTTTCTGGATGGTTTCTCAGGTTATTTCCAAATACCCATCGATCCCCAAGATCAAGAGAAGACTACATTCACTTGTCCCTATGGCACTTTTGCTTACAAAAGAATGCCTTTTGGCTTATGTAATGCGCCAGGGACGTTCCAAAGGTGTATGTTAGCCATCTTCCATGACATGGTTGAACAAACCATGGAAGTCTTCATGGATGATTTCTCGGTCTATGGCGATTCATTCTCTTCTTGCCTTGCCAATTTGGAACGTATGCTCAAGCGGTGCGAAGACACTCGCCTAGTTCTGAATTGGGAAAAATGCCATTTTATGGTAAAAGAAGGCATCGTGCTTGGACATAAGATCTCGAAAGCCGGTCTTGAAGTAGACCGTGCTAAAGTCGATGTTATCGCAAAGTTGCCTCCACCTTCAACCGTGAAGGGTGTGAGAAGTTTTCTGGGTCATGCGGGCTTCTACCGTCGATTCATCAAAGATTTTTCTCAAATCGCTCGCCCGATGACCCACCTCTTGGAAAAAGATACTCCTTTTATCTTTTCCAAAGAGTGTCTTAAAGCCTTTGACTCGCTTAAGGATAAGCTTACTAAGGCACCCGTCTTGGTTACCCCTAATTGGGAGCTACCCTTTGAGTTGATGTGCGATGCTAGTGATTTTGCTATTGGAGCGGTTCTTGGACAAAGAGTGAACAAACACTTCCAACCAATCCATTACGCTAGCAAGACAATGACGGGGGCACAATTGCATTATACGACAACAGAAAAAGAGCTTTTAGCTGTTGTCTATGCCTTTGAAAAATTTCGCCCCTATCTTGTCCTTTCCACCACCATCGTGTATACCGATCATTCCGCGCTGAAGTACTTGTTGACAAAGCAAGATTCCAAACCAAGACTTCTTCGCTGGGTTTTGCTTCTCCAGGAATTTAAAATCGAAATTCGCGATAAAAAAGGAGCAGAAAACCTAGCCGCGGATCATCTCAGTAGACTTGAGGATCCTTACCAGGGGGATCATCCGAACAAAGAAATCAATGATTCTTTTCCCCTGGAGACCTTAATGTCTATAAATTCGACTGCTGATGAAACCCCGTGGTTTGCGGACATTGCAAACTACTTAGCGGGTGGAATCCTCGTTGACGGGTTAACATCCCAGCAAAAGAAAAAGTTCTTCAAAGACATCAAGACTTACTTCTGGGATGACCCGTATCTTTTCAAACAATGTGCTGACTTGATTATTCGCCGATGTGTTGATGGACCGGCAGCCTTAGAAATCCTTGATGCTTGCCACAAAGGACCCACTAGTGGTCACTTTGGTCCCAACTACACCGCTAAAAAAGTGTTTGATTCGGGATTTTATTGGCCCACCATCTATCGTGACGCTCACGATATGGTTAAACGATGTGATGCTTGCCAAAAACAAGGCACGATCACACATAAAGACGAGATGCCTCAGAATTTCATTCAAGAGTGTGAAATCTTTGATGTTTGGGGTATCGACTTTATGGGGCCATTTCCCTCCTCTAAAGGAAACAAATACATCCTTGTAGCCGTTGACTACGTTTCTAAGTGGGTTGAAGCCAAAGCTTTACCTACTAATGATGCAAGGGTGGTTTGTAACTTTCTGAAATCGCTGTTCGCTAGATTTGGCGTTCCTCGTGCTATTATCAGTGACCGCAGGACTCATTTTTGTAACGATCAATTTGCAAGAGTCATGGCAAAGTATGGTGTCAATCACCGTCTTTCCACCGCTTATCATCCCCAAACCAATGGGCAAGCCGAGATATCCAACCATGGATTGAAGCGAATTTTGGAGCGTACTGTGGGAGAGCATCGCGCCGCGTGGGCCGATAAGTTAGATGATGCTCTGTGGGCTTTCCGTACTGCTTACAAGACCCCGATCGGTTGTACACCTTATCGTCTTGTGTACGGAAAAGCATGCCACCTTCCCATCGAGCTGGAGCATAAGGCGCACTGGGCCTTGAAGTGGGCTAACTTCGACATCAACAAAGCCGGTGATCATCGCAAGATTCAACTCAACGAGCTCAACGAACTAAGAAATGAAGCTTATGAGAACTCGCTGATCTACAAAGAGAAGACGAAGATCCTCCATGACGCAAAAATCAAGAACCGAGAGTTCCATGTTGGTGATCAAGTCTTACTTTTTAACTCTCGGTTGAAGATCTTCTCTGGCAAGTTGAAGAGCCGCTGGTCTGGTCCATTCACCGTTGCCAACGTCTTTCCGTATGGGACCATTGAGCTTTCTCAGCCAAATGGGCCCAATTTCAAGGTGAATGGCCAGCGTCTGAAGCTGTACTTTGGTGAGGACATCTCTCAGGAGATGATTCCAACCCTCACCACGTTCCCCATGAACTGAATTTGGGTCGAGTCAGGCTCGTGACTCGGTTATCAAAAACAAGCGCTCCTCGGGAGGTAGCCCGAGTATCTATCCTTTTATGTTTTTACCTCCTAAGTGTAGGGGGTCCTACATAGGTGTTTGTATTTGTGTGGTGATGTGATTACAGGGATGAATGCACTCTTGGAAACTTTGAAGAACCGTGCTCCCGTGTTATCCGAAATCCAGTTCTATCTCTCAACTATCGTGATTCAATTTTCTTCATACTCACATTTGAAATTGATCACTTTAGTCGTCTCTTCCTTAACTTGAGTTAACCAACGTGCACAATGTCATAAGTGTAGGGGAGACTTTTCATACATGCTTAAACATTGAGGACAATGTTTATCTTAAGTGTAGGGGGACTTCTATCGAAGTTTTAAGTGGACTTTTCCATGAAAATGCCTTCATTTAACCGGAAAATCATCTTTTTCAACATTTTTCAAATTTTTAATTAACTTTGGCCATTTAGTCGTAATTTTTAAATTTTTATCGTTGCTTTCATATGTATATATCCCGCAATAAAGTCAAAAATTTTAATAAAGTGGTGTAGCTAGTTTAGAAATCTTTGACATATTAGGCCCGTTGCGTTTATTTTGACTCAACCCGGATAGACTTGTCCAAGTTTATTCTAGCTAGTATCCTTAACCATGTAGACCTTAATTGGTTTATTAGGCTAAGCATCCACGAGTCTCATTACTTGAGATTTTAAATTGTGGAGGACGAGAAATGATAGAGTCAATTATAAGTCGGTATTCTTGCGCAAGCTCACTTGTTGTAATTATTTGCCTATTCTCCCATCACTTGCTAATAATTTATCTGCAATAAGTAAGGTCGTACGATTTGAAAAGTTACTTAGCTTCTAGCCCAAGATCGTTTAAAAGTTGCTCGGTAATGACGAGAGTTCATAGCCAAGGCATAACTTATGAAGCGGGGCGCGAAGATTGGCGAGTCCGAAAAGGCCCTAACAAGGCATGAGGATTCAATTTTATTGCTGAAGATCCAAAGTGATGTGAAAAGCATTATTCCTAAAGTCAATATGAAGGATCAAGACTCACGACGAAAAGCAATCAACTCCCATAAAGATCATGGAGAAGTCTATCCGAAAAGACCCTAACAAGGTATGAGGATAAATAGATCCAAGTCCGAAAAGGAGGCGGATCGTTGTATCTCAAAATCCCAATTAGAGATTGAAGAATAATCATGAAGTCGTGGTCAACAAAGTTGGAGTACCCCTCAAAAGTCTCCAAGTGAAGAAACTCTATTATGATGAGAAGACCATTATCTCAAAGAACGTCTCTCAAGATATGAAGTATGAAGTACATGCCAAATATCGGCCCGAGAAAGGTCTCAAATCGCGAACCAAGTTATGCCAAGATATGAATTTTTTGATATCCCGAGAAGCAGTTTTAAGAGATTTTGTCCTTTAGCTAACTATTGATCAAATCGTCCTACTTTGCTTTCAGCCCTAATAAACTATCGAAATAAGTCCAAAAATGCATCTTCATGATCATTCTAAGACAAAAATAAAATATAAGAGATACACCTAGGAATAAGGGAGTTTAAGCATTTAATTAAGCCATGTGTGTAAGTGTCTGAATTGCTAACTTATAATAACAATGATCTCGTTTTTAAGCTTAGTTTGGGGAACGTGAAACTTGAGGGTGATAAATCTACGCAGCACCGAAGCCCTAATGAAAGTCCTCGATCTCTTTACAAGTTATTTCCACGTAAGTTATTTTCTATTCTCTTGTTTACATTAAAATTTTAATTTCTCTTAGTACTTTAAATTTTTGTTTAGTAGTATTTTAATAAGGCCAAGGTTGATTGATAATGAGAAAAGTGTAATTGTGCTTTGTCACTAAGCATTGCATGAGGGCATGGCAATGGTTAAGTGTAGGGGATTTGATAGGTGTGAAAACACCCATCCTTTTACCACTTAAATCAGGCTAAAACGAGACCAAAACACGTATTTAATATCATTTGTTTGGAATTATGCGTGGTTTTTGTGTTTATTGTGTTTTCAGAGGCAACCGGATGAATATTGAAGAAAACATGGGATTGCACGGGTTTTATCGAGGAAAAAGACTCAAGACGAAGTCTATTGTCCAAGAGATGCAAAAGATTTGAAGTCATTGTGCCTATTTGAAGATTTATCGAAGAATAGAGCCAAAGATGGAAGATTCATTTATGTCGAAGAACTCGAGTCTATTAAACAAAAGATTATAAGACGAGTTGGAATTATTCACCGACATTTCTCAAATCCAAGTCGGAAACGTTTATTTATGACGCATGAAGACTAAAGAAGGAAGAAGAAAAAGGAGCCCAAATCAAAGCCCAATCACAAAGCCCATCACCATATACACGCCAATATAAAGGCCCTTACTTCACAAAAATTCACACTTAGCTTAGCTTAGTTTTCATTTTTCTCTAGTTTTAGAGAGAGAAAGTTTATAACTTTCTCTCACTAGATTTCATCTTTTTCATTTTCAAGATCAAAACTTTGTATCATTTTTCATTAATCAAGATCAAGTTTTATCTTTTAATCTTTAATCTCATCCTTCCTTTCTTTTACTTTTATTGATTTTGGTACGAATCTCGTATGATCCGAGTTGTTCATCTATGATTTGTGCTTAAAAAGTTGTTAACTTTTAATGTTTCCTTAAGTTTTTACATAAATAAGCTTTGAGATCCTTGTTCTTATTAGCTTATTTGTTGATTTAGTTTATTTACTTTTTAAGGTTTTTATGAAAAGTTCATCTTTTTATTGATTTGATTTAAAAGTTGTTTATTTTAAGGTTAGATAAGTGGTTCTTAGTGCTTATTTGATTAGTATTTCATTGGATTCGAGTTTGTTTTGGGATTTAGCTTATTGTAATAGCTTATTTCTCTTGCTTTTGAATCGAATTTGCTCCAATTTCGGAAAGGGATAAACCCTTTTCCGACCTGTTTTTCCGATCAGCAACACCCCTTCTTTCCGATCGTACGATCGGAAAGGGGTTTTGGTTTTTCCGATTGAGCATTTTAACATTCCGACGGTAAGCATTTCTGTATTCCGATTTGCCCATTTCTCCAATATTCCGATTGAGTCATTTTCGAGCATTCCGATTGGGAAGTTTTCCATATTCCGATTACACTTATTGGCAACATTCCGATTAGTGTTGATTCAAGTATTCCGATTGCCACCTTTTCCCCATATTCCGATCGTTTTGTCTCTCCCATATTCCGATCTATAGATCGGAATATTTTCCGATTGCCCCTAGTTTGTTTGTTCCGATTTGAGTGTTTTTCTATATTACGATCTTACTTTCTTTTAGCACTTTTCTAATAGTTCTTATTTTTCACAAAGTTTCCAAAGTGTTAGTTTATATTGAATGTCCATTTGTTTTTCTAATATAAGTTTAAAAGTTTTTCAAACGTCTAATTTTGAACTAGTTTCTTACTTTAATCTTTCAAGTCTTTAATTTTACTCTTCGACACTTGATTAGTTTAAAATAGATAAACAAACCAAACTCTTTTTTATTAACCAAGAACAAATCATTCCACTTAGAACCGAGATCAATTCGAGAGGATATCGAGAATAATTATTTTGAACCCATTGAAAACACGAATATCACAAGGCTAGACTAAAAACCAATAATAATATTGAAAACCTAAAATCATACATGTTCTGGATAGCATACAAGTTCTGGATAGCATATAGTTTTTAAATGGTTGTGTTCCACCATGTAAAATCTCACCCCGTGTTTAGAAACAATGTACAAGTAAAAAGGGGCTATGAACTCACCTTTGCCACGAGGTAAGTCAATCACGGTACTCAGCAACTGAGTAGAAATGGTAGTGGTAGACGATCACCGACGATATGGATGCCCAGGGAAACACGAAAACCGCAACCTATCAAAATAAGGCGCGCGTTAAGACTCGAACTCAATATCGATATATATACCAAATATAATATGACTCAAACGTTTTTAAAGTATTCATGTTTTCAAAACCATTGACACGAACCAAATGAATCCATTTATCGAACATTACTCGTTTAAACACTTGTACACTTAAAGTCGACCCGTCATAAGACGCCAAGTCAACGCAAGTCAAACTATCCTTTTACATCGCTCGGACCAGTAGCTAAGTCATTTATATAATGACTAAGCACTTGAGTAATTCACCATGTCCAATGGTGAATACTCAAACTCACGCAACACAAGCATTGAACTATGTGTCCAAAATAAAAATCAACAAGTACACCCCGAATGTACACACCGATCTATCCTATCTAGACTTGTCCGTTTTAGATGAAAATTGGTGTCAAGGTCACTTATAACCTGTATAAGACCCTGCCAAAATTTGAGCCAATGTTTACACTTTAAAACCCATCAGCTTGACACTTTACTCGACACTAAATTTAGGACAGATTTGTATACTTGTTTTGTAAAACCGTTTGGACCACTTTAAAAGTGCTAATTCGACAATCTGTCTTTTGAAACCACTACTAGACTCATCAAACTCAGTTTGTAAACTTTGAAAACCAGTAGACACATTTATCTAACCAAGCCTAAAGTCCCCGAGAGTCGACCCAAAATCAGTCACAATTTCGGATTGTGCCGACTTGCGTCTCCCGATACACGAAAACTAAAACTAGCATAACTTTTTACTCGTAATGACTTAGAAGCTCTATCTTATACCAAAACGACCGGCTCGGAAAACTCTACAATAAAATCAAATAGTCTTAGCCTTTCTTAGACCTTAAACCCACGAAAATTCTGATAAGGACCTGCTGTCCCAAAATAGCCTTTTAGAAAACAAGTCAAATTAATTTTTCAACCAAAACCATTCATTCCCATACCTCTAGGATCATCATACTATCATACCCACCAACCAAACACTCCTAAAACACTTGTATGTAAAATCTAACAAAAATTAAAGATTAAAAACAAGACTTTTTATGATCAAAACAACATAATCTTACCAAAAATAACACATGCATGATGATTAAAACATCATACAACCATGAAATCATAAGTTTATAAAAACTTGATGCATGTGTATAAATTTAGTATCATTAGAATCACAAGAACATTTTAGGATGGGGTCTAATTTTAGTTTTGATTAAATCATGGTGGATGATGGTGTTTTGTGGTGTTTATGTGGCGGCAAAATAGGAGGTGGGAGAGAGTTGTGGTGTTTGATTTTTTTGTAAGGTTGTATGTATGTGTTTTTGTGTAAGAAAAGAGTTTATATATGTTGGTAGTGGAGGGACTAGTTTTGCCAACTTTGAAACTTGTGGACTTAAAAACAATTAATATTTTTAAAGGGTAGAAAATGGTTATTGGTAAATATTGAAAATATTTACGGGGCTCGGGTTTCGTAAAAATACTTTTCAAAAGTTACAATGCATCATAAAAATGATTATATGATTTCCCGACACGACTTAATACGTAATTAAAACGAAATCGTCGAAAATATTAATTATCGAAACAATCGATAAATAAACGTAAACTTTTGGGCATCCGTCGGTATCGCGATCACTAGGAATTCTCGTTGTACATTGATTTTGAATAAACTCGTTGTAAAACGCACGAGGGTGATTTTAAATCAAAAACATTGATTTAAAACAAATATGGAAAAATAAAATAAAAATTTCATAACTCCATACAAAGTATTTATCGATGATCAGAAAAATACTTAAAAAGTATAATTTAAAATTCTCAGGATTTACATATAGCAATACAAGAAAACGTAATACGTTGGAAAATTCAAGAAGCACGAATACAAAGAATAAAATAATGCTGAGAAAGTACGGGTTCTCACAGAAAGACCGAAGGAAGTTGACCATGTATAGAGATCATAAGAAAGAAAGAAAGTAAGAACCGTTTTTGAAAACAGGAAAGAAGCAATAAAGTTCGTAAGAACTTTAGCAAGAAGCAAGAACGAGAAACAAGGCAAGTAGAAAAGAGTGGCGAGTAGCAAGAGCAAGGAAGACGCATCGGGAGTAGTTCTTGTAGAATAGGAAGACTAAAAGACAAGTATGGTAGTGTTGAATCAGTTAGTGTGTTGTTGGAAGTAGCATTACTAGGATGGATGCGGATGTGTCCGCGGAAAGTCAAGAATCGAGTTGGTTCGAAAAAGAAGTTTAAACCTTCTGTGGCTAGATGGTGCGAACAAACCGATTAAGAGGGGTGATTGTTGGGTTTAATCGGTTTTGTTCACGTATGCGTAACTAGAGTTCTACATTAACAAGTCATTGCTTGTTAATAATTTAGTTTGAATTGGTCTTGTAGTCTGACCGAATCTTTTGAAATTCACATGATGTATATGTGATATATATTGGGTTCATGTTCTTTAGGAAGTAGTTTATTCGTTAGTTTCTTTCTTACGAAGGTTATATATAGGTTGGTGTTACAATGGTAGAAAGTGCACGTGTGTAACTTTTATTTCAATATATAAAAGTGAGTTATAGCGTGAGGAGTGCCATTTGATATCTACAATTGTGACTTGTCCGTTCACAAAGTGCAAATCAAAATCGTGTATGTTTGTGAATGTATTTGAATTTTTTTTTGAAATGCTCGTCTTCTAAGTAAAATTAAGTTATTTATTCATCCTATATATTTAACAAAACGGACAATTAAACCATTCAGACAATTATTGAAAAACAAACAATATTTTTTTCATCACATTCAGACTTTGGGAACACCTCTTACCTAAAATGCGATATTCAGACACAAAACATTTTAATGAAAAAAACATCACCTTACATTCTTAAATTTCTAATCTACGATAAAAAATTAACTTTATTTTTAAACAAAAGCTTTTACAATCTACACTATTCACATTCTCACATCTCTTCAAAGGAATTCGAATGTACAACATTTAGATTGTTGTCACTCACGTAACATTATGCTAAGAGGTAAGTACATAACCAAAAGGTCCAAAATCGAATATGACCGGATGTATATATTTTTTAAACCGTAATACTAAAAACACATTTCAAGAAACTAGATATATCTATAAAAAAATTGATGTTTTTTTTTCAAATTACATCGATAAAATATGTTTGTATCTCAGGACCTCACGTTTCCATCACTGCTAAAAGGCTTTAAGAGAGGAGGGTGTAACGACGAGGGGTACCTCGTCGTGCTGAGGTGGCCCCTCGTCAAGCCTCTTCGTGGCTCGTCGCCACAAAGAAAGGACAATATTTTTTTCATCACATTCAGACTTTGGGAACACCTCTTACCTAAAATGGGATATTCAGACACAAAACATTTTAATGAAAAAACATCACCTTACATTCTTAGATTTCTAATCTACGATAAAAAAAATTAACTTTATTTTTAAACAAAAGCTTTTACAATCTACACTATTCACATTCTCACATCTCTGCAAAGGAATTCGAATGTACAACATTTAGATTGTTGTCACTCACGTAACATTATGCCAAGAGGTAAGTACATAACCAAAAGGTCCAAAATCGAATATGATCGGATGTATATATTTTTTAAACCGTAATACTAAAAACACATTTCAAGAAACTAGATATATCTATAAAAAATTGATGTTTTTTTTTTCAAATTACATCGATAAAATATGTTTGTATCTCAGGACCTCACGTTTCCATCACTGCTAAAAGGCTTTAAGAGAGGAGGGTGTAACTACGAGGGGTACCTCGTCGTGCTGAGGTCGCCCCTCGTCGAGCCTCTTCGTGGCTCGTCGCCACACTGACCCCCCTATTTCGCCATGTCAATTTCGCAAATGTGAAATGTTGACGACGAGGGTTTAGTGGGTGATATAGCTGTTGGCTATTAACGATTATGTTTTCAAATAATAAAAGAATTTTTTTTTCTTATATATAATCCCAATATTCTCATTTTTAACACACACACAACAAAAATCTCTCTTTCAAGCAACAAACCTTATACAAAAAATGGAGAACGAATGGTCCGATGAAGAGGATATGGACGATTTAGATTTCATAACCCAGCTTGAAGAAGAAGAAGCAGAAGAAGAAGCCCAGACAATACGAAAGCGTAGATACATTAACCGTCAACGTGACATCGCCGAAGCACGTTTGATGGAAGATTACTTCGGCCCGTATCCAAAGTATCACGAGGAGTATTTCCAGAAGCGGTATCGAATGCGACGTTCTCTTTTCTTAGAGATTCTTCAAGGTATTGAAAATTACATTCAAACACATAATCCTCTACCCAAACACTTTTACTTTTTTACTATCCGTATTGATGCAACGGGTTTAAAAAGTTGTAGTGTAATTATGAAATGCACATCTGCCTTACGCCAATTGGCGTTCGGTACACTGCCAGATTCATTAGATGAATACTTGCAAATGGGTGCACATTGCGCACACGATGGTCTTGATTACTTTACGATGTGCGTAATGGATTTGTTTCAACCCGAATTTTTAAGAAAACCTACACCAGCTGACGTTCAAAAGCTATATGCCGTTCATAATACGATTCATGGGTTTCCCGGGATGCTTGGTAGTATAGATTGTATGCACTGGGAATGGATTAATTGTCCGAGATCATGACACGGCCAATTTGGTAGAGGGGATAAAAAATACCCAACCATAATACTAGAAGCTACTGCATCATACGATTTGTGGATTTAGCATGCATTTTTCGGGGTTGCAGGTTCAAACAATGATATTACCGTTCTCAATCATTCACCCTTATTTGCTGATCTTTTGGATGGTAATGAACCCGATGCCCCGTATGTTGTAAACGGGCAAACTTTTCATAGAGGGTACTACCTTGCAGACGGTATTTACCCACACTGGTGAGCTTTTGTGAAATCATTTAGCATTGCACGCGATTAAAAAACAGCTTTTTTCAAACGCCGTCAAGAAGGTGCCCGAAAGGATATTGAAAGGGCATTTGGTGTCTTACAAGGGAGATGTCGTATTATTGCTCAGCCAGCGCGTCAATTTACTGTGAACAAGTTACGTAGAATCATGTACACCTGCATCATATTACACAACATGATTTTGAAAAATCAGGGGGTGCGATATCTGAAGCTGTAGAAATGTATGTTTGTTCACAGGCAAATATATTAAGGACATGGGTCGAGCGTTGTGCAATACGTCAAAGACAACAAAAAGAACTTCGTGATAAGCCGACACATACAAGGTTTCAACGTTGTCTTATTGAACATATATGGGAACGTCGTCAACCCTAAAATGAGTAGTTTATATTAATTGTTGTGTTTTTAAATTTTCATAATTTTTTTTCGTATCGTATTTCTTTTTTTTCGTATCAATGTAATTTTTATTTCCGTATTTGTAATGTTTTATTTGAATAAAATAAATTTTATTTTGTGTGAAAATGAAAAAAAAAATAGTGGTGGGGCCAAGTGATGAGGAGTTAGGTATGTTGTAAGTAAAGATGTATTTTTGTTAATTATGTTTGTGTGACTAGACAAAATTTGAAAGACTGCCTTGTTATGACACCCTTGTCTTAAGTAGAGGTGCACAAGACCGGTTAACCGGTCCGGTTTATTAATAAACCGGGACCGGCCCGGTCTCTAGTCAACGTCCAAAAATCCGGTTCGTCCGGTTAACCGGTTTAAAACCGGACCGGCTGGGAGCTAGAATATACAGACCGGAAGAACCGGTCCCAGACCGGTTTTGGCCGGTTAACCGGTTCCGGTTTTTTTTTTTTTTTTTTTTTTTTTGATTTTGAATTGTTATTAGGCTTGAACCATATTGAAAAGAAACACATCACTTTTATTAAACATAACATCACGATACATTGTTACAATACATAGGAAATGAAAAAAAAACAATACAAATACATCGAAAATAAATACGTCGAAAGGAAATACATCAAACACAATACATCGAAAAGCTACACGGAAGGATGGTTTTCATCTTCAGATCCGGACAACATAGCATCCGCAATAGCAGCTTCGTCACATGATAGTTCTTCATCGGAAAGTGTGGGTATTTCACCAATTGTCACCTCTTCGTCGTAAACCGACTCTTCAAAGTCAACCGGGATTTCAAGATTTGCTTTGTGTTGTATACGATCGGCCGCGTCCAAATAATCTTTCCAACACATGCACATCTCCAAGGAGGCCGGAGTTAGTCTTGTTCTTCGGTTTGATAGCACCCTTCCACTTGTAGAAAAAGCGGATTCCGAAGCTACCGAACTAGCTTGTACCGAAAGTATATCTCGTGCCATTCGAGATAGAATTGGAAACATAGGCTCTTGTTCTTTCCAAAACGCCAACACATCAAACTTTGAAAGCTGATCTGGATCCATACCCGCGGTCCAATTGCGGGAGGTATAAATCACATACTCGCTATTCATCAATTGTTCATTTCGTGCCCTTTTGGTTGCTTTATCTTGTACCAATTGCCACAAACTCGTACCTATGTTCCTTGAACGCGAAGAAGACGACGAGGCACCATCATTTGAAGGAGGTTGGTTGCCATACGTTTCCGAATAAAAGTTCCACAAACTTTTGAATTGTTCATTTAAAGTTTTTATTGCATCTCTTGCAAACCACACGTTTGAATCAAAAAGCTCCAAGTCATCCGAAATTAATTCGATATAAACCTCTACCCCGTTTAAGTTAATGCATGGATTCAAAGCGGCGGCACAAGTAAGAATAGGTGGGAATTGTCCAAAATATTTTTTTAGCTTTTCTTTCATTGGAAAAACCATACTTGCATAAACATCACCATTTAATTCAAATTCACTTAATTTTTTGCACATTATAGCGATTTGTTGCAAGACATAAAGACCCGTTGGATAATAAACTCCCGAAATTAATTTTGTGGCATTGTAAAACACTTCAACTAACTTGGTTATTTTTTCAATATGATCCCAACTCTCGGGCGCAAATCCATATTGGACTAAACCATTTTGATGCAATTCGTCATGAAAGTATTGCAAAGTTGCCTTTTGTTTTAAAGCACTTAGAAACATAAGATAAGTGGAATTCCATCTAGTAGGAACATCCCAATTAGGCCCTAAAAATGGTTTTTGTGCCTCATTACAAGCCCTCATATACGCAACATATCTTGCATTCCCCGCTTTAAAAATATCTTTCATCATTTGTTTAAAAGCTTCTTTCATGTCACTTATCGGGGCCGCGTCTAGTCCGTCTTGCACAACCAAGTTAATGATGTGTGCAACACAACGACTATGAAAATATATGCCATTAACCGGTGGTTCGTATTTCATCTTTAATTTACCCATGGCATTTGTATTGTTGCTAGCATTATCCAACGTGACTGAAAAAACTTTATTTTCCAAATTAAACCTTCTTATGACTCTAACTAACTGATTAGCTAAATTCTTTCCCTTGTGAGGACTTGGAAAATTTTCGAATGAAATGACCCGTTTCATCATTTGCCATGTTTTTGGATCAATCCAATGTGCGGTGACACACATGTATGATCCGGTCAAACCATGAGGGGGGGTCCAAATATCCGTAGTTAAATTTACACAAGTATCCAAGTTTAAAAAATCATCTTTTATTACTTGTTTAGCCGCTTTCCATAATTTCATAGCATCACGTTTTAGGGTAGTGCGACTTACATGGTTGTACTTTGGTTGAAGAGTGTTTTGAAACACCCTAGTGATACGCGGGTTGTCAAAGTGGTTGAACGGCAGCCCCTCTTGAATCACCATCCCGGCAAATTGTTCTCGAACCAAATCCGGATTATAAGAAAATATACTCCCGTCTCGACTCATAGAAGCTTGACCCTTTGCCGGAGTATTCTTGAGCGTCGGACAATGTTGTAGATGAGCCCTCAACGACGAGTTGGCACCGGGCGCCAAGAAACCAAAGCAATGCTTACATTGAGCCTTTTTAAAACCGTTTGATAACAAAACATAGGCGAACTCGCTCCAAACATCGGCGGTATGATTGTGTGAAAGAATTTTAACAACCGTGGGTTTGGGTTCCTCGGGTACTTGTGTTGTTGAACCAACACCGGTAGTAGATGAATTAGCTCTTTTAGACATAGTAGTGAAGTGAAGAAATTCGGGTTTGAATTTGATTGAAAATGGAAGTAGAAAGATAGAAATTGTGTTGTGTGTTTAAAACATACACACAAAAGGGTATTATATAATCAAAAAAATTAGCCAAATGGGTCCCAAAATACCTTACAAAAGCTGCCCCATTAATACCAAATGGTCCCACCCGAAAATTCAAATTTCAAATTTTGAAATCAATATACACGCTCCTGACCGGTTTAAACCGGCCAAAATAAACCGGTTCCGATTAACCGGTCCATAAACCGGTTGGAAAACCGATTTTTTCTCCAAAAAGAGGAACCGGTTAGGAACCGGCGGTCACAAAATAAACCGGGACCGGTTTATAATAAACCGGTCACAACCGGTCCCAGTTACCGGTTTATTTCATGAACCGGTTCATAAACCGGTCAAAATGTGCACCTCTAGTCTTAAGGTCGGGGAGAAAGAGGAGATGGGACCGGTTGAAGCTCAGTTGTATGCCACTATTCTACATTCAATAGCCCCACAAATAACCAGGACCATGTAGTGAGTATATCAGTTCTTGGTTGTGAGCATTTTTTGCTATAATCCAAATAAAAGTTGAACGTTACACTTGCGCTGCTCATCTTTAATCGTAATCCTATATTTTATTTTTTTCTAATTACTTTAATTCGTAAACCAGAAGCATAAACGTAAGCAAAATATCAAACAAAATTAATAAAAATAAATACATAGTACATTAAAATACTAAAATGAAATACAATACGAAAGAAAATACACTAGTACATAGATGATTTCTTATACGAGACTAATATGTTCCCGAAACGATACATAACAATTCTGATCACACACCAACAAGTTTAAACAATTAATTTGTAACGGTTAATTTATATATGACCCGACAAGTTTAAACTTATGTAAGGTGATGAATTCATCTTTTTGCACAATTGTCACGCGTGAGTCAGAGAGACGAGGTGTCAACTCACGCGCGAGTTGAGTCGTCGCCTCTTCGTCCAATCTTAAAAAGCGTTTTAAGTGTTCGTGGGATGCGGTGATGGTGATGGTGATGGTTATAGTGCTGGTGCTGGTGTATTATACTCCATTTGTCTTAAATTAATAGTCTTTCGATGAAAAACACATTGTTTTAAAAACACATCATTATCACTGCATTCTCTCTCTTATTTTTTTGCATAATGACACTCTTACCCTTTTACAATTAATTAAAACTTTATATATAATTTATAATATCTAGTATCACTAGCTATAATATGGTAAATTGTTATATTACGTACATCTATTTTTAAAAGGGGTGTATAATTTTAGAACAACAAAAATGGTATAAAATTATAAATTTGAGACAGAAAGACTATAAGAGATATATTTTTATCTTAATTTTCAAGTAGTAATTTATAGTTTATATTTTAGCTCCAATTTTAATTTTAAACCTACCTCCAAATTTAAAAAATAAAATTAAAAATTAATATGACCATAAACGTGAATAAATAAATATGCGGCTCAAACTTTTAGTTCTCTAAAAACACGCCACGTGTAAATGCTGACTTGTTCCACTGTCTATATAATCCATCTTCTTCTCTCCAAATATCAAATCAAAACCAAACATTATCCATTTGAATCCACTCTAAAACCTCAAATTTCAGCTAAAAATCATATCTTCTTAATACCCATTTCAAATTTTGAGCTAAAAAAGCAATTTTTTTAAGACCCATCTCATTTTGTGTGCTAAAAAAGCAATTTTTTTAAGACCCATTTCATTTTTTGAGCCAAAAATCAAGTCTTTATAAGAAAAATGTCGATAATTGCCAAGATTCCAGTGAGTTCAAGAAAACTGAGTGGTTGTAATATTAATGTTAATATTGTTAACAATGTTAATGTTATTTTTAAGAATCAGAAAATAGGTTTTGGTCAGATGGTTGTTAAGTGCCATAATAATCTTGGTTTGAGAGTTGTGTGTGCTCAGTTTGTGAATCATGTTCATAGTGCTGCTGCTGACGTGGCAACTGTAAATCATCATGTAAGTAGTACTTTTTTTTTAACTTTTTTACCTTTTTTAGTTTTTTACTTTTTATATACCAGTAATGTTTTTGTAGTCAAAAATCAATGGAAATTTGGGGTGTTTAGGATTATGTATCCAATCTGGGTATATCTTATCTATGACGAAAATAAGCTGAAATAAGTTGCTTATATTAAGTAGTATAGTAAAATACTAGTCATTCAGTCCCATATTATAGTCCAAGTTCCGGATGTGTCAATTTAATTGTCGACTACGGAAAATAGACCGGGAAGTTTGATCGAGTTTACTATATTACCTATACTTGAAATTATCAGTAAAATTTTAACGAAGATATAACTAATTTACTAGTTAATGGTAAAACTGTCGTTCTGCTAAAAGGTAAAAAAAGAGAAATGAACAATAATTATGTATTTTCAGAACAATGTGTTTTTTGTCGGGAAACAATTATTTTAGGACGGAGAGAGTATCTACCAGGAAAATAAGCTGTTTTTAGTTTATGCCATGAAATAAGTTGCTTGTAATAAGTAGTAAAATTGTATGAGTGATAGTTAAGCTGACATAAGTTTCTTGCAATAAACACAGTAATATATCTTGTGGGCGAAAAAGCTGCTTGTAAATATACAGCTGATAACTATGAGTTGCAATAAGTTAAAAAAAAAAAACTGTGTTATAATAAGCAACATAAAACTGCTTATTCAAAACACCACTTTTTCCTTTCATAAGCAATAAACCGATAAGGAGTGCTTATAAGCAATCCAAATACCCTCATTGCGTTTGTGTACCCTTTTTGATATATGGGTGTTTGTTAATTATGCAGAAAGATGGTGTTAAGTTATACGTCGGATTACCAATGAACTCAATTTCCGAATGCAATGCCATAAACCATTCAAAAGCAATATCAGCAGGACTTCGGGCATTGAAACTATTAGGAGTCGAAGGTGTCGAGCTTCCCATTTGGTGGGGAGTCGCAGAGAAAGAATCCATGGGGAAATACGAATGGTCCGGTTACCTTAGCCTTGTAGACTTGATTCAAAAATCGGGTCTTAAGCTTCATGTTTCGCTCTGCTTCCATGCTTCCAAAGAGGAAAATATTCCACTGCCGAAATGGGTTGGTGAAGTTGGTGAATCACAACCGGATATCTTCTTTGCTGATAGATCAGGAAAGCGGTATAGAGACTGTTTGTCGTTTGGGGTCGATGATGTTCCTGTTTTTGATGGTAAAACCGCAATGCAAGTTTATAAAGGATTCGTTGAGAGCTTTAAGACGGTCTTTGCTCCCTTTATGGGGTCTACCATTACGGTAAGAAGCTAAACAAGCTGTGTATAATATTTTAGCCCTTGAAAAACTTAATATTACGAAATCCTGAACTTTGAAAATGAATTTTGCAGGGGATAACGATTGGCTTGGGTCCAGATGGTGAGCTAAGATATCCATCGCACCACGATCAAACTAAGGACGGCGCTGGTGCAGGGGAATTTCAGTGTTATGACAAAAACATGATGAACGATCTAAACAAAGACGCCCAAAATCTTGACAACCCTCTTTGGGGACTTTGTGGTCCACACGATGCTCCAACTTACAACCAAAATCCGTTAGCCGACACCTTCTTTAAAGAAGGAGGATCGTGGGAGACTCGTTATGGTGATTTCTTTCTTACTTGGTACTCAACGCAACTCGTATCTCACGCTGACCGGATGTTATCATTGGCCACGTCATCTTTCAGTGACACCACAGTCATGGTATCGGGTAAAATACCTCTTATTCATTCATGGTACAAAACCCGATCCCATCCAGCTGAAGTAACTGCAGGGTTCTATAACACAATCAACAAAAACGGGTATGAAGAAATCGCCAAGATTTTTAGTAAAAACTCGTGTAAAATGATATTACCAGGAATGGATTTGTTAGACGAACAACAACCGAATGAATTATTTTCAAGCCCCGAGCTACTTCTTGAAGACATAAGAGAAACATGTAGAGAGCATGATGTAATTGTCTGTGGTCAAAACTTGCACGTCGCTAGTAGTGTCAAGAGTTTTGAACAAATTAAGAAGAATTTAGCCTCGGGTGAGAATGGAGTCGAGCTGTTCCTTTACCAGAGAATGGGTGGTGACTTCTTTTCGCCCAAAAACTTTCGTTTGTTTTCAGGATTCGTAAGGAAGTTGAATCAAATGGAGGTCGATTCAGATGATTTGGGTGCGAATGAAAGAGGTCTGGTCTTTGTACATGCTAAGAACAGAAAACTACAGGCTGTATAAAGTCGCAATGATATTTTGTTTGTAAACTTGTATATTCTTTCGCTAATCATAATTCATCATTATTGCGTATATGAATTTTTGTTAAGAAATGAACACGGATATATCACTAGACTTTCTCGAGACATGACCATCGGGTGGTCTCACGTCAGCTGATCAGTACAAAGTTAAGATGTTTTAATGTACCATGTACACGCAGTTAGGTGAAGGTGTTAATCTTCCGGCCGAAAGGTGTTGGTTTTGGCTTATATAGCCGCCGGCTCATGGGTGGTTTGATTTTGGGCTTATGTTTCATAGGCTCGATTTTATGGCTTATTTTGAAACTTTCCGTTATATAAGTTTATTATGTAATACTCCGTAGACTTATATAAGCCGGAAAGTTTGTAAATAAGCCATAACAAGTGAGCTTATGAAACATAAGCCCAAAACCATATAAGCCATAAGCTGGGTATATAAGCCGAAACAAATACCCGAAAACAAAAGTATCAGACAATTCTTTATGCCATATAGACATTGCAACAAAGGCACCATACTATAATTACATTTGGCATCTGAACAACCACGAAAAGACAGTAACTATACGAGAATGTCATCTTACTGATACGTTGTATAGCACACGAGCTAGAATCATTTGGAACTAAGATTCATGGTTCGAAATTGAGGAATATGGTTAATGTCAAATAATCACATCGGCTACCAAAATTTCCTTGGTGGCTGTACACTACGAACACTGCTCCTGCATTATCCTAATGGCTTTCCTGCAAAAAATAAAGCCAAAAGTTAAATGCAGAGACCGAAGCCCAGAAAAAAAATGAAATTAAGATAAACTAAAATTAGCGAGGTTACCTTTTAGTTTTTATCAAAAGGATTGGCAATTTCTTGAGGAACTAAGACATTATTCACATGATATTGATACGGAAAGCTTGTAGGTGGAACCGTTACGGATTCATCTGATATAAGTTCGGGACTTTGTGCAACTGGTTCAAGATGATTTTCCACTATGTACGGGACATGATTGCCTACCTGTTTCAAGTAAAACCGTTAGCTAAATACAACTAGGATACTTCTTTATTTGTCTGTATGTAGAAATGATACGTTATTTGTACACTGGGGTCAATACGAGATACTTTTGCGTCATTCTATAACCGCTATTCATGACACTTCAAGATTAATCTTAAGTTCGTATATAAATTAATCATGTTTTTCCAATACATTTGTAAAAAATGGTTTCTGTAAGTCGGTTTCTATAAGGTTCTTTTGTTACAAAATGACCCAAACGGGCCACCAAACTATCTTTTCAGACGTTGAGTTCGTATCACTTATCAGTTTATTACATACCTTATCACGTTGGTCATCAATATTGTTTGAGCCATTATCATATTGTGTACATGATGATCTGTGATACATATGACTTATTGCGGATCTGAGACGTTGAGTTCTTTGCGAATAGTAAATCTTGCTTGCAAGTGGAGCTGGAACACTCACCATTCCTGTACCATCAGTATTAACGTAACGTTAATTTAACAAAAAAAACATAAATTATACATATCCATAAACTGAGGTTCGATGGTTATAGAGTTTTGAGTTACCTTCACTCTGTATATGGTGGTCGTTGAGATTCCTAGGTGTTTGATGGCTAGTGACACTATCAACTTTCTTCGTGCTTCTTGGTTGCGATTCTTTTGGGAACTCTCGCCCTGAACAATGAGGAATTAAACTGACATAAGGACTAAACAACAGAGATCAAGAATTCGACAACAAGGAAGATACCTTTCGCTTGTATAGGAAATGAAGTCATTTTTAGCGTTTGTTCGCCCACATGAGAATTTGAAGCAGCAGTGTTGGCAAGTGCAGGTTTTCTAGGCTTACCGGCTGATGCAACTTGTGCTAACTTCAAGTTAAGCTCAACACAAATGACATAAGGTGATGACGCCAAACACCTATATACAGAACCTCGTAGTCTAGTCGACTTTTGAGGGCGTTTGGTTCGCTAAATCTATCACACGTTTACTAATAATAAGAAATGACAAAAAAAAATACCCTTTATAAAGAAACGTATCTCTCAGGGGTATATTGGTCATTTTGATTATTATTACAAATCCGGGTAGTTGAGTTTTTTCTTTAACTTTATGATTTTAAGGATACGAGATATACTAATTTGTATTTTCTTCTTCTCTTTCTTTGGAGGTTTCTTTTTCACTGCAACAACATCAGTCGCCTTTGTACTGTCCACCAGTGAGCTTAATGACTTGCAAATTTCTTTAAAAATGAAAGAAAAAAACATTCAAAACCGACGATGCTAAAAGATTATACGCATAGCCATGACACGTAACCATAAAGATAACGTTACCTTCATGAGTTGCGTATTGGCTAGCCTTCACTGGTTTCTTGCATGAATTACAGCAAACCTACAGGTTGACTTGAGAACGTGAATAAATAGTTAAAACGGCCTGAAAAGAAAAGAAAAAATGTTTTGAATCTTACCAGGATTAGAGGATCCATCATAGGCCTCAAACCAAATACGTGCATATCTGCATTGCAAACCAATGACCATGACACGCAAAATGAGACACTTTAGTATAGCATAATGTATTTTGCATCTACAAATAACGAGTAGGATAATTTACCTTCTTCATCAAGCAAATTTACTTCATCGGCTTCTTTAAGTTCTCTTTGAATATACTGAGCAGCTAACTTCCAACGCCCTACATCGTCTGTAACGGAAGAATTACCCTTGTTGGGCATATCCATCGATGAAAGCAAAAGAAAAAAAGATGGGTTGTAGCAATATAAACTCTAGTAAAAAAAATGTATCTATAATGACGCTTTACTAGTAACTGTGGAACACATTAATGCATGTCGTCATAAGTTGACATTAACTTAGGCGGTGCATGGCATTGCGTTTATTAAATGATTATATGATATACATATACTGATATGGAATACTGAAATAAATATCAACTATCATAAACGCGCCTACAAGAGTTTGGAAGCTATGATATTCGCATAGTCAGTTGTTTGGGTGTTTGGCAATATTCTGATTATTTAAGGATAACAAGTATAGTAGTACCCAAATCGTAACATGTGATATACATCTTCGGTTGCGTATGAGTAGTATTAATATCTCGGTGGCCTTTATCTAATTTGGCGTCATACACAAACATTATCCCTATTCCCTAATTATAATGACGATAATGAAAAATAAAGGTAATGCAGCTTTCTACCTGCCATTATTTGTGAAGTACTCCTTCCTTTCATAATGGTTGTCATTTGCCGACTTCCAAGAGAGCATACCATGGATCCACGCTAACTCAAATCCACCTTAAATCTACCAAAATTATTAAATCACAAACTCACATTTCAATGTACAATTAACCGGTAAAAATCACACCTCTATAACATCCTAAAACAAAAAAAAAACACAGAACACCAAACAGAACTGGTTGGGAGGACTAAAGATATGCCTAACTTTGTATCTAAGCTTGTATTATGTTGTCTTGCTTGCGGCTAGGGACCCGCTTCGTCACAAACCAATAAAACATTGGCATAAAGGTTTACCCATTAGGCCTCCCATCAGCAAATATTAACTAGAATGATCAAACTACAAACACGTATTACTAAAACTAACCAACAAAAATCAGAACTTTATAACAACCAACAACATAAAGATACAAAAATCACTAAAATATGCCATTGCCAACTAAAATTATTATTTAAAAACACAGATTACTAAAACGAACCAATAAAAATCAAACTTTATAACATCCAACAACAAAAAAGTTTCATAAAACACTAAAATCAATCATGAGAAAACACATCTGCATAAAGCTTAAAAACTTAAAAAATGATTAATACTGTTAAAGACTAAAATATCGCTACTTATAAATGGTAACACCACGACCGTATATGCATAAATGCACACACGAATTAACGCTACTATATAGTGTCGCCACTAGCCCTCTATGCGCGGATAATCATATAGTCATACATTACTAAGGGGGTGTTTGTTTTAGCTTATATAGTGGGCTTATTAGCTTATATAAGCTTATTAGCTAAACCAAGTGTTTGGTTAAGCTTATATAAGTGGGTTTATAAGCTTATATAAGGTAGGTGGGCTTATATAAGAATATTATATAAAAAAGACTTTTATACCCTCATTTAATAATTACATTTTTTTTATTTTCATGTACTTTTTTGTCATTTTACTTTATTAATTATATAAGCTAAACCAAACACTTAACAAAGGCGTATATGCTTATTATATATAAGCCATAAATGGCTTATATAACATATACATAAGCACAAATTATATAAGCTTAACCAAACACCACCTAAAACTAACCAATATAATAAAATCCAAACTTATAACACCAGAAACACCAAAATCAGCCATTGTTAACCAAAATTATCAAAATAAAAACACACATTACCAAAACTAACCAATAAAAATATAATTTTTATAAAAAGAAACATAAAAACACCACCGGGTCAACCCGGTCGAGTCACCCGGTTTCCCGGTTCAACCACCTGGTCAATTAGCATATCGTTAACTATATGACGCTAAGCAATTTCTCCGCTATACGCGGGTACTCGTCTAGTATTATTAGAAACACACATTACTAAAACTAACCAATAAAATTCAAAACTTGATAACATAAAACACCAAAATCAGCCATTGTTAACCAAAATTATGAAATTAAAAACACACATTACCAAAACTAACCAATAAAAATCAAAACTTTATAAAAAGATTCATAAAAACAGCATTATTAACAAGAATTGATGAAACAAAAAAAAGTAAACTTACAAGGGAGTGATTAAGGATGATAATGGGGTTTGCTTGCGTAATTTAAACAACCCATTTTTATAAAAAAATAATAATTTTTATAAAATTTGAAATCAAGTTTTTTTATGTTTTGAAATGGATTTGGAACAATGGATTTTGTTGTTTGGTCCTGTTGGGAATTTTTGTTTTGTTTTATGTAATGACTTTTTCCTTTTTAAAAAAAAAATAAAAATTTAAGGATGTTTTTTTTTCATTGGTAAGTTTACGAGAGCTTATCGAAATATAAATTTATATTTTTAAAAACAGTCTTGTTGATTCACATATCTTGAAAGAGTATTTAAAAAAATAAAATGTTAAATGAAATTAGCAGGATATTCACGTGATGCGGTGACGGGTACTCTGTGATTAAATTTTTTGGCCCGATAATTTTTAAATTTTTTTTTATAAGTTTTGAATCGATAGTTTTCATCTAACAATATGCCTTAAAAACGTAATTTCAATCGAAGGATATTATTATATGAAAGTTCAAGTAAAGTTATTTAATTGTCAAATGGACAAAATTAAATGCAATTAACTATTCTTTAACTAGACTTGCATTTGATGCATGCATTAATGTTTTGCACTATTATAATTTCTTTGATCATAACTCTGTATTTATGTATATTATTGTTTGCATTAATATAATATATATGTTTTTTAATGTTTGTACAATGTGCATATATCATTGTATATTTATGCAATGAGGTGTTTTAATCATGGTTATAAATAGCGTGAGGCGTGGCGTGGCGGCATGTCCAAGCTATACGCTTTAGCGGCTAAGGCGAAGCTTTAGCGTTTCTAAAACGTGGCTTATGACGACACAAGATATAAAATATTTATTTGTTTTATCATATTTCAATATTATATTTATATTAAGTTCATAATAAGTGTTGTACATAATAATTAAATTAAAAAAAACTCTCCTTACATATAACAATATTCATTTTTGTAGTTAAATTTTTAAAAAATTTCGTACCTCATGTCGTAGCGCGCCTTAACCTATTGCGTAGCGTGAAGGTCACGCCTTAAGCTTTAGCATGCCTTAAGGCGAGCTATAGCGAGCTATTTAGAACTATGGTTTTAATAAAAGTATTAACTATGCATTAAAAAGTTTGTAATGTATTAGTTCTTTTACATTAAAAAGTTATACATTATGTGTAAATGTTTAGGGATGGTAGTGGGTGTAAAAAAACCCACAACCCACGGGTATCCACACAAAAATGGGTGGGTAATTTCGTCGATTTGTACCCACGGGTATGGGTATGAGTGAAAACTTATATCTATTGGTAGGTGGCGTGTGGGTGACAGGTAAAGTATACTCATCACGGGTAAACCCATGATACTCATTTGAAATATCCACGAGTATACCCGTCAAAATACCCGTAGGTATACCTATTAAAATACCCTATTTGTATCCATTAACTCATCTAAAATTAAACAATACTTATGATGTTATAAATGTATATTTAATAGTTTTTGAATTTCAATGAAAAACACAAGAAACTAAAAGTTTGTTGGTGTCTCGAGACTAAAAAAAGAATATGAACGATCCAACAATAAAAAATATATTTATGTCTAATCCACACTTCCTAGTTCCTCCTTTGAGTTAAGAAATAGCAGTTCTTCCAGAGTCATACACGATTCACATATACTTATTAAGTCTTTTGTGAACTTTAGACATATGTTTAAGTCTTTTGTGAACTTGACACATATGTTAAATCTTTTGTGAACTTGATACTTGAAAAAATGATTGGTGTCTTATTACTCATTTTAATAGCTAGTTTATATACACATCAAGGTTTTGTGATTTTGTTTTAATTCATTAACTCATAGGTTTACCCACGGGTATGGGTATGGGTAGAATTTTATACCCACCAGTGGGTGACGGGTGTGTAATAGGTTTTAAAAAATCTATGTGGGTGAGTGACGGGTTTTATATACCCGTACCCATTACCCACGGGTGTCATCCCTATAAATGTTTGTATGTTGTAAATTTTAAGTTACATATATATATATATATATATATATATATATATATATATATATATATATATATATATATATATATATATATATATATATATATATATATATATATATATATATATATATATATATATATATATATATATATATATATATATATATATATATATATATATATATATATATATATATATATATATATATATATATATATAGGGGAGAGTTAAAATAAAAAGACTTTTTTTTATGAGAAGGATAAGAAGGATTTTCAACCATTGATTTAAAATCAATGGATGAGATCAATTCATGTTTCTAACTAACTAACTAATTAACTAACTAACCATATAAACATGATTTTAAAAAAGTTCTCGAAAAATTCTGAAAAAATTCCATAATATCGGATATGTTGGTGCATAAAAAAGTTGTGAAGAAAGTTTTCTTAATTTTGAGTTTTTTGCGTTTTTTTAATGCACAAAAAACGAAATTTGATGCACAAAAAGATGAAATTTTGTGTACAAATTTTTTTCATGCACAAAATTTTTAAGTTGTTTTAGTTTAATGCGATATCAAATTTTAAAACAAAAAGTCAAAAGAAGTTGGGTATAAAAATGAATTCTTGATGCATAAATAACGTAAAAAGCCTAAAAATTATCGTTTTTGTGCATCAAAATTTCGTTTTTGTGCATTAAAAAAACGTAAAAATCTTCGAATTAAAAAAACTTTTTTCACAAAAGTTTTTTGCACCAAGATACCCGATCTACTCGAATTTTTTCAGAATTTTTGAAAAACTTTTTAAAAATCATATTTAAATGGTTAGTTAGTTAGTTGGTTAATTAGTTAGGATTATGGTTTAATCTCATCCATTGATTTTAAAATCAATGGCTGAAAATCCTTCTTATCCTTCTCACCAAAAAACGTCTTTTTATTTGATCTCTCCCCTATATATATATATATATATATATATATATATATATATATATATATATATATATATATATATATATATATATATATATATATATATATATATATATATATATATATATATATATATATATATATATATATATATAAATATATATATTGTTTGTTTTTTTTTTATCAAATGTTATACAACAGGCATAAATAATTGTATTACTTAAAAACTTAAACATTTAATAAGGAAAGAGTGCTCAAAATGTTTTATATATAGTAGCGATGTTTACCCTATAACTTAGGGCATATTGTCACGAGTCAAATTTTGAATGATGGAATTTGGGTTTTAGCGAGTCTGAGACATGTCATATATAGGCTATGTTTGGTGCTTGAGCTTATCGTAGCATGAGTTTACTGTTTTTTAAAAGATAAACTACTAAAAATAAGTCTTGTTTGGATGACATAGCTTGAAAAAACTTGTTAAAAAAATAAGCTCCTAAATAACATGCTACTTAAAGTAATATGTAAAAAGAAGCTTTGGATACATGCTCTAGCAACCCGCTTCAACAATTCGCTGTGACTCTTAAGAATACCAAACATATAGTGTTATCTGCTAAGATATAATAATTCAAAAAAATTTGTTATATTTTCTTACATTTTATTTCTACATATCCTCTTACATAAACATAAATATTTTATATCTTTCACTCATAATCTTTCTACAATTAAACTGTCTTGTCAGCATAAACTATAACACTTTCGTTCTTCAAAACTTTGTAGAATTTAATTTTCTTAGCAATGTGTACATAACTGCTAAATGTATATATATGGGCTGTATGGATATGGTCCAAGATAATAATAGTTGATAAGCCCAAATCATAATAACCCCATTTGCCCAACTTAATGTGGCCCAAGTTAGTAACACTACAGTCGAATAAACCAAGTTCAACTCAGGTCGGATTCGGATAAATTACTTTCACCAAGAAATGAAACATGTAGCACGTAAATACGCGGCAGTAAAGCTTACTGTTCTGATCTATCTTGAAATCGTATTACGAATAGGCGATGAAAATGTTTTAAAGGAAGCGTGGTAAACAACGTGCATTTGTCATGTCATGTTTTCAGGTTTCTTTGCGCTTTTTTAATTCCGGATCTCGTAACTACATTTCTCGTGATTTTGTTATCTTATGTAATATTGTTTCAATTCTGTTTAGCGTGGCAATTTTCTGCAGTTACTTTAAGCAGTGGAAAAAAAACACTTCTGGTTAAGAATAATGGATTGCGTTGGTAAAATAATTTATACTTACAAAATTACGAACTAGTTGTTCTGGGTTCCGGTTAACGTTATAAATTGGGTGAGGGACAGCATCATCAAGCCTCATGTCATAACAATTATGAAAAAGTTCTTTGTTTTTAAGATGCGACTTATGATCATGGTTCTAAACAGTGACGGAACTAGGATATTGTATAGGTGGGTGGAAAAAATTTGACACTAAAGACATGACTCACGTAAAATATAATATCGAAATAATAAATTGAGAAGTATTATTTAGAGAAGGAATGATTTATAAGGTTTTAGAATGTCGAATGTTAAGTTTTAATGTGTTAGTGGAGAGCAATTTAAGTTTTAGGTGGGTGCATTTAAAAAAAGTGTTCAAAGTTTTATAAAAATTACACTAAAATCTTATCGTTTTTGTCTAGCCATGAGGGGCATTGACACCCTATTCTTTCTAAATGGGTCCGCCCATGGTTCTAAATAGCGTGAAGCGTGGCTTACAGGTTACGAAACAGAGTAAGGCGTTGTCTCTAGGCGTAGCGTGCTAAAAAACGTCATAAAACATGATATAGCGCGCAATAGCGCGTATGGCAAATTTATAGAAATTTGGTTTGTTTACTAGTTTTTGGCTATATAATAGACTTGGACAGTTAGACTTAGTAATTTTAATATGTAGATAAATTCTTGAGTAACTACTAATCAGTTTTGTTTTAAATTTGAATTAAAGTATTGCTCTATTATCGTATAATAATTTTAATTTTAAAAATAAATATTAAAGTTACAAAATATATTCTACATAATGAATAAGGTTATAAAATTATGTCTACATATAATATTTTTAATTTAAAAAAAAAATATTACCGCAGTTGATTCTAAAAAACACAACACGTCTAATGTGTTTTATCATGCCACCTCAGGTCACGCTTAAAAGACGTCTTTTGTTTATTTTTAGGAGTAGAGTCAGAGTATAAATTTATCGGTGCACAAAATTTTTAACATGAATATTTATATTACGTATATTAGGGGTGATAATTTCTGACCCGACACAAAACTCGACCTGGAACCGACACGAAAATTAACAGGTTCGGGTTGAATATATTGAATCTTAGGTCAGGTTTGGGTCGGCCTATCTGACCCATTTATTAAACAGGTTAGGTTTGGGTTGGAAAAAATTAAGCAGGTCGACCCGACAACCCGTTTAAGATTTTTTTCCTTATATTAAAAATGATTAATATATTATCATACGTGTTAACTAGGTTAAACAGGGCGAATATAAACACATTTAACATGTTTAACACGTGTAATGTGCCTACTTTTATATATAAAATTTGTCAAATGGATCAATATATAAACCCATTTAACCTATTCAACCTATGTAACATATTTAACGTCAATCCAAATATATATATGGGTTAAATGGGTTAGGTTCAGGTTATGTGTAAACAGGTTAGGTTGACATAACTGACCCGATTATTTAAATGGGTTAGGTTTTGGTTGGGATTTTCTGACCCGTCAACCTGACAACCCAAACCCGCTAACCCGAACCTGACACGAATTGCCACCCCTAACATATATATTAGGATTCATATATCACTCTATTTTTATGTTTAATTTCATATATACCCAAAGTGCAAGTTATGAATACATGATTTATTTAAGCGATAAAATTTTATCAAGTTTTCGTGCATCTTCGAGAACACTCTAACTTCGCCCCTGTCTACTGTATTTCATAAGGCTGGTGGGAGTGAGGTGAAACTCACTCGTGAGTTACCCAAACTCACTTGCGAGTTACTAGCTGTGACAAAAAAGGGGCACACTCACCCTGGGTGAGTTAAACTTATGTGGGCCCAAATGTTTTTATTTTTAGGTTAGGTTTATTTGTGGGTGTTTTTTGTGAGTGTGGTATG
Source organism: Glebionis coronaria (assembly GCA_025667525.1). NCBI lineage: Eukaryota > Viridiplantae > Streptophyta > Magnoliopsida > Asterales > Asteraceae > Glebionis > Glebionis coronaria. Next base: position 9,181,018 of record CM046878.1, on the reverse strand, counting down.
TTTAAATAATAAAAAAATAGGTATGAAAGGTGAGTTGTAGTGATTTTGGGTGAGTGTCATTACCTCCTGTGGGAATTAGGGATGAGCGTGGATCTAGATCCGGTGGAACTAGAACCGGTGGAACCGAGAACCAAAATTTTGAGAAAAATAGGAACCAAGAACCGAACCAAATATATTTTTTGGTTCCAGATCTGGTTCCAGTTCCAGTCTCGGTTCTTTGGTTCTACCTGTATAAGAACCGATTTTTCAGAAGAAGAAGAAAAACTCATTCACTAATGAATTAAGCGAAAAAAAATTTTTTTTTAAGTATTTTTAAACATTTACGTTAAAAGAAATAACATATAACAACTAAGTATAGGCTAAAATAAATAAACATTATATAGTTTCACAAGTTCATTACTTTTCTTTTATCAAAATTCGAATCAAAGTTATCTGGCTCAATATCGGTTGAATCCGTATCACCTTAAAAGCAAATCAAAATAAAGATATAAATTATTAAACTTTTAACATTATGTTTACAAAATTAATGTATTTGGCACGGCTAGTCATATTATATAAACCTTTTTGTTACAAAGTAAAATAAAAAAAACTAACAAATTATTCAAACTTATGACCGTGTCATATCAACAATTATAACATAAAAAACAATTTTTATATTATGCAAATCTATTAATGAGTAATTATGTACTAACAAGACATACATATTTCATTAATACTAAGAAGACACACATTAATGCAAATAAAAACCAACATAAAACTTAGTTCTATTGATTTGATAATGATAGTTGTTTGTGTTTCAACTGATTAAAATTAGATTTTAAGATGTTCGGTTTGGTTCTTTAAGAGTAGGTTAGTTGTGTTTTTTTTATTACTTATGATATTAGCTTTTGAGTATGGTATATAAAAAATATATAATATTTTTATAATTATCGGGTCTTTGGTTTCGGAACCGAGAACCGGTGGAACCGGACCGAACCGAACCAAGAACCAAAAATCTCAAAAACAAGAACTGGAACTGGATCCAACGGTTCTGGTTTCGGTTCGGTTCTTTGTAGTTCCGGTCCAATTCTTAGATCCGGTCCGGTTCTTTGGTTCTTTTGCTCATCCCTAGTGGGAAGTTTAGATGAGTTGTTAAAAAGTTGAGGTAGTGCTAACGTGGCGATAAGTGGGTTTGATACCACTCCCACCAGCGTAAGGTGAGATTCTTGTCTCACGCTTTAACGATATTTTGACGCTGTCGTGGCACGCCTCTTAAAACAATGGTTCGAGTTGAAGTCGACCCTATGTATGGATATTTTAATAAATTGCTACATATATATTTATTGTCAATTTTCTTTTTCGATATAACAAGAACATTTAAGTGCAACCGATTGATACACGTGTTTTGGTGCAATTTCCAGGGTTGTTGGATTTTTTGCCACTAGAATTTTCTTCATCTTTTTAAATTTGCAGAAACACAAACATGTATGCATGCATGATTGATAATGTATATTTTTTATCTGTTTTAAAATTATTGTTTTTTATTTATTTTTTAGGATTTTTAATTTGGATTAAAAAAAATTATAAGTTATATAATATTTAATAAAAAAAATTTGCTAACCACACCCATATGATGGTTTTTAAGCATTTTATATTTAAAAATTAATAATTAATTAATTTTAAATATATCATGTTTAATATATTTACAAATTAATATATATCATATTAAAACTTACTTACCTTATTTTAATCATGCATTTATAAAAATTAGTAGTTCACATTTAAAAATGTTTTTTTATTATGAAATATTAAAAAACACTCTATGAGTGTTTGTTAGCAAAACAAAAAAAATATATATGAATAACTAGTGTTTAAATATATTTTTATTATTATAATTTGAGTAAAGCACAAAAATAATTCTTGAGGATCCTAAAAAGTTTTAATTACATCCTTTATTAATATTTCACGCATTATATATTTTTTGATTATAAAATGGTGCATCATACATCCTGAGAACGGATGGGGCAATTATTTTTCAGTTAAATATTTTAAAATTGTTTACCACTTTAAAAGTGATTTATTCCTTTTAGAGTCTAGGAATGATTTCAAAGAAAAAAAAAACTTTTTAAAAAAAAAATCGAAAAAACTTTTTTTCAAGAGAAATTCGAATAAAGTAATATTTTTTTCTTAAATTTTTAAAAATTCTTTATATTAAAACTTACTTTTCTTTGGAAAAGTTTTCTTCGAAAAAATTAAAAACTTTTATACAGGTTTATGCCTCTTCGAAAAATTAAACTTTTGTTTGAAAAAAATTAAAATATTTAAAACATTAAAAAAAATCGAAAAGAGAAAAGTGTTTTGAAGAAGAAATTTACATTTATCTTTTTAACTTTAAAAAAATGTTAAAACTTATATTTTTTATTTTTGTAACTTAAAAAAAGTAAACGCATATAAATTCTTTTAATTTTTTTCAAAGAAAATTTTACTTTTTAACTTAAAAAAAAGATTTCTAAGGAAACGAAAAATATTTTTTCGAAATTAAAAAAGTAACTTTCTTCAAAAATTTTATGAAAAAAAAATTCCCGAATTTTATTTTTTTTGAAAATTTAAGTGTAAAAATCAGTCATGTGCTGTTAAAAGACTAAAACACCTCTAAATGACAAACGACTTTAACCATTAAATGAAAATTATTTACACCATCGGGATGTATGATGCATTATTTTACAACAAAAAAATGTATGTTACGCGAAATATTGACGAATGATGTAATTCAAACTTTTGACAAATCACATAGATACTTTTTGCATTTTACTCTTATAATTTTCATTAAATATTATATAACACAAACAAAAATATTTACGCTCAAAGTTAGAAAAGAAGATCAAAAGATTAATAAGAAACAATAACTTTGAAACGAAAAAAGTAGTAAGTAAGAAAAAAAAATGTATTATTTACACTATCTGTCCCATATATTTGGTCAGTTTAAATTGTTTAAGTGTGTTTTTTTCAATTTTGGTGTGAATCAAATCGACTCTAATCGAAATAAAAAATCCTAAATATATACTCTTTCCGTCTCAAAATTATAATTCATCTTTTCATTTTTGGTTGTTTCAAAATTATTGTCAACCATAAAAAATATATAAGAAATTTTGATAAAGTTTATTAAATTATCTTTGTTTGAAATTGTTATTACAAATTTTTTAAATTTTTTTAATTAATTAGCTAAGGAAAAACTGTCATTGTATTAAAAATTTTGAAAGATAAATCGATAATAAATGTATTTTTCTTAAACTGTGTGTTTTTTTTACTAAGAGATTAGTACTCTCGATTTAATTTGCTTTGCGGTTAGTATTGTTCCACGTGTCATAAAGTTATTAGGTCATAGTAGTAAGAGGATCTCCAATGCATGAAATAGAGAATTCAATAAATTTCATCATCGTCACATAAGCATCTCATTATGTTGCAAAAACTCTAACAATCCATTAAACTTTACATAGTTTAATACATTTCCACGTCATCATAAATTTAATATTTTTTATTTAAATTTCTATTTTGGATTGGTGAGAGATAGTTTTGCATGTGTATTTAATTTACACTATGTTCTCGAGTTTATATTTTGAAGTGAAAGAGAAAGGTTTGGGATAAAAATAAAAAAATTTAAGTTCCTGAGATTTTTAGGAAGAGAAACGGAATATAAAGGAGAGTAAATTACACCAAATTTATTCTTCAAATCTTCTTCCTAAATTAGAGAGTAAAGGAGTGAATTGTTTTTAAGGCTTCGTTTTTGTTATATGCTCCTCTTTTCTTTCTAACTTAGGAACACAAAGTAAAAAAACTATTTCATACTTCTCTTCTTTTTACTTCTTTTATTTTTTCTATCCTCATCACTTTCTTTTCCATTTTTTCTCGGAAACAGAATGTTAATATATTATTTAGTACATTACTTTATGTGTAAAATATGAATTGTGAGGTAACAAAATTGAAGGTGACGCACTATAGTACGTATATTGCTTGTTTGTTAAGAGAAGCACCACTATTCAATGCAGAATAAGCTGAAAGTGTCACAATGCATTAAACTAATAAAGAACTACTATTGTGCGTATGTTACGTTGTGAGTTGTAGATGCCCTAAGTAGTAAGCTCAAGTCTGGTTCCTAAGCTTAAAGTTCATTAAAATTTAACATGTAATCCTCATATAATTTTAATATGATATCAAGATAAGTTTGATCCTCTCAAACCTAGATAGATACGGTGAGGATCAAACTGAAAATACATAAGTCGTTAAAAATGTGTGACTCATAATTATATACGTGAATTGTTTGTCGACAAGCTCATAATAATTTAAGAAACTCGTGAAACATCAGAGTTTATCCACGATCACTAAACTGTTCCACAAGACAATAATACAAGACAATTTCATTTTGTCAACATTTTTGTTCTCTTTTTATCCAAAGGTGAATATACTTTTATTTCCATTGATGCTATGTTTATTGCAATCTATATGTGAGTAAACACGAAAAAACATGTGTTAAAAATTAACATGTGTTTATTTCTTTGAAACATTTGATTTATTTGCATCTGAGGCGGTGGAGTTATTTACCAGAATACAACGTGTTATGAATAATAATATTTTGACTTCTAAATCTACAAACGTTTTATTTAATAGATTTTATTTTACTATACAAAAAAGGCTAGCGGCGTATTTGTTTTTCGTTTACCTTCTTCTAATATGTAAATTATAATTCTTGAATAAAAGCTATTGTCAACTTTTAAAAAAAAATGTGGATTGTTTTTAAAAATTGCGTTTTTTTAACTATCAGAGTTTTCATCGTATTTGACAAATAGACTAATCTTTTGCTAAGATTTAGTTTCGTGCATTTGTTAGATTGTGTTACTTAATTAATTTTTGACAAGTGTTCGATAAATAAATATTTCTTTTTACTAACATTTTGTGCGATCGAAATGTTTTTTTAATTGTCTGTTTTTTTTAAAAATAAAGTTTTGAAACGTTTGCACACGTCTCAGAAAAAGATTGAAGTTGCACAATCAGACGGTCACATTAGACTAAATTTGAAAACGCATAAAAAAAAGTTTGTTAAAAAAATTGTCATTTTCGAAAATACCTTTATATTTTTTTTTTTTTTTTTTTTTTTTTTTTTTTTTTTTTTTTTTTTTTTTGTTATAATGTTTTTTTTTTTTTTTTTTTTTTTACTCATTCATTAATTTTAACCTTTATATTAATATATCAATGCCATTGTGACACACGTTGATATATATTTGAGCACGACAACTTCTTAACTACTGTAACTTTTATTGCGATACTACATATAAATTATTTTAAACACTCTCTCATAAATAAATAAATACACAAAATTCAAATAATATAACAAAAACAACATAATCCACATACTTTTAATACACCTAACTCAAATATATTTTAATACACCTAACTCAAATATATTTTGAATGATATAATTTCAAAAGCCCAATGTACAACTATTTTAGCATATAATAACTAAAAGAAAATCATTAACATCACTTTTATAAAATTAATTTTAATTAATACAATACATGTCATAAATCATCTGTTACAAATATATACTAATTAATAATATTTTAAAAATTCTTTTAAATTAAATACTTCATCTTATTATATACGACTATTAAAACACAAAAAAAATAACTTGATATAACTTACAAGTTAGTGTTACATATGATTTAAAATTAGACTAGATTGACAATTTTAATCGAAAATCAACCGAAACCTATGCAAATATATAAATTAGACCTGACCAAAATTATTCTTTTACCTTTTTCCAATTAATAAAAAATACACGTCATTCTATGACGCGAGTATCCTGCTAATAAAGAAGAAATCAAACATGATATTAAAATGAATATTCAAATAATTAATATCGGTTAAATCCAGACATGGTAATATATTTTCTTTAAATTCTCCTAAATGTGTGTGTATCTCCATGACATAAGTTAAAACTTAAAAGCAATATTATACTTTCAATAATTTTTTTTAACAAAATGCTAACAAATTTATCTTATATTAGTGGGTGATGCATGCACCATTATCATCAAAATGTTTGCCATCCATTCAATGTGATTAAAGTGGACATGAAAGTAATAAACATTCTTCTCTGTTTGACATGACAAAAATTGTGCCAAAGTTGTTAAGAGAAGAACCTTAAAAATTGTAGTACTAGTTTGAACTATTTTAAAATCATCCACTTTAAATTATCGTATTAATATATTTACAAAAACTAATACAAAACCCATGATTCAAAGTTTATGTATAGGCTGTGTTTTTGGAAAAAGAATTTAAAAGTTTATATAAGCTCGCCATCAAAATAAGCTAATTTATAAAATAAATATTACTATTAATCTTGTTTATGAAACTCTTTTTAATTCTTGTGATGTTCCGGGTGCAACGATTTTGATCATATTATTTGGAAAGTAATGGATCTAGTCTTGTTTAGTCGACTCATAACACTTTTGGTTTAATTTTTCGTTGACTGTCAGTTTGGTCAGTTAAAAGTTAGAAAGTTACAAAAATACCCTCATGTTAGTTGTTGAAATGACAAAATAACCTCTATTTTACTGTTTATTATTTATTTATTCTTCATAAAAACATAATTTTATTATTATTACTATTATTTTTTTTATTTTTTTACTATTAATATTTTTAATATTATTATTATTTATATTTTATTATTATTATTATTATTTATTTATTTATTTTATTTAAACCATCACTTTATTAGAAACAAAAAGGGATTTACAACAAATTGGGTGAGAGTCGAGATACTATATGCGCTCCCACCCCTTTAGCAATAGCAAAACCTATTCTATGGAAAATATGTACAGCAGCACGCGCTCCAATGTCTTGAGCCTTAGAAAATCTCTGGATCCGCTTCAGTAACGCAACTGCATCTTCCTGTAACAAAGTCATTCATCCCCGTACGAGTCAAAGGAGAAGAACCAGTCAGATCAACGCACACATCTTTACCTCCCTCTCAAGAATAAAACAAAATACCTGCCGGACGTAAGGCACTATCAGGTCCTCCATCTAATCCAATATTAACTTCCTTTCCGACAGATATCCCTGAACGGTAACATATATCAGCAAGAGTATCACGTACCAAATTGTGAGGATACTTAATCCAAACGATGCCAGCACACGATACGGCATGATCCCCAAATATATCCCATCAAATACCCTCGAACAAGCTGAACAGGGCTTCGAAACAGAGAACAATGGAATACCTAAGCAATAGCACAAAACACATCGATAAGACCTCTCATTCATAGTCTGACCTAATCCGGGGATAGGAACCGTCCTAAGCCAGTCAGACGTATGATCCTCCCTCTGAGATGCCCATGAAGCCAACTGACGAGCAGATAAAGCGAAAGTGGATTCTGCATTCTTAATAACCCGAGCAAAATATATATCTGCCATTTTCTTCATGAGTTTGGGGGCAGCGACCTCACTCGGATTACTTAGAAAATCAATCTCCATAACCGAGTTAAACACACGTAAGGCATCATCAAACTGGAGTCCATAAGATCTAATATCAGTGTGTTGAAGTAACTTAGACTGTAAATCAGCTGACTGTAACCGAGAAGCAAGAAAAGCATAATGCAATACATCACCCGCAGAATAAACACCCAACCCTCCAAAGGAAAAGGGCAACGTAGCAAGTCTCCACTGCCAATCACCAAATCCCGGTCCAGAAGCAACAACGATACGCTCCAAAGAAGAACGGAGTGCCAAATCAAAAGAACTTTGGGCAGACTTAAAAGCACAAGGTGAACAAGTACGCATAGCAAAATATAACTTGGAAATACCGGCACATGAACGAAGAAGCAGCAACTCACATTGAGGGTCATTATTATTATTATTATTATTATTATATACATAGAAAATTCAATCACAAACACATCATCTTTTCATAAGACACTTCATCGAAAACACATATTCATCACCACACACACTTTTAAACCAAGAATACACACACATCACACACCACGCACGTATCTATCATAATACCCACACCACTAATTTCTATATCCGGCAACAACATATCCATAATATACGTCACACACTCGTTGAAACGCGCACACACATCAGATCCAGTGACACGGTCGTTTGGAGATCAAGTGTGTTCGTGTATAGGTCCGAACAGCAGGACTAACCCGGATCCGGAAAGCAGAATCAGCTCGAGTCAAAGAATCCAAACATGGTCGGATAGCAAGGCCCAAAGTCCATGATAAAGCCTAGAAACAAGCACCCCGATATTCTAGGAAGATTGTCTCATACGAGGCCTACAATTGCCCAAAAAAGCCCGTAGGCCTAGAGGCCTTTTAGGAACTCAGAGCATTATTAATACCCCTCACTATTCAAGTTTAAGGTATCGTATTTCCTATTAATATATTCTATTATTATAATATACTTATTCTGCCTTTTGACATACATCATATACTTACTCTCACGTCGGAGCTTGGTCTGGGTTCCAACACCCGGACGAGGCTAACGTGTTTGCTTTGGTTTCAGAATATCCGAAGGACAAGCCCAACAGAAGTCCGAAAGATTCTCTCATCCGGACCATATCAAGAAATTACCTAAACATATTTCGCGCCATCTATGGGACCTAGCATTCTATCTACCACTTGCTAAGAATGACATGATACTTTAACACCTGACACACCAGCCCCCCAAACCAAAGTTATTAGTCAAATAGATGCAATTGATCCGATCTGATTGAACTTGAATGAAGAGGACGAAGGGAGTACCAACACTAAGATTGTCAAAGGGAAAGTAGTGTCCGACGCAGACCTTATGAAACCCTTCAAAGAAACTGTGAAAACCTCACTCACTCAAATAATTATAGAGTTCGTTGGTCCGAAGTACAAACTTCCATCCAACGTCAAGGTGTACGACGGACCAGGCAATCCGAGCGGCTAGAGCCCAACAAACACTAGACGGAGGAGTAAGAGGCTGGTCCGAGCGGCTAGAGCCGAAGAGCATCGACGAATGACCCTAGCTAAGAAAGGCATTTACCACAAGGTATTCCGTCAAGAAAGCATGTCACATTGGTCCATATGAGATTACAAAGATAACACGAAAAACGAATGACAAAATTACAGACTTCAAAGAGATGTGGACAACCGAGGTAGGTTTCATTCACGGCGTCCCAGAAGTAATGAATATATCAACATTTATGGACTCTATCAAAAGTCTCGAGCTAGCAAAAAGGTATTCCGATAAGGCACCAGAGATTGTGGACGAGATGATGGAAAGACTGGACGACTTTTTCAAGGCTGAAGAGGCGTTTGCAAATACGGAGCTTCCAAAGGGATAATGTGTCGAAATGTAGAAAAAACCCAACCCGCCTAGCCAGAGACGAGATGATCGTAACCAAAGGTACAACAGTTGGGGAAGTAACCAACGAAATAAGGGAAGAGAGGCATATAGGGGAGGGATTTCTATAATCAAAATAGGAACCAGGACCGAGATAACCGAGCACCATACCCTCCCCTCGGAATGACAACCACAACCGAGTAGCTCCGGTATTGAGTATAAACTCCTTGACCAAGCCCATAAAGGATATACTAGCTACAGAAACACAACTTCGATTACCGCCTTCTCGTCCTATAAACAACCTAGCGAGAGGGGGAAACATGGACCGATACTGTGATTACCATCAAGACAAGGGTCATTCACGAATTATTGCATACAGTTAAAACAAATTGAGCTGGATTTAGAGGCATGGAAGTTGGGAAATGGTTGATTTTGTGTCAGAGGGTTTGACGAACCAGACTCGTTTATGAAATTCATGAAACCGTGTTGAGGAAAGTCGAACATTTTTTCGCTAGATAAAAAGATATGTATTTTGTAGATGAAGGTTTATGAATTTGTACGTCATAATGCAATTCACGAAACACGCGTTGTTCGACTAACACGAAACCCAACGACATCGGACGAAACACCACGGCAGTATAATAACGCTGAACCAAGCCAGCCAACGTCGTTATCGACAGGGGCGGAGGAACATAAGGACCAAGAGGGGCTTGGGCCCTCCCACAATATTATCACTTAGTGTATTTTTTTTTATAACTTTCATTAATAAATTTACTTTTTTATATATTGGCCCTTCAAATTTTTATAATAATCAGTTACGGCCCTCCTACAATAAATTTTCTAGCTCCGCTACTGGTTACCGGTGTTACTGCACCGAGCGCTTTAACAATTATACACAGTTGCACTACCCTAAGGTTGCTTGGAGTGGTGGCGAAGATGTGCAATGAGTGAGTTTTTCGCGTGTGGGTTACCATCCCGTCCGAAAACTCACGTGTGAGTTATGACTTACTCTGGTGAAGTCATCACCTAGCTGAGTTACCAGTTAGTGGGCCTTATTTTTTTTCTTTTAATTATTTTTAGTTTATTTGATTAGGTTCTGAGTGGGTTGAGTATTTAGTGAGATATGACATGACGGTGAGTTTTTCACCGTCAGTAAAATTGTAAGGTAGATTGGGTGAATGAAGAAAGAAAACTTATGTAACACTGAGGTGACGGTGGGTTTTTGCTCACAAGTCCAAGTAGCCTAAACAATATGATACGACCCTCTCGGGTAGTATCGGGATAAGGCACCACTATAGCGTGTGCTGGCTCCTTAAGAATTAGAGAAGAGAATGACTCAAAGACATTTGTTGATTTACTTTGATTGATTTATAAATGTTTACATATGAGACATTAAATACTAGTTACGAGATAAACATAAAACATAAAAGATCCTAAATAGATAAACACAAAACACAAACATATATCTTAATTAAATAGAAGATATCCGTGCGTAACATTCCTCACTCCTTCGAATTCACCTTGCCCTCAAGGTGACGTTTTGAAAAACACTCTTTCCTGGGTCTCAAATTTTGAAACGTTTCCTAATCATTGGCACACTCCGTTCCAACTTGTTCTTTGGCTCGGGAAGTAACAATTTTTTGATTTTTGCTCTACACTCCTTCTATTCGGATTGGATGTAACAAACCATGTGGCTCTCTTGGGCAATTCGTCAACAACAAGTTGTGATTCACTAACAACAAGCTGCGATTTACCAACCATAGGTTGTGATTCACCCACCATAAGTTGCGATTCATTAACTATAGGTTGTGATTCATTAGCAGGCTGTTACGATTCACGAATAAGGTGATGCGATCCCCCAACAAGATCAAGGTGATCTTTGTTAGGTTCGAATGTAACATTCCTCACTTATTCAGGTGCAACTTCTAGTGCAACGCCTGGTGTTGTAGAAGAATCAATCACTTTCTTTTTAATAGTAGGGCTATTTTGGAAAGAGGACTAAAAGGTCCCTGGCACTCAAAAAAGGACCTCTCAAAACAAAATTAGCTAATTAACCTTATTCGACCTTTATATTTTGTTGACACATGTCATTTGTGCTAATGATTAGCTAATGATTGGTTTGTACTAGTATGACCCACCTAGTACATGCAAGTACAAATGCGTAACTGTACTTGCTATTCGACCATAAGTCAAATCAATTATTTGACCCGTACTTTTTGAAATAAAATATTAATTTTTACTAAATGATACCAAATAGTTTTGTTATTCGACTTTAACCTATATTTTATTCGACTCGTACTTTTTAATAATAAAAAAAACTTTTTCCCAAATATATCCTCTAGTTCTTCGACTTGTACTATTATATTATTCGACCCGTACTTTTTATTAATAAAAAATTAAAAACATTTTCTCAAATAAATCCTTTTTATTCCTTTGGCACCAGACCCATTCTTTCTCCTGAAAATAATACCCCTATTATTCCTCCTCCTATTTCTGTTCTTGCTGGTGAAGATGAGGGTAGGGTTCAGGTATATGTGGTTCTTCTGGTGTATGGAGTCGTGATGCTCAATGCCATCTGCCAAACTATTGTGTTAGTTTCTTCATCTTTCTTTTTTTTGTTTTTTTTTTGTGAGTATAATGTTTGTAGAATTCATTTATCTATACTATCGGTAAATTTGGCGAACTAAGGTGGACTTAGAGCTACTAAGTTAGGTGTACCTCTGTTGGATAGTTTAGTTTTATCATATTGCGGGCTACGTGTTTGATGAAATGTTTCAGTGAAATTTATTGTTGTTTATTATGTGATTGATCACCAAATGTTTGATGAAATGTTCTAGTGAAGTTTACTGATTTTAGCTAATATGCGCGCAGTCTATCCGATGAAATGTTTTTGTTGCGTTTTATGGATATAGCTACGCGTTCTAGCTGTTTGATGAAATGCCTTGCGTGAGATTTACTAAATTTAACTAATACGCGTGCGCTGTGTGTTGGATGAAATGCTTGAGGTCAAGTGCTACTATTGTCCAACTGCTGATTTTCCTCAAAGGATGATCCTCCATGAGATGACTTGATAATGTCAGAAGGTCAATTCAAACATCAGTGTCGAATAATGGCCTCTCAAGAAAGAAGACTATTTTCTGACTCATGGCCTCAACGCCATCTATATACAGTGATGCTAAATATGCTGAGACCGACTCATGGCCTCTCAAGGAAGAAGACTATTTTCCGTAAGTATAATTCTGGAAGCCTTTCAATATACAATCATACTTCCATTTAGTTAATGATTGAACACCAAACCTGTTTATTAGATATGCAAGCGACGTAAATACCTACTGGACAATATACTTTTTATGCATGCTTGCTTACAGGCGTTGATACTGTTTGTAATTGTTGTTTGTGGAAAGTTAGTTAAAAACTAGAGTAACTGGTTTTGTATTGGTTTTAGGTATGGATGATTGCGTGAAGGTTTTAGTGTTCTGGTATCGCTTTGTGCGTTATAGAAGTTGACTAGGTTTTAGTTTTTTTACCACTTGCTATAGATCTGAACTTGTGCCATTTTAAGATGTTACAGAGTGTGGGTTGGGCTGTAGATTTTGGCAACGAGCGTATAGCTCTTTTTTTATATATAAAAAAAACGCTACTATTTGAAACACTAGTAAGATAAGTGTTTAGGTCCTAGTGTCATTTTGTACTTTATAAGTATTTCATTACATCTGCATCAGAAGGTCGGAGATAACCACTAAGGTCGGAGATAACCACTAAGCCATTTAAAACCAGAAGGTCGAAGATAACCACTAAGCCATTTCATTACATCTGCATCAGAAGCTGAAGATGGCAGGTTTTCTACATAAATCCTCCTTTTAGGCATGGTTGCTTGAGTTAGCTGGACGGAGTCAACAGACGCATTCATCATTAATGGAATGTTGGGGAAGACCCTGAAAGTTGGCTTGGGAACGATTGGAGTGAAGGAAACCGCCTCGGTTTTAATAGATGGTGCAGTTTTGTTTGATGAATCACTCTTCTTCTCTGGAGAACGACTAGTTGGGGATGGAGTCCTAACAGCAGCATCGCTTCTTCTCTTCCTTGGTGAATAGCCGCCAAGCCGACTTGCAGATGTATCATGTCTCTTAGACTTGTTACTCGAGCCATTATTTGATAACTTCTTCCTGTCAGCATAGGAATCAAATCTTCCAGCCCTATCTTTTGAAGCATGCGATGATGGATCTTCATCCTCTCGCACATCATGCACTCTTTGTTTATGTTTCCTTGGCGAAGGCGAATTGGACCTTCTGCCTTTGTCTCTCTCATGCTCTCTACTCCTAGAACGTTTGCTTCTCAAGTTTAATTCTTCATGGCGAGATTCAGATGTTTTATTTTCCTTCTTCTCTGAACTATTGGAATCATGCTCCTTATGTAAAGTTTCTGTCTTTCCAGTATCTTTGTCTCTGTCTGGTTCATCATTTACATTTTGAGTCCTATTACTGGCATGTTCAGATTTCCCTGTGTCCCTCTCGACATTCCTGTCCCTCTCAACGTTTCTGTCCCTCTCAACGTTTCTGCCACTGTCAGATTTTCTATCCCGCTCGACGTTTCTGTCCCTGTCAGCCTTTCTATCCCTCTCGACGTTTCTGTCCCTGTCAACCTTTCTATCCCTCTCTACGTTTCTGTCCCTGTCAACCTTTCTATCCCTCTCGACGTTTCTGTCCCGTTCAACCTTTCTATCCCTCTTGGCGTTTCTGTCACGGTCAACATTTCTATCCCTCTCGACGTTTCTATCCCTGTCCACATTCCTATCCCTGTCCTTCTCGATGTTTCTGTCCCTCTCCAAATTTCTGACCCCCTCGACATTTCTGTCCCTCTCAACATTTCTGTCCCTCTCGACGTTTCTGTCTCCCTCAACATTTCTAACCCTCTCGACGTTTTTTTCCCTGTCCACATTCCTATCCCTCTCGGCGTTTCTGTCCCTGTCCAAATTTCTGACCCCATCGACGTTTCTGTCCCTCCCGACATTTCTGTCCCTGTCAACATTTCTGTCCCTCTTACCTTTTCTATCCCTCTCGACGAATCTGTCCCTGTCATCATTTCTATCCCTCTCGACGTTTCTGTCCTGGTCAATATGTCTATCCCTTTCGACGTTTCTGTTCCTGTCCAGATTTACGTAAGAGTCAACCCACAACATATTCAACAATACCCAAGCTAGACCCCAACCATCGTGGCTACATACAGGTTATGACCAGACCATATCGGCATTTTTCAAATGCTGTTATTTGTAGACCATAAACATTACATCGTACACCTTTATTTCTTGTTGCTAACTTTCTAAACTTTATTTTTGTGACAGATGTGGCAACTTGAAATCCTGCTAACGGGCATGGTATCGAAGGATAATCTTGATCAAGCAAACCCGAAATCAAAAAGCAACATAAAACACATCCTTATTTAAAGTGAGTACCATTTTCTTGATAATCAAATTGGGGAAATTTTTCTTCATTGTTTCTAAAAGCTTATATGAAAACATATTATTTGCAGGGACATTACGTTAGCATTCCCAAGCTTTGTTCTGACCTCTCAGTAGAAGACACGGATGTATAAAACAAAGATAAATGTAAGCTTTGTTAATATATAACATTATAAAGGGCATGTGTATGAAGCAGAACGAGCTATTTGATTTCGTTCATTGGCCAAGAAGGGAAAAGGAGATATCTTGGATGGTTCAAAA
The DNA here is from genome assembly GCA_025667525.1 of Glebionis coronaria. NCBI lineage: Eukaryota > Viridiplantae > Streptophyta > Magnoliopsida > Asterales > Asteraceae > Glebionis > Glebionis coronaria. The sequence goes on along the minus strand of CM046878.1, from coordinate 9,165,951 downwards.
GCAGACTGCCATGGAGGGTCATACAGATCCAAGGTTCTTGTACAGAGGGATGAAAATGACAAATCTTCTGTGTATTAACTTGCAAGATTTGTGTCAACGTGTTTAGTCTTATTTATTTTATTTTATAAAGACGTTTTATCTTTGTTTCTTTGATGTAGATTGAGAGACTAAGCTGTTATAAGATGTCTAAAATAAATAAGCTAGTGATTCTGTGTCATTGCATATTGTGGTGTGTAGCATAACTTTTGTGGATTTTGATTCTTTTAAGTGTTTATGTTTATTTGTCGAAGAGATTGTCATAAGAAACTGAACAAGCTTTAATCATAACTTTATACGGGTCAAATAATTTTTAAGTCAAAGTCGAATATCATAATAATTGGGGATTAATTCATAAAAAAATATTATTTTATTCAAAAAGTACGAGTCGAATAATGGATGTGACTGGTAGTCGAATAACCAAAGGATCTATTTGGGAAAACTATTTTATATTTTTAATTAACTAAAAGTACGAGTCGAATAATTTTTAAGTCAAAGTCGAATAACATAATAATTGGAGATTAATTTATTAAAAAATATTATTTTATTCAAAAAGTACGAGTCGAATAATGGATGTGACCGGTAGTCGAATAACAGGTACACTTACACATATTGTAATTGTATGTACTTGAGGAGGTCCCACTTGTACTTTCCAATGATTAGCGAAAATGACAAGTGTCATCGGTCGAATAGGTCGAATAGGCTAATTGACTAAATGATACTCCCTTGGGCTATTTTTTAGGTGCCCCTATGGTTTTGGTCCTCTTTTTAAAATAGCCCTTAATAGTATGCTTTTCTTCTACAATTTTCTCAAGACGGGTCTTTACTATACGGGCTAAGTAGAAGGCTTCGCCTAGTGTTGTAGGTTTCGGGTAAAACCTCAACAATTCTAGCTGTAGCTTTGGTTTAAGTCTGGATATATAAAACGAGGCAAGTAAACTTTCAGAGATACCCGTTACTCGAGTTATAAGATACTTAAACTCACTTTGATACTCAACCACCGTACCCATTTGCAAGAGTTTAGATAATGCATCCCGATCAGTAGTGTTCGATGCCATAACAACAAATCGAAAAAAATTTATTTTTTTTCCTGATGAATAGTAACAGATGAACAATATTCGATGAACAGTACCCGAGATGAACAGTGACCTTGATGAACAGTACTTCCGATGAACAGTGTACCAGATGAACAGTGATCCCGATGAACAATTTTTTTTTAGATTGGAAACCTAAATAAAAAACCCTCCAACGAATTGAGGGCTCTCAATGAAAGCACCAATTGATATGACCCTCTCGGGTAGTATCGGGATAAGACACCACTATAGCGTGTGCTGGCTCCTTAAGAATTAGAGAAGAACTCAGAGACATTTGTTGATTTACTTTGATTGATTTATAAATGATTACATACGAGACATTAAATACTAGTTACTAGATAAACATAAAACATAAAAGATCCTAAATAAATAAACACAAAACACAAACATATATGTTAAGTAAATAGAAGATATCCGTGCGTAACAGAATAGTAGATCTTAGAGAGGAAGGTGTGGTGACGAGCTGGTGCTCGCCGGTCCGAGGTGGCACCTCGCCGGCCCTCGCCGAGCCTATTCGTCACACCCACCTCCGTTTTCGCCGTGCATATTTCGAAAATCCGAAATATACACGACGAGGTGATGTGGGGTACTTTTTTCTTCTCCTTTCTTTTATTCTCTTTTATTATGGGATTTATTTTAGTGTGTGTGTGTTTTAGTGTGTGTGATTCGTTGAAGAAGAAGGGTGAAGAAGGAATGGTGAAGAAGGGTGAAATGAGTCAAGATATGAGTCAATAATTTTTTATAACATGACAGTTTTATAACATGACATTTTTCAACGATTTTTTTTTAAAAATATTCGTAATTTTTTAAACATGTTTAGTTTAGGATAGTATTTTTATTTTTGTATTTTTGTAATGTATTTTTATTTAAATATTTGTAATTTTTATTTAGTTATTGTATTTTTAAGTTGGATAAAATAAATTTTAATTTGTGTGAAAATAAGAAAAAGAAAAAAAAAGATAATGGTGGGGTTTAAGTGGTGAAAGATCGGGTGTGTTGTGAGTGAAAGGGTATTTTTATTAGTTGTGTTGATATGATGTAGTGCTGAGTATTGTTATACCAGCACTAGTAGCAGTAGTCTAGTACAGACAAGTGGGTGAAGCACTTATCATGAAACTTTTGCTATCCATACAATGTGATTTCCAATGACGTGGACCAATCACATTTAACTCCCATATCTCTCACTCATTTTCCCCATACCTATTTTTTTGTCTTCAAAACACATTGCACTTGTTCTCCACTTTCACAAACACTCACCTTAAATTAAAAAACACACACATCACTACTTCGAACCTCAAACCTTAAAAAACCAAACACATTTTCTTGATTTTCTTGATTTTTTTTTGTCACATTTTAAAACCACCATCAAGATCAGACCTTTAGTTATTTAATGGCACTTTGTGCATTTCCATTCCCGACACAAATCAATCACCGGTCAGTAGCATCTTCTAACACACCTCTGATTCAGCATTGCTTATTTGGGACAGATCTAAATTCGTCGCAAAAGCCATTTAATCAGGTTTGCTCATTTCTGCATGTTTTGTTGTGAAGATTTGATAAAGTAAAACATGGGTTTTGTTGGAAATGTGATTTTAAGTAAAACCCATGTTTTTATTTATTTATAATTTTTGATTATATAAAATTTAAAACTTGGGGGGTTTGTTGAAAATTTGATATGGTTTTTTATAAAATGAATTATATGGGTTTTGTTAAAAATGTGATTTTTAGCAAAACCCATGTTTTTTTTTTATAAATTTTGATTATATAAATTTGAAATTTGGTTTTTGTTAAAATTGTGTTTTTTTAAGGAAAATCCATGTTTTATATGATTTTTTATAAAATAAATAATGGGATTTGTTAGAAATGTGATTTCTAGATTTGATTATATAGATTTGAAAACATGGGTTTGATAAAAATGTCAAAACCCATGTTTTATGGTTTTTTATAAAATAAATAATGGGTTCTGTTAGAAATGTTAGTTTTAGCAAAACCCATGTTTTTTTTAATAAATTTTGATTATATATTTTTTAAAACTTGGTTCTGTTAGAAATGTGATTTTTAGCAAAACGTTTTATATTTTATTATAAAATAAAATATGTGTTATGTTAGAAATGTTATTTTTAGCAAAACCCATGTTTTTATATGATTTATTATAAAATAAAATATGGGTTCTGTTAGAAATGTTATTTTTAGCAAAACCCATAATTTTTTTTATAAATTTGATTATATAATTTTTGGAATCTTGGTTTTGTTATAAATGAGATTTTTAGCAAAACCCATGTTCTTATATGATTTTTTATAAAATAAATTAGGGGTTTTGTTAGAAATGTTATTTTTAGCAAAACCCATAAGTTTTTTTTTATAAAATTTGATTATATAATTTTAAAATCTTGGTTTTGTTAAAAATGTGATTTTTAACAAGTTTTTATATGATTTTTTATTAAATAAATAATGGGTTTTGTTAAAAATGTTAGTTTTAGCAAAACCCATGTTTTTTTTATAAATTTGATTATATAGATTTTAAACTTGGTTTTTGATAAAAATGTGATTTTTAGCAAAATCCATGTTTTTATATGATTTTTTATAAAATTAAATATGGATTTTGTTAAAAATGTTAGTTTTAGCAAAACCCATGTTTTTATTTTATAAATTTTGATTATATAATTTTTAAAACTTGGGTTTTGTTAAAAATGTGAATTTTGGCCGAACCCATTGTTTTTATATGATTTTTTATAAAATAAATAATGGGTTTTGTTAGAAATGTCAGTTTTAGCAAAACCCATGTTTTTTTAATAAATTTTGGATTATATAATTTTAAAAACTTGGGTTCTGTTAGAAATGTGATTTTTAGCAGAACCAAGTTTTTATATGATTTTTTATAAAATAAATAATGGGATTTGTTAGAATTGTTATTTTTAGCAAAACCCATGATTTTTTTTATAGAACTTGATTATATAATTTTAAAACCTTTGTTTTGTTAAAAATGTGATTTTTAGCATAACCCAAGTTTTTATATGAAATAAATAATGGGTTTTGTTAGAAATGTTATTTTAAGTAAAACGCATAATTCTTTTTTATAAAATTTGGTTATATAAATTTTAAAACATTGGTTTTGTTAAAAATGAGTTTTTTTTAGGGAAACCCATGTTTTTTTAGAATTTTTGATAAAAATAAAACATGGGATTTGTTAGAAATGTGATTTAAGTAAAACCCATAAATTTTTTTAAAACTTGGGTTTTGTTAAAAATGTGTTTTTTTAGGGAAACCCATGTTTTTTTAGAATTTTTGATAAAAATAAAACATGGGATTTGTTAAAAATGTGATTTTAAGTAAAACCAATAGTATTTTTTATAATTCTTATATGATATTTGAAAATTAATACTATGATTTTGATGTGGAACAGATTGTTAAGAGATCAAATGGAGTTAAATCAACACTGTCAGAAAGAGGTGAATATCATTCTCAAAGACCACCAACCCCACTTTTGGATACTATTAATTACCCTATTCATATGAAGAATTTGTCTGTTAAGGTAAATTTTTATTACCCATGTTTTAGTTTTATATAAAAAATTTACTGTTTTTACCCATGTTTTGGTTTTGTATAAAAAATGACTGGTTTGACCATAAAGTCAAAGACACAGAATTTGAGTAATATATTTAGGTGACTTACTAAATTAGTAAATTAGTAGTAGTACATACCTGAATGTTTGTTTAGCTTATTTTGTTTGGCTTTTTACCATTTTTTCCAGACTTAGTTTGACTTAAAAAGCGAAAATGTGGGTTATAAAAAATAGCAGAACAAAATAAGTTGATAAGCCATAAATAAACTAGAACAAATACCCTTACTAAATATAGTCAAAGACACAGAATTTGAATAGGTAATATATTAAGGTGACTTACTAACGTAATAATTGGATGTTTGTTTAGCTTATTTTGTTCGTCTTTTTACCATTTTTTTCATACTTAGTTTGACTTAATACCCGAAAATGCGAGTTATGAAAAAAAGCAAATAAGTCATAAATAAACTAGAACAAACCCCTTAAGTTTTACTAAAGTTGCTACTTGCTAGATTTGCGTGCATAAAGTGTATATGTAACAAACTTGCTTAATTGTCTCGTTTTGGTATGTGAACCCTGAAAAAATTGTGTAAATGTAACAATCCGCGCATTTTGATGACGTGGTGTTATAAATGGTCGTGTGAGGCTTTCACGTATGACACATCATCAAAATGTGCAACACTAAATGAAAAGTTCGTTTACATTTGCACAACCTTTTTAGAGTTCATGTAAGAAATCGGTACATTTGGAAAAGTTCATTGCTATTTAATGACCAAAAACCCTTAAAAGAATGTCTGGTTTGACCTTGAAGTCAAATATGCCTAATTAATATGAAAAGTTGTTTTATTAAGGTAGGAAAAGTTGTTTTATTAAGGTAGGTTAGTTAATCACTTAATCATGTTAAATTTGAGTATGAAACAATGACTGGTTTGACCAGAAAGTTAAAGTCACCTGATTTACAGGAATACTATCTTTCTGGTAAATTGTTCCTTTTTAACTATTGTTTGCTGGATTTTTCTACAAGAAAATAACCCCGTAATATCGAGAAAATCAGGTTAATTCTCGATATGGAAGTATAATACCATGACTTGGTTTGACTGTAAATTCAAAAATCTCCAATTTGAATTGAAGTATGTTTCTACTAAAGATTACGGTTTAATATGTAAATCTTAAACTTCAGAATGTTATTTTTACTGGTGTGTGTAGGAATTAAAGCAACTAGCGGATGAGCTTCGTTCTGATGTGATCTTTAATGTTTCTAAAACGGGTGGTCACTTGGGTTCAAGCCTTGGTGTTGTTGAGCTTACCGTGGCCCTTCATTATGTATTTAATACGCCGCAAGATAAGATACTTTGGGACGTTGGTCATCAGGTGACATATTATAGAATCTTATATTATTACGTAATGTGTATGAAAATGATTGTGCTTGAACATGACTTGAATCTAAATATGTTTTTTCTAGTCGTATCCACATAAAATATTGACCGGAAGAAGAGACCAAATGCATACCATTAGGCAGACAAATGGGTTGGCAGGATTTACCAAACGCTCTGAGAGTGAACATGATTGTTTCGGCACGGGCCACAGCTCAACTACCATTTCTGCAGGGTTAGGTACTTGATTAATCCTTGGCTAATTGTTAGTTATATGTTCTGTTTGGTGCGTTTTGAAAGTGATTATTTTACATTAAATACAGTGTTATATAATGGACCCTTATATAATTAGTTATACGAAACGCGAATCAAACACCCATCAACCGTCTGTATCAACAAAAAATGTTGGTATGTTTCCTCATATATCTCATTTAATGTTCAGGGATGGCTGTGGGACGGGATCTAAAGGGAGCAACAAACGATGTTGTTGCTATAATAGGTGACGGTGCAATGACAGCTGGACAAGCTTACGAAGCTATGAACAATGCCGGTTACTTAGATTCAGACATGATTGTCATCCTTAATGACAACAAACAAGTATCTTTACCTACTGCCAATCTTGACGGGCCTATACCACCCGTTGGAGCATTAAGTAGTGCTCTTAGTAGATTACAGTCTAACCGACCTCTTAGGGAACTTCGTGAAGTTGCTAAAGAAGTTACGAAACAAATTGGTGGGCCCATGCACGAACTTGCTGCTAAAGTTGATGAATATGCTCGTGGTATGATTAGTGGTTCTGGATCATCATTGTTTGAAGAACTTGGGTTGTATTACATTGGTCCGGTTGATGGTCATAGTATTGATGATCTTGTTGCTATTCTTAAAGAGGTTAAGAGTACAAAAACCACGGGTCCGGTTTTGATTCATGTTATTACTGAGAAAGGTCGAGGATACCCGTATGCTGAGAAAGCTGCTGATAAGTACCACGGTAAGTCATTTCAGAAATTTGGGCGATTGCTAGATATTATATAGTACAATGACCAAAACAGGAACCAGTCCAAATCGACTAACTGGTTTATTGTTACAATTTAGGTGTGGGCAAGTTCGATCCAGCAACCGGAAAGCAATTCAAGTCAAGCGCGCCGACTCAATCTTATACAACATACTTTGCAGAAGCATTAATTGCAGAAGCTGAAGCAGATAAAAAGATCATCGGGATCCATGCTGCAATGGGTGGCGGGACCGGAATGAATTTATTCCTCCGTCGTTTTCCAACTCGGTGTTTTGATGTTGGCATTGCGGAACAACATGCGGTTACTTTTGCTGCAGGATTGGCGTGTGAAGGACTTAAACCATTTTGTGCAATTTATTCTTCGTTTTTGCAAAGGGGGTATGATCAAGTGGTGCACGATGTAGATTTGCAGAAGTTGCCTGTCAGATTTGCAATGGACCGAGCGGGGTTAGTTGGGGCAGACGGGCCCACACATTCAGGGTCATTTGATGTTACTTTTATGGCGTGCTTACCGAATATGGTGGTCATGGCTCCTTCTGATGAAGCTGAGCTTTTTCACATGGTTGCTACTGCAGCTGCTATTGATGATAGACCGAGCTGTTTCCGGTACCCGCGTGGAAACGGGATTGGGGTTCCATTACCACCTGGTAACAAAGGTGTTCCAATTGAGGTAACTTTACGCTTTTGCTTTTATTAATCTTGCGGTTCTGATTTCTGAATAAATCATATTGGGTAATAAGTTGTAATAAAACGGGCTGTATCTAACACTTTTTGTTTTGTTTTGGTAAAATAGGTTGGAAAAGGTAGAATAATGATCGAAGGGCAACGAGTAGCACTTCTAGGGTATGGAACAGCTGTTCAGAGTTGCATGGCTGCAGCCACTATAGTACAAGAACGTGGTTTAAACATAACCGTAGCAGATGCTCGTTTTTGCAAGCCATTAGACCATTCTCTTATTCGAGCCCTTGCAAAGACTCACGAGGTCTTGATCACCGTTGAAGAAGGGTCAATTGGAGGTTTCGGGTCCCATGTTGCTCATTTCTTGGCGTTAGATGGTCTTCTTGACGGCAACTTGAAGGTACTTATTCTTTCATTTTAGTTTTTCCGTCATTTCAATTTTTGTTAAAACTTAGCAAATTTGGTCACTTTACTTATTGTACTGTATTTAATAAGAAACGGGTCAAATGGGTCAAAAGTTGCCAAACTTAGGGCATTAATCACCTATTATGCTTACGACAAAAATTTTACTTTGATGTTGATGTGTACAGTGGAGACCGATAGTGCTTCCAGACCGTTACATTGACCACGGAGCGCCTGCAGACCAATTAGCCGAAGCTGGGTTGACTCCATCACATATAGCTGCAACTGTATTTAACGTACTCGGGCAAACACGAGAGGCTTTGGAGGTCATGTCATAGAAGAGTCTCGTGTGTGCTCATCAATGTATAATACAAACAGAGAAATATCTATCTGCATAGATTTAAAACGCTTGTTGCTGTATTTCTAACCGTCTGTAGTGTAAAGTCAGAAACCCTTTGTATAAAGTCAGCCGATTTAAGTTAATTGAATCGGGTCGGGGTTTTAAGCATTCGATACTTTAACATTACATGTTTCGGAAACTGGTACTCATGGGACTTGAACCCAAAACCTTTTGTTCGATAATCTGCACTTTTTATACTACTTTTTCTTTTCTGTTTCCTGATTTCATACGCCGCTTAACTCCAGCAAGTAGCAACGCTATCGACATTAAACTAAAGATCACGCTACTGGAGGACTTCACTTTCTCTAGTACTACTCCACACTGAAATCCAGAACAGGTTCACATCAAAAGCTATGTACATAGAACATGATACAGACTACCGGTAGGCATGGGCGGACTCAGGATTTATCATAAAATGTTAGCACAAATATTTTCTAAGATTATTAGAGTAAAATGTATGACAACACATCCATACCTTTTCACTTTAGCCCCACAGCTGTCACATCACATCAGTACAAAACAGTTAATAAAAATACTTTTCATTTACAACACACCAACCCTCTTCACTTTGACCTTCACATTATCTTTTATATTTTTCTTTTTTTCATTTTTTCAAAATTACAAATAATTAAATAAAAATTACAAGCGAAAATAAAAATATAATCCTAAACTAAAAACATTTTAAAAATTTACAAAAATTAAAAAATTTTAACCAAAAAAATAATAAATAACAAACTTTAAGGGTAAAAATTGTAAATATAAATAAAAAACAATATAATTAAAAAAACCTTATTATATCTCCCCACCCCCTCCTTTCTTCTTTCTCGTCTTCTCTGTTTACCAGAAAAAACACACATACAGGCTAAAACACACGCTCAAATTCATTAAAACAGGAAAAAGAAGAAAAAAAATGAAGAAAGAAGAAAAAGAAAAAGAGAACACCTTCTCTCCTCGTCGAAGCCACGCCGGTTAACCAACGAACCCTTGACGACTAGGGAGGGTTGGTGTGGCAACGAACCCCGACGAACTCTGACGAGCTTGCCATATGGGCACGACGAGGGGTTCCTCGTTGTGATACCTTTTACTTTTAGTACTAAAGTAGTTTCACAATAGGTAAAAGTAGGTGTTGCACGTTTTGAAAAAAAGACTCGTTTCCTAAAAAATTTATTCTTCGTGACTTAAAATATAACGTAACCCGTGCCACACCCGACTCTCATATAGGTTAGGTCCGTACCCGCCGATAGGGCGGTAAATGAACCGACATTCAATAAACATTTCATAAACTTAACTTAACAAATACACGGAAAACATACATGGGAGCACGCCTTCAAGAAATGATACTCTTGGTTATTGTAATATTGTTAGAATGTGGTCGTTATGTACACGTTTATACGGTCGGTGAAAGTTTATGGACATAAAATCAATAGTCGTGTGATATGATCGAACACGGGATTACGGGATTGCACACAATACGTAAAGGGTTAATTTTATTTATTAAATATTATATATATATATATATATATATATATATATATATATATATATATATATATATATATATATATATATATATATATATATATATATATATATATATATATATATATATATATATATATATATATATATATATATATATATATATATATATATATATATATATATATATATATATATATATATATATATATATATATATATATTTATTAAATCAAACCGAATTTAACTAAACGATCGTTAAACAAATTAAGAGTTAAGTTAAATGAACGTTTTGGAATTAAATAGAAGAAAAGGAAAACGGAAAGTTCCGGAAACACCCCTTGGGTGTGGTTCGACCGTCGGCTACAAGGGGGGCAATGGGAAAAAAATTGTTTCCTAATTTGTGTGTTACTTGGAAATCAAGTTTTGCCAAGCCTATATAAACACACATAGCCTTCATAATTTTTCCCATCCCTTCTCCTTCTCTCTCTTTTGCGATCGGCGACCAAACACCCCTTTTAGGGTTCTTTGATTTTCGATTTAGCTAAAATTCCACAAGTGTTGAAGTTCCGATTTGCAAGTGCTAGACTCACGGTTAGCCCGTTGCATTACGTGTGTACAAGAGCGTAATATAGTTTTGCTTTAAACTATATCTTGGTATTATTCTTCACAAACCCTAATTGGTGATTTGTTGGTGATCTTGTGAATCTTTGCTAGGATAAAGGTATGTAACCCTAATCGATTAATTATAATTATGTTATTATGATCTTGTTAAATCGCTTCTGCTATTACGTGCTTTGATCTTTGTTATGATTATATAATTGTTATGAATGTCATATTCCATCAGTGACATCGAGAGCCGTTTTAACATGTTATAATTATCGAGATCTAAAGACTTTTTAATTAATGGTGATTTGAGTTAAAATTACATGTTCTTTTTTAGGTTTTAACAAAAATTAGGGTTTTGTTTTTTTTTTGGTTTTAAAATTGGCCTAGCCGAATTTTTTAATTTTTTTTTTTGTAAACCCTAAAATTACATGGTTTAACCTTTAGATGTTTGCATGAATTAATTGTTATGTCATGTATGGCTACGATCCGTAGTATTTTTATTGTTAAGAGTATGTGGGAGATCCGTAATGAACATGCATGTTTTTTCAAGGATCTTGGGAATTTATATGCTATTTGCTTTATTTTATTCAAAGTTTTAAAATTAGGGAAGACTTTTTATGTTTATAAAAACCATAGATTTGATGTTCTTTGAATAAATTGTTATGCATGTGGCTATTTGATTTAGTTTTTTTTGTACATACTTGTTTTCATACGTTTTATATTAATTGTATGTTGTAAACAAGGGAAATTTTTCCCAAGAAAAATTAATATGGACTAAATCATATAAAAATTAATGAATTATTTTGAGATCTAATTTACATATGATTTGCGTTAATTGGAATTGCAATAATAACTTAACGGCCTACTCAATTTTGACAAACTATAAAGTGGGTATAACGCACCGCTGGTCATGAAGCCGGTTAAGGAAGGAGGTGTTATGCTTCAGCGCTGACCAAATTCCCGGCTTGCCTGTGCGTCAAAGTTGGAATTACCTACGGTTATTATTTACATAATTCTTTAAGGTTGATTTAACCGCAAATTCACATCTGAAACACAATTAATAAAGTTATTGCTTTGTGCTTTATCCAAGTTCTAGGAACGTGAGGCGTGAATTGTTGTGGGTAAAATCTTTAATTGGTTTAACCAATACCTCAACTTGCAAATATGTGGCGAAATTTTTAGTCTCATCAAACGGTTTACTAAAAAGTTTTTATTAAACTAATGCTATGGAGCTGTATGCATGCTTCTCCATACATGATTTTGACACTAAAGATCAATACCCTTAAATTTAAGTCTTCTGCCATCTAATTGACGAACACTTGAAGTTACAATGTCGTCATGTAAGATCCTGGACGATGTTATAATGGAGAGAAAACTTCATGACTGAATGAGATTGCACATGAAGGTTTTGCGTTCTTTAGATTAGTCGACTTAATTGAGTTACTTAGTGAGATCTAGAAACTTAAGGCACAAAGTAGGGATAAAACATGTTTACAATGCAAAAAGACTTTTGGCAATGTAAATCCCTAAAATATCTAGCACTTGCAAATTTGTTTGTCAATTATTGTTCGACAAGTTACCATATTGAATACATTTGTCACTAGCAGATCAACTGATTTGATAAGTTTATGTAAATATGGATTCTAGTTTCAAGGAAAATACTATGGTTTTATTACCGGGGTAATTTTATTTTCTTGAATGGTATTATCGAAAATACTAATGTTTGAACTTATTTCTGTAGAAATGGCTCAACCCGAAAACAATATGACTATAAGTTCTGCGTTCAAAGGTTACTTTGATCGTCCTGAACTTACTGGCCCTAACTTCAATGATTTGTATCGCTCACTAATAATAGTTCTGAGAGTAGCGGGTACTATCGATATCTTGACTACTCCTTTTCCGGAGGATCTTGCTGAAGGAGCATTTGATGCGCAAAGGCTTGAGCACGCTGCTAATGTTACACTACTAGAATATTGGACAACAGCGACGAATATTAGCGACCAAATTAATCCGTCACAAAAAACGGTTAATAGTGACATAATAGTGATAGAATAACTACAAAATACGCTTTGATATATTAGCGACAAAGTTGTGACAACTTAGTAACAAAATTAGAGACGCATTTCAGCTCTGTCATAACTCTATCGTTAAAGGTAGTCATACAAAGACAGAGTTAACGACGAACTTAGATTGAAACTATTAGCGACAAAATGGTGACGACATAACAATGGCCTGTTTAGGTTGTCTATCACTTATTTTTACACATACCTACGGATTAGCGAATAGCGATGGCTTTGGGTATTAACAAATTTTTTTGCTATCAGACACTACTACACAAATAGCCATAAACACATCCTAAAATAAATCGGGTTTAAGATAACCACTACCCGATTTTTTTTAAAAATCTAGTATTTGTAACGTAAAACGGATAAAAAGCAATGTTTCAAAACTCGATTTTTAAATCGATCCGATCGAGTCACCGGGTCCGGATCAACCCGTTTTTTTAAAATATTTTTTAAGTATTTTTAATAATAAAGAAAATTTATATATAAAAACCATAAAAACTTTACAATTTTGAAAATATAAGTTGTTTACCAACCAATATAATATGTAAATATAAAATTTTATCGTAAATACGTAAAGTTTACATGTTTTTTTTAAAAACCCGAAAAAATCGAAACCTGACCAGGTCTCGAAAACCGGTTGACCCGGGTCACCCAAACCCGACGGGTTTCGAAAATGTAAAACCCTGGTTAATATGACCTGTTTTTTCGGCCAGAACCGGATCAACTGGTTGACCCGGCCAAGTCGACCCGGGTCTGAAAACGTTGATAAAAGGTGGTTGTGTTATGAAAAACATGTCTCCAAGCGTAGTAGAAAAATCGGTTCTAAAGTTAGTCTCAAAATTTTTAAAATTTGTTTACAATTTTACTTCAAAAATTAATTTTCATGCCACTAAAAATTGCAAGCGGGAAATATGCCGCCATAACTTTTAGCAAAATTGGAATCAATACTCTTTTCATCTACAAGTCAACCAAAAAATACAAACATAATAAAACTGTTCGGAAACTCTTATCTACTTTTAAACAAACTCACCAACAACACCGGATCTTTATTTAAAAAAACAACAATGACGATTTGCTGGAATACGTGGACGATAAAAAACCGTGATGCGTTTATAGATCTGATACTCGTCTGAATGATTGGATCTGATGGTGTTAGTTCGCGAGAAATGGTAGTCATGGTTTGTTCAATTTGATATTTGTCTAAATGATTGCAAAATCATCTTTTTCTTTTTAGAGATCGGAAGACAAAGATTGTAGGCGGCTTGTGGGTGTGCTGGAAATTTAGTCCTGGGTGGTTATGGCAATGGCGATGGTGGCTGGTTAATGCAGCGGCGACTGGTGGTGCGTTGTGAAAGATTGTTATCAAAGAGTTGTCTATAAGATTTAAAATGGTATGTTAGGATTTTGTTTATTTTCTTGTTGTAAGATGATAAATATGTATTGTATTTTGTTATTGATGAAGCATGGGTGAAAGTTATCAAATCAGAATGGTGAGGAACCTAGTACGATTCAAGATCTGTGTAACAATGATGATTTTTCAAATGGATTTTGTATCTTTTTTAATGGATTTTGTGAACTTAAATGAATATGTATTGTTTACGAGTTTTCGGATTTTAGTTTCTTATGTCTAAGGGGAATTGTTTTTGGTTCCAAATTCGTTTGTGTGCATGTGTATGTTAATCCAAGTTTTGGTTCAATTTTCCGTGAATAGTATTGTTCAGAAGTGGTAAGATATAAAAATGATGGCCACTTGAGATGGTGACAGAGTGTGAAGGTTTGTGGGTGCCAAAGTTATTGTATAATCTACCATATTTTATGTAGTAACAAAGTTAAATTTTACTCATCATTGTAGATAAGGTTACATGACGAGCACAATCGAGGTCTATTCTACCCGGATGATCATACAAGGAAACTGTTATTAGCAATTACCGAAAGGAAACTCTTTGAACTCCATACTTCTGCTACTCGGTAAGGTATGAATGCATCTTTATGACCTATGCAGTTAACTTCTCTAGTAGATAACGGTATAATAAGCATTAACGAACTATGCTTGGTAAATTTTTAACGGTGCCGACCATAAAATAAGGGTGTTTTTGGAATTGTTATTTTAACTACTTATTCTTTTCTAATTTAATCCGAATCGCATAATCATTTGTGATAAAATGCAAGAATCAGTTTATCATTATTGTCACTTTACCTTGCCCTAATCCAAACAGTCAAGATTATATGTTGTATCAAACTGCATTAGTTTGATACTATCATTATTTATAATCAGTCACGTACACCCCCTGAGGATATGTTTGGTATAGTTTCATTTTGTATAAGTTTATATTTTTACTGGTGTTACGTGTGTAGGAGTGGTGCAGGTGAACTGAGACATGTTGTCAAGGTGAAGAAGGATTGAAACTTAGGCCTGGTGTCAAACCGTTTGGCTGTGCTGGGAAATAGAAAGAGAGAAAAACTAGCTACATGTTGCTCACCATCACTTATTTTGATTCAGTTATTAATCCATAGATCAGGTAGCCTCATGTAATATATGTTTAATTTCATAGAAAATTTGGCATACTCGTGTGAATTTATTATTTTAATAAGTTTCGAATCTAAGGTTCATGTGACCTAAATATATGTTAACTTGTTAGGGACAGGAATGCCTTATACGCTTATGATGGGCTCATGTTCATTCAAAGTGTCCTGAAGATGTACCACTTGGTACAAGTATGTTTGAAGGTGAACGCATGAATTTCTACATCTTATACTTTATTGATCTGTTCATTCATTTTCTAATTAGGTTGGTTTATACTCATATTTTATGTGGTACTAAGAAATATTGGTGCCTCAACAGCATGTTGTGAAGCTGCTTTAAGGAAAGAGTTGCAGGACTCAATCTTAACTCGTGAAGCCTTCGTAGAAAGTCAATTAGAATAAAAAGAAGCTTCAACATTTGCAAGAGATAGAAAGACACAAAAATTTCACCACTCGACTAAGTTGTATGATGTTGTCATGAATAGCTGGCAATTTTTGTTGCTAGATTTTAGATATCTCTTTGTAGACATTTTGTTATATTCCATATGTAATTTAAATCTTGGATTCGTGCGTAGATTTACAGAAAGTGAAATATATGTAAATTTATTAGTTTTTTATTAATATTGTGTGTATCTTTTTATTGTCGCGATTTAGATTTTATTTGCAATAGTTGCAAATAGCTTTTTGCAACGGATTTGCATCGCATTTAGACGGTTGCATTAAGCCAATTTTGGTGTAGTGTTCGTCGTTACTGTTAGCGACAGAAATTTTGTCGCCAAGCCGTAGCTTTATGGTCGAATCAAATTTCATTCAAGTAACTTTATAAAGGTTCTAGCGAGGGGCTAGAGACCGATAATTCGTCACCGATACTCTGAAACATTTGTCGCTAAACTTGTCACTAAAATTTTGCGAGGCCCTTTTTTGCGATGGAGTATATTGGTCAATAATCCGTCGTTGAAGGGCTATAGTGACGGAATAGCGATGAAAATGGCCGTTGCTGATGCTAGATTTTCTAGTAGTGTTAAGGAGCACTCTGAGGTGGCTGCTTTAATGTTAGGGAAAATGGCTCCTCCACTTCAACAGAAGTATGCGCTATTTTCTCCTAAGCGAATGCTTGATGAGCTCAAAGCTATGTTCGAAAAGCCACAAGCAGTGGAAATCTACGACTTGTTAGATGCTTTACATAGTTGCAAGCAAGCTCCTGGAAAGTCTGTAAGTACCCATTATATGGAGATGAAGGGTTTTATGGAACAGTTCATTGCACTAGGACAACCCTATGATCATAATATGGCTATCAACTTGATCAATAGGTCCCTTAACAAGGACTTCAATGATTTTGTTCGTAACTATAATATGCATTGCAGGGGGAAGACAGTTAATGATTTGCATGCAATGCTCATTAACTTTGAAAAGGGGTTAAAGGACAAGGCATCTACTTCTACTCCTCCTGTGCTTTATGTACAAAAGGGTGGAGTGAGTAAGGCAAAACCGCACAAGAACAACAAGAAAGGCAAAGGCAAGGGAAATGGTGATAAGGGCAAACAAGTTGCGACTTACTCTAAACCTAAGCAAAAATTTGTCAAGAAGAATTAATCTCAGAAGGATGAGACTTGTTTCCATTGCAAGGAAAGTGGACACTGGAAGAGGAACGTCCCTCTTTATCTCGAGGAGTTGTGAGAAATAAAGAAGAAGGCTGAGATTAGTGCTGCAGCATCTTCAGGTAACTTATATTTGATAGAGTTATTTAATCTTACATACAAATCAAATTCCTGGGTATATGATACGGGATGTGGTATTAACATTTGTAATACCATGTAGGGATTTGAGTTGGAGAGGAAGCTTACCTATGGGGAACAATTTCTGCATGTGGGCAATGGCGCACAAGTAGCGGTTGAAGCTATAGGAACATTTAATCTAGTTTTACCTTCGGGTCTAGTACTGAGATTAAATAACTGTCATTTTGCACCTAAAATTGTTAGGGGTGTTATTTCCTTTTCTTTTATGTTGGATCTTGAATTTATTCACACTATTGATAATAATAGAATTTCTGTTTTTAAAGATGGTTTATTCTATTTTGATGCAATTTCTGTGAATAGTGTTTTGAAATTAACATGCTTGATAATAATTCCAAGAGAAAGATAATTCTGTTTTTAGCATGAATAAGAAGAGAAAGTTAGACAAGAACTCTTCTTATCTTTGGCATTGTAGACTTGCCCATATTGGGAAGACTCGCATACAAAAGCTTCAACGTGATGGTGTTTTGGAAAATATCAATGATGAATCATTTGATAAATGTGAGTCTTGTATCTCTGGAAAGATGACCAATAAACCTTTTAATAGCAATATTGAAAGGGCTACTGAACTACTTGGTTTGATACATACTAATGTGTGTGGACCACTTAGACATGTGTCAAGGAAAGGTTTTAGCTACTTCTTAACATTTACGGATGATTATAGCCGTTATGGTTATGTTTATTTACTTAAGCACAAACATGAGGTATTTGAAACACTCAAGATGTTTAAAGTGGAAGTAGAATTGCAACTAGGAAAGAAGATTAAAGCTCTTCGTTCTGATCGAGGTGGTGAATATTTAAGTCAAGAGTTTAAAGAATATATAAGTGAGAATGGAATTGTTAAGAAACTTACTTCTCCATATACTCCACAACAAAATGGTGTATCCAAAAGGAGAAATCGTACATTATTGGATATGGTACGATCTATGTTTAATCTTACAACTTTACCTTTATCCTTTTGGGATTATGCTTTAGAATCTGTTGTTCGTATTCTGAATACGGTTCCAACTAAGAAGGTTGATAAGACACCATATGAACTATGGCATGGCAAAAAACCATATTTGTCTTATTTAAAGATTTGGGGTTGTGAGGCGTATGTGAAACATGACTCTGGAGATAAACTCCAACAACGCTCTGTAAAATGTATATGTGTAGGTTACCCTAAGGAAACTATGGGTTACTACTTTTACTATCCAACTGAGAACAAGGTTATTGTTGCTAGGTATGGAGACTTCCTTGAAAATAATCTTGTAAATCAAGAATTCAGTGGGAGAAATTATAATCTTGAAGAAATTCAAGAAGATACATTGCCTTCTGAAAATACTAGCGAAGAAATTCCAATAGAGCCAGAAAGTCTGGGAGCTCCACCGGAATTAATTCCTCCACATAGGTCTAAAAGAACCGTATGTGCGCCAAGAAAACTATGTCTTAACATAGAGGATGATGAGGAGGAGGTAGGGGATCTTGGTGAACCTGCTAACTATCGATCCGCAATACTTGATCCAGAAAAGTCAAAATGGATAGTTGCGATGAATGAGGAAATGAAATCCATGAAAATCAATGATGTTTGGATTCTTGTTGATACACCAAAGAATGCTAAAGTAGTGAAAAATAGGTGGATTTTCAAGAATAAAACCGACATGGATGGTGAAGCACAATCCTATAAAGCACGTTTAGTAGCTAAAGGTTTTACTCAAACTTTTGGCATAGACTACGAGGAGACATTTTCTCCTGTAGTAGACTTACGAGCTATTAGAATTCTCATAGCTATAGCAGTATACTATGACTATGAGATATGGCAAATGGATGTTAAAACTGCCTTCTTGAACGGTCGCTTAGATGAAGACATCTATATGCAACAACCGGAAGGGTACGTTGATCCTAAATATCCAAAACGCGTGTGCAAACTTCAAAGATCTATTTATGGTTTGAAGCAAGCATCACGTCAATGGAATAAACGATTTGAGAAGAAATCAAAAAGTTCGGATTTATTCAAAATCGAGATGAGCCATTTGTTTATTGCAAAGCTAGTGGGAGTGATGTATTATTCCTAATTTTATATGTCGATGACATATTAATCATGTGAAGTAACATTAGGGGAGTTAAGGATTATCTTGGTAAATGTTTTTCTATGAAGGATTTAGGAGATACTGCATATATTTTGGGAATTAAAATCTATCGAGATAGGAAAAGACGGTATTTTGGTCTAAGTCAAGATGCTTATATTGATAAAATATTGAAGAAGTATAACATGCATAATTCCAAGAAAGGTTTTCAACCTATGGAAGTTAAGCATAAGTTAAGTCATGAGTTAGATGCATCAACACCCGAAGAGGTGGCTTACATGCAGAAGGTGCCTTATGCTTCGGTTGTAGGATCTATTATGTATGTTGTAAGATGCACAAGGCGTGATGTGGCGTTTGCTCAAAACTTGGTCAGTAGATACCAACAGAATCAAGGGAAGCTTCACTGGACTGCTGTTAAACATATACTAAAGTATCTGAGGAATACGAAAGATATGTTTTTGGTATTTGGGGGTAAACCAGACACAGAACTGAATGTTACAGGTTTCTGTGATGCGTCCTGGCAATGTGATAAAGACGATACGAAGTCTCAGACGGGTTACGTGTTTGTCATCAATAGAGGAGCAGTTGACTGGAAGAGCAAGAAGGAGACAACCATTGCTATGCATGCGACTCAATATGAGTACATGGCTGCTTCAGAAGCTGCAATGGACGCTGTTTGGATTAGGAAGTTTATTGGAGATCTTGGAGTGATGCCTTCAATTAAAGAGCCTATTGATATATATTGTGACAATTCTGCTGCAATAATATTCGCCAATGATCCTGGAGTCATGAAAGGCGCCAGACACTTTAAACGTAGATATCGCTACGTTCGAGAACAAGTTGAAGCTCGAGAAATAAAATTAATAAAAGTTCACACAGATGATAACGTAGCTGATCCTTTTACTAAGGCTTTGCCTAGACCAAAGGTAGTTAAGCATGCCAAGGCTATTGGGCTGCAACTAGCAAACGAATTCATGCAACAAATCTGTGATTAGTATTTGGATAAAGCATGTTAAGACATTATTGAATTGATGAAATAAAGATTGAGTTTCGTTTATTTTATGTTATTTGATTTTGTATCCTATTTTACATGTTTTAATCCATGAATAATTGTTATGTTCTAAATGTCCGTTGTCGATTAATAATATGGGAATATTATTAAACTAAGACAAATCAAAATAGTGACAGAGTATACTTGAAAGTATATTGGTCAATTTTGGATGATATTTGATGAATCAAATATTGGACTTATCCCAACTATATGATTTTACTTTATGGATCTTCGTCATTAAGTAAATCGTAAATAGTTATCCTTAGACCTGAGATACCAGGAAACTGAATAGAATGTAGTGCATTTCTGTAAGGTAACCTAACACTAAACGTAACTGGTAGCTATAAGGGTAACTTTCAGAAGTGTTGCAAAGTTCATAAGTTTCGCTTGTAGTCAAAATGGGATTTGTCTCCTTCAAATTATTTTGAAGTATAATACAGCTGGGCCCCTCGGGGGAGTAGTAAGATGTTTGTGTAGCCACACCCAAATGTGTTTTGGTAATCTTGCTATATCCGTAAACGAGAAACAGAATGGTTAATGAAGGAATGACTGAGATCCATATCCTATTAACGTTGTATTTGAAATGAAAGGATAATAATAAATGATGAATCATTTAAAAGGTTTTTCCCAGGAGACCTTACTCGAGTTGTACTAGTGACATTGCTAGTGTAACTAGACGCTAGACAATTTAATCACGATATTTGAATTTTGTCCAAGTGGGAGCTGAAAGTTTACGGACATAAAATTAATAGTCGTGTGATAGGATCGAACTCGGGATTACGGGATTGCACACAATACGTAAAGGGTTAATTTTATTTATTAAATATATTATATATATATTTATTAAATCAAACCGAACTTAACTAAACGATCGTTAAATAAATTAAGAGTTAAGTTAAATGAACGTTATGGAATTAAATAGAAAAAAAGGAAAACGGAAAGTTCCGGAAACACCCCTTGGGTGTGGTTCGACCGTCGGCTACAGGGGGGCAAAGGGAAAGATTTTGTTTCCTAATTTGTGTGTTAATTGGAAATCAAGTTTTGCCAAGCCTATATAAACACACATAGACTTCATAATTTTTCCCATCCCTTCTCCTTCTCTCTCTTTTGCTATCGGAGACCAAACACCCCTTTTAGGGTTCTTTGATTTTCGATTTAGCTAAAATTCCACAAGTGTTGAAGTTCCAGTTTGCAAGTGCTAGACTCACGGTTAGCCCATTGCATTACGTGTGTACAAGAGCGTAATATAGTTTTGCTTTAAACTATATCTTGGTATTATTCGTCACAAACCCTACTTGGTGATTCGTTGGTGATCTTGTGAATCTTTGCTAGGATAAAGGTATGTAACCCTAATCGACTAATTATAATTGTGTTATTATGATCTTGTTAAATCGTTTCCGTTATTACGTGTTTTGATCTTTGTTATGATTGTATAATTGTTATGAATGCCATATTCCATCAGTCGAAAGTACGTGAGTCTATCGTGGGCACACGTATACACGAAGAATACGTTTATTACATGTTTAATATATATACGGGTTATATATTATGTTTCACGAGATAAATATTTAACGTTTATAGTTTAACCGTCAAATGTTATAAACTAATTTTAATGCCCGTGGACGCACGGGACTTGAACATAAACGATAAATTAAGTAATAATTTCGTTATTCCGATTTTATGTATATTATATATGTTTTTTAAGAATATCTAATGTTTATATGTTTGATTATATTGTTGTTTTACGGTGCACCGTGTAAATTAATTATTAATCTAAACTCACCTCAATTTTTATTTTTTGAATTTCATATAATCTTTTTACTTCCGATATTTTTTTACATAGTTATATCTTAATTATTAATCAACAAACCATTTACATCAACCTTACACGTACACAATTTATAAATTTCTGATTTTGTAATGCTTAATATTATCCTATAAAATAATATTAAATTTTTAATACTTAAATAGTTACGATACTCATGGACTCATGAAGTTTACATAATTTTCATTATGTGATAATATTAATTGATATTTTGTATAAATATTTGTTGCATAAAAGATTTAACTTTGTTTAACTGAAACGTCAGCTATCATTTTCTAGACATTGTGTGTTTAGTAACAAATAACGACCTTGAAAAAATATATGTTATCGTAATATAAGAATCCCGTCTATTTATTTTTATCTCACACTGATGTCTGAGGTCCTGTATTAATTTCAATATTTATATTCATGTTAATAATAATTTACGTAGATTTGCTTGACTTTGTTAAGTGTCAAAATAGAATTAGATAATAATATGTGTTTTTATTTGAATATTTCTAATCATGTGATTTGTTGTATTTTTAAATTATAAAGTTTAGAAGGTATAAAATTTAAGGAGCATTTTTTGTTTTTTTTCTAAAGTTACTAAAAAATTATAAATTTACACTTAAGTCCATCCAATTTGTAAAACCCCTTATTTTCCTTTTTAGGATGATATCACTGTACACGTCACCTCATGATTTTAATACATATCACCACCTTTGCATTTGATATTTTTATTTTACATTTACATCATACTTTATATAAGTACCATTTCACATATTTGATCACAAGAACTCTTCATATTATTTTCATATAAATAAGAGCATACAAGCATTCCACTGATCACTTTGGTGACTTTTAAGCCACATGGAACTCATGAGCATTACATTATATTATTTTAGATTATATATATATAAAACCATGATCACAGTTAATTAAATTTACCGAGTACCTAAATTCACTACAAGATATATGTATATATATATTCTCATTACACTATAAATAATCCTACAAGTCAATAAAAGCCACATTGTACATTTCAACTTCACACTTACTAACTTTTATACATTTAAATAAGTGACATACATTTGACTTTATTAAAACTATACATTTTATATTTTCTACTTATGCTTTCACTATAAACCCTAAACCTTAACTTAATCACCTTAGATTTGAACCTACACTTACATTAGTTTACCTAGATCATTAATAACTCTACAAGTTCACCAAAATCAAACAGAAAACTCTCCTAAACGTCCCTACTAGCCGAATAATATGTACACACTGCTTACTCTTCTAGAAACTTAGCTTACCAACTCTTGCCATATTCAAACCTTGTTCAACATAACTAATTTAGACATACACTATTAGGCAACTCCTTGTCTCCCTTTTTGACCTCCTAGGCGACGACTAAAACAAACCAAAAGCCAAGTGTCCTCTTGGTGCATTTAAGGAAACATGTACCTTGTATCTTACACATGATATTGGAAGTACTAGAAATATCTAAGCCAAGATATACTAGGACATACTAGCTTGATCTTTCTTCTCTATTGGCGTGTATAAAACCGAACCACAATCACCTCACACACTCTCACTTGGTTATAAACTTAGCACACAAACATAAAACACTTCATTCACTCATATCTCTCTCTCACTCTCGGATAACAACAAACACACGCATACAACACATTCAAAGCCTCATTCAATACCCAAGATCTTGGTCTCAAGCACATTAAGTGCTAGCATTCACTTCTGCTACCTCAATCTTGATCAATAAGGCAAAACAAAAAGCCCTAAATCTCGGCTAGAACTCATTCGTGTAGACCTTTGTAGTTCCAAGGATTTCTAGCTAGTTTCATCATTTGTTACCACTCTCACCAACAAGTAAGTAACATCACCCTTATCTTCATTCAAACATTTATATAAACCATGAGAAAGGTAAACCATGCCTCGTGTATACTAGTACATCTATGGAAACCATAATGAAATCATCATGCACACGTGAAAAACTTGATAAATCGAACCCTAGGAAGAACTATAGCCCACGGCTTTATTTGTTCGAGTAAGAAACATGTTCATTTTTAGATCTAAGTATGCTAATATAAATCCTTGTTTAGACCTAGAATAGTACCTAGAAAACTAGAAATCTTAGTTTTGCCTAAATCCTAAATGAACTAGTTAACATGGGTAAATTATAATCTCACAAGCACTAGTAAAGTAAGCCTTGAAAATAAGGTTATAAGCCACGAATCCATAAGCTCAAACCTATGGCTTATTTATAAGTCGAGCTTAATAATAAGCCCACTAGGCCCATTGACTTAATGACTAATTTGGATTAGATTAAATGTCTACATAAATTCCTTAGACTTAGTTAAGCCCAACTAGTAAGCCCATATGAGCCCAAAACCGAACCAGACCCTTAATGGGCCTACCGAGCCCATTAAACCTTTGAAACACTATTTAGGGACTATTTGTGCTAAAAATGTAACTTGGTGAAAGTATAAGTCTATTTTGTAAAGTCATGAAACTTATTTAATCAATTTCGAAAGTTTATAAAAGTACAAGGGATGTTTTGTAATTTTTCGTAAGTTAAAGGGGTATATTAATTATAACCGAAACTTAAACAAAACACAAGGACCATTGTTGTCGTTTCTTGGATCTTAAACTAGCCCTAGGGACTTTTTTAGCCACTATCCAAAACTTAATAAACCCTAGGGGTGTTTTATGTCATTTACCGAAAGTTTAATAAGCCCTAGGGGCGGGTTTGAAAGTATATATAACGAAAAGGAATAAACTTGCAATTAGACTTAACGGGCTAACCCTAGGGGTATTTTTTGCCATAAGCCGAATGTGTTATAAGTCCTAGGGGAAGTTTGGAAACTTTTATTTCTTTACAAGGACCTAAATGCAATTTAACTAAAATTTTATTAATATTTATTTAATTAATAAACTAAAAGGGTTATACAGTGAATAGTGTAAACTGGAGAACTAATATTGAACATTTAAAACTACGAGGACTTTTGTGAAACATTATATTTATAAATCATAATTAAATAAGTAAACATTTTATTTAGAGTAAACTCCTAAATACATCCCTGTAGTTTGAACTTTCTCACACAATACATCCTTTGGTAAAACTATTGGCACTATACATCATTCGTTAAGCAAACGTTTGTCACAGTACATGCCTCAGGACTAACGATGCAATTTTTTATTGTTAATTTCTAACGAGGGATGTATTTTGCAAAAAAAAATGATTTCGAAAAAAACTTTTTATTTTTTCTCGAAAATAAAATTTTAACTTATTTTCAAAAAAAATAATTTATTTTTCTTATCAAAAATAGTTCTAAAAAATTTAAAAAATATATTTTTCCTTCGAATATTGTAAAAAAAGTTTTCAAACATTTAAAAAAAATTTATTTTCTAAATCGTTTAAAATTTTTAACTTAATTTATTCCTTAAAAAATTATAAAAAACTCATTTTTTAAAAATGTTTTCGAACATTTTTTTTAAATTAAAGGTTTTCTTTAAAAAAGAATTCTATATGGATTTTGTTTTATAAAATTTTATGTTTCCTTTTTGTTTTCTTTTTATGTGTAAAAGATTTTTTTTCTTAAGAGACATAAATAAAAAAAATTATTTTTTAAAACAAAAATGTTTTTATAAAAATTATAAAAAGAAATTTAAAAAGAATGTTCGAATACATTTTAAAAAATTAAATCTTTTTATACTTTTCAGAAGGAACAAATCCAGTTAATTTTAAAAAGACTAGTTAAATTTTTTTTTTAAAATAATGTTAAAAAGTAAAAAAAATGTTTCTTTTTGAAGGAGCAAATTAAGTTATAAATTAAAAAATATATCAATCTTTTTAAATATTCAAAGGAATAAATAAAAATTTAATTTTTTAGAACTATTTTCAATAAGAATTTTTTTTTTCGAAAATAAGTTAAAATTTTATTTTCAAAAAAAAATAAAAAGTTTTTTTCGAAATCAATTTTTTTTGCAAAATACATCCCTCGTCAGAAGTTAACGATAAAAAATTACATCGTTAGTCCTGAGGAATGTATTGTGACAAACGTTTGCCTAATGAGTGATGTATAGTGCCAATAGTTTCACCAAGGGATGTATTGTGTGAGAAAGTTCAAACCACAGGGATGTATTTTGTAGTTTACTCTTTTATTTAATTCATTTTGCCTCTTACAAATAAAAATAAGGTAAACGTACTTTATTTAATATAAAGGTGTACTCGTTTCGTTAACTTACTATAAGTCAAATACTTATTATGGTAAACAAATTAATAAAATCTATGATCATGCATTTTTATCAGCTGCATTTGTATGTACATTTTATTGTGCATTTACTAAGACCCACTTAAATTACTTAGGTAATTCTACTGCTTCATGATCATACCGTGGCCAGTTATTCAGTGATTATACTACTACTACATTATTATTGAGGTGAGTTCATGACCCCATACTTTACTGCTTTTATAATAAACTGGGGGAGAAAACATGTTACATTTTAAATATGCAAACATTTACAGACAACAACTTTATTCCCGCCTATTGTGTTCACCCATTACCCGTGGACTGTAATAGTTAATTGTGGAAGCGCGAAATGTTATAAATAGATCTACTTGGGATTGATTGTCCCCGTCTGCGTGAGTAGCGCTCACTATGCCTAGGCTAGGCCAACAGACTTGTAACATTTTCGGATACTTGGGCTACATGCCAGATGACCCAATAGGCACTGGATTACTACTGTCTAGCTTCTATTACAGGCAATAGGAACTACTATAGTGAGAATTTATTGCTCTGTTATCTTCGTGGTGTTTTGCATATCAATACTTTTAAATTAAACCTGTGAATTCACCAACCTCGTGTTGACCCCCCACATTTTTCTTTACATGTTTTCTCAGGTAACTAAGCAGGTTTATGTGCACTTGGACCTCCAGCATCATATAGGAGGCATCATATTTACCATCGTGGCAGGGTTACTATTGGGACAATAATAAATGTTGGCTTTCAGACAATTTATTTAATTTGTACATTTGATTCATGTAATATGTTTAAATGATACTTTATGATCATGCTCTGTATACTATTTGCTATTGATCCACCAAGTAACACCCTAAGTACTATTCAACTGTATTCTGACCAATTTAGGGGTGTTACAGAATGGTATCAGAGCGATAGTTATAGAGAACCAGATCAAAAACTAATTTTTTTTTATAAATAATAAAAACTTAAAACTGGACTATAACCTAATATAAAAATCAGTTAAAGGAAAATTTGATTTTTGGGGACCCTAATAGTTAGGCATATAACATATAGAGCATACCTATTATGTGAACTAACTGTGCACTAATATATAACCTTTGCCTATATGATCACATAAGTATTTACATAACTTTTAACCTACGCTGTTAGAAGGCACTTATAATAACGCATATAAAATTTGAAAACTTTTCGAATTGTGTAAGCTGATACTTACTCAACTTTGAAATGCTATTATTTTCAGATTATCATGACATCACTAGTCTCATCACCGACTCACGTACCCGATGTTGACGTTCTCCTGACTACTACTGCCATACCGGCATCACCGATTTTAATGCTTCAGGGGCTACCATCAGACCCAGAGTCTGAGGATCATCAGGCTGCTGGGGTCGTTATCTTATCTGACTCTACCACTGCCACACCACCAGCTGTACCTACTCCCCCAACTGGAGAAAGAGATCAGGTTGTACCCACCTTACCACCACTTCCACCACTTTCTTCCCTCCAGTGCTATCCTCCCAGAGCCCTACCACCTCGCAAGAGGAGGTACGACTCTACTCCTGTCTCTAATTTTGAAATAGGAGAAGGATTCAGAGCAGGACGGGCAGAGCCTGACCCTGTTTAGACTCAGATCGCCGCACTCACAGCGAGACATGAACATGAGATATCTTCTATACATGCTGCACTGAGAGCAAGCCAGTACATACGATCAATACTACATGAGCGTTTAGACTCTCTTTACTGGGCTGTAGCAGCAGAGTCACAAGCTGCTTAGGGGACTTGGAAGACTGTCCAGAGCACCCTTCAGTGGTTGCTTGCGGAGAATGACTATCTTCGTCAGAGTGTATTCACTCTAGCGGGTCAGCAGTATCAGACCCACACTGCCCTCATGACTCAGGGAGATACCCTTCAGCCCTTATTTGACCTTGCTGAGATCCGTCAGCAAGGATTAACTGTTGAGACCGCACATCTTCGAGGAGCAGACGACACTATCCGAGCTCAGTTGTTGGAGACTCTTAGGAGAGTCAGAGAGACCAGAGCAGTTATGATTACCATGTAGGATGCTATACAGGCACCTATAGCTCCAACCGCACCAGCAGACAGTCAGTCTAGTGTATCATAGGCTAGATATCTTGTATATCATGACAAGCACTGGGTTGCATCCCAGCTCTCATGATTTAGGACTTTGTACTGTATCTTTTGTTCCTTTCAGTTGTATTTCACCCTAGTACCTAACCATAGTAGGTAGGTAGTCTTTCATGTACTCAAACAGCTGTACCACTATTTTAGACAGGCATACTACATTCCTGTCTTAGATTGGTTGTACTGATATCATATTGTTGTTTGCCAGAGATGACTTGTGTTGATGTTACATTATTATTCCTTTATGCTTATATTATATTGTGAACTTTTGACATGTTATTCAATTTGCTATAAACTTCATGCATATACATTTCCATGTAAACTAATATAATTGCAATACTGACAAAAAACTAATAAATCTCATTCTTGTATGATCATAGAATAATGGCTGCAAGAAACACACGATCAAACCCCTCAGGAGCTAATCCTACCATCTCAGAATCCCAACTCCGATTGCTCATTGGGCAAGGCATAGCTGATGCCTTGGCTGATAGGGAAACTAATCCC
Source organism: Glebionis coronaria (assembly GCA_025667525.1). Lineage (NCBI taxonomy): Eukaryota > Viridiplantae > Streptophyta > Magnoliopsida > Asterales > Asteraceae > Glebionis > Glebionis coronaria. Next base: position 9,137,074 of record CM046878.1, on the reverse strand, counting down.
AGCAGAAACCAGGGTGACAGTCAGAACTCCAATGCTAGGAGGAATGACAGAGCTGCTAGAGGGTGTACCTATCTCGACTTCATGAAATATAAGCCGACTTACTTTAAGGGTAAGGAAGGAGTCGTTAAGCTGATGCAATGGTTCGAAAGGACAGAGACTGTATTCCGTATCAGTGATTGTGCGGAAGAAAAAAAAGTGAAATTTGCCACCTTACTCTACTGGAAAGTGCTCTCATATGGTGGAATTCTATGGTTGCTACCCTTGGGCATGACAATGCCTACGGGATGACTTGGACTGTTTTGAAGGAAAGAATTACTGAGAAATACTGTCTTCGTGGAGAAATAAAGAAGCTAGAGATCGAACTGTGGAATCTCAAGTTCCGGAACCATGACATTGTAGCTTACAACCAGAAATTCCAAGAGCTGACTTTGATGTGTACCAGAATGTTTCCTGAGGTGAAGGACAAGGTTGAGAAGTATGTTAGCGGGCTGCCAGACTCAATTCATGACAGCGTGCTCGCATCTCGACCTACTATCGTCGAGAGTGCCATTGAATTCGCCACTGAGTTAATGGACAAACGAGGCCGTAACTATGCGGAAAGGAACACGAAAAATAAGAGAAAGGGCGACGAGCATTTTCGTAGTCAGCATCAGACCCAACCACCTAAGAGGCAAAACACATGTCAGGTCTACAGTGCTACTACTACAGAGCCACCCAGGTATGAAGGTGACAGGCCCAAGTGTGCCAAATGCAATTTCCATCATTTCCGTGATAGGTCTTGCCTTTGACCAGGATCAAACGGCACCCTCGTTCCAATTGATAGGAGCAACACTGGCACCAACCCTAGACCCAACAACCACTGGAGTGGCCAAAACTTCCGGGAATGGACAACAAGGAAACCGCCAACCCACTGGCGGAAATGGGGGTAGACAAGGTGAAGTTCGTTGCTAAGGATGTGGAGAACCAGGACATATCAGACCCGAGTGTCCAGAGCGGGAAAACAAGAAAAGGGAACAATGGGGGATCACCAGCAAGAGTTTATGTTGAGGGTAATGCCAAAACCAACCTTGAATCCAAAGTAGTTACCGGTACGTTTCTTCTAAACAATCGCTATGCATCTATTTTATTTGATACCGGAGCCGATAGGAGTTTTATATCTACCGACTATAGTAGCTTACTAGACATCCCTCCCACCAAGATAGACAACTGTCATAGGGTCGAATTAGCCGACGGTAAAGTCATTGTAACCGATACTATCTTAAGAGGTTGTACCTTGAATCTTTTAAATCATCCTTTTAATATCAACTTAATACCAGTAAATATTAGTACTTTCGACGTTATCATTGGCATGGATTGGTTAGCGATTTATCACGCAACCATCGTGTGTGACGAAAAGCTAGTCCGTATACCATAGGGAGAAGGAAATTTGATCATTCGAGGAGACGGAAACACCGATAGGACTAACACCAGACTTAGTGTCATCTCCTGTACGAAAATTCAGAAATATCTATTAAGAGGATGCCCTATCTTCTTAGCTCATATTTCTAAGGCAGACGAAGTAGACAAACCCGAGAAGAAGCAAATCAAGGACGTGCCAATTGTCCGTGATTATCCTGAAGTATTTCAAGATGATCTACCCGGCTTACCACCGACTCGTCAAGTAGAATTTCAAATCGACTTGATACTAGGAGCGGCACGTGTAGCTAAAGCTCCTTACCGGTTAGCACCATCTGAAATGAAAGAATTAGCAGAACAACTTAAAGAACTATCTAACAAAGGTTTTATTAGACCTAGTTCCTCACCTTTGGGAGCTCCTGTACTATTTGTCAAAAAGAAGGATGGTTCTTTCCGAATGTGTATTGATTACAAAGAACTGAATAAGTTAATTATGAAGAATCGTTACCCACTCCCACGAATTAATGACCTATTTGATCAACTCCAAGGATCAAGTATGTACTCCAAGATCGATTTAAGATCTGGGTACGATCAGTTGAGGGTCAGAGAAGAAGACATTCAAAAAACCGCATTCAGAACTCGCTACGGTCATTTCGAATTCCAGGTTATGCCCTTTGGATTGACCAATGCACCATCTATATTCATGGATCTCATGAATCGGGTGTGTAGACCCTACCTAGACAAATTCGTAATTGTATTCATCGACGACATACTCATCTACTCCAAGAATGAACAAGAGCACGGAGAACACTTGACACAGGTACTGAAATTGCTTAAGGAAGAAAAGTTGTACGCCAAATTATCCAAATGTGATTTTTGGATCCCTACAGTTCATTTCCTTGGTCAAGTTATCGATAGCGAGGGTATTCACATAGATCCTGCAAAGGTCGAATCTGTGAAGAATTGGGCATCTCCTACATCACCAACAGAGATTCGCCAATTCTTAGGCCTTGCTGGATACTATCGTAGATTCATCGAAGGATTTTTGAAGATAGCTAAGTCTATGACGAAGCTTACTCAGAAAGGCGCGAATTTTGAGTGAGGAGAGAAAGCAGAATCAGCGTTTCAGACAATCAAGCAGAAGCTGTGTAGCGCACCTATCTTAGCCTTACCGGAAGGCAACGAGGATTTCGTTGTTTATTGTGATGCTTCCCACAAAGGTTTAGGTGCGGTACTAATGCAAAGAAAGAAAGTAATCGCTTACGCCTCAGGACAGCTAAAAAAGCACGAGAAAAATTATACTACTCACGATCGTGGGCTTGGATTTGTTGTCTTTGCCTTAAAAATCTGGAGGCATTACCTATACGGGACCAAATGTACTGTGCACACTGACCATAAGAGTCTACATCACATACTAGATCAGAAGGAGCTGAACATGCGACAACTACGTTGGATAGAACTGATGAGTGATTACGATTGAGATAACAAATACCACCCTGGTAAAGCAAACGTAGTTGCATATGCACTGAGCCGAAAGGCGACTGATCCTCCCATGAGAGTACGAGCCCGAGTCATGACGATTAGCTTGGACCTACCCAAGCAAATCTTAGAGGCTCAAATCAAAGCTAGGAACCGGAAAACCTCGTGAAGGAAGACATAGGGGGAATGCTTAGAACGGACCTTACAAAGGAGAAATTGGAGCCAAGAGTAGATGGAACATTGTGTTTACGTGGAAGAAGCTGGTTGCCCTGTTACGGAGACTTGAGAAATGTGATCATGCACGAGTCTCATAAGTCAAAGTATTCTATACATCCTGGATTTGAAAAGATGCATCATGATATGAAGAAGTTATACTGTTGGCCAAACATGAAAGCTGACATCGCCACTTACGTGAAGAAATGCTTGACTTGTGCCCGAGTGAAAACGGAGCACCAGAGGCCGTCAGGACTACTAGTGCAACCTGAGGTACCAAAATGGAAATGGGATAACATTACCATGGATTTCATCACCAAACTTCCGACCTCATCTCAGGGTTACGATATCATTTGGGTAATTGTTGACGGACTCACAAAGTCCGTCCATTTTCTACCCATAAGAGAAAATGACTCTCTGAACAACCTAGCAATAGTGTACCTAAAAGAAGTTGTGGCTAGACACGGAATACCGGTCTCAATTATCTGTGATCGAGACGGTAGGTTCACGTCAAATTTCTGGAAGGCTTTTCAGCGAGCCTTGGGTACAAGCCTGGATATGAGCACTGCTTATCATCCGCAAACGGACGGACAAAGTGAAAGAACAATCCAGACACTGGAAGACATGTTGAGGGCATGTGTGATCGACTTTGGAAAAGGATGGGTTGAACATATTCCCGTAGTTGAATTCTCTTACAACAACAGCTACCATGCCAGCATCAAGGCTGCACCATTTGAGGCGCTCTATGGCCGCAAATGTAGATCACCTGTGTGCTGGACAGAGTTAGGAGAATTTCAGCATACCGGGCCCGAACTGATCCAAGAAACAACCGAGAAGATCACACTCATCAAACAGAGGATTCAAGCCACACAAGACAGACAGAAGAGCTACGCAGACCAAAAGCGAGAACCTATGCAATTTGAGGTAGGTGACCGTGTTATGCTTAAGGTATCACCTTGGAAAGGAGTTGTATATTTTGGGAAACGTGAAAAGCTAAACCCACGTTACGTAGTACCTTTCAAAGTGATAGCCATAATTGGTGAAGTAGCATACCTCCTAGAGTTACCCCAGCAATTGAGCCGGGTGCACTCTACCTTTCAAGTATCAAATCTGAAGAAGTGCTACGCAGATGAGCCGTTAACCATTCCATTGGAAGGAGTCCACATTGATGATAAACTCCAATTTATAGAAGAACCAGTAGAAGTCATGGAGAGAGAGGTCATGAAGCTGAAACGTAGTCAAATTCCGTTAGTCAAGATACGTTGGAACTCCAAGAGAGGTCCCGAGTTCACTTGGGATCGCGAAGACTCGTTTAGAGCTAAGTACCCACATTTGTTCACCTAACAGTGACGTCATCTTAGCTTTGAGGACAAAGCTAAAATAATCGGGTCGGACTGTAAAACCCTTGATTTTCCTTTTTAGGATGACATCACTGTACACGTCACCTCATGATTTAATACATATCACCACCTTTGCATTTGATATTTTTATCTTACATTTACATTATACTTTATATAAGTACCATTTCACATATTTGATCACAAGAACTCTTCATATTATTTTCATATAAATAAGAGCATACAAGCATTCCACTGATCACTTTGCTGACTTTTAAGCCACATGGAACTCATGAGCATTACATTATACTATTTTAGATTTTATATATCTAAAACCATGATCATAGTTAATTAAATTTACCAAGTACCTAAATTCATTACAAGATATATGTATATATATTCTCATTACACTATAAATAGTCCTACAAGTCAATAAAAGCCACATTGTACATTTCAACTTCACACTTACTAATTTTTATACATTTAATAAGTGACACACATTTGATTTTACTAAAACTATACACTTTATATTTTCTACTTATGCTTTCACTATAAACCCTAAACCTTAACTTAATCACCTTAGATTTGAACCTACACTTACATTAGTTTACCTAGATCATTAGTAACTCTACAAGTTCACCAAAATCAAACACAAAACTCTCCTAAACCTCCCTACTAGCCGAATACTATGTACACACTACTTACTCTTCTAGAAACTTAGCTTACCAACTCTTGCCATATTTAAACCTTGTACAACATAAATAATTAAGACATACACTATTAGGCAACTCCTTGTCTCCCTTTTTGACCTCCTAGGCGATGGCTAAAACAAACCAAAAGCCAAGTGTACTCTTGGTTCATTTAAGGAAACATGTACCTAGTATCTTACACATGATATTGGAAGTACTAGGAATATCTAAGCCAAAATATACTAGGACATACTAGCTTGATCTTTCTTCTCTCTTGGCGTATACAAAACCGAACCACAATCACCTCACACACTCTCACTTGGTTATACACTTAGCATACAAACACAAAACACTTCATTCACTCATCTCTCTCTCTCTCTCACTCTCGGATAACAACAAACACACGCATACAACACATTCAAAGCCTCATTCAATACCCAAGATCTTGTTCTCAAGCACATTAAGTGCTAGCATTCACTTCTACTATCTCAATCTTGATCAACAAGGCAAAACAAGAAGCCCTAAGTCTCGGCTAGAACTCATTCGTGTAGACTTTTTGTAGTTCCAAGGATTTCTAGCTAGTTTTATCATTTGTTGCCACTCTCACCAACAAGTAAGTAACATCACCCTTATCTTCATTCATACATTTATATAAACCATGAGAAAAGTAAACCATGCTTCGTGTATACTAGTACATCTATGGAAACCATAATGAAACCATCACGCACACGTGAAAAACTTGATAAATCGAACCTTAGGAAGAACTATAACCCACGACTTGATTTGTTTGAGTAGGAAAGATGTTCATTTTTAGATCTAAGTATGTTAATATAAATCCTTGTTTAGACCTAGAATAATACCTAGAAAACTAGAAATCTTAGTTTTGCCTAAATCCTAAATGAACTAGTTAACATGGGTAAATTATAATCTCACAAGCACTAGTAAGATAAGCCTTGAAAATAAGGTTATAAGCCACGAACCCATAAGCTCAAACCTACGTCTTATTTATAAGCCGAGCTTAATAATAAGCCCACTAGGCCCATTGACTTAATGCCTAATTTAGATTAGATTAAATGTCTACATAAATTCCTTAGACTTAGTTAAGCCCGTCTAGTAAGCCCATATGAGCTCAAAACCGAACCGGACCCTTAATGGGCCTACCGAGCCCATTAAACCTTTAAAACACTATTTAAGGACTATTTGTGTCAAATATGTAACTTGGTGAAAGTATAAGTCTATTTTGTAAAGTCATGAAACTTATTTAATCAATTTTGGAAGTTTATAAAAGTATAAGGGCTGTTTTGTAATTTGTCGTAAGTTAAAGGGGTATATTAATTATAAACGAAACTTAAACAAACCACAAGGACCATTGTTGCCGTTTCTTGAATCTTAAACAAGCCCTAGGGACTTGTTTAGCCACTATCTAAAACTTAATAAACCGTAGGGGTGTTTTGTGTCATTTACCAAAAGTTTTATAAGCCCAAGGGGTGGTTTTGATAGTATATATAACGAAAAGGACTAAACTTGCAATAAGACTTAACGGACTAACCCTAGGGGTATTTTCTACCATAAGCCGAATGTGTTATAAGCCCTTGGGGCTGTTTGGAAATTTTTATTTCTTTACAAGGACCTAAATGCATTTTAATTAAAGTTTTATTAATATTTATTTAACTAATAAACTAAAAGGGTTATACAGTGAATAGTGTAAACCGAAGGACTAATATTGAACATTTAAAACTACGAGGACTTTTATGAAACATTATATTTTTATAAATCATAATTAAATAAGAAAACATTTTATTTAATTCATTTTACCTCTTACAATTAAAAAGAAGGTAAACGTACTTATTTAATATAAAGGTGTACTCGTTTCGATAACTTATTATAAGTTAAATACTTATTATGGTAAACATATTAATAAAATCCGTGATCATGTATTTTCATCAGCCGCATTTGTATGTACATTTTATTGTGCATTTACTGAGACCCACTTAAATTATTTAGGTAATTCTACTGCTTCACGATCATACTGTGGCCAGTTTTTCAGTGATTATACCACTACTACATTACTACTGAGGTGAGTTCATGGCCCCATAGTTTACTGCTTTTATACTAAACTGGGGGAGAAAACATGTTACATTTTAAATATGCAAACATTTACAGACTATAACTTTATTCCTGCCTATTGTGTTCACCCATTACCCGTGGATTGTAATAGTTAATTGTGGAAGCGCGGAATGTTATAAATAGATCTATTTGGGATTGATTGTCCCCGTCTGCGTGAGTAGCGCTCACTATGCCTAGGCTAGGCCAACAGACTTGTAACATTTTCGGATACTTGGGCTACATGCCAGATGACCCAATAGGCACTGGATTACTACTGTCTAACTTCTATTACAGGTAATAGGAACTACTATAGTGAGAAGCTTATTGCTCTGCTATCTTCGTGATGTTTTGCATATCAATACTTTCAAATTAAACCTGTGAATTCACCAACCTCGAGTTGACCCCCACATTTTTCTTTACATGTTTTCTCAGGTAACTAAGCAGGTTTATGTGCACTTGGACCTCCAACATCATATAGGAGGCATTATATTTACCATCGGGGCATGGTTACTGTTTGGGAAAATAATAAATGTCGACTTTCAGACAATTTATTTAATTTACACATTTGATTCATGTAATATGTTTAAATGATACTTTATGATCATGCTCTGTATACTATTTACTATCGATCCACCAAGTAACACCCCAAGTACTATTCCGCTGCATTCTGACCAATTTGGGGGTGTTACACAATTTATTAAACATTCAATGATTAAAGTTTTATTAATCCTTTCTTTATTTTTTAAGTTTTTATTTTCACAAATTTATAAATTTGACACATATATTTTGAGAGTTTTTATCAAAATCCTCCCCCAAAATTTTTAATTTTGACTAAATTGAATTTAGTTTTGACTTTTTTTGATCAATTACATCGCACGATTTTGCTTATGTGTCAAAATCAAGTCATTTGATTGGTCCAATTATTTTTTTACAACCTTCACTTTTCACTAAAATTTCTAAATAATTTAATTCTTTTATTATGTAAAAGATTGTGGCATAATTTTGGAAGGGACAAAAAAAAGTTCTATTTGTCCGATTTTAATATGTAATGGATTAATAAAAATAACTTGGACTCCAAATTTTAAAATAGGATTATCTCTTTTATTTATAGAAATGTTACAATATCAATTTATTCTTTGTAATGCTTCATGTACAAATCAACATAACTTTAAAACTGAAAATGAAAATAATAAATATTATTTCGCACTCATTTACTATACTACTTTATAAAGTATTTAGACCCTTTCTATAACTGTAAGTCTTAAAAAATTCAGCCTAAAACATTTCTAAAAAAAGAAGTCTAACAATTGGGTCAATAATGTTCAAAATGTATATTCAGTATTTAGTCAACATGAATTATTGCTATAGCAAAACGTATGTAACATTTTTTTAATGAAAAGTAACCGTCCTTATATTAATGTGCACTTTTAATATGCAAAATAAGTAACCGCTTTTCAAATAATATAAAAACTATCATAAGACAATCTCATACACATTCATATCTCTTTCTCTTTTCTCTCAATATCTTCAAAATAATACAAAAAAACAACTTCTATAAAACCTTCTCTATAACCACATGCCCACAGCCTCTACCACTTCCGCCTCTACCACGACTACGGTCACCGTTGCCACCATCAGTCGCAAAAATAAAAGGTTTGATGTGCTTTGGTAGTTTTGGTTGTAGATCTGGTGGTTTTCGTGATTACAACAGAAGAAAAAAATCAATGATTTTATTGTGATTAGTGTTTCGATTAGATGTGTTGTGCCAGGATTTGGAAGTCTAAAAATTGAAATCCTTCACAAGCATTGTTATTGCTTAAAGTTATTTTAATGTATATTATCATTCATTTGTAAAAAGTTATTGTTAAAAAAAGTTAACCATATAACATTTACTAACCACAAAATATAGTCACAGGGTACCCGCCGCCGCATTGCGCGGGTACCCTGCTAGTTAAAACTAATCAATACATAATAATAAAACTAATTAATACATAATTTAATATTTATATTTAGATTAATTAATACATATTAATTAAACACACTTAAAAAATAATTAATACACCTCATTACTTAAAAATACTATTATATATTCATATTCTACAACAATTAAAAACATATATATCTACAAAATCGTACATATTGTCTCCTAAAATGACAAGGTTCAACTGAGAGTCGGAGTAACAGTCGGTTCAACTAGCAAAAAAACCCGCAAGAAGACGAACCAGAGAGGACTAGTCAAAACTGATAAAAAAGGAATCCTTAAATTAAATTGTACTACTTTTTTTTTGAACAACCCATAAATTTGTACTACTTGTAAAAGAGATTGTACTTATTCTCTCTCCAAAATTTTAAGTAGTACAACGATACAAGGTTTTGGTACAAATCTTATAACACAAAAATTTCATAAATTTATATTAATTGGTGGACAATAAACATTAAATGAAAAAATTAATATGAAACATGTACAAATAATTATTGCTATATATTATAATTGTTTAGATACAATTATTTAAATTTTCAATAATATAAGTTGGAGTATCAAATTTTTTATATTTGATTTTGAACCATTTTTCAAAAAATTTTTCTTCATAAATTTGTATTTTTGAAGACAATATATCGTTTATGTATGCATTTTAGTACAAATTTAAGGAAATACTGATATTTTGCTAATGAATTGGATTAAATCGTACACATTAAAGTAAGAATATTTTAAGGATGTATGAAAAACGTGTAACATATAAATTAAAAAGATTTTCTATATTTATATATTATATAATATTACGATGAATGTTACACAGATTTACAAATAACTTTCACCATCAATCATCACAATCTCGTTATACTATTTCTACATGAAATGGTTTATTATTACTCAAAGTTATCTCAACTTAAAGTTAACGACATTATTAATAAATATAACTATACTACATCGCGGTGTTATTGACCACTTGGAGTTTTAAGATTCAAGATTCAAAATCAAGACGAGTTAATTAAATTTATTCATTAAATAAAAAAGTTAATGTTTATATGTTTATTTTACGTGTTAATCTATATCATTAAACTAGATCATTCTGCTGCATAGTCGTAATAAATGATTTACTATTTCTAAAATCCCAACAGTTTTCACGTTGACATAATGGTTAGATTGGATCGATGATCTTTGCTATTTGCTAGATGTCTTTTTCGCAGGTGATTAGTCGTTAAAAAACTCGAAAAATCTACAGAATCCATATCAATCATTGAAATTTCTTTCTGATGGAGACTTGTAAACGCGTATACGTATAGAAAAGTATAATACGAAAATGGATATGCTGAACTAATAGTATGTGTGTATGAACTGATGGTGTATGTTCACACATAAATAACATATAGAGAATAATCCTTAATCAAATTATTCATATAAGTTGATTTTTTCGGCTATGATGCACACAGTTTACTCGGTAGTTAGGGTTGTAAACGAATCTGACAAACATAAACATATCTTTATTCATTCATGTGTGTTTATATACTTTTAACCGGACAAACAAACGGACACAAACGTTTAAATCATGGATTCGCTTGTTATGCTCGCTTATTAAGAAATGATGTTGTTCATTTCGTTTGTAGTCATTCACTAAAAAGTTAAATATACGAACATAAATAAATAAAAATAAACAAACCTATGAAAACAAACTAAAAAATACACAAAATTTTGTAATTATTTATTTGAGTATACCAATTTACAAAGTATATAATAATAATACAATAGTAAGATATACAACCATAAACAAATAAGCGAATATACACAAATATTAAAAGAATGTATAATCGAACGTTCACGGTTTTAAATAAATAAGACTTATGTTTTATGCTCATTCATTTAATTAAGTGAATATAATTTATTTTTCGCATTTCTCAATTTAATTAAATATACATCAACAAATATTTTATCGCATAATTTATAAAATATTTATTGAACGACGAGTTATTGGTTAGTGATTCGAGCTTACAGTAACATCCAATTGGGCAGTATGCAAGCCTCGAATCTTCTCTTTTAGGGATAAACCTCATTCCTGCTTCTTAATTCGAGCCTCTAAAGGTCTTGGTGAGACTCGAACTCGAGACCTCTCCAAGAATACCTCCCCAAAGTTACCCTTAGTGGTCAACTAAGCTAGCTCAGCTGGTTTATATTTATTGAACTTTCAGTTCATTTACATATTTATTAGTGGCATCATGACATTTTTACTAACCAATACCCACTAAACAAAAGTTACTGAGAAATAAACGAACACATATTTTTTATATTTACATTAAAGTGCATTAAATAACTTATAAATTAATATATATAAATATTATTTTTAATCGAATTAATGTGTATTTAATGCGTTTTAATGTACATTTTAAAAGTTTGTGTTTATTTATTACTTACTAACCTCTGCCCATTAAAAATTGGTTAACAAAACCTTTAGAGCACGTTTAGTTCATTGAATTGGTGGTAATGTGATATAATTGTAATTTGCATTACAATACATAAGTTGTTTGGTTAAATAGTTGGTGCAATTGTAATTAGGTAAATTATATTAGGCCCACATTTTTGTTGTAATCTCAATTACATGGTTTTATTGATGGAATGTTATACTACATACATTACAATGGAATTGCATGTTTTATGCAAATAAATGTATACCTACTTACATTACACCATGTCAATCAAACACATATTATATTTACACCATTCAAATTACAATTTATTCACATTATATTTCATTTGATACATTACAATTAAAAAAAATAAAAAATATTTGATCAACCAAACGGCCCCTTAATTTATAACGGTGAGGCTACCTTCTCTGGTCAAGACAATGAATGCAATAATATTTGTCATAACATGTTGGACCCATTTTGAACGATTTCTATTGCTGGCACACTTGCATCCATAAAATAAATGAATGACATATATAAGATGATTAGATTTTAAGCTACACATCATGGGTTGACGAAAAAACTTGTTTACACACAATGACATATATAAGATGATTTGATATTTTCAATAATATGTTCACACGTGTTTGGGGAGAGGTTTTGTAAGGGTTTATTGAAATTTAAGAATCGTTGTATGTGTTTTGTTAGATAAAGAGTTTATAAAATGATTCGTGAAGATTTATTTTAAGTTAAAGGGTTCGGTTTTAAACTCGTGTATCTTAACTCTAATGTGATCGATTCCTTTTATCGTTTAACATTTAGATTTATACTCCGACGTATTTATATTAGTTAAATAAATATGAGATTGCATGTTTTTAAAAGACTTTTAGCTATAAATTGATTCTATTATAAATTTTGTTACCTTATTTCTAATAAAATTTGTTTTTTGTGTGAATGCACTCGTATTATGTTTAAATTGTAAAAACTATAGTTGATTCAGATTTAGATTTCTTAACCACTTATTCAGATTCAGATGGAAATCAAATTCAGACTTTTATACAAAATATTCAGATTCAAATGTGCGAATCAAATTCAGATTCATAACCTCTTAATAAATATTTATAAGCTCTATTTATTACATAAATGTATGAAAAAGTTTATGAATTACTCAACATTTATAAGCTCCAATACTATAAAAGAGGCTAAATTTTTTAGCTTAGAACTTATGAGCCATAAATTACTTATTTATTTATTAAAATATTTAACATATATCAAAAACTCATTTCATTATGTTTTGTTTAATAAATTTGCAATAATAAACTTTGATTTATTTGCTAAACAAGTTTATAAAAATACAAATTTCAATTTCAGTTTATTATATAAACCTTAGGCCTAACCCCAACTCAATATCCAACTTCTTTCGCTAAACATACGAGAGTAAAAGTGGACTTTAATATTGTGGTTAAACTTACACGTAATATTTTTTATCGATTGCAACAGATTAACTACAATCTATTGATTGGTATAATCCCCATGATCCTTTTATTCATCATCAGCCATCTTTATATACATTTCATGCATAAGTCTATCCAATGCTAATGTTAATCCATATCCATGCAGATAAGTCCTAAGACAAGTACAGCTAATGTTTATGGCTAATGTCTATCAGTATCTAGTCATGTACAGCTAATGACAACTAATACTCCCCCGCAGTTTGAGCGAGAGGTCTTCGCACGTTCAAATTGGAGCGAAACTCAATAAATAAAGCAGTAGGGAGACCCTTGGTAAAAATATCCGCATACTGAAACCTAGAAGGGACATGAAGAACACGAACTTGTCCCGAAGCAACAAAGTCACGAACAAAATGAATGTCAATCTCAATGTGTTTCGTACGTTGATGCTGAACCGGATTTGTCGACATATAAACAGCACTCACATTATCACAATAGACCAATGTAGCAGTAAATAGAGGAGTATGAAGCTCGTGTAGTAAATTACGGATCCAAGCAGTTTCAGCAACAACATTAGCTACACCCCGATATTCAGCTTCAGCACTAGAACGAGACAAGGTAACCTGACGTTTTGCAGACCACGATAAAAGATTATCACCAAGGAACACACAGTACCCAGATGTGGACCGACGGGTAACAGGGCAACCAGCCCAATCAGCATCGGTGTAAGCAGTAAGCTGAGTATTAGACGAGACATGAAGCTGGAGACCATAGTCAAGAGTACCACGAAGATAACGTAGAATGCGCTTCAAAGCAGTAAAGTGTAGGTCACGAGGGTCATGCATATAAAGACAAATTTGTTGAACAGCATAAGATAAGTCCGGGCGGGTGAAAGTGAGATACTGAAGTGCTCCAGCAAGGCTTCGATATAAAGTAGGGTCACTAACAGGTTCACCTGGTTTCTCCAAAGTATGAGATTGAGATTGATAAGTTCCACGAGCAGAAGAACTAGGGGCACTAGGGGCAATGGGTCTGCTATTATTGTGTGATGTGCGTCCAGTGACATTTTTAGATGCCGATCCATTGTAAGTGGTGTTAATAGCAGGTCGTGGTCTTGGATCTTGTAACCCATGCACAAATTTACAACGGTTTCCGTATGTACACGAGCCACGTTGATAATTGCGACATTGTTCAATACCCGAAGTACCCATGGTATGAGACTGATTTGTATGTGAGGGTGTGGCGACAAGGACAGTGGGTAAAGAAGAGTTGGCAATAGATGAGGTAGCATGTGTTTGAGCCACCGTGTCATTCTCTTCAAGCAAAACCATAGATCGCAATGTATCAAAAGTGGGAAGTGTTTCCCGATGTCTAATGATACGTGCAAACTCGGGATATCGAGAACGCAGCCCATTAATAGTATATGTAACAAGGTTTGAATCAAGTACCTTTGAGCCAAGATTGGCAAGACGATCCGCTTTGCTTTTGATCTCTTGAAAGAAGTCAGTGACAGAATGATTGCCAATGTTCATGTTACGGATCTCATTATCGAGTTGGATTATCCTAGCATCTTTGTTGATAGGTTGTTTGGTAGGGATAGCGGATCCTGTCATGATGCTATGACAAGAGTTTTATGGTAGATGCAAACTGGCAGCCAAATAGCTAACGATGCTAAAAAAAAGACAGAAAATGAAGCAGCTAGTGTTTATGGTTGTAGGATCGTGTGTTTAGCTCTGATACCATATTGATTGGTATAATCCCCATGATCCTTTTATTCATCATCAGCCATCTTTATATACATTTCATGCATAAGTCTATCTAATGCTAATGTTAATCCATATCCATGCAGATAAGTCCTAAGACAAGTACAGCTAATGTTTATGGCTAATGTCTATCAGTATCTAGTCATGTACAGCTAATGACAACTAATACAATCATGTCTTTCATAATCCAATTATGAGCTAGTGTGTAAGGGTGATCACGATTCGAAAATCAAAACAAATCGAGTTAAAGACTTTATCCAAAACGTCAGACTAAAGACCAAAATTTAAATTGTCAATCTATGTTCCAGTCGTCCCCCTGGATTCGTTCTACTTTTTAGCTCAACAAACTATGATTAACGGTTTTGTGTAAGACTAAACTAGACGAGGCCGGACTAAATTTGAGGAAAATGATGAATCGAGAACCGGTTCCAGTTTTATCTTTCGATTCAGTCAAAGGTCTATTATGCTCAACCTTAAGCTAATGTTCATCTTGTTTTAAACTCAAAATAAGCTCTAAGTTTAGACCCTTAAATCATTTTTTAAGCTCAAATAGATTTTAGTAAAAATGACCGGGAAATCTAAATATAAGATTAATTTTGTACGTGTCTAGAACTGTTAGAATAGATTTTTTGTTTGTGAATAGTAAGTTCTTCTCTAACAACAATGTTGTCATACAAATTTAGACATGTACGTATTTAAGTTTCTCATTTGCTTTTCTCAAACTTCTATCGCTACTATAACTTTTGTACCAAGGTAATTGACAAGTACTTCATTATGTGTGGCAAAAATTTTATTAAGTTTTTCTTTAAAGCTTTTAGTTTTTGAGTCAAGTTATTTTGGATACCATATCTATCATGGATACTAAGGGATTCATCCCCACCATTCATCCTCATCATATCTAATGGTTGAGATTAAAAGTATTTAATTATTTTATTTATTTTTAAAATTTAAATATCTTTTAAACCGTTAAGTGTTAAACGGAAAAAAATATACCATCGCGACGAGCATTTAATTAGCTTTCTACAGATATGCAATATGATATACTTTTGAAGAAAAAAAAATTCGTTTTTTTTTTTTAATTTGTGTAAAATATCATATATGATAATAGTGTTTTATCATATATGATATTAGTGTTATGTTACAAATTTTTACAGAATCATATATGATATTGGTTTATATTATATGATATTGGTTTATATCATATATGATAAATTATATCATATATGATACCAGTGTTACTATCATATATGATATTTAATATCATATATGATAAATTACGGAAAAAACAAAAAAAAAATAATTTGTCGAAAGTATATCATATAGCATATCTGTAGAAAGATAATTAAATGCCCGTCGTAATGGTATATTTTTTTTCGAATAACGATTGACGGTTTAAAAGATTTTAATGTTTGAAAAAAAGAGAAAATTGGTTTTATGTTTAATCTTACATATTAGATTAAGATGGAGATGAGTGATGGAGATTAGTCCCTTAGTATCCAAATAAAGTTTGGTATCCAAATGAACTTAAATCTTAGTTTTTTGTTTAAAAAATAAAATTCTCTAAAATAAATATCTTTATTTAAACACAATACCTTTTAAAATTGTTAGTTTTTATTTTAAACAAATAGATCATAAATGAAAGCTAAAAAGTTTGAGTCTACTTGTAAAATTCGCATGCTTTTACCATGAATAGTACCCTTAAGATCGTACGTACTAGATTAAAACTTTCCTATTATAGCATGATTACGATTACGTGTTAGGATTTTACGTATTACGTACGTGTTAGAACACGATAAGTATTTACTACGCACGAGCACGCAATAATTATTTGACAATAATTAATCACGAACATGCGATCATGAAATCATGAACGTAATTAAATCACAAACTATTATTAATTACGTATATATATTTATTACGAGCGTATATTAATATATTAGGTCACGGTAATTATTTAACGATAACACATTAAACGCGAACACAAATAATCACGAACGAGTAATTAATCAACGAGACACGGAAAACGGTACGGGTACCCCATGTGGGGCTCCTACCCGCGGCTACAAGGGAAAGATGGGCCAAGCCCATCTCAATTTTTACTAAGGAGGGTAAAAGGAAAAACCACTACTCATTTTTCACTTTTATAGAAGAATTTTACAAAACCTAAAAGTTCTTCCTCCTCCTCTTCTTTTCTTTTGGCCGCCACCCGTACAACACACCAGGAGGGTGTTTATTTGATCTTTGATCTTGGATTTGGTGTTAGTGTTCGTTTTTGTTCATCGTTGTTTAGATCCACGCATTCGGTAATTCTATTAACCCTTTTCTTTTGATTTAATCTTTTTAAATAATTATGAACATGATGTGTTTTTTTAAAAAAAAACCTAATTAAAATCATAGATCTAACATGAAATTGGTTTTGGAATAAATCAAAAGGGATGTTTTAGGGGTGTTTGTTCTTGGCCGCCGCCTAAACCGAACCCGAGAGGGTCTCGGTTTGGCTACATGACCACCATCGAGATCATATGGTCCCGGTTGGTTGGTGTGGGTCCCACGGTAGCAACAAGACAAGGGTAACCCAGAATTGGTTCGGGGTATGGTGTCGATTTCATGTCCGGTTCATGGTTCTTAGTCAAGATCCGGTTCACGGTGTATGTTAAGATTATTATGTTTATAATCATATGTTAAATATTAAATTAATAAACATGACATGATTAATTTAATAACATGACTTAAGTTATTTTAATTATTAAAATCAAGAAATTATTAACCTAAGTATTTTATATTTTTAGACTTATAATTAATTAATTATTTAAAAACCATGGTTGTAATTAATTAATTAACATGACTTAGGTTATATTATTAATAAATAATAATACATGTTTTAACCTAAGTATTTAACTTTATTTAATTAAAAACATGATATACTTTAATTAAATATTTTAACCTATAGTTTATTTTAATTACATGAAATAATTAATAAACTATACATTATATCATATGACTTAGAAAATAATCATGAAGACACTTAGGCTTATATACTTAGCTTATTTAACCAGCTTATATCTAATTATGGAAACATTATATTTTTAGAAACTTATTTAAATAAGGCAGCTAATCTATTTATGGAAACTTTCTATTTTTAGAAACTTATTTATTTCAGGCAGCTAATCTATTTATAGAAACTTATTTAAATAAGGCAGCTAATCTATTTATGAAAACTTTCTATTTTTAGAAACTTATATATTTTAAGCAGTAATTCTATTTTTGGAAACTTGCTATTTTTGTAAATTTTCTATTTTTGAAAACTTTCTATTTTTGGAAACTTTCTATTTTTGGAAACTTTCTATTTTTGGAAACTTTCTATTTTTGGAAACTTTCTATTTTAGTAAACCTGCTATTTTTGGAAAGTTACTTATTATTACACAGTAAGTATAATAATACATGAAATACCAGAAATACCTAATCAGAGTAAACAGAATATAAGATAAACGCAGTTTAAGGCTTTAAACAGTAAAACATGATAAGAAAATATAAAATAAGCTAAGACATGACATAAAATCAGTTACGTATTAGTAAGCATATACTTATTCATGTATGTATTTATGTAGCATTAGTGATACGGAAGTAGGATTCCTCTCAGTTCATCTTCTTCGTTCACTGGAAATAAGGTACTGATTCCCGTCCTTTCAGTATGGACATTCTTTCCTTATTAGGATTCCCCGTATGCAGCCAAATGTTTTCCCGTAGTATAAGTATGTGTTTGAATTGCTTATGTTTAATTTAGAATACCTATAGCCATATACATGCATGACCGGTTTCACCTAGTTA
This sequence comes from Glebionis coronaria, assembly GCA_025667525.1. NCBI lineage: Eukaryota > Viridiplantae > Streptophyta > Magnoliopsida > Asterales > Asteraceae > Glebionis > Glebionis coronaria. The sequence goes on along the minus strand of CM046878.1, from coordinate 9,118,412 downwards.
TGGAGGTACCATAACCATAACATTAGAGGCACTGATGTTATGACTTCACCACGGCGGAGTGATTGCTCGTGGCGTCCCTTCAGCTTTTGGCCATATTATTATATTTATCATGTGGGGCGTATGGGTGCATCCTAGTTACATGTTTTCAGTCAGGATTTCATGGTGAATGTGGTGTGTGCCTTGCATCCACAAGGAGCTGATCCCTCCTACCCAAAAACCAGTATATTAAATTAGAGGCAGCCCCCCTAATTTGTATGATGAGGTCACCCCTCCAAGTATTCATGCAGGGTGGATTTTCATGACCTATATTGGCTAATGGTAAAATATGATAAACAGTTTTTACAAGATAAACATAAGGATTTTCAAACTATAAAACCAGTTTTATCAAGACTTAATCAGATTACTCGGGACTTAGTTTCTTCCGCTTTTATATGTTATATGCTTATCCTATTCATGCTTTATGGTACATCTGTGCACTGAGCATATTGCTCAGCCGTTTTCCTTTTCTATGTTCCCAAAACGGCAGGTACTCAGGAACGCTCGTAGACTTTAAGCGTACGTGCATATGGACTGGAAGCTTTCTAGCCTTTCTTTACTTTATGCATTACCTTTCTTTGATACATTTGCTATGGACATTGTTTAGTCCTTTCCTTTACTATACTATGTTTGTGTGTGATGAGCTTTACATTTGGACTACCGATGTTTGATTCCGGTATTTTCCTTTTATGGTCATGTAATGTTTAGACATTTTTCCTTGTATGCTTTGATGACACGCCATAATTACGTGTGACATTTCCATTATCAAAATCGGGTGTTACAATTATGGTATCAGAGCCAAGGCTTCGACCTGTAGGCTCTCAAATATGACATGTGATTAGTGGGTAGTCACTACGGTCTTCCTATAACTGACAGTTGTTTTCATGCATTCATCATATTTAAGCATACATATATATGTCATTGTCGCAGATTTATGACTAAGTAATGGTTGGTACAGGACTGGCCTTATTTAGTCGCATGTGTTTTATCGAAACTTTTAAATTTGGGACCGACCCATAGGCGTCCCCTTGCTATGTATTTTGTTTTCGGTGAACTGACCATAGGCGTTCACTCTCGAGCATACAAAAGTTTTCATAAAACTACATCATGCATTCATACACAAAATTTTCTTGCATAAAATTTTTCTCATGAAATTTTGGTATAAATTTTTTTTCATGTATATATATATTATGTTTTGATCTGTTTAATCATATGTTTTATGTTATACTGTCAGATGGTTCTCACACGCGAACAGGAACAGCTCAATGCTGCAATTCAAGCTGCTATGCAAGCTTTGCTTCCTCAACTGAGGAACGACATCAGGGCTGAAGTTCAAGCTGCCAACAATCAGCAGCATAATCAGGCACCTCCTCCTCCTCCAGTGACATTAGCAGTATGGCTGGAGAGATTCAACAAGCTCCGTCCTCGAGCTTTTGAGAAGACAGATAGCCCTAGTGATGCTGAAAGCTGGTTGGCTCATATCGAGAAGATTTTCAATGCTATGGGTTGTGACCCCGCATACAAGGCGAGGTTGGTATGCTATCGGTTCGAAGGCGATGTGCTAAATTGGTGGTTAGCGTTGATGCAGTCTGAGGGTGGTGACGAGTGGGTTGTTGGTTTGACTTGGGCTCAGTTCAAGGACAAGGTGATGGAGCAGTTCTTTCCCAAGGCTGAGCAGGACAAGCTCAAGAGAGAGTACCATGGGATCCGACAGAGAGCTAGGGAGAATAGCAACGAGTTTATGCAGCGCTTTCTTCGCTTAGCTGGTTTCCTTGGTGCGGCTGCAGGTACTCCTGAAGAGCAGGCACACCACTTTAGGTGGGCTCTTCGCACATCGGTCGCGAACAATCTGGTGTGTGCTACGTTCAACACTGTAGCACAAGTGGCCGATGCAGTACGTAAGCTGGAGATGCTGCAGGAGAGAGATGAGTTCGGGGAAGCTGAGAGACCCGACAAGAGGTAAAACATTTGTATTCAAGCGGTGATCAATCCGTATACTTTCCATATATGTCAATTATTCATCTCTTTAAATGTATCTTCTAGGCAGAAAACTGGGGACCGGTCTCAGCCGGCTACTCAGCAACAGTCTCATCAGCCCAAGGGAAATGGTCAGACTAACGACCGTTCTGCTACGGATAGGCGTGGTGGTAATGATAATTACCGTAACAACGCTGGACACTCCAACAACAGCAGGTCCTAATACTTACGCATTTTATTATGATTTCATGTTATAACTCATATTCTGACACTTTAGCAAAACTTCTACCAGGAACCATGGAAACGGTAGGGACCAGAACCAGAGAGGTTCACAGCCTAGCCGTCCAGCTATCACTGGTATTCAATCTTACGATTTCTGCATTGTCCTTTGTACCCTATTATCATGTCTCATGTAAAATGTTTTATCAGGTTCCCAGCCAGACAGAGCACCTGCTGGAGGATTTACTCATCCTCTTTGCTCTACTTGCCACCGTAGGCACCCAGGGCCATGTCGCCGTAACACTGACGCATGCTTCAAGTATGGTCTTCCTGGCCATATCATGAAGGATTGTCGTAAGGGCGAGATGTAGGGTACATCAGGACATGCTGATTCCAAGCCGTCTCCTACTACCGGGCGTGTCTACACGACATGTAACACCCCACTTGGATAAGTGGACCGTTACGTGTATTTATGGCGTGTCATCAAAGCATAAGGTAAATGTCCTAAAACATTAACCGACCATAAAGAAAATACCGGAATCAAACATCGGCAATCCAAACATAAGCCCAAAACATGAAAAATAAAATACTGAAGGAAAGGACCAAACAATGTCCAAATAAGCAGAATAATGTAAGAATGCATAAAGTAAGAAGTCTGGATAGCTTCCATCCAAATGCACATGCTCTCAGAATCCTAAAAGCGTCCTGGTGTACCTGCCGTTAGAACATGAAAGGAACTACGGCTGAGCATAACGCTCAGTGAACGGATATAAAGCATGATAAGAAATTACTGAAATGAAACGGATGATAAAATACTGAAGCTGTAAGACTGATAAGTAAAGTTGCAGCGGAAATCTGTGTATAATCTGAAAAGGCTGTTTTATAAATAATAAAGCTGAACTGTTATCTGTCAAATCTGAAAACATGCATTTACTGTATTTTAATTGCCAGAGCTTATATAGGTCATGTGCTGTAACAACGTTGCATGAATAACTGGAGGGGTGACCTCGTCATGCTGTAGAGGGGTGACCTCTAAATAACTGTGCTGGGTGGAGGCATCAGCTCCAATGTGAAGGATGTAGAGCACACACCACATTCACCTGCTAAACTGTAAACTGTAGCCTAGGATGCATCCATACGCCCCACTAATAATACTGATAAAATGGCCAAGCTGAGCTGTGTGGGACGATGCAGGATATCACTCTCCTGCATGTGAGTCACGACACCGGTGCCTCTAGTGTCGTGGTTACGGTACCTCCGTAACTAGTACATAAACTGATCATGCTTGTATATAATGCTCAGGCAATTTATTTAATTCTTAACATGATTACTGATAAGTCTAAACATATACTGGGGAGAACATTTGGCTGAAGATGGGGAATCCTAATCATGCATAGAAAGGAAGTCCTTACTGAAAGGACGGAAATCCGTACCTCTAGTCCAGTAACTGGCTGAATGGAAGACTGAACGAATACCACTCGGCTTCACGCGTGCTACATGAATAAAGGACGCGAATAAGTAAACTGATATTCGCTTATTTAATTTCATGTTCTTATTGGTCTTTCATTTATTTATTTATTTTCTGAAATTCCGTACGTATATTAACTGATAAATCTGACCTTATAATAATTCATTTTAATGTACTATCTTACTACTATTAGTTACGGTACGACGTATTTCCGACGCTATAGTAGTACTATATTAGTATCCCGTTAGAATAGAAAGTTTCTATATAATATAGTTTCTAAAATAATTTTATTCATATAATAAAATTATACCCTTTAAAATATTATACACTATTTTAATTTAACGCATTTAAAATATATTTTAAACATTTATAAAACAATTAGATTAAAAAGGTATAATATACAAATCTTCATTTTATTTATTATAATTATGTCCCGAGCCTACCGAGATACCCCATCTCGGTCGCACTAACAAATCAACAAACTATAATTAAATCCGCCTATATGAATTTGCGACAGAATCTGAGTCACTAAAAGTGTCGCTAAAATTGCTGTTTAAAAAAAAACTGTCTGAAAAGCAATTCTGTGACAGAAAAAGTGTCACAGAAAACTGTCGCTAATTCTTAAAACAGAATCTCCATTTTTCTGTCTATTTTTCCCACTGTCTTTTAACATTTCCCACCGCTTGTGCAGTGGTTCCCACTGCTTATGCAGTGGTTCCCACTGCCTTCATTTTTGGCAGACCCAAACGCCCCCTTTTCTGAAACTTAGTCCCAAACACCCCTGTTTGGTTTTTCTGTCTGCTGTCTGAAACGCCAAACACCCCTGATTGGGTTAATTCTGATCGGGGCTGGCCAAAGAACAACGAGCTGCATAACCAAAACCTTACCGAGAGTCTAAGACTCTCGGTTTTCTTGAAACCCGAAACTACAACACCTTATATTAGGTTAAAGCTTGTTATATCACATTAGTTTTACGTGTTCTTGATGTAAACGATCTTGCATTCGTGATTGACAGAAAAAGGGAGAACCAAAGGTACTCGTTACCTATTCCACGTGATTAAAGAAGACGACACGAACCCAGCAAAATTATAGAATCGAAATACTCTTCCTCCCTTCGTTTCTGTCTTCCCAGCCGGCGGCTCCACAGCTTCAACCCTAATCTTCCTCTTTTTTTTTTTTTTTTACGACTGATGAGAATGGGGTTTAAGTCCCGTTTTTTTTTTCTTTTGTGAAGCCAAAATGGGCTAAAGCCCATGATCCTTTTCTTTCTCTTTTTATAACCGGCCCTTATAGCTCCTTTACTTTTCTTATTTTTTTTTTTTTAAATGAATAAACACTTAATATGGAATAGCTAGTAAGTAACTTTATTCACTAATAATTATTACTTACATAATACTTGACTAATTACTATTAATTATTTTTTTTCTGAAATAATTAATTGCGTAACGTTTTAAATAAAAAAACAGAGGTTGCGTAATTACTGTTAACATTTAATTATTCATGTACAATAAATAAAACATACGTAATATTTTCTGAAACTTTAATAATTATTTTCTGAATAATTATTTTGTTGTAGTATTTAAATAGACTGAGACTGTGTATTTTCTTTTTACGTTTCAACTCTGAAATGTATTAAATTTATTTTCTGAATAAATATTCATGAATATTCTTTCTGACATTAATAAGTATTTACTGAATATCATATGAACATTTTTTAATAACTAAAACTGCGTATTTAATATTCTAAATTTTTAAATACGGGTTTTACACGACATCTCGAGACCAGGCCAACAAGTCTACAGGTACCATCACTGGAATCTTGTATATGTATGGTCAAGCTGCATGTGTTCTTTTCGATACGGGTGCTACTCACTCGGTTATTTCTACTGCTTATGCTAAGAACATTAGGATGCTCCCCATGCCTCTAGAAAATAGGCTTACTATTTCTACGCCTTTGAAGGACTCTGTATTAATCACCCATGTATACAAGAGTCTTCCCCTAGAATTTGACGATAAGGTTCGACCTGTTGACGCACTTCCGCTGGACATGAATGACTTCGACATGATTTTGGGCATGGATTGGCTATCCAAACATCATGCTACCATAGATTGCCATTCATATCGAGTTATCTTCGGTGATGTTAATGCACCAGAGTACATTCATAACGGGTTCATACCCGGACGGTCTGTACAAGTCATATCTACCCTGCAAGCGCGTGCACTACTGTCACATGGCTGCGAGGGTTATCTAGCTACAGTTCACGACATGGATGCTGAATCCCCATCAATTCAGGATCAACTTATAGTGTCAGAATTCCAAGATGTTTTTCCCGTAGAACTTCCGGGCATACCACCTGCACGAGAAGTGGAATTCAGTATCGAACTTATTCCAGGAGCTGAACCAATCTCCAAGGCTCCTTATCGCATGGCTCCCATAGAGCTGAAGGAGCTGAAGGATCAACTGCAAGAACTTCTTGAACGAGGTTTCATTCGACCGAGCGCATCTCCATGGGGCGCACCAGTCTTGTTCGTTAAGAAGAAGGACGACAGTATGCGTCTTGCATAGACTATCGCGAGCTCAACAAGATTACTATCCGGAATAGATATCCACTGCCACGTATTGACGATCTGTTTGACCAACTCCAAGGGGCCAAACACTTCTCCAAGATTGATCTTAGGTCAGATTATCATCAGCTACGGGTCAAGGAGCAGGACATCGCTAAGACTGCCTTTCGTACCCGCTATGGCCACTACGAGTTTGTAGTTATGCCATTTGGCCTGACAAATGCTCCAGCAGTGTTTATGGACTTGATGAACAGAATCTTCCATGAATTTCTGGACAAGTTCGTCATTGTCTTCATCGATGACATCCTGATTTTCTCAAAGTCCAAGGAGGAACACGAAGACCATCTTCGTACAATACTACAGATTCTTCGCCAGAAGCAGCTGTATGCTAAATTCTCCAAGTGTGAGTTTTGGTTAGACAAGGTGGCATTCTTAGGTCACATTGTATCAGCAGAAGGAATCACTATGGATCCAACGAAGGTTGAGGCCATTACTTAGTGGCCAAGGCCGACATCTGCGACGGAAGTCCGCAGTTTCTTAGGCTTAGCTGGCTATTACCGTAGGTTCGTGGAGAACTTTTCCCGCTTAGCACTACCATTGACCAAACTGATGCGGAAAGGGGAGAGATTCGTCTGGACTGAAGATCGAGAGAAGAGCTTTAAAGACCTGAAGCAGAAGCTAGTATCTGCACCTATTCTTACTCTCCCATCTAGTACGAGTGGATTTCAAATCTACAGCGATGCATCGGGGAAGGGACTTGGCTGTGTTCTCATGCAACATGGGAAAGTGATCGCGTACGCTTCACGGCAGCTTAAGCCTTATGAAGAAAATTACCCCACGCATGACTTAGAAGTTGCTGCAGTCTGTTTGCATTGAAGATATGGAGGCACTACTTATATGGAGAATCATGTGACATTTTTACGGACCACAAGAGCTTGAAGTATATCTTCACTCAACGTGAACTGAACATGAGGCAGAGGAGATGGTTAGAGCTGTTGAAGGATTATGACATTAATCTACAGTATCATCCCGGAAAGGCAAATGTAGTAGCAGATGCTCTTAGCAGGAAGTCCGGAATGATCAACGGCATAAAAATCGAAGAGGAAATCATAAGAGACTTGGAGCGACTAGACATCGAGATCATGCTACGTGGACAACACGGTTACTGGGCTAATCTTAGAGTAGAACCCGAGTTACTCTCTAAGATCAATGAAGCTCAGAGGGATGACGGAGAAATCTGGGCAATAGTACATAATTTGGAGAAACAGACAGAATTCAGAGTAGATGCAGATGGTATCGTATGGCAGGGCACGAGACTTTGTGTTCCTGATAACCAAGAACTTCGGGAAGCCTTGTTAGCTGAAGCTCATAGCTCCCCATTCTCTATACATCCTGGTTCGACTAAGATGTACCATGACATCAAGCAGTATTTTTGGTAGAGTGGTATGAAACAGGATGTAACTACTTACGTCTCCAAATGTCTTACCTGCCAGCAGGTTAAGATCGAGCATCAGCGATCTGGCAGTCTCCTTCAACCGTTAGATATTCCAGAGTGGAAGTGGGACAAAATCACCATGGATTTTCTTACTGGTCTTCCGCCTACCAAGAGGAAGCACGATGCAATTTGGGTTATCGTAGATCGACTTACCAAATCAGCTCATTTCTTACCGATCCGAAAGGAAGATCCGGTAAGTAAACTCACCGATACGTACAGAAGAGAGATCATGAGACTCCACGGTGCACCATCCAGCATCGTCTCAGACAAAGATCCTCGATTCACTTCGCGCTTTTGGAAGAGTCTGCAGAAAGCTTGGGGTACTCAACTTAAGCTTAGCACGGCCTTTCATCCTCAAACGGACGGACAGTCGGAACGAACGATTCAGACATTGGAAGACATGTTGAGGTCATGTGCGTTAGAATGGACGGGTGATTGGGACGATTACATCTGTTTGGTGGAATTTGCATACAACAACAGTTGGCACGCGAGTATCAAGTGTGCTTCTTTCGAGATGTTGTATTGCAGGAAGTGTCGCGCTCCAATCGGCTGGGATGTCACACCCCACCATGGCAGAATATGGGGCGCGACGTATGGATATCATCACAACAATAGCGTGTCTATAGAGTTAACTAAATGAAATAGAAATGTCATAAAAATGTGACACAATGTCATGACAATATCTCAAACAATGCAGGCGTCTAGGTAAGTAGGTAACATGCCTACCTCTTACCAAAGACATTCAAATAACACACATCAAACATATAGGTATCAAACAATATACTAAATCAAAAGACAAAATAAAATCTAAGAGGAAAGGGATTCCTCCTAATGCAATTCTAGCAGCCTCTAAACTCTAGCCACACTTCTAATAGCATCCTTCTCAACTACCTCACCTGAAAATGACACTAAAATCTGTCAACATAAAGTTGGTGAGAACATAGGTTTATGTTATCTAGAACATCATAAGAAACCTTGACATCCTCTGTAAATAAGTTGAAGAAAAACAATTTATAGTAATGGACCATAATGTGATAATCATGCTACATGCATCCACAACAAAACTCAATCCAAGTACCAATCACATCTACAATTCACAAAGCACACTATAACAATCAAGAAGTATCCCGTCACAAACACAAGAACACACACCACACTATCCGGATCTTTCCCACACCACCTATGGAAGATGAACTCTATCCCCGTCGAGATATCTTGCCTCCGAAGAGACGATGCACAAGTACTCTGGACGGATCGTGTCCCCCGGACCAAGAACTCAGGACGGATCGTGCCCCACGAACCAAGAACTCAGGACCAAGAACTCAGGATGGATCGTGCCCCACGCTCCACACACATCACAACTGGTCCCATAGACGCCCATACATCTACGTACCAATCCCAATCATAACCCAATCAAGATTCACATATCAGAACACATATCAAAGCACATATGAGAACACATAAGCACGCAAGTCACACAATATCACATGTATGCCCACACATTTTAAAACATAGTACTAAATCATGTTAAAGAACATTGCAAGTGTCATCTCCATCCCATACTGGAAAAACATTTAAAAACGTAGCAAAACGGGACTATGAACTCACCTGATAGCACAACAAGCTAGCACTCCTGCAAACCTATAAAATCATACACGACACCCTTAGATCAGGTCTTAACACCCAAATTAAGTAACAATCAAGGAGATGAATCTAATCCCCCAATCCCCACTATCTAGTTCTCCCACTACAAGCTATTCTATACGTAAAATTCCAGTTTTTCCTCGGTACGGTTTACTAGTCACTAAACGATCACATGAAGTGAATTTAACACCACAATTGACTCCTACCCTACTGGAGTTATGTTGTTACATGATCTAAGAACTTCAAAAACCAATTTTACTTTCTAATTAAACGTTTAACCCTTTCGTTTAGTCTCTACGCCAAAAGTCGTTTTCACCAAAACTGATTTTCCGTACATGCTAAATGTTTGACACCAAAACCCCGACCTAAACACCATAAATTTTATTGAAAACCTCCAGTCCTTTTATATACATTATAAAGAGTTCCCAAATCAAAAATATTTGGCTATCTTATCCGTTTGGTTAGGTTTTGACTCAAATCCCCGAAATCAAAATTTATTCTTGAACAGCGCACTGTTTTTGTAAAAATTATTTGACGACCTTCCCGAACTTTATTTTCGACCAACCTTACATTTTTGAAAATTAGACTCCTTGAACTTAATTTTAAAAAAAAGAAACTCGACCAAAGGTGCTACCTACTGCCCGGAACAGTCGATACAATACAGCCTTAAAAATCAGACTGTTTTACGCCTTTATGCACTAACCCTCTAAACATCATTAATTATCCCTAAATTTATAACACAAACCCTAAAATCATTAATGGATCTTAATTAATATATTTTTCCATAAAATTAATAAAACCCTAATCATCTCAATGATGGTTAATTAACAATACAATTATGATTAATTAATAAAAACATAAATTCTATTAAGGTTTAATTGATCACTTACCTTGAAACAAGAAAAATTAATGAACCCTAATATAGGCCTTGGTAACCTTCTGGACAAGTTTAAGCTCAATTAGGACTTTTAAATGTTAATTATCCTATTTTTATTAATTTAATTATTAAAATTAAGGCTATGGGACCCACAAATTCGACTCCTCTCTGTGTTTTATCATATTTACACTCTCCCCCTTCTATTTTATGTTTACTTATACTCCTATACACTTTCGGGACCAAACCGGGTACCCTTTTTGCTAATTTTTCGACATTTTACGGGATTTTTGTACTAGCCTTCATTTCTAAAAGTTTCTAAATATAGAAAGTAACTATAAAACTTATCCTAACCACATTATATATACTTAATACATACATACAACATACGATACGTACACGAAACCTTATAAAAACGCCACCCGAACTTTTCTGCAGTTCAATTCTAAACTCATTTCATTTCATTCCATTTCATTTCATTTCCAACTTATACCATGATTTACACATTCATGTGAACTCATGAGCACAAACCAACCCCATCACATCATCATATAACGTACCATGTACTACGTAAACAATGTCTAACATCATGATAAAGTCTCAAATATGAGCACATAACACATAAACGCACACCAAGCACATGATCAACATCAAACAGTCAAAAGTGAAAAATCCAAAATATAGGGTTGTCACATGGGATCAGGTTGGCGAGCGAATACTTGAAGGACCAGAAATCATAGAGATGACCAATGAAAAGATCGCAATAGCTAAGCAGAAAATTCAGGAAGCACGATCACGCCAGAAAAGTTACGCCGATAAGCATCGTAGAGACATACATTTTAACGTAGGAGATCACGTCTTCCTTAAGGTTTCGCCGGCACGTGGTGTTAGACGCTTCGGGATTAAAGGGAAGCTTAGTCCTCGTTTCATCGGACCGTTTGATATCATTGAACGAGTCGGTGAAGTATCTTACTGATAACTCTGCTTTTACTCAGGTTAAAAATTTATCGTTGTACCAATCTCTTCGAATTGAAAAACTTGTGTTTAATGTGCGACTCAGTTGTTCTTTGGTGAAACAAAAATGTGTCGTTGTAGTATTTAAAATAAAAGTGCAAAAACAATTAAAAGTAAAAGGTGCGTTAATTTAAATCTAAGTCTAATTTAAAGTAAGTGCAAGTACTTAAAACGTGACTGAAATTAAAAGGCACTAAACATAAATAAGGCAAACTTAAATCTAACTAAGGCAAACTTAAATCGCAACTGAAACTTAAACTAAGGCAAGACTAAAATAAAGCTAAGGCAAATTTAAAGTGCAACTAAATAAAAGGTGAGAAAAATAAAGCTTGAAAATAAAAGACAGAACTTAAAAAGAAAAACTAAAAAGAACCTGACAGAAATCCTTGATTCGGAAGTTTCTGATTATCCCTTGACTCGGAAGTTTCTTGAGTTCCGAATGAACTCTCCTGGTTCGGAACTTTGAATGTTCCGAATGAGCAATGCTTGAGTCGGAACTTTCGTCCGGAAGTATTGATCCGGAAGTTTTCCGGATGAACTTGATTCGGAAGTTTTCGTTCGGAACTTTTAGAGTTCCGAATGAGATTGCTGATCCGGAACTTCTTCGTCCGGAAGTTTTCGTCCGGAAGTTTTCGTCCTGAAGTTTTCGTCCGGAAGTTTTTGTCCGGAAGTTTTCGTCCGGAAGTCTTGACTCGGAAGATTCGTTCGGAACTTCTAAAGTTCCGAATGAATTTGCTGATCCGGAACTTTCCCTTGGTCCGGAAGTTTTCGTCCGGAAGTTATCCGGATGAAGCTTGACTCGGAACTTTTGAAGTTCCGAATGAAAGCCTTTCTTCTCTTGGCTCGGAACTTTACCTGGAGAGATCAGATACAACAACAAACACCCCCGAAGAACAAGGGATCACAGTAACACGAATCTAACCACAAATTAATCAAAATCAAACAAAAGGTTTAACCAAACTAATAACAAAACAACAATTAATCATAAACAAACAATCTATATCAATAAAACTAACAAATTTAACCACAATAATCAAAAACCCACTTGATCAAAATAAAGACATGAACATGAACACAAACATAAACATAAAAATTAAAGATTAAGAAAGGTAGATGAGAGATCAACAAGATAAAATAAAGATTGACAAGAATTAAATAGAAACGTACTTGAAATTAAAGGAATTTAATGTGCAAGACAAGGTATTTAAATTTGACAAGTATTTAAATTGACATGAATTAAAGGTGCAAGGTAAATAAAATGGAAGACTAATTGTCACACTTAGCCAACAAAGAAAATAATTAACTAGCCTAAACTATATATAGGGGAGGATTAGGAAGCTTCCTCCCCTTCTTCCTTTTCTCTTAATTGCAAGATTAAGTCCTTCCTTCTTTAATCTTTATTAATTGCACCATTAGTCCTTTATTCTTCTAATCTTCTTTAAACTTGGACTCTAATGACTTGTGGCTCGGGATTTCTTTTGAACTCATCTTTTAATTCTTCAATAAAATAGACTTGAGTTCCTCGGCTTCTAGTAAACTTCCGTCTTTTGACTTTTTCTTCGATAAATCTTCAGAATTGGTCTTGGACTTCCGTTCTTTTTGCACTCTTGACTTCTCGACTCCGTCTTTCATCTTTTTCTTCAATAAAAGCCCGTGGATGCCCGTGTTTTCTCCACTTTTCACCTTTTCGTCCTAAATCACAACAAAAACACAAACCACGCATAATTCCGACATAAAAGACATAAAATACACGTTTTGGCTCGGTTATTATTGTAATTAAGTGGTAGAAAGGATGGGTGTTTACACACCTATCAAATCCCCTACACTTGACCATTGCAATGTCCTCATGCAATGCATTAGTTACAAAGCACGTTTATATTTTTCATCATAATTAATCCATGTTGGCCTTTATTAAAGAGATAGAAACTATAAACATTCAAAGTAAAGAAATCAAAAGCATACCTTGGGTTTTGGAAATGTCATGAATAATCATCATCCTCAAGTTTTCACTTTCTCCAAACCAAGCTTAAAAACGAGATCATTGTTATTATAAGTTAGTAAACTCACACGAACTCATGTGGGCCAATTACTCACTTAGACTCCCTTATTCCTAGGGGTATCTCTTATATTTTATTGTTGTCTTGAATGATCACGAGGATGCATTTTTGACTTATTTCGATAGTTATTAAGTCTGAAAATAAAGTGAACGATTTAATCAATAGTTAGCTAAAGGACAAAATCTTTTAAAACTGCTTCTCGGGACCTCATAAAGTTCATATCTTGGCATAACTCGCTTCGCGATTTGAGACCTTTCTCGGACCAATATTTGGCAGCGACTTCATACTTCAAACCTTGAGAGACGTTCATGAAATAATGGTCTTCTCTTCATATAGGAATTTCTTCACTTGAAGTTTTGAGAGATTCATACTCGGACCACGACTTCTTCATTTTTCTCCAATCTTTATTTTGGACTTTGATATACAATGATCCGTCTCCTTTTATGACTTGGATCTATTTATCCTCATACCTTGTTAGGGTCTTTTCGGATACACTTCTCCATGACTTTTGGGAGTTTTTTCTTTTCGTCGTGTGTCTCGATCCTTCATATTGATTTTCGATAAATGATTCTTCACATCACTTTGGATCTTTAGCAACAAAATATAGCCCTCATTCCTTGTTAGGGCCTTTTCGGACTCGCCAATCTTCGCATCCTGCTTCAATAAGTTATGCCTTGGCTATGAACTCTAATCCATACCGAGCAACTTTTAAACGATCTTGGGCTAGAAGCTAAGTAACTTTTCAAATCGTACAACCTTATTTATGGCAGATAAATTTATTAGCAAGCGATGGGAGAATAGGCTTATAATTAACTCACATAAATTCACGAAAGAAAACCGAACTTATAATTGGCTCTATCATCTCTCGTTCTCCACAGTTTAAAATCTCAAGGAATGAGACTCGTGGATACTTAGCCTATTAAATCAAAGTTTTGGGTTTTCGAGTCGCCTATAGGATCTTGCAAATTCTTAGACTTTTTCAAGTTTAGAAATCACGTTTTAAAGTTCCCTTGATAAACGACTCTCTAGGATCAATTATAGGAACTTGCGAAAAGTTCTTGTTCTTAACCTGTGAGAGTTAAGACTTTCGCGTTTTACAGCTCCCTATATAAAAGCCTAGCAAAACTTGACTTAAACACGTTAAGGATACTAGCTAGAGTAACTTAGATAAGTAAACTCGGGTTGAGTCAAAAAGATTCACAACGTTTGAAAATTAAAACCACTTTATTAAGATTTATTCTAATAAGGAAAGAAAATAACTATACAAAGGGAAAAACTAATAGGCCAAAATAGATCAAAATTTTTTGAAAAATGTCGAAAAATTGATTTTCTGGTTAAAATGAGGACAAATACAAGGAAAAGGCCACTTAACTTCGATAGAAGTCCCCCCTACACTTAAGATAAACATTGTCCTCAATGTTTAAGCATGTGGGAGTAAACTCCCCTACACTTAGGACATTGTGCACTTTGCTTAAATCTCGCTAAGGAAGAGACAACGAAAGAGATTCCTATTTTAATATTGAGAAAATATAAAATAGTGAATCGAAAAGAGTTTAGGATAGAACCGGGAAGAAGTGGAAACGGAATCACGGGTCGTCAAGAATCATCAAGAGTGGATCCTTGAAGCTCGAATCCCTGATTAAAAGAAGAGAGGAGAGGAAAGCAAACCAAAGGGTCTCCCCTACACTTATGGTAAAGAAAGCGAAAAGATAGATGCATGGGTTGCCTCCCAAGAAGCGCTTGATTTTTGTTAACCGAGTCGTGAGCCTGACTCGACCTTGATTATCAACGGAAGAAGCATGAAACATATTCACCAGGATCAAAGACGTAGTTTTCGTCCATCAATAAGCACAAGCTTAAGGCGAACAAGGCAAGCCAAAGAAGAGTAGGCAAGGTTCCCTTAAGCAGTGATGGAGTACGATGGAAGCAAGGATGAAGTGGTGCAAGCATGTCTTCAAAATTTCCAAAGATTTTTCCTTTTATTTCATCAGGTGGATACTGAGATGGCTGCAGAATGTCAATACCGGGGTCGAACACCTTTTCCTTTAGGGGAAAATAGCACTCAGGCTCAGCAGAGTGTGAAGAAGATCCGCGAAGAAGCACAACCTCGTCCTCAGAAGGGGGACAAAGAGGTGTTAAATCATATGTGATGCGGATATAAGTGTCGACCGGTTTCTTCTCCTTTGAAAGAATGTGCTTCAAATCCAAAGTAGGATCAAGACGATAATCTTCAAAATCATAAGGAGGAGCATCACTCTCATGAGGGAAGTAAGTGTTGAGAAATTCAGAGAAGTCTTCCTCAAATGAGTAATCTTCCAAAGTAGGATCGAGTGATGGCGGAGGATCTTCATCATGTGAAGAATCGCTCGAAAGAGTATCAGCCTCATCGAAATCATCATACGTGGGCATCTCGGGATACTCAGAAGTACAATCATCAAAATCATCCGAATTTGAGCTAGAATCATCATCATCATAAGCATCAAAGACCGGTGGAGAATCATAAATGGGTGAAGCGTCCAAAGTAGGGAGAGAATCATCCACATCATCATTAAAAAGTGGATTATCAATGCAAGAGTCGAATAGAGGATTGTCGTAGACGACAAAGTCATCAAGCACATTAATCATATTCACTGATTCTCGTCCAAAAGATTTGCCTGTAAGCTTCCCCATTTTAAAAACTTTTGAATCATCCCCGACTCGTAAGATGAACTCACCTTCGGCCACATCCACTAAAGCTCGTCCGGTTCTCAAAAATGGCCGACCAAGTATTAAAGGAATACGAGGGTCCATTTCATAATCAACAACGACAAAATCGACCGGGAAAGTAAATGTGACAACTTTGATGAACACATCTTCGGCTATACCAACGGGGTAAGCGAGAGTGCGATTAGCAAGCTCAAGAGTCATCTTTGTTGGAGTAAGGTCGGGCAATGATAGTGTTTTCCAAACACTTAATGGCATCAAATTAATACTGGCCCCGAGATCAGCAAGGGCAGTAAATTCTTCAGTTTTGTTGAACACGCAAGGCAACACAAAACGACCGGGATCTCCAAGCTTTTCCGGAAGTTCTTTAAGAATAAATGCAGAGCAGTTTTCATTTAAGCGTGTGTTGGCGAGTTCAATCAGCTTCTCCTTCTTGTTAAGCAATTCCTTGAATGCTTTGACAAATTTGGGCATGTGGACAAGTGCTTCAAGAAAGCTAATGTTGAAGTGCATCTGAGAGATCATCTTCACATAGCGTGTCACGTCGGAGTCCTCCTTGGTTAGCATTTTGGTCTTGCCTAGACGAGAGGGATAATGGATATTGGGTTTGGGTGGTGAAGGTGTATGTGTAGCAGGTGAAGGTTGAGATGTTGAAGGGTCCTTCAGAGGTACAACGTCATGACGAGGCGGAGACGGTAATGGTGCACTAATACTAGGTGTAGGAGGAGTAGGGATAAATGGTGGTGGAGGAGGTGTAGATGATGGTGGTGGGATATGTGGATCAACAATGGTAATTCCACTACGCGTAGTAATAGCACTCACATTTGCTCGCGGATTGGTGACGGTGTTTGAAGGTAGAGAACTCGAAGTAGAAGGTTGAGCTGCGGGCAAGAAACTAGCAAGCATATTCTTCAAATCATTCGTTTGATTATTGAAGGAGGATTGGATATTATCTCGAAGCTCGGATCTTATCTCATTCCCTTGCTTTGTGATATCTCCTTTAAGTTTTATAATTTGGCTCTACAGATTCTTGATTTGGTCACCTTGGGTTCTCATGATGGCTTCAACATCGGGGTTAATGGGTGGGGTTTGTTGGGCGGGTTGGTGATAAGGATTAGAAGCTCTTGGTGGGATTTGGTTGCTTCTATTGTAGTTGTTGGCGGGGTTTTGGTTTTGAGGAGAAAAACCGGGTGAAAGGTAGTTGTTTGACCGGTAGCTCAGCAAATTTCTATCCCCTTGAGGTCGAGCTTGGTAATTTTCCGGTGAATAATTACCATAAGCTGCATACACATTTTCCGGATTTCCTTGTGTAGAAGGACAATCGGTGTATGAGTGAGGACCGCCGCATGTTTCACAAGGAGCAGCAACAGCTTTAACTTTTTGTTGTTGTTGGTTTGAAGCCAAGAGTTGCATACTTCTGTTCATTTTAGTCAGCACACGGGTGAGTTCGGTCATATCAGGGTTTGCTGAGGTGGAGGAAACATTGACTCTCGGGTTGTTCCTAGAAGAAGCAGAGGAATCCCAGTTTTTGTGGTGAGTAGTCATGTTCTCAATTAACTCTCTACACTCCTCGGGTCTCCTTTTCATGAATGTGCCACCGGCGGCAGCATCAATCGTATCACGATCACGAAAAGTCAAACCGTTGTAGAAAGTATCGATTAAGGTCACAGGGAGCATGTTGTGGTTTGGACATCTATCGATCAAGACATTATATCGCTCCCAAGCATCAAAAAGAGATTCATCAGGGTCTTGCATGAAACCGCTGATTTGATTGCGAAGGCTTGTGACCATGGATGGTGGAAAGTAGCGCGACAAAAAGCGTTGAGTCATGTCATCCCAAGTATGAATAGAATTCTTCGAGAGACGATGAAACCATTTCTCGGCATGATGTGATAAAGTATGTGGGAAGAGTTGTAGGCGAAGAACATCCATTGTGGCACCGGGCAACTTCATGCTTTGGGTGATTATAATGAACTTGTCGAGGTGTTTGTTGGCATCATCATCAGGCATTCCTCTAAAAGGATTTGTTTGCTCTTGCTGAATCATGTGGTGCTTCAACGAAAACTCAGGAGCGTTGATTTGCATCGGCGCAATCGGTCCTCCTCGTCCAAACATGGTAGGTTGACAAAGCTCCTCCATTGTCCGAAGATCGGGCTGTGGAAGAACATTGTTGTTATTGTTGAGGTGCAGTGGATTATTGTTGTTAACACCTGACATAGCTAAATCTTCTTGAGTCTCGGGCTCTTGATAATTAGAAGATCTAGTACGCATACACCTGAAAATGCAAAAGAAAAAGAAACCAAACACAAAGACAATATATATACACAATAAAGATAAAATCTTTTTTGGATTTTTGAAATTTTTAATTTTAATGGATTTTTATCAATTTTTAATGCAAGAAAATAACGCTCACAAGTGAACGGATCTCAAAAAGCAACGCGTCTTTCACAGAAAACCGTTAATCTTTACGAAAAGAGCCGGCAGCGGCGCCATTTGATAACTCTGCTTTTACTCAGGTTAATAATTTATCGTTGTACCAATCTCTTCGAATTGAAAAACTTGTGTTTAATGTGCGACTCAGTTGTTCTTTGGTGAAACAAAAATGTGTCGTTGTAGTATTTAAAATAAAAGTGCAAAAACAATTAAAAGTAAAAGGTGCGTTAATTTAAATCTAAGTCTAATTTAAAGTAAGTGCAAGTACTTAAAACGTGACTGAAATTAAAAGGCACTAAACATAAATAAGTCAAACTTAAATCTAACTAAGGCAAACTTAAATCGCAACTGAAACTTAAACTAAGGCAAGACTAAAATAAAGCTAAGGCAAATTTAAAGTGCAACTAAATAAAAGGTGAGAAAAATAAAGCTTGAAAATAAAAGTCAGAACTTAAAAAGAAAAACTAAAAAGAACCTGACAGAAATCCTTGATTCGGAAGTTTCTGATTATCCCTTGACTCGGAAGTTTCTTGAGTCCCGAATGAACTCTCCTGGTTCGGAACTTTGAATGTTCCGAATGAGCAATGCTTGAGTCAGAACTTTCGTCCGGAAGTATTGATCCGGAAGTTTTCCGGATGAACTTGATTCAGAAGTTTTCGTTCGGAACTTTTAGAGTTCCGAATGAGATTGCTGATCCGGAACTTCTTCGTCCGGAAGTTTTCGTCCGGAAGTTTTCGTCCGGAAGTTTTCGTCCGGAAGTCTTGACTCGGAAGATTCGTTCGGAACTTCTAAAGTTCCGAATGAATTTGCTGATCCGGAACTTTCCCTTGGTCCGGAAGTTTTCGTCCGGAAGTTATCCGGATGAAGCTTGACTCGGAACTTTTAAAGTTCCGAATGAAAGCCTTTCTTCTCTTGGCTCGGAACTTTACCTGGAGAGATCAGATACAGCAACAAACACCCCCGAAGAACAAGGGATCACAGTAACACGAATCTAACCACAAATTAATCAAAATCAAACAAAAGGTTTAACCAAACTAATAACAAAACAACAATTAATCATAAACAAACAATCTATATCAATAAAACTAACAAATTTTACCACAATAATCAAAAACCCTCTTGATCAAAATAAAGACATGAACATGAACACAAACATAAACATAAAAATTAAAGATTAAGAAAGGTAGATGAGAGATCAACAAGATAAAATAAAGATTGACAAGAATTAAATGGAAACTTACTTGAAATTAAAGGAATTTAATGTGCAAGACAAGGTATTTAAATTGACATGAATTAAAGGTGCAAGGTAAATAAAATGGAAGACTAATTGTTACACTTAGCCAACAAAGAAAATAATTAACTAGCCTAAACTATATATAGGGGAGGATTAGGAAGCTTCCTCCCCTTCTTCCTTTTCTCTTAATTGCAAGATTAAGTCATTCCTTCTTTAATCTTCATTAATTGCACCATTAGTCCTTTATTCTTCTAATCTTCTTTAAACTTGGACTCTAATGACTTGTGGCTCGGGATTTCTTTTGAACTCGTCTTTTAATTCTTCAATAAAATAGACTTGAGTTCCTCGGCTTCTAGTAAACTTCCGTCTTTTGACTTTTTCTTCGATAAATCTTCAGAATTGGTCTTGGACTTCCGTTCTTTTTGCACTCTTGACTTCTCGACTCCGTCTTTCATCTTTTTCTTCAATAAAAGCCCGTGAATGCCCGTGTTTTCTCTACTTTTCACCTTTTCGTCCTAAATCACAACAAAAACACAAACCACGCATAATTCCGACATAAAAGACATAAAATACACGTTTTGGCTCGGTTATTATTGTAATTAAGTGGTAGAAAGGATGGGTGTTTACACACCTATCACTTATCGATTGGCTTTACCTCCGTAGCTTTCGCATGTGCACAATGTGTTTCATGTGTCCTTACTCAGAGGGTACCAGTATCATCTCCTTCACATGGTTCAGTATCCACTGGAACAGATACGTGAAGATCTCACTTTCATAGAAGAACCCGAACGAGTTCTTGACAGACACGAACGAGTCATGAGAAGGAAGACGATTCCATTCGTCAAAATCCTATGGAGGGATCATACCGAGCGGGAAGCCACTTGGGAAACAGAGGAGTCTATCCGGGCTTCTTACCCTCATTTCATATTTTGAATTCGGGTATGTTCTTCTTTTCCAGTTTACTTTATCTATAATTCAGGGACGAATTATTCTTTTTAGGGGGGAAGAGTTGTAAAACCCGCATGCTTTTACCATGAATAATACCCTTAATATCGTACGTACTAGATTAAAACTTTCCTATTATAGCATGATTACGATTACGTGTTAGGATTATACGTATTACGTACGTGTTAGAACACGATAAGTATTTACTACGCACGAGCACGCAATAATTAATCACGAACATGCGATCATGAAATCATGAACGTAATTAAATCACTAACTATTATTAATTACGTATATATATATATTTATTACGAGCGTAAATAAATATATTAGGTCACGGTAATTATTTAACGAGAACACATTAAACGTGAACACAAATAATCACGAACGAGTAATTAATCAACGAGACACGAAAAACGGTACGGGTACCCCATGTGGGGCCCCTACCCGCGGCTACAAGGGAAAGATGGGCCAAGCTCATCTCAATTTTTACTAAGGAGGGTAAAAGGAAAAACCACTTCTCATTTTTCACTTTTACAGAAGAATTTTACAAAACCTAAAAGTTCTTCATCCTCCTCTTCTTTTCTTTTGGCCGCCACCCATACAACACACTAAGAGGGTGTTTATTTGATCTTTGATCTTGGATTTGGTGTTAGTGTTCGTGTTTGTTCATCGTTATTTAGATCCACGCATTCAGTAATTCTATTAACCCTTTTCTTTTGATTCAATCTTTTTAAATAATTATGAACATGATGTGATTTTTAAAAAAAAACCTAATTAAAATCATAGATCTAACATGAAATTGGTTTTGGAATAAATCAAAAGGGATGTTTTAGGGGTGTTTGTTCTTGGCCGCCGCCTAAACCGAACCCGAGAGGGTCTCGGTTTGGCTATACGACCACCACCGAGACCATATGGTCCCGGTTGGTTGGTGTGGGTCCCACGGCAGCAACAAGACAAGGGTAACCCCGAATAGGTTCGGGGTATGGTGTCGATTTCATGTCCGGTTCATGGTTCTTAGTCAAGATCCGGTTCACGGTGTATGTTAAGATTATTATGTTTATAATCATATGTTAAATATTAAATTAATAAACATGACATGATTAATTTAATAACATGACTTAAGTTATTTTAATTATTAAAATCATGAAATTATTAACCTAAGTATTTTATATTTTTAGACTTATAATTAATTAATTATTTAAAAACCATGGTTATAATTAATTAATTAACATGACTTAGTTATATTATTAATAAATAATAATACATGTTTTAACCTAAGTATTTAACTTTATTTAATTAAAAACATGATATACTTTAATTAAATATTTTAACCTATAGTTTATTTTAATTACATGAAATAATTGATAAACTATACATTATATCATATGATTTAGAAAATAATCATGAAGACACTTAGGCTTATATACTTAGCTTGTTTAACCAGCTTATATCTAATTATGGAAACATTCTATTTTTAGAAACTTATTTAAATAAGGCAGCTAATCTATTTATGGAAACTTTCTATTTTTAGAAACTTATTTATTTCAGGCAGCTAATCTATTTATGGAAATTTATTTAAATAAGGCAGCTAATCTATTTATGGAAACTTTCTATTTTTAGAAACTTATCTATTTTAAGCAGTAATTCTATTTTTGGAAACTTTCTATTTTTGGAAACTTTCTATTTTTGAAACTTTCTATTTTTGAAAAATTTCTATTTTTGGAAACTTTCTATTTTTGGAAACTTTCTATTTTTGGAAACTTTCTATTTTTGGTAACTTTCTATTTTTGGAAACTTTCTATTTTTGGAAACTTTCTATTTTAGGAAACCTGCTATTTTTAGAAAGTTACTTATTATTACACAGTAAGTATAATACTACATGAAATACCAGAAATACTTAATCAGAGTAAACAGAATATAAGATAAACACAGTTTAAGGCTTTAAACAATAAAACATGATAAGAACAAATAAAATAAGCTAAGACATGACATAAAATCAGTTACGTATTAGTAAGCAGATACTTATTCATGTATGTATTTATGTAGCATTAGTGATACGGAAGTAGGATTCCTCTCGGTTCATCTTCTTCGTTCACTGGAGATAAGGTACGGATTCCCGTCCTTTCAGTATGGACATTCTTTCCTTATTAGGATTCCCCGTATGCAGCCAAATGTTGCTTATGTTTAATTTAGAATACCTATATCCATATACATGCATGACCAGTTTCACCTAGTTATGGAGGTACCATAACCATAACATTAGAGGCACTGATGTTATGACTTCACCACGGCGGAGTGATTGCTCGTGGCGTCCCTTCAGCTGTTGGCCATATTATTATATTTATCATGTGGGGCGTATGGGTGCATCCTAGTTACATGTTTTCAGTCAGGATTTCATGGTGAATGTGGTGTGTGCCTTGCATCCTTCACAAGGAGCTGATCCCTCCTACCCAAAAACCAGTATATTAAATTAGAGGCAGCCCCTCTAATTTGCATGATGAGGTCACCCCTACAAGTATTCATGCACGGTGGATTTTCATGACCTATATTGGCTAATGGTAAAATATGATAAACAGTTTTTACAAGATAAACATAAGGATTTTCAAACTATAAAACCAGTTTTATCAAGACTTAATCAGATTACTCGGGACTTAGTTTCTTCCGCTGTTATATGTTATATGCTTATCCTATTCATGCTTTATGGTACATCCGTGCACTGAGCGTATTGCTCAGCCGTTTTCCTTTTCTATGTTCCCAAAACGGCAGGTACTCAGGGACGCTCGTAGACTTTAAGCGTACGTGCATATGGACTGGAAGCTTTCTAGCCTTTCTTTACTTTATGCATTACCTTTCTTTGATACATTTGCTATGGACATTGTTTAGTCCTTTCCTTTACTATACTATGTTTGTGTGTGATGAGCTTTACATTTGGACTACCGATGTTTGATTCCGGTATTTTTCTTTTATGGTCATGTAATGTTTACACATTTTTCCTTGTATGCTTTGATGACACGCCTTAATTACGTGTGACATTTCCATTATCAAAATGGGGTGTTACACTACTTAGGGGGCGTTTCTTTTTAGTCTTAAATTGTCCAAGTGGGAATGGAAGTAGGGTCACATAATATTTTAATATATTTTTGCTGTTAAATATTCCATATCTACAAGCCTTATAAAGTCTACTGGTACCCATTCGGAAGAATTAAGAGAAGGGGGGGGCCACATGTCTTGTTCCAAAGAAAAAAAAGAAACAAAGCCTTAGTGAACTAGCAAGACGGAAAGATCCCACCTCCTTATCCTAGAGGCTCTTCGACTGACGAGGAGCTTATCATCGTACAATTTTTCCTGATGTATGTAAGGGCGACAAACTCTTTTTTCTTTAGTCATAGGTTAATCCAAAGAACCAGAGTTGGTTTGCTTAAGTTTCCTTAAGCATGTATTTTTAGTTTGGACTCTATAAAATTTTGCTTATAAGGTAGTGGCGAACAATGCTCCTTTGTTGTGGGAGATGCTCGCCCGTAAGGCTCGACCTGATTCTCGCCCAAAAACCACTCATTAGCTAGTGTGAATAGTGCTTCTTTTATTCGGTTTCTGGTTCTTGGTTGAACGAGTAGATTTCTAAAACGGCTCAAACACAAATGAAATTCGTGCTAATTAGTTCAAGTCAGAATGATCTATCTTTATGTGATGAATTTCACCTGTTGATTAAAGACTCGATTATGAATATATCGATCGGACTAACACGAGTTATATATATATGTATATTTTTTTTGAAACAAAACACGAGTTAAATAATATCCATTAAAACTATATTTGACAATTTTCTCATATCAATAATTAAGTACAAGCTAGATTAGTGGTAACTAATCATTATCAAGTATAACAACCAACAAGCTCTGCTAAACTATCTAAAATCTCTGACCAACTATTCTCTAACAATATTATGTTATTCAATTAGGTCGATCCGAACACATGCAATCAATAATATATTGCAAGGGTCATGACGACGTGTTATTTCTTTTCTCTTAAACTGCTCGTAATCTAGTCTTCTTATGTTAACTTAATTACTTGAGTACTGACTATAAATATCGTGATATAGCAAGTCGTTATCTTTTTGCATATGTGTAGCTGTGATTGAATAATAAAAATTAAAATAACATCAGGTAATCTAGAGATTAGCACGATATCGATATCGTACTGATTCTGTACCGAATTATTGGTATCGTTTTTTTTCGGGTATAAATTAATAATACAAGTATCGTATTGAACGAGATTCGGATATCGATACCGATACCGGTATCGGAAAATCGGGATTTTTTTGTTTTTTTCGAGAATTTCCCGATTTAATGCCGGTCCCGTACCGAATTAGTGGGTATATCGAATTTTTTTCATCTTATTTCGTAATATCGATACTGTATCGAACGAAATTCAGACACCAAGAATTTGTACGATTCGGATTCGATTTCAATATTCGGAACGAAATGCTCAGCCCCTAAGTAATCTTACGTATCTAACATTTACATGCACTAAAATATTGTAGCGTGCATGTTGAGGTTACGTTTAATTAGTTACATCAACTTGTGGATCATGTTTGAAAAATATCTAACGATAAATATCAAAATCTCTTTCTAGTCATATATAAAGTAAAAAAATTTCTTTTGTTCAAGATATTAAAGAAATTTTTGAAGAAGACAATGCATATAGACTTTTGGACCAGCTAAAATATCTTAGCAGCCTGAATCTTTTGAAAATAAAATACTTATACGTTCTAAAATTATTATCTACACATAAAAAATACAGTTCAAAAACAATAATTTTATTTTAATCAATTAATATAAAATCTTTTTAATTTTTTATAAATAACCTTAAATGGAAGTAAATAATGATCTTAAACGGGTAAATGACACAATTTTTTTTTAACTTATGGTCTATTTCTAATTAAGATACTTACATTATTTTTTGCACAGAACGATTAATTTAGGTTTTATTTTTTCTAATTTTCGTTCAAAAACTAACGATATCTTTTTATCATTTATCTAAATGACATCTTTATGAAATTTAAGGGTCTTCTTTAGTCATTTTTTCACTAAAATCAAACGGGATCTAGTATGGCGCTGGGTTTTATTTCTCAAATCCTTCATCTGTTTGTGATGTCATTTTAATTGATTTTTCAAATTTATTGGTTTTTGTCCATTTGTGAGCTAGGTGTGTAATTATATTTGCATGGCTTTTGTTTTATCTTAGTATGATTTTCACTTTTGTGAATACACGGGTATTTTAGTCGGTAAATTCCATGTAAACTCCATCGTATATTCGACCTTCTTGATCATGGGTTGGTTAGAAATATGCATTAATAAATGACTCTTTCAGTTCACTCTAAAATCCATTGTCGTTTTAAATAAAAAAGAAAAAGAGTGCTAACTACCGTTACATTGTATACCTTATAATAGAGGGGAATCACGTTCCCCTAGAAACAGTGATCCCCTCTATTATACTCACAAACGCCTCACAAACGGATTATTATATCCTTTCTTCTAAACGCCTCTTCTACAAACGACCCTTCACACACACACAAATCCATTTTTTAATCCATCTTCTTCCTGTAGCATCCACTGTAGATCGATAAAAATATTTGTTATTAACCCACGTTGCTAATTACTTTTAATCCCATCCGTTGATTTTGTAGTTTGAGGAGTTACGGGTTCGAAAAATGGCCACAACCGGTGATTAGGTGCTGGGGGTTCAGTTATGTGTGATTGAATATATGATCTTGCGGTTGAGATTCACCTAAAAATTGTTTGGTAGGAATGGTGTTCATCTAAGGCGCCCCGTGGCAGCAACTGTAGCATGCATATATATCCCACTTACCTCGAGGTTTTTGATCGTCATTTGCATTATTATTGGTGTGGGTTTCCTTCTGCGTCAAAATATTCAGCTTCTTGTGGTTCATTTTTGTTTGCGTCTTCTCAAGGCTGTTTGGTGAGTTCTTGCCCAGTCCCCCTTTTAATGTTTTAAAAAAATCGTTACTTTTTTAGTTATAACCTAAGTTTATGCTTTTCTGTTATGTTTTTGTTTTGGTTAATATAAAGACACAATTTTTTTTTGCTTATAAAGTCATGTTTTAGGTCTCTGTTTTGTTGTTGGGGTTTTAGTGTGAAAATAACCTTTTTTGTTTAATGTTATGTTTGTCTATTAAAGAATGTCTAGTTTTAAAAAATTTTGGCTGAATTTCGCCTTTACAATTTGTTAAAGGGATGTTAAAGGGATGGTTTTAGTTTATAGATTTGCTGGCCTGCACTTATTGTTGGTCCTGAATGGATGATTTGCTTTTCTTAATGTAAAGATAGATGTTTTTTTTGTTTTTGTTTTACATGTTTTTTTAAGTGTTATGTTTGGCTGTTACAAAATGTGCACGATCTGTTTTTTTTGCTGAGTGTGATGTTTCCAATCTGTTAAAGGGGTGTTTTTAGTTTCTAGATTTACTAGGGTACGATTATTATTAGTTTCCCATGAATGGTTTGTTATGCTAAGTTAGAGATGTTGGTTAGTTTTTTCCCACTGTTGGTGATAGTTGAGCCCGTTGTTGGAGCGTTTTTGGTTGCTTTCGTTTTGGCTGGGTATCCTCTTGCATGTCTATGACCGGTATAGGTTTCTGTGTTTCCTTTCTTAGTGGCTTTTCTGTATATTATGCTGTGTCTATGCATATGTGTGTGCTACGTATTTTGTTGGATTTTTGTGGCTTTGTTACTTATAATAGCGCCCGTTTTTTCATGTTTTGGGAACGTTGGTAGTGTCATGTCTGTTCCTTCTGGGTCGCTTGCGTATTTTGCTGATTCTTGCGCTCTATGTACTCGGCCAGCAGTCGTTATGGTTTGTTCCGAGTGTTCTGCGCGTGCCAGGACTCATACCAGTTTAAGCCCCGCTATAGTAGGTGAGTGCTTCATGGACACCCGGTTCTGCAAAACCAATATGTTGCTCCGTATGTCTGTTTCCTCACAAGAAAACAATCACTTTCATCGTGTTACAGCAGCGTCAACTAGGTATGTTGCTGAGCGTGGTATAAGGCTCCTGCCACAGCCAGCGTTGTGGGCTGATATTATGCGTACCGGGAACCCTCTTGCCTCAGTCTCCAGTTCAGAGCAACGGGAGCTGTCTTCGATAGGTAATTAGCTCCCATGCTCGCTATTTGGTTCCCATGTTGAGTATTTCGTTTCCAACCCGTTTCTTCACTGCTTACGTCTGTGCTTTCCTCAGCAACGCCTCCTGCACGTGAGGGTCAACGTGACACTCGAGGCAGCCCACCTGCAACACCAGTCGCACCGTCTCATGTAAACCACCAGAGTATTCGGCAACCAGCCCCGCGCCTGAGTGCGCGCCGACGCTTGCTTTTCCCTTCAAGTACAGCCTCACAACAACCTACGTTGGCCGGTAAACGTTTGACCCGCTTTGCTTAACTTACCCTGTTATCCCTTCCTTCAATGTGCGTTCGTGTTGTTTCTTATGGTTGTTCCTGTATTTCTCTCAGAACCGTTGCAGGAACTTGCAGCAAACACCGGCCCACAAGCCCGGCGTCACGAAGTTCCTGCCCATAACCAACGCCTGCACGGTTCGCCAACTACACACGGTGGGGCATCTACTAGCACTGCCCGTCGTCCCCGCCAAACCAACACACCGACTGTTCGTTCAAACACATATACTTCAAGCATCCTAACACCGGTATACACTTGATTCCCGTTCTTGGGTTGATTTATGTGTTTTGGTACGTGTAATTACGTTGCTTAGTGACCCGTTTTCTCCCAGATCATGTTGTCTACCGTGACCTTGGCGATTGTACATACGAGTGCCGGTTCTGTCGTGCTCTGTTTTGGTATGGAGAACGGTTGAAGTCAACCCGGTACAATGGACGTCCTGAATATCATGCCTGCTGCGGTGGTGGGAAAATGTATATCCCTCCAACACGACCACCTCCACAGTCTATACAACAGCTTTTCAGCCAACACCATTTCATGGAAAACATCCGAGCCTACAATCAAATGTTTGGTGTGACTTCCTTAGGTGCAACAGTAGACGAATCTGTCAACCGTTCGCCGGGCCCATATGTCTTCAAAATATCAGGCCAGATATACCATCGGTTAGGGTCGCTCTGTCCTGAACCAGGAAAACAACCATAATTTTTATAGCTATACATATACGATACCCAGAATGAAGTGGCTAACCGGATGGCGCCTTTTGGAGGCGTGTCAGACGGTTCTTTGAACGCCTCGATTGTCCAACACCTTATAGAAATTCTGAACAACACAAACGCTTTGGTTCAATTGTTTCGAACCGCACGGGATAAATGTGTTGATGGCCAGATTCCAGACTTCAAGATCCGGTTATACAATGCGGGAGGTGCTCGCGGTTATGAACTGCCAACATCACGAGACATTGGGGGCATTGTGTTTAATACTGGTCCAGATACAAGGACTGACTACGATGTGATTATTGAACCTAGGGATGGTCCGCTAATACGTATTAATAAGCTACATAAGTCGTATATGTCTCTTCAGTACCCGTTGCTTTTCATATATGCCCAGCCCGGTTACCATAAACATTTGGTTGTCATGCCACGTGACGGCAGTGGACAAGGGTCGACGATATCCATGAACCGCTATTACAAATACCAACTTCACCAGCGTGTGTGTGACTACGGTTTGCTCTTTAGAGGGGGCAGACTATTTCAACAATATGTTGTTGGTGTCTATTGTGCTCTAGAAATGGCCAGGCTTGATTTCATCCGCACTCATCAAAACGATATTCGGTCCGACTATCTTGCCGGCCTATACGATTCTTTGAACAGAGGTGATCGTGAAGGCATCCAGTGTGGCAAACACATAATATTGCCTATGTCTTTTACAGGAGGTCCTAGATACATGTACAGCCATTACCTTGACGCGTTGGCTCTATGCAGGGTGTTAGGGAATCCTCAGTTTTTCATAACCTTCACGTGCAACGCAAAATGGCCAGAAATCGACCGATTCATGGCTGATTACCCTTTGTTGAGCACGTCGGATAGGCCAGATGCTATATGCATAGTTTTCCAACAGAAGGTCAGAGACTTTGTCAAGTTCTTGAAAGAAGTTCAACCTTTTGGAGCAATAACAGGAGGTGCGTCCAATGCTGTTTATAATACGTTTTCCATTTGACCTACCTATGTTTGTTAAAATTCTTCCTCATCTTACAGTATTGTACACGATAGAATTCCAGAAAAGAGGCCTGCCACACTGCCACACGTTGGTTTGGCTACACGAGAAGGATAAAATCCTTGATCCAGCGCAACTAGACCAGTTTATTAGTGCTGAGTTACCTGACCCTGATTCCGATCCCAAGACTTTTGCAATTGTTTCTGAACTCATGCTCCATGGCCCGTGTGGCGCACCAAACATGAACTCACCCTGCATGAAAGACGGTTCTTGCAGTAAACTATTCCCCAAAAAATACAACGAGCGAACCTTCTTTGATGATGCAGGTTACGTCCACTATCGAAGACGGGACACTGGCATACATGTGACAAAAAGGGTGTGCAGCTAGACAACACATATGTCGTCCCATTTAACAGGACACTCTCACTCGCCTTCAATGCACATATTAACGTTGAATATTGTGGTTGGAGTATGCTTATAAAATACCTTTTCAAGTACATTTCAAAAGGTCCGGATCGGATCTTCGGTAAAGTGTCTCATCCTATAGGGGAGGCGTCAACTTCCACTGCTCCTCCACCGACAGCAAGGGACGAGATACAGGATTTTGTGGATGGGCGCTTCATATGTCCGCACGAGGTGTGTTGGCGCATATCTGATTTCCCAATACACAGCAGAGAACCCGCTGTACAGATATTAGCCGTTCACCTGGAAAACATGCAACAAATAAATTTCAGAGAAAAAGACGATATTGCGGAAGTTGTAAATCGGCCCGACAAAAAAAAACCACTTTGACTGAATGGTACGTGTACAACGCAACAAATCATGACGGGAGACACCTCACATACTTAAAGTTTCCTACTGAATTTGTCTGGTACTCAGATGCCAAAAGCTGGAGCCGTAGGATTATCCGCACCAAACATTCATTTGGAAGGCTCGCATTTGTACACCCAAGTGCCGGTGAGTTGTTCTATTTGCGGATGCTGCTATCACACAGGAAAGGCTGTGTATCACCTGTCGATGTTCGCACCATTAACAACCAAATCTACCCAACATACCGTGCCGCCTGTCATGCGTTGGGCTTGCTTGGTGATGATCGCGAGTGGGACATCGTTCTAGAAGAGGCCGCTGGCAACGCGTCTGCATCCGAAACCCAAGTCCTATTTGCATAGATGCTTCTCTTTTGCGAGATTGCCGACCCTCGGAAACTATGGGAAAAACACTGGATTTCCATGTCCGACGATATATGTAACCGTGTGTCGGCACAAACAGGAATACCACGTTATTTTGTGAATGATAGCGAGAAAAAAGGCTACATACTATACGACATAATTTGTATTCTAAGTGACTATGGGAGGACATTGCGTGAGTTTGGTCTTCCGGACCCTCCACAATCACTGCTCGACGATCTTAAAAACAAACTCTTGATGGAAGAAAAAGGCTACAACCGCCAATTGTTGATGGAAGAAACTGCACAAGCGTTGCCAAAGCTCAACAGCGCTCAACGAAAGATTTTTGACTCAATTCTAACCGCTTCCGCAGAAAGCAGACAAGAATTGATCTTTGTGTATGGCCACGGAGGAACCGGTAAAACATTCCTTTGGAAAACAATCACTGGCGCCTTGCGCTCCCAAGGGAAGATTATACTGACTGTTGCCTCCTAAGGCATTGCGTTCCTATTGCTCCCAGCCGGCAGAACAGCACATTCTAGGTTTAAAATCCCCTTTGAGTTAACTGATGAGTCCACCTGTCACATAAAAAAAACACACAGCTTGGTAGACTGTTAACTGACACAGATGCCATCATTTGGGACGAGGCCCCAATGAATAATCGCCGGTGTTTTGAAGCATTGGACAGGTCTCTACGGGATTTGGTCGGTAAACCTGACCATGTTTTTGGGGGGAAGACAGTCATTTTGGGTGGAGACTTTCTCCTGACCTTACCTGTAAAAAAGGGTGCGTCGAGAATGGAGCTTATAAGCTTATCCATTGCCCAGTCAGCCCTTTGGTCTCACTTCAAAGTTCACACACTCACAGTCAATATGCACCTAATGCGAGGAGATCTAAGTCTGCTAGAAAGGGAAAAAGCAACAGAGTTTGCAACGTGGCTGTTGGCGGTTGGGAATGGTGAAGTTGGAGAACCAGATGAGGAGGAACTAGAGAACGCAAGTTGGATAACCATCCCACCATAGTATTGTGTGTCTGATGATACTGGAATGGGTCTTGAAAATCTAATCAAGTTTATTTATGATGACGAAAGCCTAAAAAAACCAACGGCCAGCAATTTCCAGGAAAAGGTGATTGTTTGTCCCAAAAATGAAACAACTGATGTTATAAACGAAAAAAATCCTCTCGCAAATCCCTAGAGAAGTGACCACATACCTAAGTGTGGACCAAGCGTACCCAACCGGGGGCGACACATCCGAACAGACATGTTATACCCACCTGAATTCTTAAATACGTTACAATTCCCGGGATTTCCACCTCATGAATGACAATTAAAGGTAGGGTGTCCTATCATGTTGCTTAGGAACACGAACTTGGCAGGCGGGCTGTGCAACGGCACCCGGATGATTGTGAGATCCCTGGGTCCCACGTTGATACAAGCTCAGATCATAACCGGGACACGAGTGGGGGAAAATGTTTATATCCATCGAATTTCGTTGAACCAACAAGATCCAAACCTCTCTTTCACCTTTAAACGCATACAGTTTCCAGTTAAGTTATGTTACGCTATGACTATAAACAAAAGCCAAGGTCAGTCCCTATCTAAAATAGGAGTATACTTGCCGGAACCCGTATTTAGCCATGGTCAACTGTACGTTGCTCTCTCAAGAGCGACTTCACCAAACGGGTTAAAAATACTTATTCAGAATGCTGACACCAAACCGAATAACTGCACCAAAAATATTGTGTACAAAGATTTTCTCAGACAACTATAAACATACGATTGACCAATACGTTTTTATACTTAGTTGCATATTTTGATTTAGATTATTATACGACATCCCATACTCTGTTACATTATTATGCTTTAACAATAGATGGACAGCCATAGAAAATCAAAATTTAGAGTAATCCGCATACCATCGTTCCATGTTACTTTATTAACTGCTACTCTCAGGTCTTGCTTTTTATATAAAAACTTACCACCTATAATTTTACACGCACATACGGCACGTTCATTTTTCATTGTTGCTACCTAACATGTGTTTTACTTTGCGTGCAGCTACATATTCTTTATGGCCGGTGCAAGCAGCACTGCTTTAGCTGTCGTCCCAACACCTATTTCAGAACTCACTGTTGGGAAAAGAGGCTGTGTACTGGAAGCAAAAATCTACCAAAAATGGATGCACAAAGCCTCCCAACCAAAATCGACCCAATTCCAAAGGAGCTTAATTTATGTTGTACGCTAATTGACAAACAGGTAACTATTTTTTTCACTGTTTATGATCAACGGATTGTTACAAAGTTAAGCCCATGATGATCTTTTTTCAGGGTGATGCGATAAATGCGATTATGGATGCAGGCAATGCTGTATACTTTGATTCCTTGCTCACATACGAGAAAGTCTACCGAATCAGCGGTTTCTTTTGCGAAAGAACCAACACGTACCAGCAGACACTTACACGAGAAACTACTCTGCACTTTGGAAAGATAACCAAGTTCGAACAACTACCAGGGGAAGAACAACTGTACCCAACCCATTATTTTGAATTCCTTCCGTACAAACAACTCAACACAAGACTGCCAAGAAAAAAATGAACATAACAAGATGTTTTACCCGCCTTTGGCAGGTACATCCACCTGACTTTTCTTACTTTTTTTTCACGCTCTCTGACAAAATTTTCTTTCCTTTTGTAAGATTACTTTGGTTGCATCCGGTCGATCGGAGACTTTCCTACTCAAGGGAACATACGCCGTAAGATTGACGTAGAGAACACCGAGTAAGCAGCCTCTAACTATTTCTATTTGCCATAATGTTACTTTTTATGTTTCGCCCGCATCCATTCTTTGTTCTTACACTTGAAAAAACGCGCAGTGGGGTGGTTATTTAGTTGACTCTGTAGGACACGCTTGCCTTGCGATTTGACAAAGACACATACGAGAAAATCGAGCCCCCAGTTATGCTTGCAATAACATCGTACCGGGTAGGAAAATACAAAGGTTCGCTATACCATACATATTTATTTCAATAACATAAAAAAAATTCTTTAACAAATGCTCACTTAATGCAGGTGCACTTGAACTTTCTTCGTCCCCTGCTTCATTCTATTACATCAATCCTAGAACACCCGAGGTTGATGAGGCCCGTGCCAAGTAAGCATCTGGAACATTTCCCCGTAGGACTATTCTTACACGATGTTACTTTCTTAGAATGACAGATATAACCATTGTTACAACAACAGGTTCATGGAGCATTTCAAGACAGCCCACATGTTACAAGTTTCGAAATACCATTTCAAGGGATCTGAGACCAGCAGAAAACCGAACCTCCACCCATTGTCTTCTTTGTTGCTCCAAAACCCCTCTGGCTACAAGGTATGTACGCGCACGGATATGTGGTTTATATAATACAACTTCATTGCAAACTTATCCTAACCACTTGCTTTTTAGGGAATTCAATTCACCGTTGACGCAACTATCACGACAATTGTGCAAAACAGAAACTGGTATTATGTGGTTTGCAACATATGCAGAAAGCGGCCAATGGATTTTGGTGACACATACGTGTGTGAAGACGATGGGGAATTAGACAGCCCTGATTTCAAGTATGAAAACACTAACTCACGCTATCCGTTAAACTACTATCATTTACCTTTAGCTAACATGAAAATAACCGGGAAAACAACATCGCAGGTACAACTTCAGAGCACAGGTGGATGATGGAACCGCAAAAGCAAACTTCACGTTCTTTTCCCAGTCTGGGCTTCAAGTAACGGGCCACGAATGTTCTGACTTGGCCACCAAATACAGGGGCGTAGATCCCACCACCATTCCACCCGAGATAAGTACCATTGTTGGAAGAACCCAAAAATTCGTGATACGATTTTCTCACGGTACAAAGAAAGGCTCAGGCGAGTTTACCGTTGACAGTGTTTCTACGAAAGTACCGATGCTTGAAGTTGGCGACCAACCGCTGTCGGCACCACATCTCCGACTGTATCTCTGTCGTCTGAACATAAACGCTTGACTGGCCCGGGAACTGACACCGAAACAACAATGGAAGACGCCGATCCAATCTGCTCCGGTATGTTTTTTACCATCCACTTTCTGCATACGTTTTTACCTCTGGTCTTCCTAAAACCCTCATAAAATGACAGGAAGCGAAGACATATCCGAAGAAAACAAGCCTTTCGCAAGAAGCAAAGACATATCCGAAGAGAAAAAACCTTTGGCAAGCACCGATGCCAGACCAGATGACACACCACGAACCCCTGCACAGTCCGTGAAAAAAGCGGAAACAGGTATGTCTATGGCGATTACTGCCCTTTAACATTTCCCCCTAACATCTATCGATTATTTAAGATTGCATATCCTTGCTAGAATACCGCGTAGCTTACTAAAACGTTATGTGTCATATTTTTTAAACTAAACATCGTGCCAGTAAACAGATTGAAATACGTGGCAGGTCTTTCATTACAACAACCTT
Organism: Glebionis coronaria; assembly: GCA_025667525.1. Classification (NCBI taxonomy): domain Eukaryota; kingdom Viridiplantae; phylum Streptophyta; class Magnoliopsida; order Asterales; family Asteraceae; genus Glebionis; species Glebionis coronaria. Next base: position 9,082,914 of record CM046878.1, on the reverse strand, counting down.
ATAAAAGACACCACGTTACAATTAAGAATGCATTGCCCGCTGAACCACCCAAAAGCGGTGGGCATGCTACAAAAACACAAACAAGGGTAAACACACCGCCCTTGCTTATTGTACAGAACACGGTCACACCGACCCTTCATATCACACGGTAGTAAAAAAAAAACCACACCAAAAATAAACAACAAACTTAAACGTAGGTGGAACACCACTGCAGGGAACCCACTTTATTACACGCGCACACAAAGAGCCATTTGCACACGTCCAACTAGAGGCATCAGCCAGCCCGATTACCGGTCAGCTTTGCCAAGTACTCTTCTTTTTCGCGTATGCGCTTTGCAGTCGCCTCAACCTCTGCCTCCACTTTGTCACGGAAACGACACTCCGTGCCCATGCTTTTGGTTAAATACGCCACCATCCGGTCAACAACCCGGTCACCTCTGACTGTCATAAGCTCCTGTCGTAAATGCTCGCGAGCCATAACCCCCACATTCACATCCTGATACAAGCTTTCAACCTTCTCCTTCCAAGCCGTCTCATCTGCAATGTCATTGGTAACATAGCATACAAACATATCAGTCCAGTCGGCAGACTGGGCTTCGGCCTGTAACGCAGCACACCTATGGAGATAAGACATTTTTGCTTAGCTTCTTTATATCCTAATACAAAAAACACTACAAGCATGAGAATAACAGCCTGGGTTTCGCCCCCTTAAATACATAAACATCCACTCGCCTTTCCAAAAGGATACATGAAAAAATAAAGCCTGCATACCACCAAATCCGCATTTTGGAGGGAAAAGAAATTTGTTTTATATGCCCAAACAAACAAACATCGATACACAGTAACACCACTCACCATTTACTTGGCTATCACCTGTTCTTTCCAAAAGAAGGATAACAAGCTAAAGCCTGCAAACACCATTATCCACATTTGGTGCAAAAAAATGTTTCTTTATATAGCCAAACACACATGTTTCAGCCACTCTTAACAGTTCCTTACTGTTCCCACTTTCTTTGCTGCTTTTACCCATTACGTTTGTTTGATATTCGTTTAATTTTGTTTATTTCACAACATGTGTGCACAAAAACATCACAACTTAAACTAAAACATTCATTCAATTAAAATACAACCACCTGCAACTTAAAACACTTAATATTACAAAGGCATATTGGATCAGACGTCCTAAGATTCTACAAACACACACAACAGTCAACAAAAGACACAAAACAGAAACAGTCGGTAGCATTCTGGGTGAGCAACAGGACCTCAGTCGCCCACCCCTCACACGACTCACAGCTACCCTTTATTCATATTTACAAAACACACGAGCCTCCACTAACCATCCACAACAACACCTCTCACCGATCACAAGCAACGTATGGAGAACTCCAAATCCCGCACCCGCGCATCCGACAAATCCATCAATGCTTGCAAACGCAAAAGATCTGCCTCATCACGGCCTTTCATGTCTACCAACAGGTACACCATTCGGCTGACAACGCCGTTTGGGGAAGTGCTGGACAACTCACTTATAAATCTGTCCCTTGCTACAATTGCACGCCTCTTCCGCCCAAACAAGCCCTCAAGGTCTCTCCTCCAAACAGTCTCCTCTTCCACACGCTCACTCAGATAGTGAAAAAAACAACTTCGATAGTCATCCAAACCAGTCTTCTGTTGCAAATAGTCTAAAATTTGTCTCCAAGCCATTCTGCTTACAGCTTATTTGTTGCTATGTTTTCTAGGTTGTGTTACCAGTAAGTTATCTATAACACTTATATAGAGAATGCAAACCAACTGTTGCCATACAACATTGGATGCCAAACAATTTTTTAATATACATGCCCAACCAAAACTGTTGCATCTTTCCTAACAACAGCCTTATGTGTTATGTCACACCCAACACACACTCCAACCAACCCACCATCCATGTGCATCCACAGTAAGCAAGGTTAATAGATGTTTGACTGAATTTTAGCCACAAACAAAGTCTGTCAAACACAGGTAAAATGTGTGTTCAGTAGCCCTTCCTGTGCATGACAATACAATCCATATAGACATGCCATTTATTTAAAAAATAACTAAGGCATTAAGAATCAATACTTGGACCTAACTAATTCTATGTTTGCCAAAACAGGTACCCCAGCAACCGCTGTAGTTTGCCAAGTCGCGGAAACAATTGTCGAGGCCTTCAAGACTTCCGACCAATCAGCAAAAACAGGCTCCTACAAAAGAGTCCTGTTCACCGACTTAGAGCAGGCATCGAAGAAGGACAAAAAAAAAAATAGACCAGCAACAACGACAACTCATTCCTCTTTTGCGAAAAACACTTATTGTGAAGCCTTTTGTGATGTATTTATTGTATGCTTAACTACTTGACTTAGTCCTCATCCGTAACAAACAAGTATAACGGTTTCTTTTGTTTAATATAATAGCTAAGTTAGTTTCTGTTCAAACACTATATGACAGCCTTGCAGAAAACGGTCTCCTTTGCGTCGCGGCGAAGCGCGGGCAAAAGTCCTAGTCAATCACAATATGCAAACATCAACTCGTAAATCCTCAATAAAGTTACTGTAAAAACACAAGGTTCTTAAAGGAAACCACCTTTTACGCCTTAACAATTTAGTATGCAATTAATATACAAAAAATCATCAATTTTGATATAGCGTACTAGCATTTCTAACCTGATATATTGATATATGAATTCTATAGACAAGAAATGAAGGATTTGAGAAAACACCATAGCGGCACTGTATTAGATCCTGTTTGATTTAAGCCAAAAAAAAAAATGTTTATAAGAAACCCTTAGATTTCATAAAATATCATTTAGAAAAATGATAAATTAATCGTTAGTTTTTTAACGAAAAGTGAAAGAAGAACCTAAATTGACTAAAAGAAGAAGTTTACATTTTTATGTGAAAAAAATAAAGTAGAGAATCTTGATTAGAAGCATACCCTAAGTTAAATATTTTATGTCATTTATCGATCTTAAACTGGATCTATCTATCTAATTTAGACAGTTGACAATTAACTAACACAATTTAAATAAAAAGATAGAAAATAATTTTCTTAACGGGGTAATACATAGGTTAAATCATGGTTATTAGTTTTAGATTTATCTCTTTAATTTTTTTGCAAAATTATAGTTTTGCTCCTAATTAGTTATCTATGTAGTGGTAATTTTTCTAAATTTATATTAGTTTTTTTAACAAAATTAATATGATGAACTTGATTAAATTTCTTCGTTTATAGTACTGACATGATATAGTTAAGGACATTTTTTTATATATGTAGGCGTGTTGACATTTTTGTCAAAATTAATATGATAAACTCGGTTAAATTTCTTCGTTTATGGTATCGACACGATATGGTTAGGAACGTTTTTTACATATGTAAACGTGCTGACATTTTGTCAAAAAAGAAGAAATACATGCGAGCTTCCCGACTAACTTGTCAGATTAAAGAGCACGTACACACTGACCGGCTGACGTTTTAGTTTTTGAATAGTTGAAGGGAAACATGCATGCTTGGACCTTGACTGGGGCTTCTTCTTTTGTGAGGTTGAGTAGCTGGTAGAGTTTTATAACGAGTCAAGCTCTTTGAAAGCCGTTTAATGCAAAGTGACAAAACATAAAAGAACATGCATTGAAAATCAGTACGTGTTTATTCTATTTGCATTTGATACTTTTGTTTTCTTTGCACGTGAAACGTTGAAAGAGTAGTTTCTTAAGTACTATATATAACGAAATATTTGAAAACGTATATGTATGATGTATCTATTGTGAACTTAAAACCTCATAATTCAAGGCAGATCGAGTAAATCTATGACGTTCTTTCTATCCTGTAATTTCTTAACAAACAGTTGGGTTGGTTTGGAATTGTTGCACACATAATCTACCTAAATATAGTTAAAGAAAAAGTTATTAAATAGGATAAAAACTACACTCAACACAACCCTAAAGTAAAACTAGTTGAGACTATCTTTAAAGTAAAATTGACCACGAACACCTTGAATGCAAGTAGCCAGGCGGCTGTTTTTGGAACATGAATACAATGTCAATAACCCAATAAAGACAATATTGGCCAACAATATTGAAAATAATATGCTGACCAAATTACAAGTGTGTGAACATGAAAATAATAATAATAATAATAATATTGATAAATCAATTCACATATACGTGTGTGAAAACCATGCCAAGCTCATGCAAATAAGTTGACCTAATAACCTTATATAAAAAGAACATTTGTACCATATATCCAAACCACACTTTAAAAAACAACCAAGTTCAAAAAAACATCCATGGCATCTAATAACACTACTAGTTCTCCACATAGCGCGGTTAGCATGGAAGCTCCATTGAAAACGTCCGCTCATATACCGGAGAACGCCTCACGTGGCGGTAGTAGTTTCAAGAAGCATGCGGTTCTTGATGTGTTCTTGAGGGCTTTGCTGTTTGCAACTGCACTAACTGGTATGATTCTTATGGCGACTGCTGAACAAACCAAAACGTTCCTCGTTGCCCCGGGGATGTCGATTACTAGAACCGCGAAATTCAGTTACTCGCCAGCTTATATGTAAGTGTTGCATGAAAAGTTCTTAAACTTTTGTCCAAGAACTTGCGGACTTATAAATTAAAATAAGCTCATAAATTTCTAAACCAGAAAACTCGGGCTTATACGAAATATAAGCCCTAATCAAATAAGATCGTACCCTCACAAATAAGCTTAGACAAACACCCTTATAACATGATTTCCAACGAGCTAGCTGATTATTAGCTTAATACGTTTCAATTGTTAATAAGAAGGAATAAACGCTTTACAATTTAATTTATAAATTTTCAATCTCGACTACTAAATCGTGAACTATGATCTAATATATTGTTCTTCTGCAGATACTTCGTAGCAGCAATGTCCGTGGCCGCTTTATATGCTCTCGTCAGTTGTTTGGTATCAGTTTTCGCGTTGGTGAAACCTGGAGGAAACTCTGCGAAGCTGTTGTTTCATTTTGTGATACTTGATGCGGTAAGCACTTGAATCATATTTACATGTTTAAAACGGATCTATGCTTCTTGACAACATTATCTAGGAACGAAATTAAATTTGTGTTGCTATTTTTTTTAAACCATGATTTTTGACACATTGGCCGACTAATTCACGGGGTTTGAATTTACCGCCACACAGACTTAAACCATGTAAAGCCCTACATTTTCAGGAGGTTGACGTGACCATTTCAAGGTTGTTTTTGCACCTAGCAGTATTTGTGTTGCTATTATTGGTCCACAAGTGGTTGCTTATTCAAATTTCATTAAATAAGCAAGTAGGTTCATAAATATTGATAGTGATCACTATGTTACAAATTATCACTTATCTACAATGCATTATTTGTTTGCACAAGCAAGTAAACTAACTTATACTCAATGTGTATTAATGGTGCAGCTACTTTTGGGGATTTTGGCTTCAACAACAGGAGCATCAGGAGGAGTTGGATACATTGGACTCAAAGGAAACTCTCACAGCAATTGGAACAAGGTCCCCTGTGGTAGATTCGATTCCTACTGTCTCCACTTCAAAGCCGCGATTCTTTTGTCACTCGTATCCGCCATTACGGTTCTTTTGCTTGTTTGGCTCTCCGTTTACGTCCTTTCCAAGAAGATCGCTAGGCGATAGTTTTGTTGGTATCATAAGCATTTACCATGTATGAGTTTTTTATGATGTTCTTCTTATTAATCTTTTGTCGTTTGAATTTTTTCATGTACATGTCTTACTGTATTTGATAATATAGAATTTTGCACCTGCGTACATGAAGCTTTAGTTATATGTTAATTGGTCAATATATACATAACATAAACACTGGTCTAGAACTCTTAGGCTGGTCGCATCGGTGAGGATTCAAACTCGGTCGACCAATTTCGAGACTTGGTAGGCCCAAGGCGGCGACTGAGTGAAATCGATCGTCGAGTCAAAATCCATCGCACCCTCGATCGACTTGTTATACCAAACAAGGGAAAAAAAAGCCGTTTGGCTGTTTAAAATAAAAAAAAAATATTTAAAATTTTGAAATTAAGTATTTTACCATTATAAATACCCGATCAATTTAATTATTTTTCTTACACATTCAAATTACAAGAAATTACTATTTTCACCATGCCTAACAAAAGAACTCCTAAAACAAAAACCCTAAAACCCAAGGTCCTCAAGAATGTTATTGGATTGATTGGAGAAAAATGATGTTGCTACATGTATTTTTAAACTAGAGAAGGAAACAGATTTTCCCTCAAAAAATATTCTAACATAATTGTTTCATATTCTATCCCTATACTTTTTGGAAATTTAAAAAGAGACCCCCGTACTTCTATACTCAATGCAAGTTGAGAGGATGCTGAAACTCCCAACTTGGATAGTAATTATTAAGGTTGTAGAAATCGCTAGGTGTTAGTGAGGGGGTCGACGACCTTCGAGGCGGGATTCATCTAGGCGCCGCCTAAGCGGATTGGAATTTTATGCATATACATATTATAAATAATATGTATGACATAAAAAATACTTCTAATTTCAAATAATTCGAAGTTCTTGCAAAATAGACAAATAAAACATAACAATTTAAGTGCTTAAAAACTTTAAACGTGAACATATAATTCAATTGGTTCTAATTTCATACGAAAAACCCATTACTTTATGTTTATAATCATTTGTTTATCTCTTATTTTAAGATGTTACGTTAAAATAAATATGGGCACTATATATTAGAAAGAAAACCTTTAATTTTTTATAAAACGACATTGACTTTTTATTGAATTTCTTGACTTTTTGACCGCCTAGCTCCTAAGCGTCGTATAGGCGGAGTATGACCGCCTAGCGTCTAGGCGCCGCCTAGGCCTTGTTTTACAACATTGGTAATTATTGATGTCGATCTACATGTAACACTTTGCATAAGACATCAACAACTTGAGCTTTAGATGACACATAAGTAGACTTGACAATTCCAACTTTTAATTAATCTTTTACATATTGGCAATCCGTTTCTATGTACTTTGTTATAGCATATAAGACTAGATTAGCAGCAATAAAAATGGCAGCTTGATTATCACACTTCAAAGTAGCAAGACCTAGATCTTTAAGACTCAAGTGTTTTAACAAACTGACTAACTTGTGGCTTCACAACAAGTTAATGCCATTGCCCTCTATGCTTCAACAGAGGACCTTGACATAACACTATGCTTTTAGACTTCCAGGATAGAGGAGAATCACCTAGAAGTATGTAGTAAGTAGTAGTAGATGCCCTTGTTACAGGACAACTAGCCAAATTAGAATCACAATAGGTTGTGAGTTGCACAAAAGCACTATTTGAAAAAAATGTGAAAACTACAAGGGGTTGATTAGTTTTTCGGTTATAATTTACTTTTCAAAATTGTTAGATACAATTTATGTGAAGTGCGATTGATATTGTGTAAGAAGCAATAAACGTATGCATGAAATTAAAAACAATAAACTAAGTATGTTAAAATTTATAGTGGTTCGGCGCAAGAACACATTTCTTGCCATACTTCCACTCCCCTATTCACCTACACGAGAGTTCACAACACTACACAACAATCTCTTTCAATGAGTTTAGAAATCTTTACACGACACGACATTTCTTACACCTTTTTGCGGTAAAAAGCTTGATCCCGGGTTCTAACAGAATGATATAACAACACGACCAGAGGCGGATCTAAGATTTATAATAGGATGTTGCACAACTTTTTTATTTATTATTATTAGTACTTAAGTTGCATCACATTAGGTAAAAATAGGCGTTGCACGTGTCGAAAAAAATGACTATTTTGTACAAAATTTACTCTTTGTGACCTGAAATAGGATAGGACGTAGCCCGTGCCACACCCGACTTCCATGTGGGCCCTCCCTTGAACACGACACAACATTACTTCTTGATTTGATATTGTTTATCGAAGATCTTGATCACACGAGATGGATCTCACTTGTATACTAAAACCTACACTAGATAATGATGATTTGATTGTTCTTCAGTAGATCTTCAAGACATATTCAGATCTTGAGATGGAGAGAAGATGCGTGAAATAGTAAGACCCCTTGAGCTTGACTTTCAAGAGAATTGGGTTTTCTTGAATAACTACAAGAGAAAAACACAATATACAAAAGGAAAATAGAACAAATCTGAGATCTAGTAAGTTACAGAGAAGTTGTTAACGAAGAGGGTGAGTAGCAAATGGAAAATAAGGTCATATTTATAGATCAAAAGTCTATTGTTTGCATGAAGCTCGCATAGTCTTTGCTTGGAGGGATCCACCCTCATACCCGAAGGCTCCATGAGTCTAGAGCGGGTTGGGGGTTTTGGTCATCTTCGGGTAATACCCATCAAACTCCATATCTTCTTAAAGTTTCATGTCACTTCATTTACGATTTGACATGGATTTTTTTTCTTTTGATTTACTTGAAAATGAAAGTAAATGGAATAAAGTAAGTATTTCTGTGTAATTACCCTAGGTAATTTAGTAAGAAAGTAAAAATATAAAAATTGTGAATGTGGGTAAATATGTTTTCCAAACCCTTTATAAGTTATAACCAGAGGGAGTAGACCCGAGAAAAAAGAAGTAAAGAGATCATTTTCGTTAAACCCGAACGATCGCATGGATCATTTTTGCAATTAACTCTAAGCAAATATTTTTGATGAGTCTCCTTCTCCTCGTTCGGCGATGTTTGATGATATTGTGTCTTTTTCTTTCAATTGGTGTCATAATCGGTGTAATAGGTTAATTTCATGGGAGGCGTGGCTTAAAAACCCCTATCTTGTTATGTTGTAATCTTCTTTCTAGCATCTTGATGGTTTAATAAAAATGGCCGTAAAAAAAATAAACTCTGAATGAATATACAAAAACATTAACGAACGTATAATTGGATCTTCACGTTCATAAATGAACAAACACAATTTATGTTCATTTCTTTCATTTAAGTAAATGAAAATAAAATCTTTTTCATATTCTTTAATTTAACTACGTACATCAACAAACATTTTACCGCATGATTTACAAAATGTACACTGAACTTCAGTTTATTCGGTGATGATTTAATTTATAAGGACGAGGCTACCTTCTCTCGTCAAAACAATGAATGCAATACTATTTGTCATAACATGTTGGACCCATTATGAACAATTTCTATTGCTGGCACACTTGCATCCATAAAATAAATGAATGACATATCTATCTAAATAGATTAGATTTTAAGCTACGCATCATGGGTTGACGAAAAAACTTGTTTACATGTGTTTGGGGAGGGAGGGGTTTTGTAGGGATTTATTGAAATTTAGGCTGTTAAAATAAGTTGATTTATTAAATAAGCTCTGTTTATTACATAAGTTTATGAAAAAGCATATGAATTACTCAGCATATATAAGCTCCAATACTATAAAAGAGGCTAAATTTTTTAGCTCAGTACTAAATTACTTATTTATTTATAAAAATATTTAATATATACCAAAAACTCATTTCATTATGTTTTGTTTAATAATTTTGCAAAAATAAACCTTGATTCATTTGCTAAACAAATTTATAAAAATACAAATTTTAGTTTTAGTTTATTATATAAACCTTAGGCCCAACTCAGCTCAAGCTCCAACCTCTTTCGTTAAACATACGAGACTAAAAGTGGAGTTTAATATTGTGTTTAAACTTTCACGTAATATTTTTTTTTTCGATTGCAACAGATTAACTATAATCATGTCTTTCATAATCCAATTATGAGCTGGTGTGCAATGCTGATCACGATTCGAAAATCAAAACAAATCGAGTTAAAGACTTTATCCAAAACACCAGACTAAAGACCAAAATTTAAATTGTCGATCTATGTTCGAGTCGTCCCCCTTGGATTCGTTCTACTTTTTAGCTCAACAAACTATGATTATCGGTTTTGTGTAAGACTAAACTGGACGAGACCGGACTAAATATGCGGATAATGATGAATCGAGAACCGGTTCCGGTTTAATCTTCGATCAAAGGTCTATTATGCTCAACCTTAAGCTAATGTTCATCTTGTTTTAAACTCAAAATGAACTCTAAGTTTAGACCCTTAAATCATTTTTAAGCTCAAATAAATTTTAGTAAAAGTGACCGGAAAATCTAAATGTAAGATTAATTTTGTACTTTTTTGTTTGTGAATAGTAATTTCTTCTCTTACAACAATGTGTCATACAAATTTAGATAGGTATTTAAGTTTCTCAATCGCTTTTCTCAACTTCTATCGCTATTATATCAAGGTAATCTAGTCCATAAGACAAGTACTTCATACATTGAGGACATGTGTGGCAAAAGGGTTTTCAAGTTTTCTTTGAAGTTTTTAATTTTTTGTTTAAAAAATAGTATTTTTTTAAATAAGTACTACTTATAATACCCGTGCACGCACATATTTTTTTCTAAAATTTAAATTATGCATCATTATTGATTAATATAGAAACAAAATTATGCAATAGTAAGATTTTTACGAACGGCTAAGATTAAGTGAAGAAGATCCATGGCTGTTATGCAGAGTTCAAAAATTAGGTTACACACAAAAGAAAATTTTACGGCTAAGTGGAGCATTGAAATTCGAGAGTTCATATAAATAAATAAAGTGAGATAATTAACGGGATTCATACTTACGAACCCTTTCCAGTGTCATAATAGTTTGTAAGTTGGTTCAACTTTTCACATTTCAGCTACTAATTAACATACAGGGTAGAGATATCAGAAAGGAGCTAAGGTATATCAACTTATAATTAACTCCGTAATAAAGAAAATAATAATAATGATTGAATAAAATCTTATAAAGTTATACATTAACCATCTTGATCATATGTTTGCCTTTATCGGAGCCGCTTTTAACTATATATCTCGATAGCTTTGATGATGGCAGCGAGGGTGACTTTTTCTTAAGAAAGACTTCAATATCGTTCCACCACTCAGCTTGCTTTCATATTCGATTATATTTGTCATATTCATACATAACCACGTACGTTTCAGTCCTAAACATACTCGGATGGGCTGCAAGTTTAAGAGCTTAAGGATATAATACTAACTAAATTTCTATCCGAAAAAGTGGTAGAAGATATAATATTTATAGGAAGGAGTCGTGCACATGGGAAGAGGGTGGAATGTTAATGAATAAGTATCATCATTGCCACAAGTATTACTTTCTTGAAGCAAATAAGGAGAAAAACTTACCTAAGCATGAGATAATATATATCTCCCAAAACAATATATTACAAAACCTTAACAACAAACAGAATATGAGATTCTAAACTATAGATAGCATTCTAACGCAGAAGACTCATGTATAAGAAATGCCAGTTCAAAGTTTCTACATATACAAGTTTTACAGTTTTATTATCTACTCTTTAAATAAGACTTTTCTAACCATGTTTTACAAAAGGGAATTCTAATTATCACCACTCTTTATAAAAACAGTGTCATTCGAACTTTAAAAAAAATCATAAAAGTATATGCATCCATGGTTGCAGATGCATTTGCGTGACATCCGTTTCAGCAAAACAATTATTAAAGCCAAAACAACAGTTCAATATCTTTACTATTGAGCTACAAATCCAAAAAATACTAATATCAGATATATCTATTATATCTAATAAAACAGAGTTTTTTACAAGTATTTAAAGCAGTGAATGTACAAGTCTATAAGCAACACTTAATTAATTTTTTCCTTAAATACGGAACATTCTTGTGTCGCCACGTGGACTAAATTAATTTTTCAAAAGTATTTTGTTTTAATCATGTAAGATTTAAAACCTTGCCATATATAACACTATTGTATAAGTTGTTTAAGCTTAAGCACTAAAATTGTATTTATAACCTTGCCGGATATACTATGAAATATACTAGGAATTTAATTATGTTTTTTTGTAAATAACTTATTCAAACATAAAGAAATATACACGGATGGGACGTACAAATTTATTAAAAATAACTTTAAGAAAGTTTATAAAAATAAATAAACCGATGGAAAGTACAAAGTTTATAAAAAATTAAAATAAGTCTTTTATGAATAATTGTTACAATATGTTTTTACAAAAACATAATTATTTTAATATGTTCCATAAAAAATACATCTAAAAACTATCATTCTTTATTTTAAACGTTTAAAAGTTTAACTAAATTTGTTAAAAAGTAAATTATATAATAATTATATATACAAGATGAAGGAAATTGATTATAAAGATAAAAAACACAAATAATGCATCTTCTCTAACAAGCTTTAGCAAATTCAAAAAAAAAAATATCAGTTTCAGTTCTACACATTTATGTCAAAATTAAAACCATCCAAAAATAATCTTTTATATTTTTGAAAATTGAATCAACCATAATAATTTTGAATCTCCATATATGATTTAGTTACAAAACCCGATATATATGCACAAAACCTCTGCATGTGTTCTTCATTTGCCGGCGATTCCTATGTTTTCAACACAACCAGTAAGTATTGAATATGTTAAATTTATTCTGTTGTAATTTTTTGGATAAATCTCATCGTTACACTTTTAAATTGTCTTTAAAACATTGTATGTAACCATTTTATATTCAACCATTCAACCTAATTATAAATAACTATTTAACCTTATCATAAACAACATAGGCTCCTATTAAATATAAATTTTGTAATTATTAAGGTAAAAGTTCTCTATGGGTTTATTTTCGTCCAAAATCATCTAAATTGATTATAAAACGTGTGTTTTCCATCACTAATGCTAAAAATAACTTTGATCATCTCTTTAGAATTTAGGTCTGGTGATTTGGTGAGAATATTGGTGTTATTAGATTTTTGGCTACTCCTATATAAATGACATTTGTATGTGATCAATTATGCGCTATAAATTATTCAAACCCTAATAACAAGTCTAAATTAAATAATTCTAAACTGTGCGAATTTAGTAAAAAAAATAGTTTTAACAGATTTTATAAAAATAAATAATTCTAAACTGATGGTAAATACAGTGTTTATAAAAAAAGTTAAAACACGATTTTTTATAAATAGTTATTATTCTTTAAGAAAAATTATGTATCCTTTAGATAACATATTAAAAAATAATTATCATTCATTTTTATATTGTTCATCAGAGTGTACAAATTTTTATAAAGGTTTCAAAAATACAAATTGTTTAGGAAAGTTTAATTAAATGTTTATAAAGAAAAATAATTCCATCGTGAAAAGTTTATAACAAAAATCTATCCATCTATTTACTCTAATAAAATAAAGTTCTTTACAAGTTCATTAACCTTTCAATAATTAACAGCCTTCCTAACATAATATATTTGTACAAGTTTCTAAAGCTTGCTATTAATTGTGTCATGAAAACCATTTCATAATTAACTTACCAAAATAAAAACCTGTTATAAAAACAATTAAAAAAATAATTATGTGATCAATTAAAACATGCGTTTTAATGTATTGGAAAAAATACTACACGTATACAATTTATTACGGTAACTCTATGTTTGTAAAGTCCTTAAAGTTTGTTTGAAGTATACAAACTGATTATAGGTTAATTAATATATTTTTGTAATCTTCCTTAATCTTTTCAAATAAATATACGTATATTTAAAAAGTCTCATTAAAAACGACATCAATGTCATACCATAACTAGACAATTTATACAATGACCAAATGCATAAAAAACTACAAAACCATAACTCGGAATGTTTTGACTAACCAAAACTTTAGCCCTAATTTTATACATAATACAACCTCCTTCATTGAAAATTAAAAAGATACTCATCTTGAAAACGTATTATTAATGATAATGTTTAATGTGTCTCAATCAATTCGCAAACCTTATCATTAGCCTCAATCAAATATCATTTGACTAAATCATATTATTTGAAACTCATCTTTAAACCCACGCGTGTTTCCAAAACCACATCGTCCCCAATATTTAATTTGATATAAACATATCACTTGATTGAATCTTCATAAGTACGATAAGTTATAATTCGTCAGAAAGAAAAATTGATGTGCATTCTTTGACACCACCACTTCAGAATACGCCTCAATATCGCTGATTTAGAAACACGAAAACTGTTTCGATTCAACCAGTTGCACACGCCATAAAAATGGTAATTTTCTCATTCATTCAATTCTTTTTTAGATTTAAATTAAATTTAGAGTTATTGAGTTCTGTTCATTTGTGTTGTAGCAAAACCTTAAAGTTCTCATAGATATACTTTGAATAAATGCGGTTTATAGGATTAAAATTTTCTTTTGTTGACATTACAGGCGTGAGGTTTGGCGATGGAAGATACTGATTATTTCAACTATTTTGTTAAGACGAGAATACATAAGATTGATATTGATGACAGTTCAATAACTTTTGGAACTAATCCTAAAACCATCTCATTTAGGTGATGGATTCCTTTTAATTTTAACCTAACATGTATTTTTGGAAGTGTCGTATAAAATGATTGTGCGTTTTTAAAAAATATGTAGACGTGTCAACGGCTATCCTCGTGAGGTAGATGATGGTGTAACCAAGTTGCTTAATCCTCGCATATATCGGCTAAGTGACAACACGTAAGTCATGCACATCTTTTGGTATTTTTCTAACGAATAACTATGATCACTAATTTAAAGGTAAACACGATAAGTTAAACAACGTGATGCTAATTGTATAGTAATGTTGTCATAAGAAGTCTGCCTATTGGAATATACTTATGCTATAGTTATATCTAAGTCACCTAATAAAATAAGTTCTATTTTAAAGTGTGAAGCATATGAGAGTGAGAAATTGTCTTCGCTATTGATATATTGACCATTTGTTTTGAATGGGTTGTACATACCTCTAAGGAGATTCGTAAAGTAAAAAAGAATTTGGTGTCCACGTTTTTGTTGGTGAGAAGCAAAACTAGACCAAACCAATTCGAATTGTAAGTAATTGTTTATGTTCATACTTTCATGCCTAATACTTTCTCTGTTAAAGTTGTCATTTTGTCAATGAATTCAAAATATTTATAAAGCTTTTATGTGCTTAACGTGCTGAAAAAGAAGACGTGGTTGGTTTACATGAATAGGTTAGTGAAAAAATACACATTGTTCTAAGTTCTTTGTTATAGGAATACATTTTGGTTGTCTTAGATTTCTTTTAAAACTCCATATACGGGCTATTAAACCTCTTACGCAATAGTTATTTGGTTCACAATATAGATGGTCATGACATCAACACTTCAAACAATATATGTCACTAAAATAGTTGTCCAATTCATTTAAAGTAACAATGATACAAGGCTTTTGCCCAGGTAAAAATTAAAGTTCGTGTTCTCGGTATCTTAACGAATTGATCTAGGCTCTCTATGTGACTCAGTCGTTCTTTGGTGAAATAAATCTTTTTGGTTGTTTTTAAATAAAGGTGCAAAACAATTAAAAGTAAATGACTTTAAAGTAAATCTAAGTCTAATTAAAATAATGGTGCAAGTATTTAAAAGCGTGACTAAAATTAAAAGGGCACTAAAGTAAATAACGCAAACTTAAATCTATCTAAGGCAATCTTAAAACGCAACTAAAACTTAAACTAAGGCAAGACTAAAATTAAGCTAAGGCAAATAATCTTAAAGTGCAATTAAAATAAAAAGGCGGGAAAAATAAGCTTAAAAATAAAAGACAGAAATTTAAAAAGAAAAACCAAAAAAACCTGACAAGAAACCCTTGATTCGGAAGTTTAAAACTTCCGAATGAACTAGCTTGATCCGGAACTTTTGGAGTTCCGAATGAAATAGTCTTGACCCGGAAGTTTTGGTGTTGATCCGGAAGTTTTTCCTTCCCTTGATCCGGAACTTCGTTCGGAAGATATTGATCCAGAACTTTAGCCCTTGGTTCGGAACTTTCGAATTGATCCGGAACTTTTGAGAAGTTCCGAATGAAGCCCTTGGTTCGAAACTTTTGAGTTCCGAATGAATCTCCTTGATCCGGAACTTTTTGAGTTCCGAATGAAGTATATTGATCCGGAACTTTTAAGTTCCGAATGAACAAATGCTTGAGTCGAAACTTTCGTTCGGAAGTATTGACTCGGAACTTTTGGAGTTCCGAATGAACACTCTTGATCCGGAACTTTGAATGTTCCGGATGAAACCCTTTGGTTCGGAACTTCAGACTTCCGAATGAACACTCCTCTCTTGCCATGGCTTGGAACTTTTCCTGGGAATACAGAAACACAAACAAACACCCCGAAGAACAAGGGAATCACAGAAACAGTGATCTAAACACAAATTAACCAAAATCAAACACATGAATTAATCAAACTAATAACAAAACATCAATTAATCATAAACAAACAATCAATATCAAGAAATCTAACAACTTTAACCACAATAATCAAAAATCACTTGGATCAAAATAAGAACATGAACATGAACACAAACATAAACATAAAAATCAAGAATTAAGAAAGGTAGATGAGAGATTAACAAGATAAAGTAAAGATTGACAAGAATTAAATGGGAACTTACTTGAAATTAAATGAATTTAAGGTGCAAGACAAGGTATTTAAATTGGACAAGAAATTAAAGGACATGTATGTAAATGTGCAAGGTAATGAAAATGGAAGAACTAGTGTCACTCTAGCCAACAAGAAAGAAAATTAACAACTAATGACTATTTATAGGGGAGGATTAAGGAAGCTTCCTCCCCTCCTTCATTTCTTCTTAATTGCGTCATTAGGTCCCTCCTTCTTTTAATCTTCATTAATTGCATCATTAGTCCTTCTTTCTTTTAATCTTCATTAAACTTGGACTTTAAGGACTTTTTGGCTTGGGATTTCTTTGAACTCGTCTTTAAATTCTTCAATGAAATAGACTTGAGTTCTTCGGCTTTTGATAAACTTCCGTCTTTTGACTTTTTCTTCGATAAATCTTCAGAATTGGTCTTGGACTTCCGTTATTTTTGAACTCTTGACTTCTCGACTTCGTCTTTCACCTTTTTCTTCAATAAAAGTCCGTAAATGCCCGTGAATGTCCGTGTTTTCTCCACTTTTTACCTTTTCGTCCTAAGTCACAACAAAAACACAAACCACGCATAATTCTGACATAAAAGACATAAAATACATGTTTTGGTCCGGTTATTATTGTAATTAAGTGGTAGAAAAGATGGGTGTTTACACACCTATCAAATCCCCTACACTTGACCATTGAAATGTCCTCATGCAATGCATTAGTTACAAAGCAAGATTACATTCTTCATCACAATCAATCCACGTTGGCCTTTATTAAAGAGATAGAAACTATAAACATTCAAAGTAAAGAAATCAAAAGCATACCTTGGGTTTTGGAAATGTCATGAATAATCATCATCCTCAAGTTTTCACTTTCTCCAAACCAAGCTTAAAAACGAGATCATTGTTATTGTAAGTTAGCAAACTAACACGAACTCATGTGGGCCAATTTCTCACTTAGACTCCCTTATTCCTAGGTGTATCTCTTATATTTTATTATTGTCTTGAATGATCACGAGGATGTATTTTTGACTTATTTTGATAGTTATTAAGTCTGAAAATAAGGTGAACGATTTAATCAATAGTTAGCTAAAGGACAAAATCTTTTAAAACTGCTTCTCGGGACCTCATAAAGTTCATATATTGGCATAACTCGTTTCGCGATTTGAGACCTTTCTCGGACCGATATTTGGCAGCGACTTCATACTTCAAACCTTGAGAGACGTTCATGAAATTATGGTCTTCTCTTCATAATGGAATTTCTTCACTTGAAGTTTTGAGAGATTCATACTTGGACCACGACTTCTTCATTTTTCTCCAATCTTTACTTTGGACTTTGATATACAATGATCCGCCTCCTTTTATGACTTGGATCTATTTATCCTCATACCTTGTTAGGGTCTTTTCGGATACACTTCTCCATGACTTTTGGGGAGTTTTTGCTTTTCGTCGTGTGTCTCGATCCTTCATATTGATTTTCGATAAATGATTCTTCACATCACTTTGGATCTTTAGCAACAAAATATAGCCCTCATGCCTTGTTAGGGCCTTTTCGGACTCGCCAATCTTCGAATCCCGCTTCAATAAGTTATGCCTTGGCTATG
The DNA here is from genome assembly GCA_025667525.1 of Glebionis coronaria. Taxonomy (NCBI): domain Eukaryota; kingdom Viridiplantae; phylum Streptophyta; class Magnoliopsida; order Asterales; family Asteraceae; genus Glebionis; species Glebionis coronaria. The sequence goes on along the minus strand of CM046878.1, from coordinate 9,064,830 downwards.
AACTCTAATCCATACCGAGCAACTTTTAAACGATCTTGGGCTAGAAGCTAAGTAACTTTTCAAATCGTGCAACCTTATTTATTAGCAGATAAATTATTAGCAAGCGATGGGAGAATAGGCTCATAATTAACTCACATAAATTCACGAAAGAATACCGAACTTATAATTGACTCTATCATCTCTCGTTCTCCACAGTTTAAAATCTCAAGGAATGAGACTCGTGGATGCTCAACCTATTAAATCAAAGTTTTGGGTTTTCGAGTCGCCTATAGGATCTTGCAAATTCTTAGACTCTTTCAAGTTTAGAAATCGCATTTTAAAGTTCCCTTGATAAACGACTCTCTAGGATCAATTATAGGAACTTGCGAAAAGTTCTTGTTCTTAACCCGTGAGAGTTAAGACTTTCGCGTTTTATAGCTCCCTATATAAAAGCCCAGCAAAACTTGACTTAAACACGTTAAGGATACTAGCTAGAGTAACTTAGATAAGTAAACTCGGGTTGAGTCAAAAGATTCACAACGTTTGAAAATTAAAACTACTTATTAAACATTTATTCTAATAAGGACAGAAAATAACTATACAAAGGGAAAAACTAATAGGCCAAAATAGAATCAAAAAAAATGTCGAAAAATTGATTTTTCGGTTAAAATGAGGACAAATACAAGGAAAAGACCACTTAACTTCGATAGAAGTCCCCGTACACTTAAGATAAACATTGTCCTCAATGTTTAAGCATGTGGGAGTAAACTCCCCTACACTTAGGACATTGTGCACGTTGTTTAAATCTCGCTAAGGAAAAGACAACTAAAGAGATTCCTATTTTAATATTGAGAAAATATAAAATAGTGAATCGAAAAGAGTTTAGGATAGAACCGGGATAAAGTAGAACACGGAATCACGGGTCGTCAAGAATCATCAAGAGTGGATCATTGAAGCTCGAATCCCTTATTAAGAAGTGGGGAGAGGAAAGCAAACCAAAGGGTCTCCCCTACACTTATGATAAAGAAAGCGAAAAGATAGATGCATGGGTTGCCTCCCAAGAAGCGCTTGATTTTTGTTAACCGAGTCGTGAGCCTGACTCGACCTTGATCATCAACGGAAGAAGCATGAAAAATATCCACCAGGATCGAAGACATAGTTTTCGTCCATCAAATAGCACAAGCTTAAGGCGAACAAGGCAAGCCAAAGAAGAGTAGGCAAGGTTCCCTTAAGCAAAGATGGAGCACGGTGGAAGCAAGGGTGAAGTGCAAGCATGTCTTCAAAATTTCCAAAGATTTTTCCTTTTATTTCATCAGGTGGATACTGAGATGGCTGAAAGACTTCAATACCAGGGCCGAACACCTTTTCCTTTAAGGGAAAATAGCACTCAGGCTCAGCCGAGTGTGAAGAAGATCCGCAAAGAAGCACAACCTCGTCCTCAGAAGGGGGACAAAGAGGTGTCAAATCATATGTGCAACGGATATTGGTGTCAACCGGTTTCTTCTCCTTTAACAGAATGTGCTTCAAATCCAAAGTAGGATCAAGACGATAATATTCACAGTCATAAGGAGGAGCATCACTCTCATGAGGGAAGTAAGTGTTGAGAAATTCATAGAAATCTTCCTCAAATGAGTAATCGTCCAAAGTAGGATCGAGTGATGGCGGAGGATCTTCATCATGTGAAGAATCGCTCGAAAGAGTATCAGCCTCATCAAAATCATCGAAAGTAGGCAGCTCAGGATACTCAGAAGTACAATCAAAATCATCCGAATCTGAGCTAGAATCATCATCATAAGCATCAAAGACCGGTGGAGAATCATAAATGGGAGAAGGTTCCAAAGTGGAGCGAGAATCATCCACATCATCTTCAAAGAGTGGATTATCGATGGAAGAATCGAATAGAGGATTGCCATAGACGGTAAAGTCATCGAGCACATTAATCATATTCACTGATTCTCGTCCATAGTATTTGCCTGTAAGCTTCCCCATTTTAAAAATTTGTGAATCATTCCCGACTCTTAAGATTAACTCACCTTCGGCAACATCCACTAAAGCACGTCCGGATCTCAAGAATGGCCGACCAAGTATTAAAGGAATACGAGGGTCCATTTCATAATCAACTACGACAAAATCGACTGGGAAAGTAAATGCGCCAACTTTAATGAACACATCTTCGGCTATACCAACGGGGTAAGCGAGAGTGTGATTTGCAAGTTCGAGAGTCATCTTTGTTGGAGTGAGGTCGGGCAATGATAGTGTTTTCCAAACACTCAGTGGCATCAAATTAATACTAGCCTCGAGATCAGTAAGGGCAGTAAATTCTTCAGTTTTGTTGAACACGCAAGACAACACAAAACGACCGGGATCTCCTAGCTTTTCCGGAAGTTCTTTGAGAATAACTGCAGAGCAGTTTTCATTTAAGCGTGTGTTGGCGAGTTGAATCAGCTTCTCCTTCTTGTTAAGCAATTCCTTAAATGCTTTAACAAATTTGGGCATGTGGACAAGTGCTTCAAGAAAACTAATGCTGAAGCCCATTTGAGAAATCATATTGATATATTTTGTCACTTGAGAGTCCTCTTTTGTTAGATCGTTGGTCTTGCCTATGCGAGAAGGGTATGGGATTCTGGGTTTATAGGTGGAAGGTGAAGGTGTAGTCGGTAAAGGTTGAGATGTTGAAGGATCCTTTCGAGATACATCGTCATGACGAGGCGGAGACGGTAATGGTGCACTAATACTAGGTGTAGGAGGAGTAGGGATACATGGTGGTGGAGGAGGTGTAGATGATGGTGGTGGGATTGGTGGTCCTACTATGGTGACTCCACTACGAGTAGTAATAGCACTCACATTAGCTCGTGGATTAGTGACGGTGTTTGAAGGTAGAGAACTTGAAGTAGAAGGTTGAGTGGCGGGCAAGAAACTAGCCAACAAATTCTTTAATTCAGTTGTTTGAGTGCTGAAGGAGGATTGAATATTATCGCGAACCTCGGTTCTAATGTCATTACCTTGCTTCATGATATCTCCTTTCAAATTGATTATTTGGCTCTGTAGATTCTTGATTTGCTCACCTTGAGTTCTCATGATGGTTTCAACATCGGGATTAATGGGTGGGGTTTGTTGGGTGGGTGGTTGATAAGGATTAGAAGCTCTTGGTGGGATTTGGTTGCTTATATTGTAGTTGTTGGCGGGGTTTTGGTTTTGAGGAGAAAAACCGGGTGAAAGGTAATTGTTGGATCGGTAACTCAGCAGATTTCTATCCCCGTGTTGTCTAGCTTGGTAATTTTCCGGTGAATAATTACCATAAGCTGCATACACATTTTCCGGATTTCCTTGTGTAGAAGGACAATCGGTGTATGAGTGAGGACCGCCACATGTTTCACAAGGATTAGCAACCGCTTTAGCTTGTTGTTGTTGGTTTGAAGCGAGAAGCGTAATACTTTTGCTCATTTCAGTCATCATGCGGGTGAGTTCGGTCATCTCAGGGTTTGCTGAGGTGGAGGAAACATTGACTCTCGGGTTGTTCCTTGAAGAAGCAGAGGAATCCCAGTTTTTGTGATGAGTAGTCATGTTCTCAATAAGCTCTCTACACTCCTCGGGTCTCCTTTTCATGAATGTGCCACCGGCGGCTGGATTTATCGTATCACGATCTTGAAAAGTCAAACCGTTGTAGAAAGTATCAATTAAGGTTACAGGGAGCATGTTGTGGTTTGGACATCTATCGATCAAGACATTATATCTCTCCCAAGCATCAAAAAGAGATTCATCAGGGTCTTGCATGAAACCGCTGATTTGATTGCGAAGGCTTGTGACCATGGATGGTGGAAAGTAGCGCGACAAAAAGCGTTGAGTCATGTCATCCCAAGTGTGAATTGAATTCTTCGGGAGACGATCAAACCATTTCTCGGCATGATGTAATAAAGTGTGTGGAAAGAGTTGTAGGCGAAGTTCATCCATTGTGGCACCGGCCAACTTCATGCTTTGGGTGATTGTAATGAACTTGTCGAGGTGTTTGTTGGCATCATCATCAGGCAATCCACGGAATGGGTTTGTTTGCACTTGCTGAATCATGTGGTGCTTCAACGAAAACTCAGGAGCGTTGATTTGCATCGGCGCAATCGGTCCTCCTCGTCCAAACATGGTTGGTTGACAAAGTTCCTCCATGGTCCGAAGATCGGGCTGTGGAAGAACATTGTTGTTATTATTAGGGTGCGGTGGATTATTGTTGTTAACACCTGACATAGCTAAATCTTCTTGAGGCTCGGGCTCTTGATAATTAGAAGATCTAGTACGCATGCACCTACAAAGACAAAAGAAAAAGAAACCAAACACAAAAACAATATATATACACAATAAAGATAAAATCTTTTTGGATTTTTGAAATTTTTAATTTTTGAGTATTTTTATCAATTTTTTAATTTTTATGAGTTTTTGAATTTTTAATGCAAGAAAAATAACGCTCACAAGTGAACGGATCCCAAAAAGCAACGCGTCTCTCACAGAAAACCGTTAATCTTTACGAAAAGAGCCGGCAGCGGCGCCATTTGATACAAGGCTTTTGCCCAGGTAAAAATTAAAGTTCGTGTTCTCGGTATCTTAACGAATTGATCTAGGCTCTCTATGTGACTCAGTCGTTCTTTGGTGAAACAAATCTTTTTGGTTGTTTTTAAATAAAGGTGCAAACAATTAAAAGTAAATGACTTTAAAGTAAATCTAAGTCTAATTAAAATAATGGTGCAAGTATTTAAAAGCGTGACTAAAATTAAAAGGGCACTAAAGTAAATAACGCAAACTTAAATCTATCTAAGGCAATCTTAAAACGCAACTAAAACTTAAACTAAGGCAAGACTAAAATAAAGCTAAGGCAAATAATCTTAAAGTGCAATTAAAATAAAAAGGCGGGAAAAATAAGCTTAAAAATAAAAGACAGAAATTTAAAAAGAAAAACCAAAAAGAACCTGACAAGAAACCCTTGATTCGGAAGTTTAAAACTTCCGAATGAACTAGCTTGATCCGGAACTTTTGGAGTTCCGAATGAAATAGTCTTGACCCGGATGTTTTGGTGTTGATCCGGAAGTTTTTCCTTCCCTTGATCCGGAACTTCGTTCGGAAGATATTGATCCGGAACTTTAGCCCTTGGTTCGGAACTTTCGAATTGATCCGGAACTTTTGAGAAGTTCCGAATGAAGCCCTTGGTTCGGAACTTTTGAGTTCCGAATGAATCTCCTTGATCCGGAACTTTTTGAGTTCCGAATGAAGTATATTGATCCGGAACTTTTAAGTTCCGAATGAACAAATGCTTGAGTCGGAACTTTCGTTCGGAAGTATTGACTCGGAACTTTTGGAGTTCCGAATGAACACTCTTGATCCGGAAGTTTGAATGTTCCGGATGAAACCCCTTGGTTCGGAACTTCAGACTTCCGAATGAACACTCCTCTCTTGCCTTGGCTCGGAACATTTCCTGGGAATGCAGAAACACAAACAAACACCCCGAAGAACAAGGGAATCACAGAAACAGTGATCTAAACACAAATTAACCAAAATCAAACACACGAATTAATCAAACTAATAACAAAACATCAATTAATCATAAACAAACAATCAATATCAAGAAATCTAACAACTTTAACCACAATAATCAAAAATCACTTGGATCAAAATAAGAACATGAACATGAACACAAACATAAACATAAAAATCAAGAATTAAGAAAGGTAGATGAGAGATTAACAAGATAAAGTAAAGATTGACAAGAATTAAATGGGAACTTACTTGAAATTAAATGAATTTAAGGTGCAAGACAAGGTATTTAAATTGGACAAGAAATTAAAGGACGTGTATGTAAATGTGCAAGGTAATGAAAATGGAAGAACTAGTGTCACTCTAGCCAACAAGAAAGAAAATTAACAACTAATGACTATTTATAGGGGAGGATTAAGGAAGCTTCCTCCCCTCCTTCATTTCTTCTTAATTGCGTCATTAGGTCCCTCCTTCTTTTAATCTTCATTAATTGCATCATTAGTCCTTCTTTCTTTTAATCTTCATTAAACTTGGACTTTAAGGACTTTTTGGCTTGGGATTTCTTTGAACTCGTCTTTAAATTCTTCAATGAAATAGACTTGAGTTCTTCGGCTTTTGATAAACTTCCGTCTTTTGACTTTTTCTTCGATAAATCTTCAGAATTGGTCTTGGACTTCCGTTATTTTTGCACTCTTGACTTCTCGACTTCGTCTTACACCTTTTTCTTCAATAAAAGTCCGTAAATGCCCGTGAATGTCCGTTTTTTCTCCACTTTTTACCTTTTCGTCCTAAGTCACAACAAAAACACAAACCACGCATAATTCCGACATAAAAGACATAAAATACACGTTTTGGTCCGGTTATTATTGTAATTAAGTGGTAGAAAAGATGGGTGTTTACGCACCTATCAAACAACAATACAATTTTTGATGTTGTTACGCTTGATATGCTATACATGGCTCACAACTTTTTCAATTTACTTACCATCTACACTACTTTAACCCAAAATTTACCTCTAAGAAACTCAGTGAGCAAAGCTCAACTTAGGTGCCTAAATGAGTGCTTAGAGAATGTTGGTCAAAAAGTAAAAATAGGTCGATTTGAGGTCATTAAAAACAAAAACAGTATGGAATATGTCAAATGTTTGAACACGCCTATAGGCATTAGAATTTTGATGCAGTTAAACACATACTGGTTGATATAAAATTACTTATACAGGTTGAAATGGAATTCATGTGTTATATTAACTCATATTTATACTTTATATATATATGTCGTTTGTAACAATACTTTTGTTGTTGAAAGAATATATATAAAAAAGTTCAACACTCTTATTGTAGTGAAACAATGATAATAATAATTAAGTTTATTATAATATTAAAAATGTTCTAGATTTTAATTTGTTATTCCGTTTAATGAGATTTTATTCACATATTCTGTGAATTATGATGGATTAGAGTTGCTGCACTTTGACTATGTTCTTTATACAAATGGTGTTACCTATATAGTCATAAGATAAGGATGATTCATGCAAAAATAGATTAAGAACAAGGTTAGGATTTGGCCTAAACGAACGAATAGCGAAAATTACTCTTATCTGTATTTTTGTTTACCTAAGAAGCGAATACACTTGCACTTAATCTCATTGTCTTTTTTCTTAGGAAGTTTGTTTTATATGGCTGAGTATGATGGCCAAACATATCGTAGGTTGTATGCTCATGTCCTGTGAGGAATTAAACAATTAATGGGAGTGTCACCTGGTAACTTGATGTAGTATGACTGTAGCCGAGGCTAAGAACTGTGAAGATCTTTTGTATTCTAAAGTAGACACTCTAAATGAAAATATCGTATTTTTTACATAACATTGATATTATTATTTGTAACAACCCAAAAATAGGCCCAGCGGAAGCACACTAGATTTGGGGCCTGTTACGTCATGATTATCCGAGTCTTGATCCGAGAGAACGACCTCTATGCCAAATATCACAATGCAGACTCCAAATAATCATACAGTCAAGTACCTGAGAATACATGCTTAAAATGGTCAACATAAAGTTGGTGAGTTCATAAGTTTTATTAAAAGTTTATGACACCTCAAAAGTTTTCAAAGCCCACTACCAAAGGTAGTATCGTAAAAGCGTTTAGAAATCCAGAGTTTCGTAACAAAAGCAACACTTACTACAAAGTTCAGTCATAAATTAACGTTAAGCAAAAGCGTTACAGCCAACACAAAATGATTCAGTTCATATACAATATTCATATCAACATCACATGCAAGATTCATATCAAGATCACATGCACAATTCATATCAAGATCACGTATAAGAAGCATATTAAGATCATACAAGATCATAGCAACATTCACATTTCAGGATCAATACGAGATCAGAACAAGATTCACATGCAAGAATCATATCAAGGTTTACAGTCAAGATCAAAAACACATCATAGTAAGATGGATCACAAGAGCAATTCCAGTTCAGAATCATAGCAAGCAATGGACCACAAAAATATAGATAAGATATGCATGACCATCATAGGAGATATGACGTCAAGCATATTGGGCACAACACAGTGTTTATGATAGCACTAAGCTCATGAAACCGAACTATGGCAAGTACGCCGAAACATCGAGCGCATGAAATACAATTTGCCCCAGTAGGTGTCTAACCCAAGACCACCTAGCACAACATCAAATGGTATACATCCGTTTGGCAGTGGCGATTTACAAATCCCCGGACGGAGGTTGCCAAAACCTCAATAGATCTATCCATAACATAAGGTTCACTTTACCGGTCATCCAGAAGTGATTAACAGTTCATGAAGGGGACTAAGAAGAACATGGGTTAAAGCTACTTAGGCATATCCATAAACCAACTTCAGCGAAGTATACAACAAGAGCACATTTTGCGTCCAAGCAAGTAACAAGGAATTATCTCATCGATAAACAATATGTCAGCGAAGTATTTTATACAAGCACAGTTTGCATCCATAAGCAAATAACAAGGCACTATCTTTCCCCAAATATATTAAGCATATAACGCAAATTAACGGAAGCAATGACTCACTCACATATTCACAATATGTAGCATAAACAATTATTCATAGGTATAAACACATATGCATCACAAACAATACTTGAGAAGTATAACCATGTACGTATCACAAACAATCATCAAACGTATAAACACGTATTTGACACCAACAAGCATGCATCTCCCCCAAAGAGCTTTAAAAAAATTTATAAAACGATTCCAAAATAGAAAGAGGGGGTATGAACTCACCTCAGCAACGCAAGCTATCACAGCAAGAGAATAATAATCATAGTATCAGATCACGCAGATGCAACCTAAAATAATATTAGATTGAGTTACAATCTATAATGCAAGAAACACATGAATGTCATACGCATATGTAACCCTTTTACCACAGTTTAAGTTATAAATATTATACTCAAATAATTGTCGGTGAGATACTCGACCCAAACTTATAAGTGAAGAAAAATGTTGACTTGACTCGATAAAATTCGCCAGAGCCTTTCAGCGACAGTTTATATTTATCCACTTTAACTTTAATTAAAATCTCTCTAAATTTTCTAAAACGAATCCGCTAGCCTTTCGGCGCTATTTAAATATAGCCTTTTTAAACAAAACTTAATTTGCATTGATTCAATCTCCACTAATCATTTTCAAAACCCGACACTTTACTCACCGACTTATAATAGCTCGACCAAAACATTTCCCAAAATCACATTTATAAACTACTAATAACAAAACTCATAACTCTTTGCAATATATAAAAAAAATCTTACTACAAATGAGGCACCCACGTGAAGTCTCTTTGGAAAACAGATTTTAGTATACATAGGGTGCCATAATGTTTGTCAGCTTTTAGAAAACACATTTCCATCTCTAACATGTACTATAAATACCTATTACTCCATCTCTCCCAAGCTTATCTCTTTCTCTCGTTATCAACCTAGTCAAGAAACTCCGGTTTGGAAAACATACTCGATACCACTCGCCACTCTCGTTATACAAGCAGAAAACACAACAAACACCATTTGTAAGACAAGCTTTTGCTTCGACGACTCACACTCACAGTTCTTGTAACCCTCGAAAACACTCGCTCACAAGCCCACAATCTCTCGCAAAACTCTCGTCTCACATGTGTACAACTATCAATTCACGTTTGCTTATAATTTTCACAACTCAAAACCCGGTTTCGAATGTACCCATTTAACTTAACATACACAAAAGACGCACCAACATGAGACCAAAAAAAAAACATGTACATGAATCTTACGTGAAAAACCCACACAAAATGTGTTTTTAGTATTCATTATCAACTCCGACGTGGTTAGGTTTTCAACTTTTCAAACTCACATTTTAAAGCTTATATTTTCGAAAGATGCGGTAAGGCGACGTACGCATGCATGTAAAAAGCAACGATGAAAACAATCAAGAAAGCATGTAAGATTTATGAGATAACCTTGAGCTCTCGGCAAGACGACAGTGTTGTAACGAACGGGACGTCGAACGAAAGGACAACCACAACCTCGACTTCGAGCTAAACCTTCGAGCTAAACCTTCGAGCTAAACCCACGTCGAACAGAGTACTCACTTAGCAAAATGAAGCACCCGTCTTATTGCATATTTGCGTCTACAGTAGGAGCAGGAACCTCGGACAGAAAACCCACGTCGCGCAGTACAATCGTCGACAACAACAACAACTAGAACCCTTCAACCCTTCCAACAAAACCAGAAACTCGCCGTCTCGTACTTCGGGGCAACAGCAGCTAGGATCTCGAACACTCGAACCGAAACCCACGTAGTGTATGTTGATGTTTAAGTTTTAGAGATGTGGTTAGTCATCATTGTGTTAAGTGAAATGTTAAGTGAATTTTTTTGTTTTGATGGAATGTAAAGATGATTAAATGAATGTAGAATGATGGCAGTGGTATTTTGTGTGTGTGTTTATGGAAATGGGAATAAATTATAAAATGAACAGTGAGGTGATAGGCATGAAATGAGCAATGAGGGGGACCAATTTGATCGCACCTATCATACGCAAAGGAAAGGACGTACTATGTCCAGATTCTAGGATGGGAGGTTTTATTTTGAATTTCAAAATGTGCATATGTGTGAATTGAAGGATCTCGGTTTGTAGCATAGTTGGGTATCCTATGTTGAATTTAATTTATGTTTTGGCTTTGATAAATGATGGAATTATGGGTACATTTAAAGAGTTTGTATCATTGTGTGTGACGAAGTTATATACATGTGGGTCAAGGTTCACGATGACGATTTATTAACAATGTAATTAGCGTAAATAACATTTGAATCTGAACGCACGCGTCGTATAAGTGTAAATTACGACACTATCGTTTACGTAAAATAGCGCGACCCGTAAATAAATTAGTTATAGCTGTGAATAATCATTCGCACATATAAGTAAGCAACATTTAATTCTGCAGATAGCTCGAGCAACGCGGCACATATATATGCTACATAGATTATGCACACGTATAGGAATTAAATTTCAAATACGCTTAAATATTGATCGTAATTTATTACGCAACCAATAGTGACACAGTCGAGGGTAAAAACTATAAATATCTCGTGACATTTAAATATAAAGGTTTAGTTTTTACTGTGTCGATACACAGACTATGCGATTTTTCATATTTTGCAACATTTGTCCCTTTTTCAAATCTAACAAATTTGGTGATGCTCAAAATAAATTTCGAATAATAATTTATTATTTTTTTTAAAGTACGAAATATTCTCGGGTGTTACATTATTCGAGCATCTTGCTTTTGAATAACGAGGGTTCAAATATTGAAGCTTTTGCATCCAATATCTTCTTGGAAGGTATAAATCATTGATTACTTTTCATAATTCTCTAATTCATATTGACACCGAACTTGATAATACGCAATGTATTTTTCTTTTCTTTTTTAACGTCACTTAAAAATACCCATGAATTTTATGGGTCTTTTAGCTAGTTCTATTATACAATGCACTACATTACTAATCTTGTTACATAATGGTAACAACACTTCTAACATTTCTACATTAATCATGAAAGATTGGATTTGATCCACAATGTAGTTTTACCTTAGCACTATGCACAAACAAAATTTAAATAAGCCTAATAATTAGCAAATCGAATGCATTAGACACATAATTTACCCTAAGATTCTACATTAATCAAATCCAAATAACCTCAAACCCTTGTTCAGCACAATGCTATAAACAAAATTAATATTCCAGCAAAAAACCACAATAAGAATCTTTTATATAATAAATAGGGGTGTTAAAAAAAACCGAGAAACCGACGAACCGAGCCGAACCGCTCAATCCGAAACCGAAAAAACCCGAAACCGAAAAAACCAAAACCGAAAAAAACCGAAACCAAAAAAACCCGCTTATAATGGTTCGGTTACGGTTTTTATTTTTAGATATCCGTGGTTAACCGAACCGAACCGCACATATTATACTTGAAATTTTTTAACTAAATATTCAAATTATAGTACATGTATTAATTGTATTAGTACCCTACTTTTATTATACATGAATTTTTTTTAACTAAATATTCAAATTATAGTACATGTATTAAACATGTATGTGTAAATTTAATTAATGTGATCGTAGTTTATAAATATCGAATAAATATTTTTTAGTTAATATGTTGTTTATGAATATTCTAATGCATTTTTTGTAACGAAATAGTTTTTATATGATTTTTATCTATTTAATGTCGTTGAATTATACGAAAACGACATTCTATGTTCTAAACCATGTTATTATTTATAAACTAAAACTTTATGAAACTTATATAATGGTTAACCGTGACCCGAACCGTGGGTAACCGCTCATTTCAGGTAACCGTATGTCCGGTTAACCGCCTTGTACGGTTCGGTTACGGATAGTAAAATTAACTAACCGAACCGCGATGGATAGTCAAAATCGTCTAACTAACCGAACCGAACCGACCCGTAAACACCCCTAATAATAAAAGAATTAATCTATTTGAGAATTTTAATAAAAAGTGGAGGTTGTTAAAAAACAATTGAACAAATCAAATGGCTTGATTTTCACACATAAGCAAAATCGAGTTATGTAATTGGTAAAGAAAAGTCAAAATTAAGTTCAACTTAGTCAAAATTAAAAAAAATTGTGGAAGATTTTGATGTAAACACACAAAGATATATGTGTAAAATTTGTGAAAATAAAAACTCAAAAAAAGGAGGAGCGGAATAATAAAACTTTAGTGGTTGATTTTAAATAAACTAAATAGACTTAAGTGTAAACTTATAAATTTTCCATATTTTTAAGCAACTTTATAAAATAAACAAAATACCCCCTTAAATTTTATATCTTCTAAATTTATATTTAAAAAATACAAAATATATGTTATATAAGAAAATCGATTAATCACATGATTATAAATATTCAAATAAAAACATAAATTGTTTTCTATTTGTATTTTGACACTTAACAAAGTCACAAAATAAAATTTATGTAAATTATTATTAACATGAATATAAATATCAAAATGAGTGCAGGATCTCAGAAATTGATGTAAGATGAAAATAAATAGACGGGATTATACATAGTAGAACAACATATATTTTTTCAAGGTCGTTATATGTTGCTTAACACACAATGTCTAGAAAATGATAGCTAACATTTCAGTTAAAAAAAGTCAAATCCTTTGTGCAACAAATATTTATTCAAAATATTTGTTAATATTATCACATAAAGAAAAATCAAGTAAAACTCGTAGATCAATGAGCATCGTAACTATTTGAGTATTAAATTTTAATATTGTAATATAAAATAATATTAAACATTACAAAATCATGAATTTATAAATCGTGTACGTGTAAGGTTGATGTAATAGTTTGGTGAATAATAATTAAGATATACTTTATTTAGAATAAAAATATTGAAAGTAAAAAGAGTATAAAATTCAAAAAATAAAAATTAAGGTGAGTTTATATCAGTTTACACGGTGCACAGTAAAACAACAGTATAATCTAACATATAAACATTAGATATTTTTTAAAAAATATATATAATATACATAAAATCGCAATGACAAAATTATTACTCAATTTATCCTTTATATTCAAATCTCGTGCGTACACGAGTATTAAAACTATTACATAGAAGTACGAAGCAACAAACCTAAACTTGATATCTTCTCATGTTTTGAATAATGTGCTCAATCTTAAATCTTCCATACCCGAAACTGTCAAAATGACAAAAAAAAAATCAATACTCAAAATTAAAAACTAATAAAGTTGCATAAACCCAATTCAATAAACCAAGATCAAAGATTGAATCTTTACCTCGTCACTATACTTTTTTAAAAACCATATAAATATAAGATATCCATCTCTGGGAAAATCACAATTTCAAGTCAGATATTAAAAACTAAAAGTGATTCAAAAGCCCCTCAATTAAAAAGGTTACGTCTTCGTCAACTTTGGGCATTGTGTATCAAGAATCAAGATTCAATAAAATAAAGTAACCAAAACACCCCTAAAATCACTAATTAACACTAATAAATAAATAAAAATACAAAATTAAGAACATCGACCCTAATAAACACTAATAAATAAAAAGCTACAAAATTAACAATACATTTGAAATCAAACTAGAACATCAAACAAAAACCCTCAATTAAAACTAAATTTTGACTAATCTTAATTAAGGTTTGTGATTGATTAATTGTGTCTCAAAGAATACGTTTTGCTGGTTTGGATCTCTGCCTTGAACTTGAACTGACCTCCTTTGTGACGGTGACGGTGGTCATGATATGTTTTGCTGGTTTGGGTCAAAATTATGTTCCGACGGATGATGGTTTGGTGACTTTGATTTTCGTTGACTGACGAGTTTCAACCTTAAAGTATTATAAATGATAATTTGTACCCTATAGGTTTATAATTTTCGTCCCTTTTTTTCTTATAAGTTTTTTTCTTTTCGTTTTTGACATGTATATTTTTTATCTGAGTTTTTACTTTCATTAAACAAAAAAACGAAAATTAGACATTTGTTACTAAATTAAGAAACACTTACCATTTTTAAAGGAATAAATCAAAATATTATTTCTTACTAAGGAAAGAATCTCTTATAAAAGTCTGTACTTTATGTTTTGCTTTACAAGAAAACGATTTTTATTTAAACACAACACATTTTTATAGTTTTTATTTTAAACAAATAGCTTCTAAATAAAAGCTGAGAAGCTTCGAAGGGTAAAATGAGTCTACTTAGTGAACTAGAAGATCATTTGATTAGTATGAATATCGAGAGTGGATGGTTTATCCTACCTCTTTATCCTAGAGGCTTTTCGACTGAGGAGGAGCTTACTATCGTACAAATTTTCCCGATGTATGAAGGGTGACAAACTCTTTTCTTTAGTTATAGGTTAGTCCAAAGAGCTAGAGTCGGTTTCTATAAGCATGTAGAAAGGGGGGGGGGGTTGAATAGTTTCTTAAATTTACTTGTTAAAAGTTGGTTTTAAAAAATCCTTTTTCAAAAACTTAAGCTTGAATATTTATGTGAAACCTTCTTATACACAATATGAACAAGTTATAATTCAACTAACTAATAATCACAAGTATAAAGAATAATGAATGTATAATGCAACTAAACTAATAATCACAAGTATAAAGAATAGTGAATGTAAAGAGATAAAGGAAGGAAAGATCAAACCAAACATCAAGGATTTATAGTGGTTCGGCAACGAAGCTCACTCCTCGTTCCTACTCCACTCCTCGAGTATTCCTTACTCGAGAGTTCACTAATCAACAAGCTCCTTAAGGTGGAGAAACCGTACACAACGTCGCTTAACCAATTTCCGACTCTAAGCTTAAAAGTCGAGCCCTAATCTTAGCTAGGACCAATCTACACCAATATACTTTGAGGACTAAGTATTAACCCTAATACATACACAACTTCCAAATAGACACAACTACTTGGATCTTCACTACAATGACACAACAATGAATAAATAAGTTTGGATCTTTAATGAATCTTTGAGGTAGACACAACAATACAAGAATGATAGTGTTCTTTTCTTTGCACTTTGAGAGGAAAAGATGAAAGGAGAAAGATTCACTTCTAAACATCCAACGGCGGTTCCTTATCTATAAGACAAACATCCAACGGCTATATCTGCCCGCGGTTCCTTATTGGAGCCCGCGGTTCCTTATCGATAAGCAACCGTCGTAGGCGCTAAGGAACCACTGGCGTAGAGTCTGCTCTCTTTTGTCTTTTAATGGGTCGGTTCGAATCTGGGGATGAAAATATCCTGAAAGGATATTCCAAACCAAGATAGAATATGCTATTTTCAAATTTCAAATTTTCAAATAATTAAATTAATAAAACATTTTCTTAAAAAGAAAGTTTAATAACAAAACTTTGTCACACTTAATAAAAAGTGAGTTTTAAGAAAAGATTAAATCATTGATCACTTAATTAGTATAATTACTTGTTTGTTCATACCTTAAGTGATAATGGTTGAAATGAAAAATACTTGAACTCAATAATGCGTTTTTCATTGTTTTCGTAAATGCTTGTTTTTACATATTGTCGTAAACAAAACAAAGTGAGACCGGAAAATGAAAGTAACGTTTTTAGGCATCATTGCATTAACAATCCACCCCCTTTTTTATTCCGAGAATCCATAAACTCAATCATCTAATAAAACAAGATTTTCAAAGACGAGTTTATCATTTCTCCCTCTTTGTCGAAGCAAAAAGGTTGCAAAAGTCTTTGAAGAAGAAAAGAACTGGACTTTGCAAATTCTCCTCTTAGTGCTTACTCCCCCTTGCTTGGGGCACCAAGGAATCGAAATATGGTGACAAGCTACATAGAAGGGTTAGTAGTAGAGAAGAGACACCCAACAAGATATAGTAAAGATCACACAAAAAAAACTAAGAAATAAAAGATCCAAGATAAGTCATGTTCAAAGAAAACATGATAAAAGATAAACAAGGAAATAAATCATACAAAGATGTATGAGACACAAACACAAGCCAAAATAAAAAGCATAAATCTAATCATAGTTAAGATAGAACCCTAAGATTTGCTTGAAATAGATGTCTTGAAGATAAGCAACCAATGCTTAGATAAAAGAGAAGGTAGTGGCGGAAGGAGGTGGTGGTGGCTTGGTAGAGATCTCATAGTTATAGTAAAGAGGAGGTTTGACTAAGAGACTCTTGATGTAATTCAACTCTTCATAGATGTGAGCCATAGCAAGATGTTGATATTGACAACATTGACAATATGTTCCATGATGCATGACATTATCATGTGAAGGAGGTAGAACACTAAAGGCTAGTGGTGGAAGATAAGAGGTTCCACAATCAACATTCTTAGAAGGAGAAGAGATGTGATTTTGAGTGTTCTTGGGTGAATTGGGGTTGAAAGCAATTGGAGAGAATGGAGGAGAATCAAAGCTTTCATTTGGGGAATAATACATTTTGATTTGAGAAGGAATGTAAAATGCTAAGGGTTAAATAGAGAAAGTCCAAGATAATTTAGGGGTGGTCAAAGGGTTAAAACAAAGATTCCAAAAAGTGTTGGAAAAAATTTGGAGTTTCAGGAATACCCGAAAAGTAGGGTACTGGGCGCGGTTCCTTACCTCAGTCGACGGTTCCTTATCACTAGGGAACCATGGTATCAATAAAGAACCGCCCACATTGGGTTGAGTTTGGTGATGCAAGAGAATTTTCCAATTCAGCAAATCCTATTTTTCTAGTCTAACTAATCATGGGGATATGCTAACAAGCAAAGATAGACTAAGAAAACACACAAGAAATCACCAAACAAAGTTTTGACCAAAATACATGGATTTTAAATAAAATCGATGTAGGAGGTGTGTAGAACTAGACACAAAGTCATGACGCAGTGATCCTTCATTGTTCTCTTTTCTTCTTGCTATATTTGAGAGACCCATACATATGAATTATGTAAGCTCATTATGAATAGCAAGAAGCTATGAAAAACGTTTTTAGATCGAATTAACAATGCAAAAACATTTCTCGACCATTTTCAAAAGAACTTTGAGAATTTTGAAAAAGAGAAGAGAAGTTTTCCAAAAAGAGTTTATTAAACTAAAAGCTCAAAGAAACAAAAGACACAAAAGATAAAAGATAATAAGAATTCATAATTAAGGAATATATTTCATTAATCCTAAACCTAGACGCAAGTATTAAAAGGTTCCCTCTTAAGTGGCTTAGTGAAGATATCGGCTAAGTTTTCTACTGACGGTACCTTTTCTATCGAAATGTTCCCCTTTTGAACATTATCCCTAAGAAAATGGTGGCGAATCTCTATGTGCTTAGTTCGCAAATGTTGCACGGGATTCTTGCTAAGGTCTATTGCACCCTTGTTGTCTCACATGACGGGAACATCATCAAGAGAAATCCCGTAATCAACAAGCGCTTGCTTCATCCATAGAGCTTGTTGACAAGCTTTACCGGCACTCACATTGTAACACCCCACTTGGATAAGTGGACCGTTACGTGTATTTATGGCGTGTCATCAAAGCGTAAGGTAAATGTCCTAAAACATTAAATGACCATAACGGAAATACCGGAATCAAACATCGGTAATCCAACCTAAGCTCAAAACATGAAAAGTAAAATACTGAGGAAAAGGACTAAACAATGTCCAAATAAGCAGAATAATGCAAGAAATGCATAAAGTAAGAAGTCTGGATAGCTTCCATCCAAATGCACATGCTCTCAGAATCCTAAGAGTGTCCTGGTGTACCTGCCGTTAGAACATGAAAGGAACTACGGCTGAGCATAACGCTCAGTGAACGGATATAGCATGATAAGAATGTACTGAAAGTAATGGAAAAGAAGACAACAATGAAGCTATAAGCCTGATATGTAACATGTGGTAGAACTCTGCATAAAATCTGAGAAACCTGATTCATAAATGCTGAAACTGAAATATAACTATTAATTCTAAAAACATGCATTTACTGTATTTTAATTGCCAGAGCTTATATAGGTCACGTGCTGTAACAACCGTGCATGAATAACTGGAGGGGTGACCTCTAAATAACTGTGCTGGGTGGAGGGATCAGCTCCAATGTGAAGGATGTAGAGCACACACCACATTCACCTGCTAAACTGTAAACTGTAGCCTAGGATGCATCCATACGCCCCACTAATAATACTGATAAAATGGCCAAGCTGAGCTGAGTGGGACGATGCAGGATATCACTCTCCTGCATGTGAGTCACGACACTGGTGCCTCTAGTGCCGTGGTTACGGTACCTCCGTAACTAGTACATAAACTAACCATGCTTGTATATAATGTTCAGGCAATTTATTTAATTATTAATCTGATTACTGATAAACTTAAACATATACTGGGGAAAAACATTTGGCTGAAGACAGGAAATCCTAATCATGCATAGAAAGGAAGTCCTTACTGAAAGGACAGAAAATCCGTACCTCGTGTCCAGTAACTGACCGAAAGTCTACTCTGGTTAGTTTATGTACTAGTTACGGAGGTACCGTAACCACGGCACTAAAGGCACCGGTGTCGTGACTCACATGCAGGAGAGTGATATCCTGCATCGTCTCACTCAGCTCAGCTTGGTCATTTTATCAGTATTATTAGTGGGGCGTATGGATGCATCCTAGGCTACAGTTTACAGTTTAGCAGGTGAATGTGGTGTGTGCTCTACATCCTTCACATTGGAGCTGATCCCTCCACCCAGCACAGTTATTTAGAGGTCACCCCTCTACAGCATGACGAGGTCACCCCTCCAATTATTCATGCACGGTTGTTACAGCACGTGACCTATATAAGCTCTGGTAATTAAAATACAGTAAATGCATGTTTTCAGAATTAATAGTTATATTTCAGTTTCAGCATTTATGAATCAGGTTTCTCAGATTTTATGTAGAGTTATACCACATGTTACATATCAGTAGGGGTGTTTACGGGTCGGTTCGGTTCGGTTAGTTAGACGATTTTGACTATCCATCGCGGTTCGGTTAGTTAATTTTACTATCCGTAACCGAACCGTACAAGGCGGTTAACCGGACATACGGTTACCTGAAATGAGCGGTTACCCACGGTTCGGGTCACGGTTAACCATTATATAAGTTTCATAAAGTTTTAGTTTATAAATAATAACATGGTTTAGAACATAGAATGTCGTTTTCGTATAATTCAACGACATTAAATAGATAAAAATCATATAAAAACTATTTCGTTACAAAAAATGCATTAGAATATTCATAAACAACATATTAACTAAAAAATATTTATTCGATATTTATAAACTACGATCACATTAATTAAATTTACACATACATGTTTAATACATGTACTATAATTTGAATATTTAGTTAAAAAAAATTCATGTATAATAAAAGTAGGGTACTAATACAATTAATACATGTACTATAATTTGAATATTTAGTTAAAAAATTTCAAGTATAATATGTGCGGTTCGGTTCGGTTAACCACGGATATCTAAAAATAAAAACCGTAACCGAACCATTATAAGCGGGTGGGGGAGGGGTTGAATAGTTTCTTAAATTTACTTGTTAATGGTTGGTTTTAAAAAATCTTTTTTCAAAAACTTAAGCTTGAGTATTTATGTGAAACATTCTTATACGCAATATGAACAAGGTATAGTGCAACTAACTAATAATAATAAGTATAAAGAATAATGGATGTATAATGCAACTAAACTAATAATCACAAGTATAAATAATAATGAATGTAAAGAGATAAGGGAAGGAAAGATCAAACCAAACCCCAAGGATTTATAGTGGTTCGGCAACAAAGCTCACTCCTCGTTCCTACTCCACTCCTCGAGTAATCCTCACTCGAGAGTTCACTAATCAACAAGCTCCTTAAGGTGGAGAAACCGTACACAACGTCGCTTAACCAATTTCCGACTCTAAGCTAAAAGTCGAGCCCTAATCTTAGATAGGACCAATCTACACCAATATACTTTGAGGACTAAGTATTAACCCTAATACATACACAACTTCGAAATAGACACAACTACTTGGATCTTCACTACAATGACACAACAATGAATAAATAAGTTTGAATCTTCAATGGATCTTTGAGGTAGACACAAGACTTCAAGAATGATAGTGTTCTTCTCTTTGCACTTTGAGAGGAAAAGATGAGAGGAGAAAGATTCACTTCTAAACAAGTAGTAATCAAACAAATGATCAAGGATTTGAGTGATTTAAGAAGTATGAAAGAATCTGGAAATGTATGTGCAAAAGAGGTGGATTGAAAGTCTGAGAATGGTCCACTATTTATAAGGCAAACATCCAACGGCTATATCTGCCTGTGGTTCCTTATTGGAGCCCGCGGTTCCTTATCGATAAGGAACCGCCGTAGGCGCTAAGGAACCGCCGGCGTAGAGTCTGCTCCCTTTTGTCTTTTAGTGGGTTGGTTCGAATCTTGGGATTAAGATATCCTCAAAAGAATATTCCAAACCAAGATAGAATATGCCATTTTCAAATTTCAAATTTTCAAATAATTAATTTAATAAAACATTTTCTTAAAAAGGAAGTTTAATAATAAAACTTTGTCACACTTAATAAAAAGTGAGTTTTAAGAAAAGATTAAATCCTTGATCACTTAATTAGTATAATTACTTGTTTGTTCATACCTTAGGTGATAATGGTTGAAATGAAAAATACTTGAAACTCAAGAATTCGTTTTTTATTGTTTCCGTGAATGCTTGGTTTTACATATTGTCGCAATCAAAACAAAGTGAGACCGAAAAATGCAAGTAACGTTTTTAGGCATCATTGCATTAACAGACTCTATAACTTTTTGCTTATTAGATAGTGGCGAACAATGCTCCTTTGTTGCAGGAGATGCCCGCAAGTAAGACTCGATCTCATTCCCTCTAAGAAACCACTCATTAGATTGTGTGATTAGTGCTTTCTTTATTCGGCTGGTTCTCGGTTAAACGAGTAGATTTCTAAAACGGCTTAAATACAAATGAAATTCGTTCTTAGTTTAAGTCAGAATGATCTATCTCTATGCGATGTATTCCACCAGCTGATTAAAGACTTGATTATGAATATATCGATCGGTCTAACACAAGTTAGATATTAAAGATATCATTAAAGCTATATTTGACAATTTTCGTATATCAATAGTTAAGTACAAGCTAGATTAGTGGGTAACTAATCATTATCAAGTTTCAACAACCAACAAGGTCTACTAAACTATCTTAAATCTCTAACCAACTATCTCTACTACATTATAAAGCAAAAACCAAAATGGTTGAAAATTACTATTTTTGGAAATGTTGAAACATAGAATGGTTGAAAATACCCAAAATACATAAGACCCACAGGCCAAAACCCATTTCTAAAATAACTGTTTTTACATTTCTCCTCTAAACCCTAAAATAAAATACCCTAGCCTCCATCTCTCTCTCTCTCTCTAAAAGTCACAGCCGCCACAAAATCTGCCATCCCTTCTCATGTGATTCAAGCAACACACCCACAGGCCAAAACCCATTTCTATCGTCAGCTTCTTCATTGCCGCGGGTGATATGATTAATTAGAGATTTGATGTTGCTTTGTGGGTGGTTGTTTTCTTCGTTGCCGCCGTTCATGGGTTCCTGATGATTGCTTCAGTGCTAATCGTTTTGCCCTCTTTGTGATGGGTTTCTTTAATTGTTCAGATCTGAAGCCTTCATTGCCCCGACCACTTCGTTGCCGCCGTATGTGGTGGGTGACGTCGTTGGTGGGCAGGTGATGTTGGCTGCCTAAAGTCATTTGTTGGGATATTGATTGATGATATTAGTGAAACAGTGATTTTCAATAGGCGATGTTGCCTATCGGTGTGAGACGTCGGTGAGTTTTGGCGTCTGTTCGCCGTTAATTTTCTGGGTCATTTGATTTATGCTGTTTTGTGTGTTGTGATGGTCATCGGTCTGTCGATGTGTATTGGTTGAGGGTTCTTTCATTTGTTTGGGATTTGTTGTTCCCAGCTTCTGCGAATCTAAACTGGTCAGTTTTCATAACACACGATTAACACACTTATTTTTGGTGAATTATTTTTGTTCTTTGCCTTTCTAATATTGATTTTGGCTGTTTGTTGTCTTTGAGGGTTCTTCATAAGCTTTTCCTATTCCCGTAGTTATATGTATGCGAATATGTTCGCCTACACCCGTGAATGTTTGACAATAGCTCATTTTTGTATACTAATAGGCTGTGATGATAAACCATATACGCGGGAAAATTTGAAACATTGTACGCTTTTTTGGAAGCGCAATCTGGATGGTAATTGCTACTTAAGAAAAGAGCATTTGCAACCATTGCATCCATGGGTTATTAGCGTGAAATAAACGTGCCTGCTTCGTATCTGAGCCAACTTAAAAGAAAAGCGTTCGTATCTTTGATTCTTACAGTGGCCTTTTACATACTAGATATTGGTTGACTTTGCGATATATGTTTGTCATGGTATCCGCTGTATGCGGCTGTCATGATTCTAACCGGGTCGGTGAAGCTGCGATTCTCTTTACTTTGGCAAGGCACCCACGTGGTAGCAGCCATAAAGGATGGATCCTCTTCGCTCGACTAGATGTTTTATCGATTTATAGCGGTATTTGATTGCAATGTGGATTGTGTTAGGCTCTGTTAATTTGTTGTTTGTCTTTGTTGGTACTTATTAGTGTTTTATGAAGCCTCTTGGAATATTTTAATATTACTGGGTGTTTTTGGCGGGACCAAAAAATCGAACAAGTTTACCTGTTGTGTTGGGTATTCGGCGTTGCTTTTGTTCATTGTTTGCTGTTGTAAATTTGCCTTTCGGTCAAGCAGTAGATAACCTGATATATGATGGACTTAGCCCATATAATAACTAGGCCTAATAATTAGCAAGTAGCAATAAATAATCCAACTGTAAATTTGCATGTTATAATGTTATAGTGTAAATTTACATATTACGTACTAGGTGTTTTAATTATATATGTAAGACTTTATGTCATAAATATTTCAATTCTACAACATACTTTGTATTATATAAACGAAGAGGTAAAAACTCACGGTGTCAGGTAAAAAAGTATGCATGATTACCGAACGTTAACTGCAAATTCGAAGCAAAACGTTTTAGAGACTGCACTGTTGGTTTGTTGAAGAATTTATCAATCGATCCACAAGCCAAGACTTTGGAAGTTCCTGAACCCACCAAGAAGGTGGAATATATTTTTCTTGTACTAAATTTTGTATTTATTTTTATGTATAGATGTATTTTATTGACAGTGTTATGTTAATTGTTAATTTTGCAGACTTCTGTTAACAATGTGAATGCTCAGGTGCAGTCTGGTAATAAGACTGGTGCCCCGTTGGTTTCAGATTACGTTGATCCGAATTTGGCTTATTATTCAAATGGTTACCCTTATTTCTATTTCTATGGTATGATTGCTTGTTTCTTTCCTTTTGATTATGTCTTGTAATTTTTTTATGAAGGGTGTGCTTATTTTATGTTTATGTTTTGCGTTAGGCTATGATGGAAGTAACACTGATTGGGAGGATTACAGTCGGTACATGAGTTCTGACGATTTGGCTCATGTAAGAATTTGTTTTATGTTTCTTTCAGTGTTTCTATTTCATAGGATATGTTATGTTTCGAGTTGTAATTTTGGTTTCTGATGAGTGTTGTGTGTATAATGTAGGGTGTTTATGGATATGGCTATGCACCGTATGCTTCGTATTCTCCTGCAGGCTCACCTGTGCCAACAGTTGGTCAAGATGGTTAGTATTATGGTGGTCAAGATGGTCAGTATTATAAGTTCTATGTTATTGGTTTTCAGTCTTAGGGGTGTTTGTAAGCTTATTTTTGGACTTATTAGCTTATCTTACTATGGCATAAGCACAACGTTTCTGGTTTATCTAGCCGGCTTATGGCTTTTTTGGTTTTGGGCTTATGTTTAACGAGCTCATTTTTTGTGGCTTAATTTTGAAACTTTTCGGCTTATATGAGTTAGACTTATATAAGCCAATAAGTTTCAAAATAAGCCACAAAAAGTGAGCTTATGAAACATAATCCGGAAGTCATGAGCCACAAAAATTGAGCTTATGAAACATAATCCCGAAGTCATGAAAGCCATAAGCCGAAACAAACACCCCCTAATGAAGCTGCTAGAGGATTAAAAATCCTATCTTATTACTCATAGGTTTGCAAGCGTATTTCTTCATCTCTATGATAGAATCTAGAATATGGCCTTATTAGGTGGCTTTTTTATACCACTTGATGTTTAAGTAGTGTTTAACCATCTACATTCTAACATTAGTGGTAGGAGCAACAAATAGACCACAAGGACTTAATGAAGCTGCTAGAGGACGACTTACCAAAAAAGACTTATATTCCACTTTATAATTGAGCTAATTCTTTTTTAATGGCAATTTTATTAAACTAGCAACATTCTAGAAAAGGAAACAAGTTTTACAAGCAGACATAGCGGTCGTTTAGCCAATCGAGCCATAAAGCCTAAAGGTTTTGGGACCTATAAACAATCCAATAAAATAGAAAGTTTTAATACATGAGGGTATCTTCCCAAGGTGGCTTTTCGTCGAAGCGAATCTTATTACGGTAGCACCAAATCACCCAAACAGTAGTTAGAAACCCCATCCAAAATGTTTTAACCTCAACACGAACCTTTGTTGAAACTAGCCATGTAGTTAGAAACCCCATTCAGACTGTTTTTTTTATCTAATTTTATAGGCTGCATGTTAGGGTCGGAGTTTGGGATAGGTGCCAAATGACGCAGTACAGTTTTATTACTTAGTAATCATCATCAAATATCTGGATGCTAAATGACGGTGAAAGTCCCAAAATACAACAATTGTTGAAACTAAGACACGAAAACAATAACACACAATAGATATACTTTTCAAACGAGTAATCCTTTATTAACTATTATCAACAAAGTATTACAAAGTGTTATGAATACACCTGTTGAATAACAACAAGAAATGAACCCTAGAACAAGTAAACTTGATTCGAGACTCAAGTTTACAAGTGAACCAACGAGTCGCTGATGGACAGCTGAGGCCTCAGTGGTTCAAGTGGGAGAAAGAACTTAGATAAAGATTCCAAGCACAAGGGTTGAGTCTTAACTTCTTTCTCATCCCCTATTTATAGTGGTACGAGGTTGTATCCTTAGTGGGGGTAGTTGATACGTGTCATCTTCTGAATGGAAGAGTACAACGTATTAAATGCATGTCCAAATCGAGACATGCCTTTAACTACTTTAGGTAAACAGTTCTGCCAACTGTTCACCTTTGTCCCACTAGGTCGTACTAGGCATTGACTTTGAATCTCTTGTTTTGTCCCGCTCAAAACACTTGTAAGATTCTCCCGCCTAAACTATAAGGGGTTGGATAAGCTTTGCTTGATCCAAGTCTCTAGGGTTCTTAAGTGATCTCTGAGTGTTGTCAACTCAGAGATCCTTGAACACCAGTGCATTCCTTTGACATCCCAGCTATCCATAATCGCTGGTGAGTCTGGCTTCAGATTGTCTTCGACTTCTCTGACGTTGTCTTTGACTTGAATGATCCTGGTGTGCCAGCTGAGGCTTTGCCTTCCACTGGTCTAGTCTCTGTCGCTGGTCCTCTCAGCGACCTTTCAACACTTAGTCTAATTTAAACAAATCTAGACAGGGCCATAGTTAAAACTTTCATTGGCCCAACAATCTCCCCCTATTTGTTTATAAATTATACTAAGTCTAAAATTATTGTAAGTGAGTACACAGCTTCTTCTTACACATAATTTAACAAACATACCTCAAAGTTTTATTAATCAGAATGAACCTAGTCTATTACAATAGCACCCTAAGGTGAAAACATAAACAAAAATAAATAGGTTCTTCAGCGATCAAGACCTTGATCACAGATTCTCTGGGCTTCGACTTTGTCACTCCTAGAGTTAATGACAAGTTCAATTTCAAGATCGAACTCATCAGCTTCTTTGCAATTTCTAAGGATGCCCTGCTTGAGTCTGATCAGCTGAATGGTTGATGCCAGAGGTAGCTCATTCAAACGCTGAAAAGCATAATCACAGTTACCATTCATAAATACCATACCTGCCTCTGGCTCAGTGTAAACTTGGCCTTCTATGGGTTTGGTGATTTCCTTGAGAAGGACCAAGTTTCTGAGCATCCCATCGACCACTACATCTTCAGTGACCAACCTTTCTGTCAGAGGCCCCATTGGTGTTTTCCTCTTTCTTTGTGTCTGAGAAGATGATTGAGAGGAAAGCTGTGGAGGTAGGGGTACCTTCATCTTCTTTGCAGTATCTCTTACCCAATTGAGTTTTGCTTGAATGTTTTTCATCATTTGGGCAGGACCAGGCCCAGTCTTCTTTTGGGCAAGAGATAGTATTTCCAACCACTCAGAGAGGCTCAGATCTCTAAGTTTGAAGTCGCTAGAGACTTTATAATTCTGCATGTCATTCTCCCTATAAATAGTCATTACCACCTTTTTGTCTTTGTTTGTGAAGCATGTGTATTTGGTGATACGACCGGGTTCAGATCTCTGGTTGACCAGTCTTTGATATTCTGTTAGGAGGTTGTTCCTCTTAACCTCCAGTTCCTTGAGTTTAGCCAGTTGAGCTTTCTTAGCAGAGGGAGAGAGCTTGTCCAGAGCTTCTTTGCTCCTTAGTTCAGCAGCCCTGATATTTGCTAACCTTTGATGTTCAAGGATTTGGGCTCTGGCTTGCTCTGGGGTGAGTGGTGGTTCATCAGCGCTTTTGAATTTGTTGAGGTCAGAGTTTTTGGAGGGTTTGGATCCACCTTCAGCTTGGAGGGAGTGTAGGGTAATTTCAGGTTGCTCAACTACAATCCCTTTACCTTTATCTTTCGCAGAATCAGCAGCAGGCTTGAAGGATCTCAGTGGAGTGGGTGTTGGTATTTCAGGTGTAGGCTTTTTCTTCTGCTGCTCCCCCGTAGATACAGCATCATCAGCTTCTTCTTCAGAAGAGGAGGCAGACTTCTCCCCCTCAGGCATAGCCTCAGCAGGTGCTCTGCCTGAACCTGCCTTATTGAAACGAAGGAACTCCTGGTGAACAAATATGCAAATTTCCTTGAGTTCACCTTGGAGAAGTTCCTGAAGAAGAAGTCTTGAGGGTTCAGCAGCCTGAGCTATGGCTGCAACATTTGCCTTTACCGCTGAGGTTAGAACAGATGGTATGTACGTCTGAAGACTCTGGCTAATTAGGTCAGGTAGTTGTGCCTTCAGAGCGTTGTTCAGCAGTTGCGGAAGCATTGCGGTCATGGAAGACTCTACTGATGAAGTGAGTGATGTTTCTAAGTTAGTAGTAAGCTCCTCAGCAGCATGAGTCAGGGTCTGGATTTCAGAGAGAAGAGCTTCGTTTGTGACCTTGGGTTTCGTGATGCTGATATCCCCTCTCTTTTCCCATAACGCCTCAGCAGCCAGTTCCTGTACATCTTTCATTCGTGGGACTTGTGCTGACTTGCGTGAGAGTAGGTATTCCAGGTGTTGCTTAGCCCCCAGCTCCATGACACTTGGCAAGGTGGGAAATGGAACAGGTGCAGGGGAGCTAAGTCTCTGTTCCCATAGCCTTTTGGCAGCTAGTTCTTGAACATTAGGAAGGGAGGGGACAGAGACCGGTGTCAGCTCAATGGAGGACAGGTTGTAGTCATCAGTGCTCATTTCCTCAAAGTCAGAGGTGAAGGGGCCTTCCTCTATAATAAGAACTTCATCATCAGGCAGAGATTCGAAGTCTGAGAGGGCATCAAGATCAATTGTGGCACCTTCAGCGGAATTGTCATCAGCAATCAAGTAATCATCATTGTTAAGTTGTTCCTGATGAAGATTGTGAGCCTGTGATAAGAGTTATTAGTAACCAGTTGTGAAAAATAATGCAGTTATAGATCGCCAGTCGCTGCCCCTAGGAAAGCTGGGTGTGATTATCCAGCCCCCCCTAAGGATTTCTCCTTGGGACTCTTTTAAGTGTGAAATAGTTATGTTGAAGATCGCCATTCGCTGCCCCTAGGATAGCTGGGTGTGATTATCCAGCTCCCCCTGAAGGATTTCTCCTTGGGACTCTTTTAATGTGAAATAAAAGTGTTGAAGGATCGTCATTCGCTGCCCCTAGGATAGCTGGGTGTGATTATCCAGCTCCCCCTGAAGGATTTCTCCTTGGGACTCTTTTATTTGTGAAACATGATATGGGAATGGTCGCCTTTCTCTGCCCCTGGGATAGCTGGGTGTGATTATCCAGCTCCCCCTGAGGGATTACTCCCTGGGACTCTTTTGATTGTGAATTAATATGAGGGTGATGGTCGCCTTTTATCGCTGCCCCTAGAAAGACTGAGGGTGATGATTCAGCCTTTCTAAAAGAATAAATTCTTTGGGACTCTTTTATTAATGATGGGGACCCAGAGTCAGTGAGAAGTGCAGAGACTCTGGGTCGG
This sequence comes from Glebionis coronaria, assembly GCA_025667525.1. Taxonomy (NCBI): domain Eukaryota; kingdom Viridiplantae; phylum Streptophyta; class Magnoliopsida; order Asterales; family Asteraceae; genus Glebionis; species Glebionis coronaria. The sequence continues at coordinate 9,035,865 of CM046878.1, read as the reverse complement.
GACTTATATGTGCTCAGGTTGTTGTTTGCCAAGAGCACAGTCCAGAGGTTGAAGGATCATCGGGGTGCGTTAGAAGCACAAGTGAATCATTTCTTAGTGAAGACAAGAGTGTACAGAGAGTCCTAAAGGTCTAGGTGCTGACACAGACACGCTAAGAGTTGAGGCAAACTCTAAAATACATCATTCTCTCCTACAGATAATGAGAGTGAATGTATGTGGACCTCTGAGAGGAAAAATAAGGGCAGACTAATACCTGAGTGATATCAGCGAGAGGAGGGATCTTAGTCGTCTTCGCTGACATGGAGACACTAGACACTGGTTGTTTGTCAGCAATGGGCTCTTCTACCACATCCACCAGAGAAGGGGATGGGTTCTTCTTTGTCTTTGTCTTCTTGGAAGGATTAACAGAAGGGGTTTCAGAGGAAAGGGGGATGTCTTTCCTCTTCTTCTTCTTTTCCTTAAGCACCTTGGGCTGAGAAGTAGATTGCACATAGGTCTTGGACAGAGACTTATCAATCGTGCTTTCAGCATTCACCTCAGGTTGAGGGATCAAGGGCTCATCATCCTCAGCAAGTAATCCAGCAACTTTCATCATATGCCTGGTGAGAGGCACTTCATCTTCAGTTGGAGCTTTCAGTGATGCAGCAGTGATATGACGAGAGGGAAAGGAGTGTAGAGAGTCATCAGTATATAAGTCACCAAGAATATTTTCTAAGACAAGAGAAAGATATCTGGTGTAGCAGATGGTGGCCCCATGGTTCTTCTTCCCTTTGTTTTCCAACTTAGCAATGAGATCGGTGTAAAGAATGTGAGCGATCCCTATGTCTAAACCCCAGATTAAGCTGTAGGCAATGGCCAGTTGGGAACCATTCAGTTGGTCGTGAGAGCCAGTGTTCCCTCCCAGACATTTGACAATGTACAGCATCAGCGTTCTCCATGTGGGAGAGAAGTAATTAACCTTAATGAGGGATTTGCTTTGGAAGCCAGCAGCAGTGAAAGGTTTTTCCTGATCATCATGAGGCTGAAGGGTGGCCAGAGCTTTTCTCACTGTGGCACTGGTGGGTAAAGCTGATATATTGTTGTTGTAAGGGAGTCCAATGGCTGTGGCAAAGGTTGTGAAATCAAAGGTGAGAGGTTGAGGATGGGTGGAAAGGTTGAAGGTGATTTGGGAAGAGGATGGATCGACTTCAGCGCTGTACCAGAACTCTCGAAGGTATTGAGAGTAACAAGTGGAGGGTTCCTTGGTGATAGCTTCGCCAATGGTGGAGTTCTTGAGGAATTGGAACAACGGATGGTAGAGTGGGTTGTTGTGTTCGAGAAGGGCCACACAGTTATTTAGAGCAATCTTGCCATCTGAGATCTCGAAATCAACGTTTGTGGCGGCTTGTACAACGAAGGTTTGGTTTGGTGAAGAAGACGCCATTGTTGTGAGTTTGAAGGTGGTGAGAGAATGGAGAAGATGAGAAGGAATGTGTGAGAGAAGATTTTCAAAGTGACAAAAAATAATTTTGGGTCAAGGGTTTTGAAAGGTTTAGCCGTTTTCTAATAAGAGCATTAAATGCAAAGATTAACCTTTTTCAGAAACTTGTGGGTCCCCTTGACCTTTCATGGTATACTTGTCCCCTTGGAAAGCGGGAAAGTTGGTGGCATAAAAAGATAATCATTTGAATTTAATATCTGATTAAAAACATTCCCATTGAAATGTAACTACCTCGTTACATTCAATTCCCTTAAATGCCCAGAGACAGCGGTCATCATCAGATTTATTTGCAAATATTGAGCATTCCCAGCTCAGCGACAAGCCTAGTAAAACTTGGCTCAGCCAGCGGCTTAGTGAAAATGTCAGCGAGCTGGTACTCAGTGGGTATGAAATGTAGCTCAATATCACCTTTTAGAATATGGTCTCTGATAAAGTGATACCTGATGTCAATATGCTTGGTTCTGGAATGAAGTACTGGATTATTGGAGATGGCTATGGCACTGGTGTTGTCACAGAATATAGGAACTTGCTCATAGTTAATTCCATAGTCAGCCAGCTGACTTTTCATCCAGAGAACTTGTGCACAGCAACCAGCGGCCGCAACATATTCAGCTTCAGCTGATGACATAGCCACAGAGTTTTGCTTCTTAGCACTCCAGCATACCAACTTTCCTCCAAGGATTTGACAGCTACCAGAGGTGCTCTTTCTATCAAGACAGCACCCAGCGTAATCTGAGTCAGAGTAAGCTTTGAGGTCGAAGCCTGAACCATTTGGGTACCAGAGACCCAATGAGGGAGATCCTTTCAAGTACCTGAAAATTCTTTTGACAGCTACAAGGTGGGATTCCTTGGGGTTAGCTTGGTACCTAGCACAGAGACAAGTGGAGAATTGTATGTCTGGTCTACTTGCTGTGAGATACATCAGTGACCCAATCATGCCTCTATATAAGGTCTCATTAACAGAGACCCCTGAGTCATCAGCTCCCAAGTTGTTGGGAGGAAGCATGGGGCATTTCACTGATGCACAATCAGACAGATCATACTTTTTGAGCAAATCTCTAACGTACTTTTCTTGACAAATAGAAATTCCTTTTGAATTTTGTTTGATTTGAAAACCCAAGAAAAAGGTTAGTTCCCCCATCATGCTCATTTCATATTTTTTGGTCATAAGTTTGGCAAATTGTTTGCTCAAGTTAACATTGGTTGAACCAAAAATTATGTCATCCACATAAATCTGTACTAATATGACGTCACCCTTGGACCTATAGGTGAACAAGGTTTGGTCAATGGTACCTCTGACAAATTTATTTTCAAGAAGGAATTTTGAGAGAGTTTCATACCAGGCTCTGGGCGCTTGTTTCAGCCCATAGAGTGCTTTGTGAAGTCTGCAGACATGATTTGGGTAGTCACTGTTTTCAAACCCTGGGGGTTGACTGACATATACTTCCTCTGCAAGTTTCCCATTAAGAAAGGCACTCTTCACATCCATCTGATAAACCATGAAACCCATATAAGCTGCAAAGGCTAGGAAGATTCTGATGGCTTCCAACCTGGCCACTGGTGCGAAGGTTTCATCATAATCAATTCCTTCAGATTGGTTATATCCCAGCACCACGAGCCTAGCCTTGTTTTTTACAATCATACCAGCTTCATCCCTTTTATTTCTGTAGACCCATTTTGTTCCAACCACTTGCTTATCAGCTGGAGCTTTAACCAGAGTCCACACCTTGTTTCTCTTGATCTGATTGAGTTCATCTTGCATGGCAACAACCCAGCCTTCATCAAGCAGAGCAGCAGCCACGTTCTTAGGTTCATCCTCAGAGAGAAAATTTGCAAACAGGCATTCATTTGCAGAGGCGGTTTCCAGAGATTTTAATTTTCCTCTGGTGGTGACTCCCTCAGAGGGTTCTCCAAGAATATTAACTAGAAGAATATCTTGGTTCCTACTCCATTTGGATTGTGGAGCAGGAGTCTCTGTGGGATCAGGAGTCACTTCAAGTTCAGGGAGTGATGGAGGTTCATCACATGTAATCTCTTCGTCCATGATCTCTTCATCTGATTGAATATCCAAAGTGACAGGATCAGCATTTTCTTCAGAGATTTGAGTAAGAGATTCAACACCAACAGTCTCTGGAGTGATGTCAGAGATGGAGTGAGGATCAAAAGCTTGAACATATGGGAGATCCTTGTGACGACTTTGAGATGATTCCTTGGGATTTGAGAAATCATCTTTGGGATAAGATTTAACTTCGTTGAAGTCAATGTCACAGTCCTCTGAGTTGGTGTGTGTTATGACAGCGTCAGCTTCATTAAAGGTGACATGAATGGACTCTTCTAGTTCTTGCCTGCGAATATTGAATACTCTGAAGGATCTGGAGGTGGGAGAGTATCCAAGGAAGAATCCATCATCTGATTTTTCATCAAATTTACCCAGGTGATCTTTGTAATTGTGAATGAAAACAGGGCAACCAAAGACATGGAAGTAGCTTACATCAGGGGCTCTCTTCCTATACACTTCATAAGCGGTCTTGCCATGTCTCTTCACAATAATGGATCTGTTTTGTGTGTAGCATGCTGTGTACACAGCCTCACCCCAGAATTGTTTAGGAAGTCTGGATTCGCTGAGCATCGTTCTGGCAGCTTCAATGAGTGTTCTGTTTCTTCTTTCAGCGACACCATTTTGTTCAGGGGTTCCTGGGTTTGAGAAGTTCTGTGATATACCCATTTCATCACAAAAGGCTTCCATGGCATGGTTTTTGAATTCTGTGCCATTGTCACTTCTGATAGCCTTTACTCTGCAGTCATTGAGGTTTTCTATTTCTCTGATGAAGGACATGATTCTTTCAGCAGCATCACTCTTTCTCTTAAGAAAGAATACCCATGTGTATCTGGAGAATTCATCTACAATGACCAAGGTATATTTGTTGTGATTGAGGGATTGAGGTTTAACTGGTCCAAACAAGTCCATGTGAAGAAGATGAAGGCACTTGTTAATGGAGAATGATTGTTTTGTTTTGAATGAAGCCCTGTGATGCTTCCCTTTCTCGCAGGCTGAGCAGGGTCTGTCCTTGCTGAAGGTCAGAGAGGGAAGTCCAGCTACCAAGTCATTCTTTGCCAGTTTGTTGATGTTTTTGAAGTTGAGATGGGAGAGTCTCTTATGCCAGAGCCAATTTTCGCTATTAGATGCTTTGGCAAAGAGACAGGTGTTCTCTCCTTCAGGGGATGACGTCATGTCAATGACATAGACATCCCTTCTTCTGGGTGCAATTAGAACGACATCATCGTTCTGATTGAAGATAGTTCCTTGGGTCTTTGTGAACAGAACCTTAAACCCAGCATCGCAGAGTTGACTGATGCTAATAAGGTTGTGCTTCAAACCATTTACATAGGCGACCCTTGTGAAGGTAATTCCATTGCAATCCACTGAGCCATATCCTTCAGTGGCCCCTGAGGAGTCATCCCCAAAGACTACTTTTGGACCAGGCTCCTTCTTATATCTATGCAGATATTATTTAATTCCTGTCATGTGTCTGGAGCACCCGCTATCCAAATACCAAACAGATTTCTTTAGGTATGCCTGCATAGATATAACAAACCAGATTAGTTTCTATGATGAACCCACTTTCCAGTGGGTCCATGCTGTCGCTGACTGGCGACATTGGGTCTTCTGGGCCTTTCTCCCCCTCTTTGGTTGCAATCCCTGGTTTCATGTCGCATGCTGCCACAGATGTCACAACCAGGGTAATGTTCACACTCATCAGAGTGGTGGTCATAAAATCCACAATATTTGCAGGGAGGATTAGGCCTGTATCCCTGAGAACTTTCTCTGGATTTTGGTTGCTCAGGTCTTCTAGAGGGCCTGTGAGGGATTTTAGACCTAAGCTGTGTTCGAGTTCTCTGAACAGCGATGATCTCCTCATGCTCTCTAGAAGAGTGTTCAGTGGACTCACATGTGATACACTTGGGTCTCTTGGAACAATCATCTGAGGAATGATTTTTGAACCCACAGTGTTTGCAAGGCCTAAAAGACGTTCTCCCCTTTGAGCTGCTGGAGCTTTCACCAAGGGAGTTAACAGAAGGACTGTTATCCTTGGGGTTGATTTTTTCTTTCAACCCTTTTACCTCTTCCATCAGGGTGAGGAGCAGTTTCTTGGTGGGAGATAACTCTTCGGGGGAAGAGGTGGGTATGTCAGTGTTTTTGGCCACATAAACCTTCTTGTGTGCTTTATCAGCAACTTTGGAAGTGAGGTTCCCAGAGGTTTTGAGAACAGGTTTTGGGCCAAGCAAGGAATCTGAAGGGTTAGCACCAGCAAGTTTGGGAGTAGCTGATGCGTCAGATTCTTTGTCAGAGTCCTTCTCAACCACAGAGGTGGAGTGAGGAGAAGTGACTTCTGATGGGACAAATTTAACACTGGGCACAGGAATGTGGTTTTTGAACCTACCCTTACCCCCTATGGCTTGAACCACATTTCCTGGAATGGTTTCAGCAACAATTTCTTCCACAGTGGACTGGCCAAGGTTCCATTTTTTAATGGTTTTTCTCAAATCAGCGTTTTCATCAGTCAAAGATTCATTTTCAATGGACAACTTGCTGACCTCATTTTGAAGTTGATTAGCCATGTTCACAAAAGGTTTAAGATTAGCTAGTTCAGATTGACAAAGATTCAGTTCTGTTTTAAGATTTAGAAACTTATTTAACAGATTTTTTCTTTGTTCTTCAACAAAATGGAGGTCAACAAAGGTATAGTCACTGACATGGTCTCTGTCAGGACCTTCAGGCATAGAAAGTAATCTTTGTACCTTTTTCATGGTGATGTCCACCCATTGGCCTGATCTTGCCTCACTTTTACCGACTGCTGGTTCTTCATCAGCAACAGCCATGAATGCTCTGACGGTAGTGGTTCCTTCATCCTCAGAGGTGAGGGGTTCATCATCCCAGTCAAAAGAAGCAGCTATCAGACCTTTTTCAGTCTTTTTGTTATCTTTCTTTTTGGCTGCATCATCAGCTTTCTGGTTGAGTTTAATCAGCTCAGCTTTCAAGGCCTTGTATTTTACTTTGTAGTCCTTTTTACCCTCAGAGTCACTGAGAGAGGATTGCTTGAAAGGTGAGGAAGAGAACTTCTTTTTGCTGTTGGTTTTGCTGGATGATGGAAAGCTGGGAGAAGATGTCTTGTTTGACCAGCAGTCCTTTTGGAAATGAACAGTCTTTCCACAAGTGTAACATGACACTTTGGATTTGTCAATCTTGGCAGCACCAACTCTACCAGATCTTTTGTAGTATCTCTTCTGGTCAGCTAAGAGGGCTCTGTCATGGAATTCAGCATGTAATTCATCAAGGAATTCTTGACTACTTCTTGTGTCTTCTTCCACGTCAGAGTCACTATCCTGAAAAGAGTGGTTAGCAACAAGAGCTTTTGACCCAGATATAGGAGAAGTAAACCTATCAGTCTCTGATTTGTAAATAGAGTCAATCAGTCCTTCTTCATAATTGTATCTACCAAATAGTTGAGCAAGAGTATCATTCTTTATGGCATTATTTGCTCTCAGGGTTTGGTTAAGGCTAAGCCATTTCCTAGGCAGACTATTGACAAATGTGGCATTAACCTCAGCCTTGGGTAGAACAACACCATTGTTACCTAAATCATTCAGCAAGATCTTAAGTCTAGTGTAAGTTTGAGAAACAGTCTCAGTTTCTAGGGCTTTAAAAGCGTTAAACTTAAGTCTTAATGCTTGGATTTTGGTCTCTTTGGTCTCTTCTGGTCCTTCATACCCTAGAACCAACTCAGTCCACATTTCTTGTGCGGTATTGCATTTGATAATGGACTTCATGATGTTCTTGGGTAGGCAAGAGACTATGATACTGTTAAGTCTCTTGTCCTGGTTGGCCAAACGTCTATCAGCTGGAGACCATTGCTTAACAGGTTTCTTAATGGGTCTTTCTGGTGTAGAGGTAATAGCCAGTGGTACGTAAGGACCATTTTCTAAGATTTCAAACAAGAAGGGTTCTAAGCCATCTAAGTATATAAGAAATTCACTTTTCCAACTTGAGAAATCTTCTTCATCAAACGCTGGCACATTAGACACATGTGACCCTCCACGATTATCAAGAAGCTGTGGAAGATCATCCTCATTCACACCAGTGCTTACAACAGGTGTAGGCATGGTAGTGGATGTGGTGGCTGGCGCGTTTGTGGAAGTATTTGCTTGGTTTGATTGACCAAATGGTGGTGGGATGGGTGGCATAGTTTCAGTCATATTTGGATCTTGATTTTAAAAACAAGAACGGTTTTTAGAAAAGTTTTATAAATCAAACCGCTCTGATACCAATTGAAAGTCCCAAAATACAACAATTGTTGAAACTAAGACACGAAAACAATAACACACAATAGATATACTTTTCAAACGAGTAATCCTTTATTAACTATTATCAACAAAGTATTACAAAGTGTTATGAATACACCTGTTGAATAACAACAAGAAATGAACCCTAGAACAAGTAAACTTGATTCGAGACTCAAGTTTACAAGTGAACCAACGAGTCGCTGATGGACAGCTGAGGCCTCAGTGGTTCAAGTGGGAGAAAGAACTTAGATAAAGATTCCAAGCACAAGGGTTGAGTCTTAACTTCTTTCTCATCCCCTATTTATAGTGGTACGAGGTTGTATCCTTAGTGGGGGTAGCTGATACGTGTCATCTTCTGAATGGAAGAGTACAACGTATTAAATGCATGTCCAAATCGAGACATGCCTTTAACTACTTTAGGTAAACAGTTCTGCCAACTGTTCACCTTTTTCCCACTAGGTCGTACTAGGCATTGACTTTGAATCTCTTGTTTTGTCCCGCTCAAAACACTTGTAAGATTCTCCCGCCTAAACTATAAGGGGTTGGATAAGCTTTGCTTGATCCAAGTCTCTAGGGTTCTTAAGTGATCTCTGAGTGTTGTCAACTCAGAGATCCTTGAACACCAGTGCATTCCTTTGACATCCCAGCTATCCATAATCGCTGGTGAGTCTGACTTCAGATTGTCTTCGACTTCTCTGACGTTGTCTTTGACTTGAATGATCCTGGTGTGCCAGCTGAGGCTTTGCCTTCCACTGGTCTAGTCTCTGTCGCTGGTCCTCTCAGCGACCTTTCAACACTTAGTCTAATTTAAACAAATCTAGACAGGGCCATAGTTAAAACTTTCATTGGCCCAACAGACGGAGTTTGGGATAGGTGCCAAATGACGCAGTACAGTTTTATTACTTAGTAATCATCATCAAAAACGGTATTTGATTTTCTGCTGGAATGGTGCTGGTATGTCCGAGTGAAAGCTTGCATCAGTCGGTTACCTAAAAATGGTTATAAAAATGTAATATTACAACCTAACCTGGTCTCAATGATTACAATTTTTGAAATTGTGTCTTATTGCATGGAATGTCTTTTGTATTTCATATAAAGTGTCAGGTGGTTGTAAATAAGTTATCACAAAATGCAATTAAATATATACATATTGGTTAATACATCTGCAATTAAATATATACATATTGGTTAATACTTAAGATCAAAAATGCAATTAAATATATACATATTGGTTAATACATCTGCTGTACACCCTTGCTGAAGTTATGTTAACACACATTAGCTTAATAATTGTTTTACCTGCCCATTTTACCTGCCCATTTTATCCGGTTCATTTTTCGGTCTACCAGTTGAACGATCAAATCGGTAAGGAGACCTGTTTGGTTTGGCTACTTCCATTAGTTGCATACATATATATACATTGTCCCTTCCCATTAAGGCATATGTAAGTGTGCTCTATGCAACCCTGCTCTGGCAGGATTGGGTATCGTTGCTGTTGTTGTTGTTGTTGAAGTGTGCTTTCTGCACAACCTTAGCTCAGGCTGCTATTACAATGGAATATATTAGTGTGATATAAGTATAGTTTCTATGGGCCTAAGTTGTTGCAGTGAAAAATAAGGGAAAAAAATTAAGTTTTATTCTCAAGTTCAACGTTGATGGTTTTCCTGATAGATACATGTACACAAAAAATTATGATAAAGCTCATCTTTTTACTGACAGAAGATAATATGAATAAAACTTTCTTGCAGTACTTCTGGACTTTTAGTCTGTTTATGGTAATCTTGGCCAGTGAACCTTGAAGTATCTGAGTGTTTGTTGGTCGAGTATGTTTGGCACATTTTACTCATTCACTGAAGCGAGTGATCCATTTATATCATACTGATACAACTAGCGACTAGGAACTAGAGCTGTAGGAACATTTGGATATTTGTACATTGCTTTTCTTTTCTTCGAGACAAAGCTTGGCCTAATGCTTTCTTTTTCTTCTTTATTCTGCTAAAGTACCTGGTAGAAATGCATGTGAGATCAAAATGGTTCACCAAGAAGATGCCGGTTTGAATATTGAAATGGCAAAGATGATATTTGCCAAAGGCATATGGAGTTATGTTTGTAAGATGGATAATGCTCTTCGGAAGTATACTGACGTCAGGCGTCGTCACCTGACTTCAGTTGTTAGTGCAATAACACTTATTCAGAAGGTACAATATAACTCAAATTAATGCCATCTTCTTATGCGAGTTTTTTTTCCTCCCCTTTTTACCACCATTGTAAACAATAAGGATCTCATGGTTTTTCTAATGTAGGTACCTCTTGCGTTGGATTCTCCCAGCAAGTTTGCGGGCATAGCTCATCCTGAGATAGGTCATTCAGAAGTTCGTGCGGTGTCCGGTAAGAAAAAACTACTACGAAAGCCTTCAAAGAAATTTATAGCAAATGGGTTGATCCTTGCTGGCGGTGTGATCTGCCTGGCTCGTGGACACACCAACTTCAGTGGAAAGGTTGCCATGGCATACATGTTAAGTAAGTTGAAACAACGTCACCAAACCAAGCAACCTTCTTTGCAGTAGTATGCATATTTTGTCTGCCTATATCTTTCGATACAGATGTATGCGCTTTCGGGGAAGATTTTATATGCAAATATACTAGGAAAAGAAAAACAAACCATGTAAATTGTAATCTCTAACTGGTATTCATGCTCAAAGAAAGTGAACTATACTTCAAAACTTTACTGTTGTAAGCATCTGTTTGTGACTTTTGAAAGAAAAAAGAAGCGCTTTTGTAGTGGCTCGGAAACATTCTTGTTAGAAGACTTCAGTTTGTTGCCTACAACTTTTACTTGCCCTTGGAGGCTGTTGGAGCTTATGTACTATGTAACTCATTTCCTGAACCAATGTATATGCATGCTAGGATCTTTTTGGAAGATTTGGTAAACCAATTTCTTCACAACAATACTAAGAGGTTGTTTGGGATTGTTTATGTATAATAGGTTATTCGTTTTGTTATCATATAATCAAATAATTAATTATTTTAAAACTTGGTTTTGATATATGATGTTTAGATTTGATTATGTGGTATGATAACGCCATAATTAGATAATCAGTTTCAAAGTATATGGCTATGCATATTATTTAATAGCTTGTGACATGATAAAAGAAAGGATACCTTTGTATTTTAAGAACTATTTTGAGTCATAACTTTTATTCAAAAAAAAAAAGTCATAACTTAACATAGTACAATAGTTTATATAAATTTAACTTATCTATTAAAGTTCTATGAGACAAAGAATATCTTTTAGTTATACTGAATACAATTTAATTTTACATGGATATTGAATCGTTATTATCTTTTGGACGTATGTTTTAAACATCATTACGTGATATCTCAATATGGTTATGTGTGGTTTTCGTAGGACACCAAATGTTACTTGTCGGATGTGTGATTTTCGTAGTTATAAACTTTTACAATGGTGCGTGAGATATTAAAACATTAAAATGTAGTTTTGAATATTCAAGTGCCTAGCCATTTTACTTGCTTCGTACATTAAACAATTTTACTTATATCTTGTTTGATATATGTTTATTTGAGATTTTATCTAAAATTGATTTATCACATGTTTTGACATTTTTCCTTACAATTTGATCTTACCGCGATATGACGTTCGTTAATTATTTTGCCACCAGACAATTCCGCCGCTATGCGCAGGTACTCGCCTAGTTCTCTAACAATATTATGTTATTCAATTATGTGAATCCCCAACACATGCAATCAATAATACGTAGTATATTGTAAGGGTCATGACAACATGTTATTTCTTTTCTCTTAAACTGCTCGTTAGTTTAGTCAACTTATGTTAACTTGCTTGACTATAAATATCGTTATAGAGTTAGTCATTATCTTTAGTTTGAATAAAAACTAAAATAACATCACGTAATCTTACGTATCTAAGAGGGCTAGGTACAGTAATACCGTAACACTCAAATAACACCGTCACATCAGCATACATCCAAATAACACCAACCTCTCTAATTATAATACCAACCAACATTTTTTTTCCTTTTTCTTTCATAAAACCTCTAAACAAATATATCATTTCATTTATTAAATAAAAATACAATATCTATAATAATATCAATAAAAACACTCGAAAATAATTCCAAAAATAAAAAAATTAATAAGTATATATGTATTAAAAATCTTGTGTTAAATTTTTTTAGGCTTTTATGTATGGGCTTCATAAAAATCTTTTTATTTTAAATTAATTTGAGCTTTAAAACAAATATATATACACCACATATTCATTTTTAACAAAACACATAGATTTGTCAGCCGTCTTTTACATCTTATCACCTGCGAAAAGAAAAGGAAAAAAAAATTGTCATCATAAAAAACAGCCTCAAGAACATCATTAATGGGTAGGTTTGAAAAGTGTTTCAGCGTTTTGGAAGTCTTTTTTTTACATTATACAACCCTAACGCGCGTTGCCCCGGCAACGCCTGGGCCAACGGCGTGAGAAAAACATCATCCGGGGTACGGTAACGGGGACCAACGTCGGGCCACGTAAACACCAACGTCGGTGCCTCGTTACGGTACCTAGCCCTCTAACATCTACATGCACTAAAATACTGTAGTAGGCATGCAGTGACGACCCAACCAAATTACTAAAATGATTTTCTTATTTAGTCACAAAAACCAACTTACGAAAAGCTTATTCAGTAGATGAACCGGGTCTGGTCCAAAACAACAACTTAACTATCATTTATCATAGCCCAATGATTATTTTTTGGTCTACATGGTTAAAAATAAAAAAAGGGAGTCCAAATGGGGTTTTGTTAAAAAATATATATATATGGGTATAGATGGTTAATTTAGTTTCATTAAAACAATTAAATAGGGTTTGATGGGTCTAATTGTAAAATCACATATGTCTAAATGGGTCTCACATGGATAATTAAAAAAAATGAAAAAAAATGAAAAAACTAACATAGTCTAAAAAAATTAACTAATATATTATTTTTACATTTTCATCAGTAATTTTACGTATTTATCAGTACTTTTACGTTTTCCTTAATATTTTTACGTTTGCATCAGTATTTTAACGTTTTTCATTAGAAATTTTACGTTTTCGTCAGTATTTTTACGTTTTCGTCATTAATTTTAAGTTTTCCTCAGAAAATTTACGTTTTCGTCAGTATTTTTACTTTTTCATCAGAAATTTTACGTTTTCGTCAGTAAATTTACGTTTTTGTCAGTAAATTTACGTTTTCGTCAATAATTTTACGTTTTTTTTAACTGTGATTTCCGACTTATTGGCCGACTAATCCACGGGGTTTAAGCCCACCGTCACACAGACTCAAACCAGGTAAAGCACTCCCATTATAGGAGGTTGGCGTGACCAATTCAAGGTTGTTTACACCTAGTAATTTTACGTTTTTGCCAGTATTTTTATGTTTTCGTCAGAAATTTTACGTTTTCGTCCGTATTTTAACGTTTTCTTCAGTAATTTTACATTTTCGTTAGAAATTTTACCTTTTCATCAGTATTTTTACGTTTTCATCAGAAATTTTATGTTTTCTTTAGTAAATTTACGTTTTCGTCAGTAATTTTACGTTTTCGTCAGTAAATTTACGTTTTCGTTAGAAATTTTACGTTTTCGTAAAAAAAATTACGTTTTCGTCAGAATTTTACGTTTTCGTCAGTATGTTTACGTTTTCGTCAATAGTTTTACGTTTTTGTCAGAAACTTTACGTTTTCGTCAGTATTTTACGTTTTCCTCTAAATGTTACCTTTTCGTCAGTATGTTTACGTTTTCGTTAGTAGTTTTACGTTTTTGTCAGAAACTTTACGTTTTCGTCAGTATTTTACGTTTTCCTCTAAAATGTTACGTTTTCGTCAGTATGTTTACGTTTTCGTTAGTAGTTTTACGTTTTTGTCAGAAACTTTACGTTTTCGTCAGTATTTTTACGTTTTCCTCTGAAATTTTACGTATTCGTCAGTATTTTTACGTTTTCATAAGTATTTTAACGTTTTTTCATCAGAAATTTTACGTTTTCCTAAGTAAATTTACGTTTTCGCCAGTAAATTTACGTTTTCGTCAGTAAAGAAGAAAATGTAAAAATGCAGACGAAAACGTAAAATAACAAAAACGTAAATTTACCGACTAAAACGTAAACTTTCTGATGAAAGCGTAAATTTACTGACTAAAACGTAAATTTTCTGATCAAAAATTTCGTGAGTAAATTTTTTGTTGAAAACATAAAAATACGAAACATTTCTAACGAAAACGTAAAATTTGTGACGACAACGTAAAAACACTGAAGAAAATATAAAAATACTGACGAAAATATAAAATTACTGACGAAAACGAACATTTTTTTTATCATTTTATAATTAAAATAAAAAAAAATGTTTGACAAATTTAACCATTCTCAAAAACACCCCATAAAGAAAAAAAAACAACATTCTTTTAAAGACCCATTTAGACTCAAACTCATCTAAACTCAAACACATTTAGACTCACACCTATTTAGAATTATCATTCTAAAAACCCAGCTAGACCTATTACCTATCTAGACCCATGATCCAAACCCAACCTAACCCATCTATTTGCCACATTTAATTTATCATATATAGTTAATTTTTAAACAAACAAAACTAATTTTCACCGAATTAAAGTGAAATTAGTACTAGTAATTTTCTAAAAGTAACTATAGAAGTGATTACTATAACATATTAAAAGTATATAATTAATATTATTCATTATAACATGTTAAAAATATAATATCTATATCTATATCTATACTACTTTATAAAGTATTTGGGACTTTCTTCAAATAGAAAAGATGAAAATTCAGACTTTTTACCTACTAAATAAAGCAAGTTGCTGATATTTTCATTAACATTATATAATATAACATTTTCTAACAACATTTTGTAACAAACTTTTGTAACAACCTTTTAAAATAACATTTTTGTTAATTGAAAAATCTTTTTGTTTATTTATTATTTTTATAACCTAATTTCACTATATTTTTTAAAATTTTGTATTTTTAAATTCGATATCCATTTTGATATATTTTTATTAATTTTTAGTCTTTTTCAATTTTAGTGGGTTTTTAATTCGACTTTTTATAACTTTACAATGAGTAAGAGATTAATATTGTTAGTCTCAAAATTCGTTATTAAGTACTCGCCGCCGCATTACACGGGTACCATTCTAATATCTATAATCTATAAATGACATTTATCTATTTACAACTAATAACTTAAAAAATAAAAACAATAGTCAAACATGTCAAAGTGAGATATAAATGACCTATCTAGACCCATGTCAAAGCAATGTTTTAAAAACCGGTTCAACCCGGTCGGTTGAACCGGTTGAACCGGGAACCGGAATAGTGACCGATCCGTTGTGAGCCGGGTTTTTACTAAAACTCGAACCGGATTGAACCGTCGGGTTTTAATCGACCCGGTCGAACCATCGAACCGGAACTATCCGGTTCAACAGATTTTATATAAAGAAAAAATTGGATAAGATCTGTGTTAGGTTGAATCATTACCGCTTCCTAATCTTGGTATACACTTTCATATCTGTGATGAGGACTCATGCATCTATGGAATGATGAGTGATGAATGAAAATAAAGTTTCTTCTATGTGTATTTTTTGTATTGTGATTTCTTGTTTTGTCAAAAAAAAAAAGACGATGACCAGTGGATGTGAATGAAGGTTTGCTTTGATGATATTTGTTTTGGGATGATGAGAGATGAGTGATGATGAGTGAAGAGTCAGAGGGATAGTAATTGTTGTAGTTAATGCCCACTGAAATGATTTTGTTATGTACAAAAAATAATATGATTGATTTTGTAGGATGTTAAGAACTAAAAATAGTGATACTGTATACTCTAAATACAGGTAATATGTTCTTTTGGTGTAAAACCGGGTTGACCCGGTGGTTCAACCGGTTGAACCGGTGAACCGTTGATTCGACCGGGTCGATTAAAAAACCGGGTTTTAAAACGTTGTGTCAAAGTGAGAAAACAAATATGGTTTCGACACCCGCATATTTGTTTTCTTGTGTGGTCCAAAAGCAAAAGCTGTAAAAAAGTCAAACTTCTTTCAGTATTACACTATTTTACTATAGTAATGTTCTAGTATTATTTTTTTTATAACATCCGCATCACTTTAGTTAGAAACAAACTCATAATCCTCACCTTCACCACAAACAGATCTGGATGCAAATAGAAAAACAAACTCAAAGAACCACCACCGCCTTCAAATATAGTGCATCGTTTACCAGTTGCTCCGGTAACCACTACTAACATTGTCAGTTACTTTCACCACCACTAAGCCGACCAAAATCCGGCAAAAAATAATCAAGATCCGGCTACTTTCTTATATCATCACATAAAATCAAAAACACATTCATCACCATCCCAAAACAACCACATAGGTTTCTGTAATTTTTGAGTATTTTGTTACAATGGGTTTCTATAAAAAAACAAAACCATGATCAAGATACAACTTTCCACAGATCGTTAAGTATTTTGTTACAATGGGTTTGTGTTTTTCAATGGAGTTATAGGGTTCGAGCATACAACAAATTACACAAGATCTGTTAAAGGAAAAAGAAACATAAAGAACCAAAATCCACAACCACCTTGCTACGATCTCGTTTAGTTTCTGGCCGGAATCTAAAACATCCAACAAGTTAATGTATATTCTGGATCTCGTTTAATTTCTGGATCTTCAAGAAAAACTAAATCTACTGATTCATTTTTTTGGATCTCATTTAATTTCTGAGTACGGAAAGAACACAAGTTTTGTAATATTTTTTGTGTTTGTTTTCAAAAGAGAGTAAGATTTTTTTAGTGAGTTTTGTTTTTTTAGAAAAGGAGAGGAAGATGAAAGAGATGAGAGAGTGGTGTAGTTTTGTTTTGAAATGGTTACTCCTACTTTACTGATTTTTTTCAATCATTGAAGGTGTTTGTATACTCTGTTAAAAAGAAATTGTTTGTATACAAAGTTGGAGGTGTTCAAACTTCAAACCCACACACCCAACTTTTATCATTTTCTATGACTCTTTCGTTTGTCTTTGAACACTTCGTGTGCTTGTTTCTTTTTTGCAATGTTTTGAAACCCGGATTTTAATTGACTCGGTCGAATCATCAGGTCGAGATCAATTTAGGTCGACCCGAGTTAACTCGTTTTTTAAGATTTTTAATAATTAACAAGATTTATATACAAAAACCATAAAAACTTGTGTATATTGAAGATATACATTGTTTACTAATCAATATAATATGTAAAAATAAAATTCTTTTCCAAATACGTAAAATTTGTATATTTAAAAAAATAAAAAATCGAAACCCTGCCGTGTACCCAGAACCGGGTTGACCCGAGTCACTTCAAACCCTGTGGGTCTAGCCGAGTTTTAAAAATATAAAACCCGAGTTAATATGACTCATTTTTTCGTTTGAAACCGGGTCAATCAGTTGACCCAACCAAATCGACCCGAGTCTGAAAACATTGCTTTTTTCTACAACAACTATTTTTTTTCTTCATCAAATAACGCTAAAACAAATAAAATTGTATCATAAATTCAGCTCTTTCTTGTTTAAAATCGATCTAATGTGACTCCTAACAATTATCTAAAATAGTTCTTAAACGAATAGATTTGTTTTATAAACTCAGCTCTTTCTAATTTAAAATCAATCTAAAGTGGTTCCTAACGAGAGGCGAACCCACCTTATTCCAAGGTGGTTCCTCGACATCACCTTAGAAGCGAAAATCGTATAAAAATGATGCATGAATTTTTGGGGACCTACCCGGCCTAGAAAAATGTTAGGAACTATCTTAGATCGATTTCAGGTCCTAGAAAAATGTTAGGAACTATCTTAGATCGATTTTAACAAGAAGGAGCTAACTTTTATGATACAAATCTATTTGTTTTAGTGGTGTTTGATGAAGAAAAGATAAATAGTTGCTGAATAAGAAAGAAAAAAGCATGAAATGGTCAAGACAAACGAAAGAGTTAGAGAAGATGGAGAAAGGTAAAATAAAACTATGTTTGACTATTCTTTCTTTATTATTTTAAAATTTTAAAGTTATTAGCTGTCGATGGATTACAATAAGGTTTTCAAGATCAAGTTCTTATTTAGGATATTTAGGGTTGTTTTCGTCTTTAGAAGATTGAAATCGCAAAATCGGGTCGAGATTGTAAGATCTTAACTATAGTGACATTTTCTTTATTTCTTAATAGTGTTTGTAATATTATATAAATCTACAAATTATTATACAATCGTAAATACAAAATTATATGAATGTTTCATGATAATATTGTCCTAAATTATGATTATGAAATGTTAAGAAGATTAACACCTTCTTTTTTAGACTATACGAAACACAACCTGTAAATTTGTAGCTTTTAATTTGTGGTTAAAAAAAAGTAAGATCAGATTGTAGTAGATTCTAGGATCCTATGGTCAAAACCAAGATCTTATAAGATCTTTAAAATGCAAATATCTAACTTTTTTTGCAATATCGTAAAATCATAAGATTTTAAGATCATGATCAAGATATTCACAACCATAAGTAAAAGTGATATATAAATATCACATCTTTTAACATGTTATAATTACTTCTTAATCTGATTGTCACGTTTGAATCTAAATAGATGGTTCAAAAGTCTGAATCTGATTTATATTAGATTGTTTGTTTTTTAAATGTCTGAGTTGTATTACCATCTTAAATAATAAAATTTTGTGATTATATAAAAAACAATATATTATTAATATAAAATAAATGGTACAATGAACATATTTTTTTTTGAACCAAGTACAATGAACACACAAACATACAAAGCTACTTTATTTATTTAGGTTTAGGTATGGCAAAAAGTTAACATTTTAGTAGAGATAACATAAAAAGCAATTTTAAGACGTATTAGGTATGGCAAAAAGTTAACATTTTAGTAGAGATAACATAAAAAGCAATTTTAAGACGTATTTGATAAGCTTGGTGATAAAAGAATTGTAGTAAAACTTTTAATAATATCTATTCTATCTAAAGATTCAGTCCTATCATTGAATGGGCAGTGATAATGGTTATTTGCATTTAGTGTTATAGACACAACAACATTAAATTTGGCATATAAAATGGGATTGAATCACTTGATGGTTCAATTTCCAGTCTAATGTTTAACATCTGTTTCATCTTTTCGGTTGCTTCCAAATAGTTACAAGACTTTTCAGTTGAAATTTTGACAAACATGTTGTGACAAACTCTAATGCCACATCCCCGTGAAAATCACTCCTCACACAACAATAAGCCCTCACGTCACTCCTCACTAGAAGCAAAATACAAAGAAAACTCAATGAAATAAAGATCTCAGATTCGTTCATCAAAAGTAAATATCTTTAAGATCCTGAATGATAGAACAAAACTCATCATCGATCTGTAAAGGAAAACCCCATTCTTTCAATATTCGAAAACTATGAAGAAAAGATCTATAACGATCATGTTATGACCCATCTTTGTTTGTTGAATTAAAACAACATAAACAACAAAACTCACCCGAGTTCTTGAAATCACTACAAGGCAGAACAAGAACAAAATTATTCAAGCCCAGTTTGTTTCGATCTTAAAGCATATATCTCAAAGTACATATTTGGTTTAATTATGGGCTAGGAAACACAACAAAAAAACACCTACCAGAGACCTTTGGTATAAAGATCTTGAAGACAAAATTGCATCGTTCCTTTGAAGTCACGTGTCAATCGAACGGTTTT